>OY796685.1:44799621-45999621 GCA_963680715.1 Tetragnatha montana
ATTGCACTGCACAAAGTTTAAATTTTTAAAGAAACATTGCACTTCTCTTTTCGAAAGAAAGAATTAAAATCCATTTAAAGGGGGGGGTTATAAAATTGAATAAGTTTAACACCAACATCCTTTAACAAGTCTTTTGTCTTTCAGTTCCTTATGCTTGAGGTTTGGTGTTATTTCTTTTAATGCTACTCATTCTTGATGAGTTTGTACCTTTAGAAGTGCTAATAGATAATTCTTGATGTCTGGACAAAACTACAAAAGCTATTTCTTTCCTGCAGTTACATTTTCTTGCCATCCTGATGGAACTTTTCATTAAAAATTTAGCATAAAAGCCAACCTTGTTTGAATATGGGTTTAAAAATATCATATATGAGATGAAAGTAGCAAGTATATGCATATCTGCACAGAAGTTTGGACCCAATTTTTACACCTGATTTTAGTTACCTTATCAGAAATTAATAAAATTAGTTGAATATAGCAAGCTATTGATGGAAAGTTTTGAAACCAGAAAATGTAGGGAAATGAGAAACTGTCCCATTTATCCCTATACATACTTATTTTTAAAAACTAAATGTAGGCTTTTTTCTCCATTTAAATTATAAACTATACTATATAAGTACATTTTCACCACAGTTTAGCTTTAGTTAAATTATTTTTAATGGTACTTACGTATTATCCCGTCGACCGTTCAGCGGCCGTCTAATTCAGAGGCACAGTAATAGTAAAGTCAATGGGATTCGATAAGTTTTCAGAGTAAGCGTCACGGTCGACGGGATAATACGTAAGTACCTTTTTAATAAACTCTTAAAACATTATTAGTTATTTTTGGTATGGAAAAACAATTTGTTGAATATGCTATAGTATGTACTAACTAATACTGTCTTCTGGGGGAAATATCAAATATTTAAAATGCAGTTAAGGTTTAAAAAAATTCATTTGCCCCATTCATCCTCAATCTTCTATATCTTGATCAAATCCTATTTAATTGAAGTCCACCTATAATGCAATTTCAAAAATTGGGTTCAAACACAAATCTTTTCAAAAACAAATGGAACTTTCAGAGAGGCTTGTATAATTTAATCAATTAAATATTTGTGAGAATACATTTCATATTTTGTCTTTTCCATAATAGTTTGAGGGGGAGTGGTATGGGTAACATGTTTACATCCTTTACAGTTGCTACCCCTTAATTACTTTTATTGTATCAGTTTTCAGGAGTTTAAGATAGTTTTGCCCCATGTCTTTGAACCACTCACTCAGTAGGAAGAATTTCACTCAATAAAAAATCACAGTGATTCACAAGGTTGAAAATAATCTTATTAATCATTCAATTGTCATGGAATTACTCAAAAGATGAAACATTTTAATTTTTAGTGGATAAATAAAAGTGTGATTGCATTCCCTTCAGTCTATCAATTTGCACTGTACTTAAGTAGGTGTTATTATTTTATGTTAAAATTTTTTATATTTTAAAAATTAACTAATAAATGTTTGTAATTTCATGTAGTACCAAGGGTTCAAACTGGAAAGAAAATTGCTCCTTTTAAGGACCTTTTAAAAAATTCCTCTTCACAAAAATGCAAATATTAAAAATGGTTTGAAATTTGTTTTCAAAATGTGTTTCAATCTTTTAAGAATTGAATTAGCTTGGATTTTGGGTCCATTCCAAAAGCTATAAAAGTTTTTGGTTGTGTACTATGGGCCCACGATTTTCATTTTCACAATATGCCATTTAATTTTTCCCAAAATTTCATTTTAACTTTTCACAAAATTTTATTTTAATTTTTCACAAAATTTAATTTTACTTTTTCACAAAATTTAATTTTACTTTTTCACAAAATTTAATTTTTAACTTTTAACAAAATTCTTTACATTTTTTCACAAAATTCCAAAAACAGGACCCTGGTAAAAAAAAAAAACCTTGATAAACCCCTGAGTACTTGAAAAAATATCCTAAATATTATTTTATGGTTTGCTAAAGCAAACGGCTTACTAGATACTTTACAGGCTAGTCGAGTTTTAAACAATGAAAACCATTTGACAGCTTTTCCCGCTTGGAGCGCTACAAGACCTACCTATATCACCCACCGCCTTCAACACTGTGGATATGCTTTGCCAGTTGGTCCAGTATTGCCATCTGGATTTGCAATGATTTCCGTACTCGGCTAGCCTGTATAAGTATCTAGTAAGCCGTGGCTAAAGGATCAGCAAGAAATTGTGTTTTAAATGCATTGTGTTAAATTATGTTTAATTTCTTGCAGAATGCTAGTTTCCTGGGCTTATGTTTAATTATGCTTTGCATAATTCTTGTCCTGAAGCTTCATTTAAAAGTCAAGCAAGGTATGTATTTTTAATAGATTTTTCGTGTGTCGTATGTTTTACAAAATGTATACCCTAAAATGTACTTCAATCTCAAAGATACTTTGCCCAGGGGTGCAGAATATGTCCAAATGCTCACAGCTGTGGGGAAATTTTTGTCCAAGTTTATATGGAAAAGCTCTTAAAAACCAATTTTCAATAATTACAAACAAATATTTTGGTTAGTGACAGCATTACATCCTCCTACTTCTTTGTACTTTGGTTGAAAAGTACAGGGTTTTGGATACAGAGTGAAAAACTACAGATCTATACTAAAAGAAAATTGAGGAGCTTTCTTTGTGAGTACCTGAAAGTTTGCTTTTCCTCACATTTAAACTAATATGCAGGGAAAATTAATGTATCCATTTCAAGATAGGTGATTTATAATCACATCATCAATGTTTTTAACTTATAAAGTTTATTAAAAGAGGGGAGGGTTACTTGTAGTTTAAATTTGAGAAAAATAGGCAAGATATATTTTACAATAATGTTTCAATACAAGAGGCTCTTTTGATCTAAGGTAACATGTATGTAAGAAAGAATAAAAAGGGTATGTATAAAGTCCATTTAAATTGAAATTTAAGGATTTTTTGGAAATTTTTTAAGCTTTCTTACAGTAGTTAAGTAGATAAAAAATGTATTTTACAATTAAAGTAAAAATCTTTTTGTTGAAAATGTAAAAGAAGGTATACTAACTTTTAAAGATTTCAAGAGTGGTTCGACGAATGTCAAAGTGTCTTCTGCTGATTACTGTAATGTATATATCCTGATTTTTTTTATTATAAGGAGTTATTTTTGGGAAAAGTTTGGTAAAAAAATAGTGCTCTGGGAAATATTGGGCCCGAAACATTTTTTGCACCCTTGGTTATCCTTTTGTGCTGTAAAATATTATTTTCTTTTGCTAATTCTGAAAAGATTTTGAGACTGAATAATGGACAGGATTGGGAAGTTTTTGCCACAAAAGGGGGAAAACCATGATAACAAGATTTTGCACTTAAATGTGTTTTACTTTTAGTTCTATATTTAATTATAAAACAGCCTTACAAAGTATAAGGCCAACCACATTACAGCCTCCTTAATTGCTACAAGATATTTCATTTTCTAACTTCTTTATTCGAAAAACATCAAAACATTAATTTTGAATGTATTATGCTGCAATAAATTGGACACATTAAAGAATGGTTAGAAGTTATTAACAGCCTTAAGAGTTTTTCAAAGTTTTCAAACTTTGATACATGTAATTTTTTATTACTGTCACATTATAGAATTTGAATACAAAATTAATGGACATAATGCACATACAATTAAACTTTAAAATTTGGCATACATGGTTTAGTATTGTAAATTGATGTATTTAAAGGTTTTTTTTTTGTTTTAGAATCATTGTTGGTTATTGCATCTTTGGGTCTTCAACTCACAACTACATTTGTTACTGGCAGAAAGGCATCACAGTTCATTTTTCATCCAGACATATACGATGTTGTGATAAATGAAGGATTCTTTATGGTATTAATTTCACCAATTATAATGAATGCTTTTAGTTAATGCTTTAGGTTTTTTTGCACAATAATTTCTTTATTTGGTTGTGTTATTTATTTTTTTAACATTTTAAAATCTGTTACTCCATTTTGATTTGCTTTGTGATTCTCATATTGAGTTTATAAAAGTTTAAGGTTTAATTTTTGGAGAATTTTTGCTTTCAAATAAATCAAAAGAAAAAAATATCAGAGGAAATTTAATTACTATTCAACTTTTGAGAAAAATTAATGCTCATAAAACTTTGTATTTAAAATATATTTGGAGTACTTTAAATCGATTTAAATATCTAGGTTTAGCAAATAAAAACATGGTTCTTACTAACCATCACTAATAATACATCAGAATATCAAATAATAAGATTCCTGGATTCAAATGCCTCATGCTTTACTTTTAGTCATATAATCACTAAATGCAAGCATTGATTAATTTTTGTGCCTAAATAAGTTTCTAAAGAGCTTTGAAAATAGGTGTATTGTGCTTTGCAAATGATAAAATCAGGAGTTAAGTTTTAGCATGCTATTTTTGTTAAAGCTGTTTTGTGTTTCAAAAATACTTTATTGCGTTGATATTATCATTTACTTACATGTGAGGGAATGATGCTTTTTTGAGGGATTAGTTTATTTCTGTTTTTTGTTGCATTTTCTATTTTTACAGAGTTACTTAAGAGTTGCCTTATACTTATTGACTCTTAAATTTTATGGGAAATTAATGCATAAAAACATATTTTTATGTTAAAAATGTCTATCCAGTCATTCTTGTTATAAATGATTATACAATTGACTCCACTTAATGTGATCAATCGGATAATATTATCGAAATTGACTGGTCCCAATCACTCCTATTTAAGTTTAACCCATTGCATTGTTTTATGTTATCAGTATATTGTTTAAGATTATCATAATTTGGTGAAATCCTTTAAAAACTTTCTTTTTCCCTGTTGGAAGGTCAATTTTTAATACTATAAGATACAAAATGTGTCAATAAGGCAGAAGTGTTATATGATATGCTCCTATACTTTTTTTTAAGAATGTTTAAGTTACATAATACAAACTAGAATATCGTTTTAAATACTTCATTATTACGTTCAAGTATTTCTTAGTTTATATAACTTCTAGTTTACAAATTACAGTTTATTAATATTTATCGTTAAAAAAATTTTGATGTAGGTATATCAGGGAAATTTTAAAATTATAGTCAGGGAAATCAGGGAAAAGTCAGGGAAATTTTTTCCACAGATTCTGTAGCCACCCTGTTCAATTAAGACTCCATAATCGCAATTTTAATGCAAACACTCGAGTTACACTGTTTTCCACTTTTCATTAAAGAATCTCTTATTATTATCAATCTTATATTGTTATCATTCTGATCTTGGACAAATGTGATCACATTAACTGGAGTCAACTGTATTAATATTTCTCAGTACTAAGCAGTACAACTCTTTTCTCTATCAAGCTCCTGTAAAACATTTAAACTTCTTACTTTAGTTTCTAGATATCTTACCTTTTTTCCCGTTTTGATCATTCTAGTTATAAACAACAAATTGATAAAGAAAATACTTAATATTACAAAGCAGGTCTAATATATTTTTTACACAGGCACCTTTTCTAGTGTCTAGAAACTTCTTACATGATTTTTATTACCCCTCACACAAGTGAAATTGCCACATTCATCACAAACTTAATTTGAGGAAATTGTGATTATTTGTGGAAGAATATTAACGTTTTCAACTTTTATCCTTAAAGTTTCCATTTTTAACAAAGCATACAAATATTTTATTTCTAATTGTGTATCTTATTGATTAAAAAAAAGGTTTAACATAAATGTTCTATATTAAAGAACTAATTAATAATTAATTTTCAGCAACGGATTATTTTTTACTTGGCTGTTATACTGAAGGATATTGATGACCCACTGAAAATGAGAAGTATTGTTCCTTTGTTTCAGGTATGTATGAAAAGCATTACAAACTTTTGATGATAAACTTTAATAGTAACATAATGTTAACATGCTTGCTTTAATTTTTGTGTACAAATTTTGAAGCATGCATATCCTTTGTGTTGTAAAAATAATTTTATCCGAACTAAAATGTTTCAGCAGGTATTATCTAATTTAGATTAACCTTTCTCTAAATACTTAAGCAAGGTCTATATCTAAATTGGAATTCATTGTGCTTTTCACCCAGTACCTAACAGTTAAATTATGGGTTAAAAGCTCAAAAATCAAAACTACCATTTTGCTTTGTTAATGGGCTACAAAAACCAGATAGTTTATTTGCATACACAGATATATTTATGCATTTTTTCTTCTGAAAGCTTTAAATTTCCATAAAACTCTTTGCTTCAATAACATGATAACCACCAAGAAAGTTCAATAGTCTGTTATCAAAATGCCCTCTTAATAAACTGTGTCATGGTACTTTTGAGTACTGTGGTTTTATACTGGAGATTATACTCCTAAACCTCGTGGGTACTTAACAACTAACTTACTCTGTAATAAGCATTTCAGTTTATTATAAATCAGTGTGGTCCAACTTTTAGCCACCTGAGGGGCCAATCAAAATTTAATTAGACTATGAAGTTAGGAAATTAGATATATCTTTCTATTTTAATACAGACAAGTCAAGCTTATATCAACAAAACATTAATTTCGACCACTAAGATACATTACACTTATGAATTTTCTAACAGTGAAGATCCAATGCTGGAATATTGGTTGCGCCACTACAACACTTCATATTTATTGAAGGTGATTTATTTTTTCCACAAATGAAACACTATTTTACTTAATATTCATATTTATTAAATTAAAATATTTAAAACAATTAAGTTGTTTTATCACTCTGAAGATTTGTTATTAAATGGAAAATACAACCATTGTAAAAAAACTTTCTTAGAAATTAAGCAATTCACAAGAGCATTAAGTATTTAAGGTTTTTGTAACTTACAAGTAAAAGTATTATTGCTAAACTAGTTCATATCAAAATATGTTGCAGTCTCTTTTCTCTAGAAAGTTAGGAAATTTCACTTTTATAAATTGAGATCTTAATACATAGACAAACAACTGCAGCCATGAAGTGAACATTTCTGAAATTGCACTAATAGATATAATTTTAATTGCAACTCATAGCATCTACTGATTTAAAAGCTCCTTTATATAAGTAATACTCTTTAATCAAAGCTCTTTTAAACTCAAGCCACAAGTGGTAGTGTAATTTATAAAATCTATAAACTATTGCCCCAACTTGAAAAACTACATTCTGGTAGATCTCTCAAACCTTAATACTTTTTGTGAAGTGGAGTTTCTATTAAGGAAATTTTCATGTAGTACTTTTTGAATTTTAATCCATAAATACTTCAAAGGGGAATCTCACTGGAAAGTGTTTGAAAATTTGACTTTCAAAAATGAGTTTTCAACACATTTTTGAAATTAAATGTAGAACTGTATTGTATTCTATACAGTTAGTCAGAATAAAATAAACATTAAATTTTGTGTCTGATGACCATGAAAATCTCATCAAGGGCCACGGGTTGGACTACTCTATTGTAAGGCATTTTACGAATGCACTATGAGTCAAAAAAATGTTTGGGTTTGATTCAGATAAACTCTGAATGTTTCCTTAATTACAAATAGGGGAGAGTGGGGAATGAATGGGACAATTTTCAATACTATTGTAAAAAATTTACATTTTTAAATCCTGTAACAAGTTTAAAACCAATATATTGAATCATTATAACTGAATGTATTCAATCAATTAGCCATTATTTATACTGCAAGAAAAGTTTTTATGAGTGCTTGTATTTTGTACCATTTATTCCCATGAAGAATGAATGAATGGGACAAAAGTGGGGATGAATGGGACAGTTAAAAAAGACCAGAAATTTACAAACTAACAATGTTATTTTTGATATTGCACAATGTTTTAACATTTTAAAGGAACAACACACTTCTATTTTCCAAAGAAAAAATTAAAATGGCTTTTAAAGTGGGACAAACCACCTACTTTATTAAACTTCATGTCAAACTGAAGCAAGTCTTTTTGTTCTCTCGGTTCAATGGGCGAGGCTTGGTGTTATTTCTATTAATTCCACTTGCTCTTGATGAGTTTGTACTCTTAGGAGTGCTAATAAATAGTTTTATTTCCTGGAGAAAAACTTCAAAAGCCATTCCTTTCCTGCTGTTACATTTTTTGAGCATCCTGTAGAAACTTCTCTTAAGAATTGAGCATGAAAACCAACCTTGTTTAAATAATAATTTAAGCATAACATATTTGAGATAGCCTTATGTGCCACTTACGCACGAGAAGATTTATGTTATGTACGAGGGTTGTTTTTTTTTCAACTTCCGTTTTCCTCCTGAAAAAAAGGTAGTAGGAATTTCGAAATACTTTTGGTACTGGTAGTTAGGTACATCCTTCAGGATCAATTTGCATCTTTACTGCATAAAAATCAGACATTTTTTCTGTTAGTTATCGAATTTACAAGCGCGCTCCTCAAACTTTTTTCCCGCCAACCCATAGAGAATTTCGCTTTCTTCTTCGCGCGACTGCTCCGTTCACCCAGCATTTAACATTAAACAATGGGAGAGCAGGTGAAAATTGCAGGAGGGGAAAGCGAAATTCTCTATGGGTTGGCGGGAAATAAGTTCGAGGATCGCGCTTTAAAATTCGATAACTAACAGAAAAAATGTCCGATTTTTATGCAGTAAAGATGCAAATTTATCCTGAAGGATGTACCTAACTACCAGTACCAAAATTATTTCGAAATTCCTACTACTTTTTCTTCAGGAGGAAAACGGAAGTTGAAAAAAAAACAACCCTCGTATATTTGAGATGAAAGTTGCAAGTATTTGCACATTAAGAAAAATTGAAATTTGAAACATAAGTTTTTGCAGCCCATTTTAGTTACCTTATCAGAAATTAATAAAATTAGCTGAATATAGCAAGCTATTGATGGAAAGTTTTAAAACCAGGAAATGAAGCATTGATGGAACTGTTCCATTCTTCCCCATACCCACTTATTTTTTAAAAAAAAACTAAAAGTAGGCTTGGAAAATAACCTTGAATTGCCTCGATTTAAATTGTAAACTACACTTATATAAGTACATTTTCAACACCCAGTAAAATACTAAGCTGTAGTTAAATTATTTTTAAATAAATTCTTATAGAAGTAAAACAAGAAAAGTTACTTTTGGTATGGGAAAGCACATTTAGTAGTCCAATTTATGCAAAAATGGAAGCTGATCTTAATGAACACAATTTGTTGAATAAGCTATGTACTATCTTCTGGGTGAAATATCAAAAATTTTAAAATGAAGGTAAGGTATAAAAATTTGAGTTGTCCCATCAGGGGTCATTCCAGACTTTTTGTGAAGGGCCTGGTTTTTGTAAAAATTGTGAAAATCTACTCATAATTTTGTGAATTTGAAGTTAGCATAAATTAGTTTTTTCAGCCAGGAGCCTGTTTTTGTGAAAATAGTCAAATATTTGAAGTATTATGAACAAAAGGGTCTGTTTAAAGTCAAAAATACTTTGTGAAGGGTCCGTTTTTAAGGTAAAATGTTTTGTGAAGGGTCCGTTTTCACAATGAAATATATTGTGAAGGGTCCGAAAACGGACCCAAATTTCTTCTTAACAGACCCCTGCCCATTCATCCCTACTCTCCTCTATATATCTTTTGCAGTATTAGGTGTAAATGAAGTGTATACTGTGTTAATTTCTAGGTTTTTATGTTTTTTTTCTTCATAATTTTTTAACCAAACTTGCTTTTCTAAATAAAATATTTCTTTTGCAGCACACATTTCCAAGATTGGATTGCTTAGAGAAGATATATGTAGGAATGCAGAATTCATTTCAATCCCCTCATCTTCAGTTAAACTCCTAAACAGTTTCTCAATTATTTATAGCATTATCATTAGAGATGTGAGTCGAGAATATTCTCGGAGAACGAGAATATTCTGAGAATATTTTCCAGGAGCGAGAATTTTGAGAATAATCGAGAATATTCTATTTTTTGATTGATAAATGGAAATAAATGTAAAAATTTTTGATAATATGAAATGGTCATGTAGTATTAGTGTTAGAAACCTGAAAATAATAACAAATTCAATGAAACTTACCATTTAAAAGTCACCCTACAGTTCAGAGAATATTCTCTGAACTGTGATTTCATTATTTCGCAAAATTTTTTTTAAATAAGTTAATTTTATTTAATAGAATATAAAATATTTTTTAAAATATTAGAAGCAAGTTTTGCTGGGAGAAAATACTCATACAATTAAAAGAGGAGTCTAAATTATTTTTATATAGTTGTTAAAAGCAAATGTAATAATACCAATAGTTGTCAAACTGAAGGACCTTTTGAACCTGACATTTAGTTAATTTTGATAGAACTTTGTAAAATTAGGAGACGAGAATATTCTTAAAAGAAGGAATATCACATTAGAATTATCTGTAATAATTACTTTACCTATTAAACATGTTGTCTTATCAATTAAGTAGTGATTTTAAAATATTTTTCAATTTAATTTGGCTTTCTTTTATTTATGATAACTTCTCATTGTGAAACCTTTAATATTCTTCTAATTTGAAGTTGATATATCCCTTATAATTTTTTTTTCCAAAAAAAAAATTAGTATTTAGTAGCTTCTAGGAGAATATTCTCGAAAATTCTCCTCTTGGAGAATATTCTCCAAAAGATTATTACCGAGAATTTTACATCTCTAATTATCATTTTGTCGATTCCTCGCTTCTCCCAATCATCTTTCACTTAATTTGATCAAACTGTTATGTGCTGTATTGTGTTGCAAAATTCTGTAACCAAGACTTTTTTTAAATGAATCTAGTCGACCAACAAGGAAAGTAGAAGGTATTTCTTTTATAAATTTAAATATACCATGTAAACCTAAAAAGAGCTTGAATAGTATCAAATGTAAAGTACATTGTATACTCCTCCACTGTTAAACTTCCTTTTGAATTTAATTCTACTTACTTTTGTACTCTCCACAATAAAGTTAACTGAAAACAATATTTTGTGTAGCTTTCTGTAACTTAATTTTATCTGTTCTTTTTCTTTGACAAATCTTATATAAAGGGGCCATCCATAAATTGCACGAGATACTTTTTTCAAAGTTTGAACCCCTCTCCCTTTGGTGAGATGTAGTGTGACCCTTCAGCTTTGCATAAAAGATTTACCCTATTACTTAACCCCATAATAAGTTGCATTCCAAGATATCTCCTTTTTGAGCCCCAGAAGTAATAATTTTCTAAGAATTCTCTTTAAATCCAGTATCAGAATCAGATCTACTGCAATAACAGCAATTCTCCGTTGCAGGACACATATTTAAACTTTCTATTAATTTTATGTGAGGATACTCAAGTCTAAGGTTGCTCATGTTTTCACTGATTTGCACATTTTTTCTAAACCGGAAAAGAACGACAAAGTGTAAACATATTTTCTAAATAAAGTTGATATGAGAATTTGCTAAACCATCCCCTTTGTTTATTTCACGTAATTTATGGATGTCCCCTACCAATACCAGTGCATATCTGGGATAGTTGTAGGCTGAAAGAAATCTTCAGGTTTATCAGAGAACCAAAAAAAATGTTTCACAATGTGATATCAAAACTACTGTAAAAGGCTAGTAATTTTCATTTTTTAATTTATGAATTTTACTTAAGTTATTCTGCATTAAATTTCTAATAACCTTCAAACAATTGTGTTAGAATCACAATGTTATGTAAAAGAGAAATGTGATTGATTCACATTAAATATTTGTCTGAAATTTACCTAAACTGGAGTATTAATGGCATTAGTCTCACTACTATCACCAGTAGTACAGAAATCCATAAATGACTTCTGCTTTTTTTCAATGTAGCCACATTAATGATAGAACTTCACATTATTGTTTCTTCCCTATATTTTTTATTATCTTTTTATAAGATAAAGTATAACTTAGTCATCAAATCAAATGAATTTAACAACTTAAAATATTTGATGATTTATACAGAGCATTTTTATACTTGAATGAGATGAGTATCACAAAGTGTGAATTTCTAAGGAACAAACTCAAATCCAGACTGCCTAGGGTTTGAGAAGCTTAAGATTTTGGAATTTTAACTTGTGCTTAACTTAAGAGTGCATTTTTAGCTTAAGTCTCATTTAAATACTAGTTATAAAAATGCATGTCACATGCATTTTTATAACCCAGTAAAAACCACATCCCAGTGTAAAACACATCCCAATAAAGGTGATCTCAAGAAAACCACATGAAGTGGTTTTACACTGGGATCCATCTCTACCTGGTCTTATTGACATCGTAACCATTTGTTTTAGATGCAAAATTCCAATAACAAAAATGTTTATAACGAAGTAAAGAATCATTTTGAATCCAAGTTTTTTGTGTAAAATAAAGAACTAAACATTGCCATAATTTTTGTACCTTTTCCTCACTTTAAATAAATTGCTTAGTTTGAAGGTTTTATAAGATTTAGATTGACTTAAACATGGAATTTTTCTGAACACCATAAATTTTTAAACTTTTCTACTAAACTAGTAAGTGCTTTAAGGTAAAAAAAAGGCAAGGAATTTGAAAAGGTATTGTATTACTACCATGGTTTAGGGTTGTCGAAACTTTTTTGTGTTCATCTTCAGTGGATTGATAGTTATTTGAGAGGACAATCTTCAAAATTAACCTGAAAAGGTTGGGGAATTTTATTTACAATATTGATTTGGAACCCTGCTTAATAGTTACTGTAATGTTTGCTAAATATGTATAAATAATATTGAAAGAACATGTAAAAATATTTTTATACTACTGACGACCACATCTACCCCCTTGCTCATTGTTCACCACCGTATTGCTTTGGAATCTGAGCTTCAATTTCTTGTTTATTGCACTTCTCCAAGCCATACCTGAACTCATCAGGATAAATAATAACTATAGTTAGATAGGATAGTTCACTGAACCATGGATGAAATGCAATTTAAGCATTTTCAACCGTTTTCACTTCAGGTATGTCCATAAATTACATTAGATTTTTTTCTTCAAAGATTTGTACCCTAAGGGTGGTGAAAAAAATGGTATATGATACTATTATGTTTTGACTAATCTCTAGAATTTGGATAAACTTGTGCTAAAAAAGATAAAATAAAAATGTATATTTTCTTAACTAAAAGTTGATGCAAGATTTTAATTGACTCCTTCCCTGGTGAGATTTTACTGGACTCCGCCCTTTTTGATTTTAAGTAATTTGTGGACATCCCCTTAGAAATTTAAATATTTATTTAAAAGTGATAGAGAAAATCCCCCCAAAAAAACAAAACAGATATAGTTTTATGAAACATGTTTATAGACTATTTTTATGTGCTAAATACTAATATACCAAATAATGCGGGGGGGGTTAACTTAAATATCAATTAAAAATTACTTTTAGGTCACAGAACAATTCAGAACATAGTTCTAAATCTCAAACAAATTGCAAAAAAAGTCATTATGGTTTGGAAATGACCTAATTAATGACTTCTTAAAAAAAAGCCAAAATGGACAAAAAGAATTTTGAATTTTTTTAAAGGTGTCCAAATTTTTTCTTAAGTTAGTATTAAAAACTTCTGAGGAATTTGCAAAGGCCAATTTCTCATGGATAATGCAGTTATATAATAGGGGAAAAATGTTCTTAAAGATCTTAGAACGATGAAAATAACCAACTGGAGAAAAAGGGTGTGTAATACACCTGGAGTAGATTGGTGCAGCAGGCCAAGGGCTGTTGAGACGAAGAAGAATGCTGTTACATAATAGGGATAAATGGTTAGATCATTTAATTAATTTTTGGGAATAAATCATCCAAACAATAATCAGTTTAAGAAAAACATTTTCTTCAAAATAAAATTAAATTTTAAAAACTTTTATTACATTAAATTCTGTAGTATAGACTTCTAATCAATTTTACAATTACCTGATTAAAAGAATTATTTTTTTAATTAAATGAAATGTATTCAGCACTGAAAAGTAGCCTATGAACATGTCTTAATCACTAATTTTTTTTTTATTTTAGGTCATTTTTTTAATTAAAAAAATAAATTTCCCAACTATTTAGGCAATTTCTTAGTGAAACTATTCAAAACTAATTTTTCAATTTGAGTTTCAGCATGACTTACTAGATAACTATCCGTGGTTTCAACCCTTTTTTATTACTATTTTCACTGGACTTATTATCCCAAGAGATAAAATATTTCCATTATCTAGCCAGCTTCATGATAATTTTATTTAATGTTTTCCCCGTAAAATAAATTAATATTTTTTTTAGAGATTGTTGGAATTTTTTCTGAAACCCTTGACTTGAACTTCCTTTAGAGTGATCATTTTTTATTTTATTATGAAAATTGTGTGGTTCTTTGCTCTTGCATGTAGGGATACAAATCTGCTCAAAAGGGAAAATAATTAACGCTAAAGCAAGATAAGTCGCAGCAACAATCTAACCAACAGCTTTAGTTAGCTCATTGCTACGAGCACCATGATTTGAGAGTTCATGAGAGCTTTTGTTGAACACTGCAAGAAAAAACAATAACCAGAATAATAATAGCAAATATTTTATTGTGAAATAAAAACAAGTTTAAAGTTTTCAAGAATCAGTATGTCAATTATCAATGAGTATCCATAAACTGAATATCCCCCATTAGGTAAATAGTTTTAGGTAAGGGCCTTGGTTGAGGTGATAGCACAGTTATGGCTTGTCTCTCACAGTCAACATCAGTTACACATATAAAGCTTGCAACATTAGTTCGAATGACATCTTCATCCACAGTTTCAGCAAAACTGATACTCAGAATATGATGCAGAAGATTTAGTCCATTTTGCACCAAAACCAGTTTGGTTCTTTTGTCTTCAGGTTTCATTCCAAGAGGCATGCAAGAGTCTGGTAAAGCAGGAGCACCTATTTTATACACCTTGATGTCTGAGAACTTAACATCAAAAGAGTGAGGGTAAAGATGCGTTTTCAGACCATAAAAATACTGTCGAACTCTCCCATCTTGACCCTCTGCTCTGGCTTGCTGGCTGCGTTCAACAACTCCACCAGACTTAGGCACAAAAACAATTTGGATACCATCAGGCATGTCCCTTACAAGTTCATTATAAAGTCTCTCTTGATCAATGACTAATATGACATTCACACCAAAGGCTATTGCAGCATGCTTGATTGACTGATAACCTTCTCCCTTAACCCAACCACAGGTATTGATAATACTTCCGCTGATACCTGCTTTTCTGTTAGCCTCAGAGTTTCGCATCTCTACAATAGAAGCCAATTGAGATACTAATGTATTGTATAGCATGATGTTTACTCCTGGACTTATGTGACCAAAATGGTAAACTAACGGAGCACTAGATGAGAACCCTTCTTCCACATCGGCTACTCTTTCTACAGGTAAGGCAGATATGGTTCCAGGAATAGAGATAGCAGATAATTCTACGTCCAAATCAACATACACAGGACGTCTGTTCAAACGAACAGCATAATTTAGGAGTATACGACACAAGGTAGTTTTTCCAACATCGGATGGGCCTGTTATCAAAACCACGGGTCCTCTAGTATCGTTTTTTTCAGCTTTTACTCGCATTTGTTCAAGAGCAGCATGGATATTTGCATAAAAAGTCATAGGGGTTTCCTTAGCTATGTATGCAACTTCGGGTTTTCCTACCAGCTCTAGAGTGCATCCATGCCACGTAAAGACAGCAACTTTTTCACCAGTCGAAAAACTAAACTTCTTATTTTTGACCAACTCAGTGCCAAATATTTCAGCAGTTCCACTTTTCAGCTCCAATGTCACTTTACAAGTAGCTTCCACTTCAAACCGTAGTTCTGTTTGTTCATCCAGTTTGAATTCCTGAGCATCACTTTCTGTGGTGGTTTCAGCCGTTTCTTCAGACATGATTAGATTTGTACTGAAGGCTGAAGAAAATTGGTAAATAAATGTACAGTTGGTAAACAAACTCAAACCGTCCAGAATGAGATGAGTTGGAGTTGAGTAGAACTACAACTACGAAACAAATGGACTGGAAAGGAAAATCTAAAAATTTCTTGTGTTTGGTTATTTTAAAAGGCAAGTTATACGAACAAGAATGCAAAGTAGATCATGTATGTACTTTAACTATCTTTATTGAGTAATTTTTCGAATGTTTTCAATAATTTCCTTTCTGGTTTGTGGCACGTGGGATTAACTGGTCAATTTTAATTTGTTTAACCTCTACGTGGCAACAGTGTAAAGATCTTACGCGGGAAGGTTGCTGAAAGCGAAATATTTTGAGGTGAGTGAGTTTGCACCCCATTTTGGTTTCTCATCGTGTGCAATTTTATTTTTTTTTATCATTAACTTAGTTTTTTGTTGGTAAATAAGATCGGAAATGAAGTGCCAGATCCCTCAGATCTCCTGGCACAGTCGTGATCCCGTATTGAGCATTGATTTTCAGCCTGGTAATCGAAATATTAAAAGACTTGCTAGCGGAGGGACCGACTCCCATGTCCTCATATGGTACATTACTTACCAGGAGAACAAAACAGTCAAGATCGAGTGTGCTTCCGACTTGACCCGTCATTCCAAATCGGTGAACGTTGTTCGCTTTTCTCCAGATGGAGAACTCCTCGTTTCTGGTGATGACGAAGGAGCGATGTTTGTTTGGCAACTGAAAGAGCGCGAAGCCGTCGATGCCCCTCCTAAGGACGACGACAATCTTAACCAAGAGGACTGGTATCCCGTGAAGCTTCTGAAAGGACATCTGGAAGACATCTATGATGTCAGCTGGTCAAAAGATGGTAAATTCTTGGTGTCTGCATCCATGGACAATACTGCAATCATATGGGACATGGTGAGGTTTCAGAGGGTGCACACGTTCACCGAGTCTAAAGGGTATGTGCAAGGAGTGGCCTGGGACCCACTTAATTCCTATATTGCTACTATTGGGTCGGACAGGACTCTGCGGGTGTTCAACATAAATTCTAAAAAGACAGTTAGCAGGGTTCAGTGGGCCCCGTGGGCAGTCACAACTGAGAAAGGATCCATCAGGTCACGACTGTTCTACGATGACACGCTTGAATCATATTTCAGACGACTGAGTTTCTCTCCTGATGGCGAATTATTGATAGTTCCCTCAGGGATTTTGGAGAAAGATGAGGGAAATGTCCAAAATTCTACATATATCTTTGCCAGGCATTCTCTCAAAAAGCCTGCTTTTAGTGTTCCAGTTTTTAATTTCCCGTCGAAAGACAAATATAGTGTTGCGGTTCGGTGCAACCCTTTGCTGTTCAAACTGCGTGGCCAAAAGAAAGATGCTGACAAAGAGAATGCACCTTCAAACACAGTTATTGACCTGCCTTACAGAATGATATTTGCAGTCGCAGCCTGCGATTCGATATTCCTCTACGACACACAGCAGCGAGTGCCTATCGGAACTGTATCAAATATCCACTACACTCACCTGACGGATCTGACCTGGTCACCTGATGGGAAGCTTCTTATGGCTTCTTCCACCGACGGCTACTGTTCCATTCTAGTCTTTAATGATGGAGAATTGGGGGAAGAATATGTACCTGAACCAACACCTGTTGAATTAGAGGAACCAGAACCTTCCAAATCTGAAACTCCATCCGTTAATACATCCCCTGTTGTGTCAGGAACCCACACTCCTGAAAAAAGCAAGCCCGAATCAGAGCAAGCCGGGGAAAAGTCTTTGTCCACTACTCCTAAAGTTGCTACGGTAACAGAACCTGAATCCACACCCAATTCTGATGCTGCAAAGGTTAACAAAAAGCCCAAGTTCTCCATCAAAAACTTCTTCATGTCTCCCAAAGCAACATCAGCCAAAAATCCTGCTACCCCTGTCTCCGAAACTCCAGAAAGAAAGAATGAAGTTTCGCCAAGTTCCACCTTACCCTCTGCTCCCAAATCTTTTTCTGTATTCAAAAGCTCTGAAGTTAGCGAAACCACGAAAGATGATCAAGTCGAGGATTCAAATAGTATAGATGTAGTTTTTGAACAGATAAGTTCCAAAAATCCTGAATGTAGTGTTGAATTAAACAAGGAAGTGAAATCTGCTTCTAGTGACATAGTTAAGAAGTACTCTGTCCTTGAAGCTAGTGATGGCAACGCTGTTTTGTCTCCCAGCGATCTGGTGGAGAAAGTTGTAGAGGGAGAGGATGATAAGCAAAATGATTGGAAATTGGAACTTTCACAAGACAGTATTCCAATGGAAGTAGACCCAACTCCCCACACTAGTGAAAATCAAGTTAAAAGTGATGCCATAACCTCAGAAATTAAGCCTGTAGTATTGAGTAATTCAGATACTAAAGCGACAGAAGTTAATCCCCCAGAACTTAAAAAACGCAGAGTATCCTTTGTGACACTGTCCACCAAAGCATCCATGTCATCTAAACTATGAAGTGATATGGATTTGTATTGGGCTATATAATTTTATGCATTTCATACCTTTTTTATGGGTTTTGCAAATAGAATATAATTAATAGTAAGATTCAGTTATCTATCCAATTAAAATTTGCCCATCTGTTTTAAACACCCAATATTCCAGTAACCTAATAATTATATTATTAGTGTCATCAACATAATTGTTGGTATATTTGAATCGGTTGTTTGCAAATTTTAATGGTATAGTAGGTAACAGAAAAGAACAATTATTTTTTACAAATATGTTTAGTATATATAATCTAGGTATTAGTAAAAAAATCTGGTTTGTTAAGTGAAATCTTAGAACTGTGGTAAATATTTCTTAGAAGATTAAATATTTAATTATTTTAAGATTTTTTTCAGGTTGTAGTCTTGCTTAAATTATCAGGGATAGCTACCCAGCAGTTATATCAGATAGCAGGGTAATAGCACCAAAAGATCGCTAAGAAAATTGGCAATTGATTGTCACATAGTACCAATTTTATTACTTTGACACTAGTGTTCGGCAACTAGTGGTCAAAAAGTAGTTAACTACCAACTACTAACTAGTCGGGGGAAATCTAGTTGCAACTAGTAGTTAACTATTTTTTCCTGGGACTAGTTGCAACTAGTAGGTAACTATTTCCCAAAGTAGTTAACTACTAGTTAACTAGTCTATTTAATTTCATAACCTATTTTTTTGCCCAAATTCTAATACATCTTTCTTATCTATATCACAAAAAAACTTTATGCTTCGCTCAAAACAGCGCTTTATTTCTGGTTATGGTATTTAAGTACTCTACCATGACATTGTAGTTATAAATAGCAGTGAAATTTTTGTATATTTTGAAAAAAATTTAAAATATTTTTGAAATTTTAAACAATTTTTTTTTTTAAAGTAGTTGAAAATTTGAAAGTAGTTTCAACTAGTAGTTATTAAAAAAAGTAGTTCAACTACTAGTTAAACTAGTTTAAACCAAAAGTAGTTAAACTACTAGTTGATCGGTAGTTAACTACTAGTTGCAACTAGTTCTAGTTAACTAGTGCCGAACACTATTTGACACTTTTGCATTTCATTCTTAATCTACATTTCTAATTTAAATACATTCACCATATTTTAATTTAGCAAAAATGTGATTAATAGTAACACAAATAATATCATTATCAGTATAAAAATTTAGAAATTACTACTCAAATAAACTTAAGTAAGATACAGGCTGTAAAACTGGAAATGACAACTGAAAATTTCCAGGCTTATTATGCATCAAAAACCATTTTGCTGTGCATTTTTTATTGTTTTTTTCCCTTTAGTACCATAACATAATAAGTTATTTTTACTCCTTTACCTAGGTACTCTATTACATTCATACCATTCATGAAATTTTTATCTTGGAACAATTTTTCTTAATTGCCCCTGTCTAAGATCAGGGTGGCCACAGACCTGTAAAACCTTAAAAGCCTGAAACTATCAGGGAACTTAAGAAAATCTAATAATAATCAGGGAAATTTTGTGAATCAGCAAAGTTTTGAAAATGAATTCAACTTTTTTCTGATTTTCAAGTTTAAAAGTTTATTTCTGTGCTCCTACCTGCAATAAAACTAATATTCGTATAAAATCTATTAATTAAAATATTTTCTGTGCTTTGCAATTTACATTCACTTTACTAAGCGGTTGAAATCAAACATTGTAATCCACACCTGGAATTATCAGGGAATTTTGAAATAAGTTTACTGTGGCCAACCTGAATTTATTATCTTTTTGTGATTACCTACAGATTTTTATTTTCTTTAAAGTAAGCATTGTAATCCATTTCCATTTATTAAATAAGTTAATTTTAAACTATCTTCTCTAATGTTAAAAAGTTAATCATGTGTTATTTTGTACTACTAGTGATATGTATTAATTTGTTATATTATCTAAAAATATTTTTTTCCAAAAGTTTTCCAATATGTGTTGTAATTATCTATATATTATGCATTTATAAGGTAAAATTACTATGAAATATGAAAAATAGTCAGTTTTCATTTTAAACATGTAAAATTTTCAAATTTTTAGAGTACCTATTACAAGACATGAAGTCTTGGCCTAAAATAATATAATTACAAACCAATTGTAGAATTACTTTTAAAACTGTGTTCCATTATTTTCTTTTTTAGTTTTTATATACAGTTTTAATTTTATGAACACAAACCCACTGATATTCAATTCAATTCCTATCTCCCTTATGTCCCACTTCCAATAATTAGCTAATTAATGTAACATTTATCAATATCGTTGTCAATAACAGGCTAACCAATCAATCTGGAGTTGCTTTTCTTTTTGTTGTACTATATATACTTATTTTAAAAATATACATGTGGTTTCTTAACAGTTACTAAAACTGTTTCTGGAGAGATAGTCAAAGGTTCTCTTTCTGTAGCTTGTGTTATGACAATTTTTTAAAAAAAAATTTAATGTATTTATATGTTGATAAAAATAAAATTTTAGTTTCTTCTATTTATGTTTATTTTTTTTAGAAAATACTATGTTTAATTCACTTTAACTACTGCCTGCATTTGATATGTTGAGTGTTTAAGAAGCCTCATTATATGCAGGAATTGTTATTTGAGTAGCCTTTTGATACACTTTAGAATATTCGAACAAATAATGTAGAGTCACACAGAAAAGTAATTTATGCTATCCATTATTTTTCAAACCAACATGTTGTAACAATGTGAGAAATGCTGTTTTAAAAATTTAAACACGCCCTAAATTTTAGTCAATTAAAAATGTTAATAAAACCTGTAAATAAACATTGATCTAACCTAACCTGCTTAAGAACATAATGTTCACTATTTTTGTACATAATAATCTTAGTACATCTGTTAATATTGATAGCCATCTGGTGGAGCTTATTCTTCCTCCTTAGGTACCTTAATAAATCCATTATACTGTTTTGAAGATACATTCCAAGTGAGTTCAATAGATAAGAATTTATTGAAAAAAAAATGATATTCATGAATTGATTATTCATTCAAATCAATTTCTAATCTTTAAATCTTACTGTTGTATTTCTTCAAATTTTATTTGGTAATAAAATAGAATTAATCTGAACTGTTAAATATTCTATTTCTTATTATCATGCTCCTAACCTGAAGTATAATTTTTACTGTGTTTATTTAGATTTTTTTTTATGATTTCTTGATGATTATTTAATAAATTACTCATCTGTTATCTAAAGATTTTCATCTGTCCTTATTTAGGCATGAAAACAGCTTTAATATTTTCGTATTCCACACTATCTCTCTCTTAACAGGATTATTTTTTTCTTAGCTCTGTAGAAGTGTCAAAAATTAAGGTTTAATTAATTTTGTTTGTTTTTGTTATTAACTTTTTGTCTTGTTAAGCTTTCTGCCTTGCATTGGATATGGAAAAAAGGTTTGTTTGCCATATTGTGCCTGATGTTAACCTTATTCCACAGAAACAATAATTTAACCAGAGCTTTATAATTGTTTGGTATTTTTTAAAGAATTCTTTAAAGTGTAAACTAAATCATAATTTCTTTTGCAGGTTTTATGCTTTTTGCATATGGTGCTGGATCACATGGACTGCTGAATCACAATGAAAATCTTGAAAAGGTTTGCTGAAATCCAATCCCTTTTCAGCTGTCATTATTTTGTGTGGACTACTTTAAAAGGATTCGAAATCTAAATCGGAGAGAAAAGATTTAGGTCCTTTCAAAATGGAATCTCACGAAATTATGGACCTTTCCACAGTTAAGGAGCAAGCTCTTGCCGGCGCCCTTACTGGGATAGTTGAATCCTCCATTATGTATCCCATCGATCTAATGAAGACCAGGATGCAGATTTTAAGACCGTATTCTAAGGCCAACTACCAGAGTGTGCTGGGAGGGCTGCTGAAGATAGGTGGAGAAGAAGGTGCTGGAAGACTCTTCCGTGGCATGCCTCTGCCCCTTATTGCCTCGGTTCCAGCCCATGCCCTTTATTTCTCCTCTTACGAGAAAACGAAAAGGTTGGTTAGTGGTACAGAATTCGGCACCAAGAGTGTCTGCGGACAGGGGGTGGCAGCCCTGGTTGCCATCACAAACCACAACATCATCATGAACCCGGCTGATGTCATCAAACAGCGCATGCAAGTGTACAACAGCCCGTACCGATCCAGCCTGGACTGCCTGCGTACGGTGTTGCGCACCGAGGGAATATCTGCCCTGTACCGCAGCCTGCCCACCCAGATGTGTATCGATGCCCCTCACTCCATGCTGCACTTCATAATCTACGAGAAAAGCCAGGAATTGCTGAATCCGACCCGGAAGTTCGATGCTGCCAGCCATGTTATCTGCGGGGGGCTGGCTGGAGCCTGCGCATCTGCTGCCACCAATCCTTTGGATGTGTGCAGAACGCTGCTGAACACTCAAGAGAAAGCTTCTTTGGGAGAGGTGCAGCGCACCAAAATCAAAGGCCTGTGCCAGGCGTTTAATGTGATTTATTCGATGCATGGGTTGTGGGGTTTTACTAGAGGCGTGAAGGCTCGGGTTATGTACAGTGTTCCGTCTACTGCAATTTGTTGGTGCACTTACGAGTTTTTCAAGCATTATTTTTCCGATAGGCACATTGAAGATAAGGGATTGTCTTAAAATAGTTTTGTTTCCGGTTCTTATATATTTTGTTGAACATTTTCTGTATCTGCATACAGCGACATTATCTTAGTGCCTTGCCTTTAACAATGTTTATCATGAACAAATCAAAATTTTATCTGTTATCAGTTATTTGCTCTAACACCTGCATGGCACTATACATTGAAAACATATCCAGGGGTCTGTTTAGAAGAAATTAGGGTCTGTTTTCGGACCCTACACAAAATATTTTACCTATAAAATTGACCCTTCACGAAGTATTTTAGCCTTTAAACAGACACTATTTTCTAGTTCTACAAATATGGGACCCTATTTTCACAAAAACAGGCTCTTGGATGAAGAAAACTAATTTACCGCTAACTTCAAATTCACAAAATTATGAGTAGATTTTCACAATTTGTACAATAACCAGACCCTTCACAAAAAGTCTGGACAGACCCCTGATATCTAAATTTTCCTCACATTCTACTTTATTTTTAAGTGACTATTAACAGTCATTTAAACATAACTGATTAGATTACCATTACACTGGCAAACACAATTATTGTTAGTATCAGAAATATCTAATAGACACTTTCTGAACAGATTGTTTTCTGTGTGAGAAATTTTATCCTAAAGTACTTAGTGCAGCTAATTTGTCTATGTTTTCTAGTATAGAATACTTTCAGAATTTGAAAATTAGGGGTTTGCATTGAACTTACTTTGAAAGGTACTGTGAGAAAATTATCTCTTTTAAGAAATGTTTTAAAAAATTCCTATAAAATTTGTTAAGTTTTTACAAAGGCAAGAAAAACCTAGAATAATTGGAATTTTGCCTATTTTTGCTTAAAACTAAAAACATCTGGAGAACCAGCAAAATTGCTATTATTGATGTCAACGTGTCAATTTTGTCTCCAAAAATTATTGTCAAAATTAGCTTATAATTTAAACTGGAGTTAACTTAAAATTTAGCTGGAAAACTTGAAAAGCTAGGGAATTTTATTTTAAATATTTAGATGTGGTACCATGAATTTGTTGTTTTAGATAATTTAAATTAAATTTTATGCTTAATTGCTTTTTTTTAGGAAATATTCATTTTTACGTTGATCAATGTAGGTTTAAAAGATAATAGCTCATTTCATTACTGTCAGTCTCAGCTATTATAAATCAAGGACAATTTAATTTTTAAAAAAAAATCAAACATGTGTTATGATTAAAGTGATACAAGTTCCTCTGTCTGTGTTTCTGTCCAGTTATGTTTTAATTATATCAAGTAGTTATTCTGTTTATATTTTTAGTTATTATTGAAGCTTGTTTGAAAGGTTTTTTTTATTAGATTTGCTTAGGGAATATTTTAATAATAGTATATGAATAATCTCTTAGCAAAGTGTTGCTCAGTTGTTTGAAAGATAAATTTAAGTAAATATGTTATCACATTATTTACTTAATTGAAGTGAAAAATGTTATGCTTTTACATAACCAGGTTTCTCTAAATAATTAAATACTGTAATCATGAGAGGGGTTTATTTGGTTCAACCATCCTTTAGAAATTCTGCGAAAGGTAAATGAGTCCCAGCTAAAACACTATTTCAGTCAAATATAAAAAATATTTCTTGCAGTGTTTTCAGAAGTTCCAAATGCCTACTATCTTTTAATTTTCTGAAATGCTGCATTTAATGTATTAGGTGCACATGAAATTAATACCTAATAGGTTTTTTTGGCCAAATCCCTTTTCTAGTTTCACCTCAATTTTTGTACTTACATTTTAAAGGTTTTTTTCATATTGGAAAAATAGTCTGATTTTAATAGTCTGATGTTTTCTTTTCACCAATATTTTCTTCAAATTAATGTATTTTTGAAAGGGTTGTGTTACTAGTGATGGGCATAGTAGGCTTTGGCCCACTAAGACTGTTGCACAATGACTTTAGTGTTTTTCTTAATATATTTTTGAAATGTAAAACGAAAATTGTGAAATTTATCTTGAAATTATTGGGGTGTACAGAAAATAACTATTTATTTGTGTCTTATCTTTAGTAAGTGGCTACATTTTTTTCACAATGTGGTAGGCAGTTAGTTATGTGAATGGGTTTGCCTAAGTTAAGGTGGAGGTAGATGATAGATAGTTAGAAAAAGTCTGTGATATAAAGTAGTCTTATTTAAAATTAGGGCCTTTATCGGTACCAATAATGGGTGAAAGTTTTTCTGGCTTGAGATGGAAATCTAACCTAGATATTTTCTTCAAGACAAGACAAGAAAGGAAAGAGAAAATTACAAGCATGTAATTATGGAGAAGTAAAAACACTATTTTCAGTGAGGATATTTTATCCAGTTCCATCATTCCTGGAAACGTTTTTTTAAACTTTCACCCATTTTGATACCCAAATCACTTTAATATTGGCCTCCAAAAATTTTTCAGGCCATGTTTAAGTACTTGTTGTCTTGTAAGAATTTAAAATAAGTAATTTTTACTTAGCTGTTGTGTTACTGTCACAAGAAAACCTTTGATGTCACACAATCTCTCTGATCACAGATAAGATCACAATTGGTCTTATCTGATTTGATCTAAAAAATCTGACTTGATCAGATTCGGTTATTCTTTTTTTTTTCATTCAGCATTATTAATTATTATTTTTATTCAAGCAAGGGCAGTTTTATGGATTCACACATTGAATTAAAAAGGTTAAAAAATATTAAATATTTCTTTCTAATTTTTTAATCAATCTCACAAATTTATAGAGTCTTATTCACAATTTAAATATGTTGAATTAATTATAAAAATTATCATTAAAATGATATCATCACTGTTCCTAAAATACCTTAAAAGCAGCAAATAAAACGTTGAAAAATAGTTTTTATGCATAAAAAGTATTTTCAAGTTAAAGTTATTATTAGACATTTTAAAATTTATCTATAATTTAATGCAGTTTAATAACAGTTGAATGTTGTAGCATCATGTGCGGACCTGATTATTTGGTTAATATATAAAACCACTTTTTTTTTTCAAATATTGCAATCCAATTATTACCAGCTTCCCTCTCCTTTTGGATTCGTCTACTCTCTGCAACCCTGTTCAAAGTTTTTCTCGTGGCAGTATATATATATATATATATATCCATAGTCAGTATAAGAAGTGTTTGCTAAGTTAAACTTTGTATTGTACGAAATGTCAGTCAGATGTGAAACATATTTTTGTAATTCATAAGAGCTGTATTCATTAAGTGCAATTAGCAGCACATATATGTGAAATGTGTTACTTAGTTGTCAGCATTTTTTGTCATGATTATAATCAAATATTTCCTTATGCTGGTTTTTCACCTCTGATTGGGAATGCTGAAATTATACTTTTCACATTCACATCAGTGACTCAAGCAATATTATACAAATATCAAAATTTAAAATAAAAATTCAATGGGGAACAAATGACCTAAAACTTGAAAAAGAGTCATTCGATTTTGTAATTTTACCTTTCCATAGAACATGCTTACTTTTATCAAGTTTGACTTTCCTTGTATTTTAGCATCATTAAACTTGTTTTATCTAACTGTCTATATTCAACCATGTAAGTTATTGTAACTTTATGGAGTTGAAAGTTTTTAAACTTGATTATAGACATCAAAAATACAATCCTGTTGTTTTCTAAGATGGATTTTAATGTCAAAATAGTTTCTTATGCTAATCAGTACAGTTAGTTTAAGAAACACCCAGAGTTTACAAAAAACTATGCAATTTTTATTGGATTTGGTTTTTTAAAATCCATTTACTATTGTACTAAAATAAGTTTTCTTATGACTATTTTTGATCCCTCTTGGTCTATTAAATGTAACATAAGTACATGTTGTCTGTAGTTTATATAAGTGAATTAATATATTCAGTTTTTTGTTTTAGATATTGTTTTTTCAAAAACTTATCACATTTTATGTTAGGGAGTTTATCAGCCTCTATGTGTGAGTAAGTGTATTTTAATCAAAGTATATTTTTGCCTTTTGATTAAGGTTTGTGATTTTAAATTTTTTTGTTGTTGTTGGAAGTGTTATCAAAAGAAGTCTTGTAAAAAAATTCCTGGGCAATATTGGTAATGCCTTACATAGTACTTAAATTAGTGTTACTTCTGAAATATTTTGTTAATATGAATTTCCATTCCATGATCGTAATTCTTGTTGGAGATAATTTCTGTTTTTAAGAAACATTATTCTATCATCTTCAAATCACTTTTCAAGCATAAATAACTAAGATCTATTTGTGATTATGTTAACACACACAAAATTCAAGCTTTTAGGTGCTGTGAATAACGTTGATTATAATTGCTGTGATAGCCTTATAAATACGTTTTTGAATATCAAAGAAACAAGGGAACACATTGGTCTCTCAAAATGCGTCATTCGTGAAGGACACCTTACTTAATCACAAAAATTGACATTATCATGCCTAAGTTTTGATTTCATTCTCGTTTAGCTATTCCAAGGGACGAATGAATTAAAAATGTTTGAAGATGATGGTCTAGCTCTATGCGGCAATTCAGATTATTTTGTGAGGTGTCCAGACCCAAAACATTTTGTTGAGATCAGCGTGCTCTGTTTTGTTTATCGTACGTTTTGATGTTTAAGTATGTAGATCATTGCATTTTCTTGCATGTTGAAGTTGATTAAAGTTATTTTAAGAAGAATTTTGCTCATCTGAATCTGTCCATTAACTTTGTGGCCATCCATAAATGACGTCACGTTCAGAGGGGGGGTTAATCAATTTGTGACAAGGGGTAGGAGGGGGGGGGTTCAAAAGTTGTGACATCACATCCTCCAAACTGAAAGTCAATCAAAAATTAAAATAACAAAAACAGAATTTTTTTCCGAAGATTTTTTATCCAAAAAAATTAATTTTAGTTGCTTCTAGGAGAATATTCTACAAAAAATTATTACCGAGAATTTTACAACTCTGTATAAGACATATTGATCGATTGTAAGCGTGACATAGGGGGGGGGGAGGGGGTCAAAAATGGGCAAAAAAAGTGACATCATTTATGGACGGCCCCTTTTGACTGATTCCACGCGTAACTTTCTCTACACCGGAAGATTTAACGCCACTCCGGAAAATTTTATTTATGGCTAATTAATTGTGAATGTGTTTTTGATTTTTAGCTACCGTTTTTATAAAAATAAATAATTCCGGAGTTTCTGATGCGCCAAGTTGGTTGGGTATTTTAGCAGTGTCTCGAAAAAAACGATCAATTTAAAAAACGGTAAAAAAATTAGTAATGTAATAAATTTGTTTTCTATTGACCGATTATTTCGTGTAACCATTTAAGCTTGTAAAGGGCCAATTAGAACCCTAATTATAACATACTAGGATTACCTGAAATGACTCCAAAAGAAAAGATTCTATATATTAGCATATGTGAAAATAGTACTAGCCTCAAAAAAGAAAAGTCCGCAAATGGACTCTAACCGTCTGACGTCACACGGAACCAACACGTGACCTACTGAGCTTGCAATGGACTCTAACCGTCTGACGTCACACGGAACCAACACGTGACCTACTGAGCTTGCCATTGGTTACCACAGATACTACACTAGTAGATCTACTAGTGTAGTATCTGTGGTAACCAATGGACTCTAACCGTCTGACGTCACACGGAACCAACACGTGACCTACTGAGCTTGCGATTGGTTACCACAGATACTACACTAGTAGATCTACTAGTGTAGTATCTGTGGTAACCAATTGCAAGCTCAGTTTTAGATCACGTGTTGGTTCCGTGAAGTCTCGAACCAGATAGGCGGTTAGAGTCCATTGCAAGCTCAGTTGTAGGTCACGTGTTGGTTCCGTGAAGTCTCGAACCAGATAGGCGGTTAGAGTCCATTGGTTACCACAGATACTACACTAGTAGATCTACTAGTGTAGTATCTGTGGTAACCAATTGCAAGCTCAGTTATAGGTCACGTGTTGGTTCCGTGAAGTCTCGAACCAGATAGGCGGTTAGAGTCCATTGGCAAGGTTTTTTAGATATTTTTTATTAAATTTTGTCTATCTAACATAACAACACAAACAAAGCTACAAAATAACACTGAAAAACTAGCAAATTTCCGAACTTTTTCTATTTTGAGGCCTGAAAAAGTGCCAATTTCACATGCTAATATCTCTACGAATATTCACGATATTTAACCTAAAAAATAATTGTAGATCTACTAGTGTAGTATCTGTGGTAACCAATCGCAAGTTCAGTAGGTCACGTGTTGGTTCCGTGTGACGTCAGACGGTTAGAGTCCATTGAAAAAAACATTAAAAAGTAATCTCTCTATATTAAAAAAAAGTAACAGTGACCGCCGCGGCCGCCGCCGCCGCTGCTTTTGAAAATTTTATTTTTGAACACTTTGAACTCTTATGGCGGCTTTACACCACCGAGGTTTGCGATTTGCGTTTCGCGATTTGCGGCGAAAACGGGAACCGCAGAAACTACCGCAGCGGCTGCCGCTAATGCCGCCGCGACAGTTTTGGTTCCCGCGCATTTTCGTGCTTTGTTGACCATTGCACCGTTGTTGGTTTTGGTTTTGATCACGTTTGAACATTTTGTCTTTTTTTCTTATAATTAATATTATGTCTTCACTTTCGCACTTCACTTTCGAAAATGCGCGGGAACCAAAACTGTCGCGGCGGCATTAGCGGCAGCCGCTAGTGTCGTAAATCGATTCTAGCGCCCTCCTTCGAGCGGTCGCTGAGTTTCTGCGGTTCCCGTTTTCGTCGCAAAACGCAAATCGCAAACCTCGGTGGTGTAAAGCCGCCATTACTACGCAAAAACTATTCCACAGAAATTTGTGAAATTTTAAACATTTCTAGACAAATGTATGAGGATCGTTTTCGTTCTAAAAGCTAATAGATGAGATATTTAGTTCTAGAGTTATTTAATGTCAAAGTCGAAAATTATTTTTTTCTGCTGCGAGTTCGCCCCCAGCAAAATCTATTAGCAGCAGAAATATGATATTTTGCAGACACATACTCTTAGATGTGCAGTTTTGCACCACGTCGCCCTTTTTTCAAATTTCGAATTAGTTTTGGAGTAATTAAATTTTAAAGTTTCGAAATTTTTGACGGTTTTTCCGTTTTTTTTTTATAAAAGCAAAACTAATCATAGTAGAACTATGATATTTTAAAGACACATACAAATATTTTTTATAAAAAGATTGGCTTTTTGTTTTTTCAAGAATTCTAATTAGTTTTGGAATTATTAAGATTCAAAGTTTTAATTTTTTCTTCTCTTTCTTGCCATTCACTAGAGAAACAGACCAGTTTTAAGCGTGTTTTATGATGAGTTCGATTTATTTTATTTTCAACAATGCTTTTTTCTTCAAACTGGTTAATGATTATTAGTAGACTTGCTGGATATTTTTTTAACATTTCGGTTAAATTTTTCGTAAGCTAGAAAAGAATATATTTCAACAACATTTTTTTCTGTTAATTTGGAGGAATGATCCGAATTAAATTATTTATGCAAGAGAGAGGTATTTTCGGTATTAATTAAGCTTAATTAATTAATTAGGATTAATTAAGCCAAGAATTGGTGCTGGATTGTTGAGATGAACAAGCGAGCTCTGCTCGCTAAGATCGCGAAGCGATCTGAAAAGAACTGCGAAGCAGTTACGGGGGTTGGTGAGCGATAGCGAGCAGGGGGCAGGCCCCCTAGTAAGATTAAACTTTAGTTAAAAAGTGTCCCATTTTCCCTCACCCCACCCTTTAAACACATAACATAAGCATTTCATTGTTCTACTATAGCTCGTACTACGTAGTACTATTTTATCGTTTTTTCCATTCAACGAAATCTGAACGCCATCGAGCATTTATTTTTTACTTACATAACCCTCTTCAGATTAGAATGTATTTTGGGGAAGACGGGTTATCGAAATTGCATCGTAAGTGGCTGGTTATTTTTATCTCCTTTTTTTGAAGTTGCAACTTATATTGGTGCTCTGTTGACTTTTGATGAGTCACTCTAACATTTAAAAAAAATATGAATCATTTTTTACAGTCATCAAGTTTTTAAGTCACACTTTAGTAATTTAATAATGGGTAAATATGTGAAAGATGATTTTATTTTGTCAAGAGCTACAGATAAGGATAAATGTTTCATTCTCTGCATATTGTACTAATTATTATTATTGGTTTTTCACTGAAAAATTATCCTTGGTAGCATTTTTGGATCTCGGCAATTCGGATTTGTGGTTTCTTAAAAAAAAATCTCATTCTGGAAGACTTAGGGGGTGTAGTGTGTCATCGTACCGAAAAAAAAACAAACTAGATGCACTAATTACAGAAGACATTTATTTCTGTAATCTGGCTCCATGAATTTGTTTTCATACTACAAACCGGTATCAGACTGTTACTAAATTTTTTTTAATAATTTATAAATTAATGAAAGTAGAAATTTAATTATCAAATAATTTTAGTGGGGAAAATGTTAATATAAAATTTCATGATAGATTTAAATGTTTTCATAAACATTTTTTTTCTTTATGATGCGTTTTGTTTTTATCGTTTGTAGGTATTTTTTGCTTTCATGCTTAATGTGATAATTATATTCTTTTCATTTTACATTACTGCGGCAGAATTTTAAAACTAAGTTTATATTAGTATTTTGTTTTTGCATTTAATTATCGTTTAGATATATTGATAACTTATTTCTACATTTCTTGTTTGATTAACATGAAGTTACGTTTACTTTTTTTCTGGATGAATGGTGAGTAAAATAAATTTAAAATCAAATTATTTTACTTGGTTTACTTATATCCGGTGTGTACGTTTGTTTACTTAAAAATAAAACAACTTTGAGTACTTTTATCTGAAATTTTTAATCTTTAAAAAACAAGAGAATGCTATTAATTTAATGTTATTCATATGTTTCAATCATTCAATACTACGTTTTGTTATTTTTCCTATCAATGAACTCTTATCTGATTGCTTTTCTTGCTAGATATGGTGATAATGTAAACAAAGTCATTAAATGAGGAAAATGTTAAGTTAAGTCTGTGTTTCACTATATTTAAATTATGTTCCACGAGTTCTAACGTTTTAAGTAAGGTTTGTACCAAACTTAAATGATAAAATGTAAGAGTTTTTTTTGTTACATTAATGAGTTTTGCCATTTTTTCCAAATGTGTGACACCTGTCTGTATAACTAGTAATTAGATTTCGGTTTTAGGAGTCTTAGGAGGAGTGGTGCATCTTCCCTATTTGTTCAAAAAATTTCTCAATATTAATGCTTAATCAATCGTTCTTTACTCATATGCATCATATCATACATAAGAAAAACAAAGCTGATAAAGTGTACATGTTTTTTATGGAAATTTCCAAAACGAATTTCTTCTATCAACATCAAGGTGAAAATATCATACACACTATTGATTAGTTGAGTAGTAGTCTTGATATCGACTCGACTTTCCTTATTGGCTTAGAGGCAGGTGAAACAGTCTGTTACATGAAAATCGATGTAAATTTTGATTGCTTCTAGCGTGACTACGAGAGAAAAGATTTTTGCCGAAAGATATGTTGGTTAATTTGAAAAAAAGGTTTAAATATATTTTTCCGTTTGTTCTTTAATGGCTAATTTTGTGCTGTGAGAGGAGGGATTTCAGTCCAAGAAAATAAGTAAAAAATTTTATTGGTGAAAAGAAAATTGGTGTATAGGTATAGTACATGTTATGATGCAGAAATAATATGAGAGTTTGTTCGATAAAAACGATGGTCGACTTCTCAAATCGGATGAAAATAGTATCACAAAACAAAACAGTCGCTCATGTTTTTCATAGCGATGAGTACATGTACGATCTTCTGGCATAGGATGCCGTTAAAAGTGGCTCTCGATCACTAGTGTCTTTGGGAACATTCGTCGTCTTCCACTTCGTATAAAAAAAGTATGATGCAACGACGATTAGCTGAAAAGAGAGAAATACTGTAATGCACATTTGCATAAAATAATCATTTACTGTTTTAACTAGCTTTTTACCACCCTGAATTTACAATTGCAAAAAGTAACAAATAGATTAAAAACGGTAAAGAAGCTCATACAATATAGCCTAATCATACAGTAGCCAGTTTTTGGCACAACAGTTAAGGGCTAAAGCTTGGCAAGCTTTCTTTTGGGGCGCTGTATAAATAGTATTGTGGCAAGTGCGAGTCACTGGGAGATACCGATCCGAAGGTCATACGACTCAAAAGTATACTCCGGAGTTATAATCGCTTCAGTCGGTATATATAGCCCATTTGAATTACTTGACTCTTATAGTGGTGAGTAAGCTCGCCACAGTACTCCCCCTCCAGAATGCAGCTGGGCTGGATTCGTGAAACCGAGATCTCGCGGCTAGGTGAGACGCCGGGAGTGCGGAGCCTATGGCCCATGTTTGAATATCCCGAGGCGTGAAGTTGCGAAGCCGAGAGCAAAGCGCTGCGAACCCAACCACAGCGAAGAGGGTGGTTTGGAGCTGGTGATCGTAAGTGGAGGTGGTGAATAAGGTGCGTGTTCGTATACCGGGTCACCAATGTGGCAAGTGCGAGTCACTGGGAGATACCGATCCGAAGGTCATACGACTCAAAAGTATACTCCGGAGTTATAATCGCTTCAGTCGGTATATATAGCCCATTTGAATTACTTGACTCTTATAGTGGTGAGTAAGCTCGCCACACTGGAATCTGATGATAGGCCCGGGTCAGATCAATTTTGGAAAATATTGATCTCCCATGTAAGTTGTGGGCGAAATCCTGTATGTGCGGCAGTGGGTAACGATCTTTTTGCGTCTGCCGATTCAGGGCGCGGTAGTCTCCCGTGGGACGAAATTCCCCATTTGCCTTCGGGACCATGTGCAAGGGGTTCGACCAATTCGACTTACTAGGTCGGCATATCCCCATTTCCATCATTAAACTAAATTACCCGTTTAGCTATAGCCAACTGTTTGGGATTTAGCCGTCTTGGCTTGGCGAAAACTGGTTGTCCAGTTGTTACTATACGATGGACTGTGTTGTGTTTTACCGTCTGTTTACCTGGGTTGGGGCACACGATCTCCTTATGTTTAACCAGGATGTCGTGGAATTTGGAGTTCCCGTCCAGTAGGGTGACGCTTTGGACATTGCTCTTTTTCTTAGATCCCTTACTAGTGAGTTTGGTCAAAGGATCGACCAAGCATGAATTTTTGAGGTCAATCAAAAGACCGTAGTGTTTCAGGAAGTCAGCACCAATTATAGGCTTACTGACCTTAGCGACTACAAATTTCCACTTAAAATCCCGCCTTAAATTAAGGTCTAATGGAATTAACTTCGTACCAAATGTTTTGATCTGAGCATTGCTCGCTGAATACAATTGTAAAGTAGAAGCTGCTACAAAAGGCATGGAAGGTTTGTAGGGTAAAACACAAACATCACTACCGCTATCGACTAGATAGCTTTGCCGAGATCTTGGATCGAAAATGAAAAGGCGACTAGAACAGCCAAAATCGCATTGCGCCACATACGATTGATCCTCTAGTTTTTTGACGATTTAAAGTTACAAGGGGGTATACACTTACGTGCATTTTCTCCAAACTTGAAATGATACCAACAGTTTTCTGTAGTATTTTGGCGATTCGGGGTTCTCGAACGACACCTGTACTGAGATCTGTTCCCTTTCCTGCTGGAACTTCTGTGCCGGTCTCTGCTCCTTCCCAGATCTTCCACTTTTTGGGTTAAAGCCAAGATTTGGGCCTCCAATTTTGCGAACCTGTCTACTCGTGCTTCACGACCGTAGCCACTAGCTTCTGCTACTTGCCTAGGGGAAATTTCCGAAATCTTATCTGCCATTTGGGAGAGTCTATCCAGCCCTCCTTCCGACACTGCTAGGATCGCTTGTGCCTCTGTGGGCAGTCTTTGCATCCACAGAGTTTTTAGGAAATCATCGTCCACCCTGTCCTGGGCTAATTGACGCATTTTTCGCAATAGTTGAGACGGTTTGTCGTCTCCTAAAACTGTATCCGATAGAAGATCCTTGATTCTCTTCTGTTCCGAATCCGAAAACTCCACAATCAACCGGTTTTTCAAAGTGTTATACCGCTCTTCTTGGGGTGGATTCCTCACGATGTCGCTGACGTATGAGAGCACCTCAGAGTTCAGTGCCGCCACTACTGCATAGTACTTGGTTGTATCCTGCGTAACTTGGTTGAGGGAAAACTGAGCCTCGATGTTTAAAAACCACAAGTCCGCTTGTTTGTCCCAAAAGGGTGGGAGTTTAATGGCAGCCTTATAGACCTGAGCTTGAAACTGAGCTTGAGGTACGACTGGATGGGTCATCTTGAGATTGTGCACTGATCGTAAGGTCTACCAACCGATCAACTTGGGAACCACCGGTTTTATCTTGCGTGCAGACTCCGGGTCACCACTTTATAGATGTCGTCTGTTGCGTCTGTTGAGGTGTAGTGTATTTTCACAGAGACAACTTCTATAATCTAAAAACCTTTATTTCTTTTACGAGATTAAATTTGTTTTAGTAAGCTAGCCAGCCGAAAAGGAAAAACATTAAAACTAAAGAATTTAAGATTTACAAAAACAGATCACGAGCCAGCCATTGAGAGACATTGTTGAGTGCGCTTGCCTCTGGCAGCACTGCCTTCTGACCGCCGCAGTATACTTACTGTATAGTAAGTATAAAATAGTAGGTACTTACTAAAAATGCTTCCAAACCAAATATGACAATACAGCCAGGTCTGTAATCAATTTGGTCCAGCAGGAAGCCTCCTATTGAAGGTCCAATAAAGGATCTAAAGAAGAAAAGGGTTCTTAGTTCTTACGTATTAGCCTGTCGACCGTTAATTTTAGCGTGAATGGGATGATTCACAGAAAGGTAACTGATTGCCATACTGACTATAGATACTTACCCAATGGAACAATTCATTGAGATGAACGCAGATACCATAGCGTACGTCGCAAGATTATTAGGGAAACCTCTCTCTCTGAAATTGAAAATATTTCCTGTTAGACGCAAGTCATGGGTTCATTGAGGTGAGCTTGCTTCATAAGTAATATGTATTCAAATTCAAAATCTATTACAATAAATAGATCACTGATCCGAGACAGAAAAATGGTGCTTATGGAATAGGATGTGTAAGAGAGATCAAGTGTAAAAACGAGTTTTTATAGCATGAAAATAATAACATACTAGCTAGACTACAACGTTTCTTCTTGACAATGGAGAAATAAGCTGAGCAAAGGATGGGAGTATTTCCCAGCGCAATGTCCGAATTTCGAGTGAAATTAAGCCGCTTTAATTTAGAAATGTGATTAGTTTGTTAAATAGATGCATATATACTGGCGTTTTTGGGTCGTAATTTTCGTGAAATGTTACATATTTTCAAAATTTTGTAGCGTAGTACATTCATTTAGAATTGAGCCAATGAGAACTCACAGACGATCTGTTAACTCGGTTTTTCTTCCGCTCGTCGTGACGTCATTGTCAAGAAAGGTTGTAAACTATATTTTATAAGCCTTGATGCAGGCATCTTTTCTAAACGCGTCTTTTCGTATTAAAACGTGTTGAATAGTTTGAGTAACTGCATGTGCAATAAAACTGCAATGCTTTTCCACCATTATAAATAATGTAGAGAACTAATGGATGCTTAAATTCAAATTTATCATCAACAAAGTCCTGAACGATTAGATAGTCATATTAATTAATATAACCTTAAAAAATATACCAACTGTACAATATCTTACATCGTATTTTGAAGAGCCCCTACAAAAGATGAGATAAGTTTTGCTGCCAGACCTAGACCGATAAATAAGAGGCTTCCGATCACAGTTTCCAAGGTCCTGAAATGAAAACGATCATAACTGAAAGATTCAAATGAAACAATTCTTGCGCCAACCAAAAGAAACAAATTATTTTAAAATGTGTTTCAACAAGTCCGTCCTAACTCTGCACAGACGATTCCCTGGGAAGAGTGAGTTTTTTTAACTTTTTCTTTTAACTCTAACTTGTATATTTTGAAAAATGTGACGACGTATCCAGTGATTTAAAAAGTTCAATTAGCTGGTGAAAATTCAAAGTGATTCACTCCTGTGAATCACTCATTTGGATAGAAAATTGGAGGAGTGAAGGGTGAAATGACAATTTACTCTTTACTCTCTGATTTCTCCAAGATGAATAGTGGAAAATCTAAATGAACCTTTAATCACTGCTTTAAAAGAATAATCAATAAATTTTTTTAGCTGGTTTAAAAATGCGTGTAAGTAAAACTTCATATATCTGCACGAATGGGTGAATTATACTTACGGCTCAAATGGGATAAAGGAAGTTGGCCCAATAAAGAGTAGTCCAATACACGTCATAACATAACCAGCAATACATACAACAAGAGGATTAACCTGCAAAATTATCACAAATTGTAATCAATAGGAGCTAACTAAGATTAGCAGTTTAAGGGCGAGCCCGCACGGGCGACTTTTGTCACGGTGACAAAGACAAAAACAACGTTGCTAAGGCTGTTGTTAGGGGCGGGAACTAGAAGCATCGAATAGAAGCATTCGCACATGACATCACTGGAGGATAAAACAACGTTGCTAAGGCCGTTGTTAGGTAAAGTCATGTGATTGAAAATGCTCTATTGTTTTCTAGTGATATTTTTGATACTAGTAATCCTGGTCGCCGTGACTTTAGTCACTCGTGCGCGCCCAGCCTTAATCAAACCTAGAAATAATTTCTTTGAAATATAGGCAAAAAGGCATGCGCGATGCATAGAGCTTTTCAATTCCTACTATTTTTTTAAGAAGGCCCGTGTTTTCCCCATCAACTTTAACTTTACTTTACCTTAACTTTATTGCACTTCTACAATAAAACTAAATATCTCTACCTTAAAAATTCGTAAAAATTAGCAAATTTGATGATATCACATATAAGGAACCTCCTCTGATTGAAGTGATCTCTTTTTGGGGGTTCAGCTTATTATTGAAATAAATAAAATCAAAGACCACACAATATTATCGAGTAGAAGGGTAAAATAATTGGTTTCAAAAGGCTCGATGTCTATCAGTCGCTATTTTCGTTCGTGTAAGGTTATACCGGTCCCGTATACCATATGTTAAGTCTATACTTACCCCTTTGTCACACAATTTTCCCCATATTGGCGTAGTAATAGCATAAGTACCACCGATGATGACAAAAACTGCTCCTAGAACTGCAGGTCTCAGGTTAAACTGAAAAAGAAAAAATGCATATTAAATTATAATTAGTTCAAATAAATAATTTTAATTAAATATAAAAGTTAATAAAATTAATTTCAACACATTAGATGTGGTAGTGCGTCTTTAATTCTACAGGGTGTCCATAATTAAACAACAATAAGCGGAGAAAATCGGAAACTTTGTATACTGCACAAAATGGAGAGATGGAAATTTGAGTGATCTTATGTCTTAAACCCGCAAGATTATCAAAAATCTATTTTTAAAAATAGTTTTATTGCAATTTTTACAGTGAAGGGTTATTTTTATACAACCTTTTCTAACAAAAGGCATGTTCCTGTTTCTATGGTGCTCTCCAAATCTTATTCCATATACTCGGAAAGAGCCCTCCTGCTGATTTCTTTGAAATCGAGCAACACAGATTTGAAAATGTTTAAAAATTTACTTACCTGGGATCTGAGATAGAATACCGAAATGAAATCATCCCTGAGATTCGAAAAATAATAATTGCTACCAATAGATGTCTATTGGGTCTTAGAAACCAATTAAAATCCCACCTTATTAAAAGAAGAACTAAAATTTTACTGTACAAAACTCTCATAAGACCAGTATTAACATATGCATCTGAAACATGGTCACTAACAGCAAAAGAAGAGAAAATGTTGGTAATCTTTGAAAGAAAAGTGCTATATGAATTATTTTTGGTGGTGTTAATGACAGTGGAAATTGGCGAAGAAGATTTAATTTTGTGAGAACTATACAAACTTTTTAGTGATGTTGACATCATAAAATTTAGTAAATTAAGCACCTTCGGGCGCGGTCAGTACTTGGGAGGGTGACCACCTGGGAACACCGCGTGCTGTTGGCATATCTTTTTTGAAATTTTTTCCGAAAATCGCTTCATTTTATTCCATGGACTGTCCAGACTCCAGTGGCGAAGGTAATTTTTTTTCCCCGAAAGGGGGCCCATTATTTTCCCCCCGCTTTTTAAAGCTCTTTGCCTGATACTTAAAATTCAGGGACGACTGAAGCAATGTCAAAGGCCATACCATGGTGAAAACACCGGTTCTCGTCCGATCACCGAAGTTATAAGCTCCTTCGGGCGCGGTCAGTACTTGGGAGGGTGACCAAATGGGAAAACCGCGTGCTCTTGGCATTTCTTTTTTGAAATTTTTACCGAAAATCGCTTCATTTTATTCCATGGACTGTCCAGTGGCGTAGGTAATTTTTTTCCCCCGAAAGGGGGCCCACTATTTTTTTCGACGCTTTTTAAAGCTCTTTGCCTGGTACTTAAAATTCAGGGACGACTGAAGCAATGTCAACGGCCATACCATGGTGAAAACACCGGTTCTCGTCCGATCACCGAAGTTAAACAGCATGAGATGTGCCGGTCACCTCATGAGAATGGAAGGTGATAGGGCTGCTTTGAAGGTTTTCAATACAGTTCCTTTTGGACAGCGACCAAGAGGTAGACCGAAAAAGAGATGGCTCGGCTGTCTGGATGGTGATTTTGAGGTCATTAAGATCAAAAACTGGAGGTCCACGGCCATGAGGAGAACAGCCTGGTCGGCTCTTTTAAAGAAGGCCAAGGCCCACAAAGGGCTGCCGTGCCAGTTATGATGATGATGACTCGGAAAGAGCCCACCAAAAAACCACAGAACACCATATGACATTCTTTTTGGTGATCATATAAGAATAATGAGTCCTAGAAAATTTCAAGAATTTAACATAAAAAGTAAAAAAGAAAGTTACTTTGGGGATCCAGAATTCGGATGGAACATTAATTTCGAAACACTCTGTAAATTAGAACTTTTTAAAAGTCGGTAATTATGCTAGCCTTTTTTCTTATGCAAGGTTTGAAATTGATAATTATGGAGACGGAGAAAAAAACTCAAAATGGGATAAAAAATTTTATTTCCCACTTATAAAAATCAGGCAGAATTTTCGTTTGGTGATCAGAAAAGAAAAGAACGCGTTATAATCATTAGGACTCTTACCTGTCTAAGATGAGGTTCTAATGTTGCAGAGTTGAATCCCATAATAAGTAGCGATGACATAATCGTCAGAGTGTATGCTATTATTCCACCATCACAAAGGAATTTCCGTAAACCTCGGGTACCCTCTTGCTCTTGCCTTTCATCACCTTAAAAGAGAGACCATCACTTTCAAAGCTTTGAAAATCTTTTCAAAGTTACGTATTTTATCAGTTATAAAACTATTATAAAATATAGGGATTTTTTTTTTCGTGTGCGATCTTTTATGTGCAATATTTTTGTGGAGTGCATTTTAAATGTTCATGCATAGCATGTTATGAATAAAAAATTAGTTGAAAATGTAATTAAAAAGGTGAAACCCTCCTTGGCTAATTTAAAATGACGTATGCAAATTAAAAACAATCCAATATTGAAATATTCTGGACTTGGACGTCATCAGCTAATTTTGAAGCACTGGCATTTTTCGTAATCATGCAGCAAAACACCGAAGCTAATTTTGACAGTGTTTTTCGTAAGCAATTATTTTTAATGCTGTTCTCAAATACTTACATAATTTTTCGCATAAAGTTTCCGCCATTTACATATTTTAAGTAAAGTAAACGCATGCAATTTTATTCATCTGACTCCTCTCCTCCCCACAGAAAGGAGGGTGTCTGTACTTTCTCAAAGCTCATTTAGCAAGCTGATATACTGACATATTTAGTTTTAAAACAGTGTGCCTTCTGAAAAATCACTCGAATCTAGTATGTATATTTATAATTTTTAAAAAGTAGTTAAACCTAGTTTTTAAACTGATGTTTGAAGTTACATAGTATAAAGGTACTTTTAAAAGATTTGATATTTCAATAATTATTCGTTATCATATTTTATTTTATACAAATAAGTTCGAATGTTTTTCTATATAAAAGGCAAAAAATCTCTATCTATTGTGTAAATTCTTTCGGTGTGGCATATGAACCCTGGGTTCCAAAAAGTTATTCATAAATTTTGATAATATCTAAGTAAGCTATGGTAACATTTCTCTTTCTTCCCTCTGCCTTCACATCCGAAATTCGAGACCGTTCAATTTATGTTCCTCCAAATTCAAATTCTAATTATTTTGCATTACAATTATTCATCCCTTTGTGATCACTTTCAGATATCATCTTTTTGCCCTGGATTTTCCTGTTTGATCGGGAACAACTTCAATTTGAATGAAAATTTCATAACAATCATAAAAACGACAGGAACTGGTTATACCGAGTCATAGGTTTTTCCTCCTTCCGAATCGTGCCGATTCTCTTAACATGTTTCACCAACATCCATCGATTATTTTAACTAGTTGAATCTGATCAGTTTACCAATATAGAGCCAATTTACCAATCAAAATTCCGTTTCACGGCTTTTATTTTGAACCAGCGTCCCTGGGTCATGGAAGTAAGTGTACCTCTAGGTAAGTGATCATGTTGAATCCATTGAGATTCAACATGGCCGTAGCGAGGAAAAAGAAAGTTTAAAAAATTAATTAAAAAACTAAAGGAGGTAGAACGAAAACTTCAAAAGAAAAAAAATTGATTGCAATATCATCACAAACACACAAATAAAGGTTTCATGAAATTATAGCATGGGAAAATAGCACTTTTTTATGCCTTAAAGAAAAGTTGGCAAAATTGCAAGTAGTCCAGTAACTTTGTCGCCTGATAGTATGGGGTAGTATGCGTCAAATCCGGTAGTTCTGATTTTTTGCAGACTTGTTTATGATGTTGTCCTAATGAATAATCCAAGTTTGTGACCTCGAGCGCCGAACGCAACTTTGTCAAAAATCGAAAAAACCGCGAAAAAATCGTTCTTTTTTCAAATTTTGGCGATTATAACCCTAAAGAACTAGTTTTTGAAAACACTTTCTATGGGCATTTTTAAAGTAGACTAAATTTGCTACAAAATGCACTACTCAACTTTGATTTTATGAAGAGTGGTTTGGACGCTAGAGCGCGCTGAAAAACAGCGATTTTTTGGCCTTTCCGCAAAAAAATGAAAAACGCGCGCTTCTACCCTCTACAAAAAGAAAAATATTCACGTTATCAACACAAATTTTATACCTCGTGAAAGAGAATTTAATTGTCTATAAACAACTTACCTTACATTATTATTTTTTGAGAATGGGGGAGGGAGAGAAGCAAAGATCGGAAATAAAACTTTAGCGCCTTACAGCCAAAACGAGCTCTCGCAGTTGTTAATTTCCAATCTGCGCTTTAATTCCGGTATATTACCAATAAAATTGGTTGTTTTGGGTAAATTGTTGACTAAGCATGTTTAAAAAATAATTTTTTAAATTTATTTATGAAGTATTAGGTATTTTAGGCGAAAATTCAATATTTTTAAAAAATTCATATATTAAATTATGCGAATTTTTTAATGAACGAATTTATAGGTTTTTTGCATTGCTGAATCCGAATTTCAAGTTCATTTTCATTTAAAAAGTTACCTTCACATCAAAAAATGCAAAAAATCTCAAATTTTCGCTCTTTTGTTCGGTTTTTCACCGATTTTCTTAGAAAATATTGGTTTCTCGAAAAATAGCAATACATCAAATTAAAGTACGTAAAATTGCCTATAAGATGCACTGATTCATTTTTATTTTGCAAGGAGCAGTGTACGCTTTAGAGCGTTTTGAATAGCAGCGATTTTTCTGCCTTTCTACAAAAAAAAGTGAAGAGCGCTTGCTTTCTGCCCCTACAGCTCTAAATATATACACGTAACAGACAAATATTTTATACCATATGAAAGTACATTTAATTTCCTACAAAATGCACTACTCAACTTTCATTTTATAATGAGAGGTATTGACGCTAGAGCGCGCTGAATTAAAGCTGTTTCTTGACTTTACACAGAAACATGAAAAATCATTTTTCTTCAGAACGCTCTAAAGCGTACGCCGCTCCTTGCAAAATAAAAACGAACCAGTGCATCTTATAGGAAATTTTACGTACTTTAATTTGATGTACTGCTATTTTTCGAGAAAAAAATATTTTCTAAGAAAATCGGTGAAAAACCGAACAAAAGAGCGAAAATTTGAGATTTTTTGCATTTTTTGATGTGAAGGTAACTTTTTAAATGAAAATGAACTTGAAATTCGGATTCAGCAATGCAAAAAACCTATAAATTCGTTCATTAAAAAATTCGCATAATTTAATATATGAATTTTTTAAAAATATTGAATTTTCGCCTAAAATACCTAATACTTCATAAATAAATTTAAAAAATTATTTTTTTAAACATGCTTAGTCAACAATTCACCCAAAACAACCAATTTTATTGGTAATATACCGGAATTAAAGCGCAGATTGGAAATTAACAACTGCGAGAGCTCGTTTTGGCTGTAAGGCGCAAAAGTTTTATTTCCGATCTTTGCTTCTCTCCCTCCCCCATTCTCAAAAAATAATAATGTAAGGTAAGTTGTTTATAGACAATTAAATTCTCTTTCACGTGGTATAAAGTTTGTGTTGATAACGTGAATATTTTTCATTTTGTAGAGGGTAGAAGCGCGCGTTTTACATTTTTTTGCGGAAAGGCCAAAAAATCGCTGTTTTTCAGCGCGCTCTAGCGTCCAAACCACTCTTCATAAAATCAAAGTTGAGTAGTGCATTTTGTAGCAAATTTAGTCTACTTTAAAAATGCCCATAGAAAGTTTTTTCAAAAACTAGTTCTTTAGGGTTATAATCGCCAAAATTTGAAAAAAGAACGATTTTTTCGCGGTTTTTTCGATTTTTGACAAAGTTGCGTTCGGCGCTCGAGGTCACAAACTTGGATAATTCATTAGGCCAACATCATAAACAAGTCTGCAAAAAATCAGAACTACCGGATTTGACGCATATTGTGATGTATAAAGTTACTGGACTAAAGTATTTTTGAATTTTTTTAATTAAAATTTGACCTTATTTAACTGAAAAAAAAACCAGTTAAACTACATGATTACACTGGAAAATTTGCGAACTTTTTCTTTTTTTTTTGAGGCCTGAATAAGTGCTAATTTCACATTCTAATATCTGCACGAATGTTTTAGATATTTTCATATTAGATATTTCTGTGCGTTTTTCATCAAACAATTTTCTTACTGAAGTTTGCGTTCCATCTCTTTCAGTTTTTTTTTATTAACTAGGGGGCCTGCCCCCTGCTCGCTATCGCTCACCAACCCCCGTAACTGCTTCGCAGTTCTTTTCAGATCGCTTCGCGATCTTAGCGAGCAGAGCTCGCTTGTTCATCTCAACAATCCAGCCTAACACTCTTCTCGACTTAATTAAGCCTCTTGTAATACCGAAAATACCTCTCTCTTGCTTATAAATAATTTAATTCGTATCATTCCCCTAAATTAACAACAAAAATGTTGATGAAATACATTCCTTTTTTAGCGTATCAATAATTTAATCGAAATGTTAAAAAAATATCCAGCAAGTCTATAATAATCAACAACTATTTTGTAGACAAAACATTGTTGAAAATAAAAGAAATTAGACTCATCATAAAACTCGCCTGTTTCTCTAGTGAACGGCAACAGAAAGAGAAGAAAAAATTAAAACTTTGAATATTAATAACTCTAAAACTAATTAGAATTTTTTGAAAAACAAAACGCCAATATTTTTATAAAAAATAATTGTATGTGTGTTTAAAATATCATAGTTCTACTGTGATTAGTTTTTCTTTTATAACGAAAAAACCGAAAACCCGTCAAAAATTTCGAAACTTTAAAACTTAATTACTCCAAAACTAATTCGAAATTCGAAAAAAGGGCGACGAGGTGCAAAACTTCACATCTAAGAGAATGCGGCTGCAAAAAATCATATTTCTGCTGCGAATAGATTTTGCTGGGGGCGAACTCGCAGCAGAAAAAAATAATTTTCGACTTTGACATTAAATAATTCCAGAACTAATTATCTCATTAATTAGCTATTGGAACGAAAAGAACCCTCATACATTTGTCTACAAATGGTCAAAATTTCAATAATTTCCGTTCCATAGTTTTTGCATAGTGACAATTCAAAATTGTCAAAGTGAAGATTTTCTGAAACAGCGGCGGCGGCGCGGCGGCGGCGACTGTTACTTTTTTTTAATATAGAGATTTTTGAAACTTTCTTATTTTGCCGTTAGGGGTGTTGTGTAAGCCTTACTTATTCCCTCTCCATGACCTTTAAAGATATTAGTTCGCTTCGAAGTAAATGCCGTAAAACTGACTTATAAACCAAGCAAAAACTTGTTACGTAAACTTGTCTTATTTGTATATTAGCTGTGTTTACATACTAGAAAAAACACCCTGTATCTATACTAACTTTGTTTTGCATTTTACGGGTATAAATACTTAATTTTTTGACACCAGGGTATATTTGAATCAAGTTGAAATTTACTTACCGACAGATGGGAGCAAAAAAACTAAGAGCACGCATCCTACAATCAGGACGCTGCCATTCACCATAAAAGGCAGGGTAAATCCACCGAGCTGAAATATAACAAATGAATATCAAATAATTTTCTACACAAATAAATTATTACATAACCCAAACGAATACATGTAATTCTCACGGAGAAAAACTGAGGTATAAAAAGTATGCCTACAGATTCTTCTTCTAAGATTCATGATATTTTCATGAATTTGTTTTCAGTGAGTATTATTGGCTCATCATCGATTGGCTACAGAATGTTTTCAGGTGACGTCACAACCGGTTATTTTCTTTTAACTGTGTACCTTCTGTAGGGCTTTTAACTGTTGTTAAGGCTGTTGTTTATCTGTTGCTAAGGTAGTTTTTAGGTATGGGATCACATGATTGCAAATGTTCCAATAGAAGAATTCCATGGCTAGTCATTTTTTGTAACTGTTAACCTCTGTAGAGCAAAAAACTGTAACTTTTCTGTTGCTAAGGCCGTTGTTAGGTCCGAGTCATGTGATTGAAAATGCTCTATTATGCTCATCGAGGTTTTTGCTCCTACCTCCTTTAGTTTTTTAATTAATTTTTGAAACTTTTTTATTTCGCAGTTAGGGGCTCTGTAAGTCATCTCAATGCATTCTCCATGGTCACTTATTATCTAAGGGGTAAACCCTACTTTCATGACCATAGGATAGGAGACGTTGTTTCTAAATAAAATTTTGAGTTCTACATTTTATGATACACTTTCTCTGATTAGGTAATTAAGACTCTTAGTGGCCCAAGGCAAGAAGATGAATAGCCCCCCTCCCCCCCAAAAAAAATTAATTCTAAAATTTTAAACTAAATTAAAAATATTTCAGTATACCCAGCCAAAAAAAAATCTGCAAAATTCCTTCAAAAAAACGTCTTAAGTGCATGTAAGTCTGCCGCTTTTCAACAGAAATTTCGCAACCATTCTAAAGACTGGAAAAAAACCTGCAGATTTTCTGAAGAAACTGCGGACAAAGTGTTTCAATTCCTTTCACTTTTTTTTGAAGTAATTTCGCAGAATTTTTTGGCTAGGTAAGTCCTTTCTCAGTGCTGTAGTGATTTGAAGAAAATTGGGGACGTCATTTTTTTTTCACGTTTTCTCATTTTATTCTCAAAAACTACATATTTTGAGGGAATATACCTATTCATTATTTTGAGAGAATATATTGAAAGTTCTTACCTCAAACAGTGCTCCTCCAATCGTTGGTCCAACTATCATACCAACTCCAAAGGCAGTTTCTATACAAGACTAATAAAAGGGAATAATCACAGTCATCTAATAAAAGGAAACTTTTTCACAGTTTCATAAAGTTGAACTACAGGCTGATCCTAAATTCACGATGAAAACTTTTAATAAATAAACGTTTAAATTGCCAAATTTTGAACCACCTCTTGAAGAAAAAAGCTTTACCAAATAAGTTAAAGCAAGATAATCTGAGATCGAATTATATTTCTTACCTAAGTTGTTATAGAAAAAAAAAGCATTACCACTGTTTTTATGAATAAATTAAAGATTAAAGCATTATAATTTGAGATCGAATTTATAAGGACCGTATTCAGAAACCACGTACAAGAAACGATACGGAAACGTGAGATTTGACACGAGAGGTCAAGAGCAGCCGTTTCTTTTTCTCGTGTCCTGCTAGCGCCTCCTGTCGAACACCCTTACAAGTAATTATACACACCGATAATACAAAATCATTTTAACACTAGATGTCCATTATTTTCGTAGCACATAGAGTGTTTTCAGGTGACGTCACAACCGGTTATTTTCTTTTAACTGTGTACCTTCTGTAGGGCTTTTTACTGTTGCTAAGGCCGTTGTTTATCTGTTGCTAAGGCGGTTTTTAAGTATGGGGTCACGTGATTGCAAATGCTCCAATAGAAGAATTCCACGGCCAGTCATTTTCTATAACTGTTAACCTCTGTAGGTCAAAAAACTGTAAAATTTCTGTTGCTAAGGCCGTTGTTAGGTCCGAGTCATGTGATTGAAAATGCTCTATTAATGTCTGAGGACTTTGTTTTTGTTAATTATAGCTGTTATAGATTTTTTGGAACTATTTGACGGACCACAAAAAGTGTAAAAGCAATCCGCATGCGATTCGAATCTCGGAACAATATGGCGGACGAGAGCTTAGGAGTTTCCCCGTTTGAAATCTCTTTGTGTCGTGAGCTTCTTCACCGTTTCCGTATCGTTCTCGTTTCTTCCACGTGTTTGTCTTTCAGAATACGGCCCTAAATTCAAAGTAGTTTGATTCATAGGAACCTTAATCACAGCAAAAAAAAAATATTCTACAATGCTTTATACAAAATTTGAACCTCTAACTTACAAAACAAGTGGCGACTGATGTAGGAAAAGTGGAGGAGACAATCGTGAATGATGCCGTCATCAACGCTCCGGCCCCGCAGCCTTCGATGAATCGGGCCACGAAAGCTAAGCCTAGATAGAGGTCACCAGCAGGAACACGGTCCAACAACCTGTAAAGAAGATACATATTATTTTATGTACACTTGTAAAAAAAATCCCGTAAAACTTACGGTTTTAAACTAGCAGCTGGGTTGGTTGTGGAAAACCGTAAAAATTACGGAGTAAATCCGTAAAAACAAAGGTGTTTTATCTTGCAAAACCAAAATCATGGGTAAAAATGGTAAAAAGCCGTTGTTTTTACGGATTTACTACATGGATTAAAATGGTAAAACGCCGTTGTTTTTACGGATTTACTTCGTAATTTTTACGGTTTTCCACAACCAACCCCCAGCTGCCAGTTTAAAACCGTAAATTTTACGGGAATTTTTTATAGTGTATTGTATACGAAAACTCTAGACCAGGGCTTTCCAACTTCCAAGTAGTACTCGAGGGCTGCAATCGAAATCACAAAGTCAAGTGATGGCGGACCGCAAAGTCATCTGGCTCCTTTTTATCCATGATATATTTTTCATGTGGAGTCTCCAGTATCGAACTTTTCCGATAATTTCCTTTTCACATAATGTGAAGGTAATTTCAGAGGATACATACATTTTTAACACTATACATCTTTTAATACTGAATATTAATTAAAGAGGGTCTTCCTCCAGAAAATGTTTGTAAATCTGTCTAAAAATAGTGTTTTACCTAATTTTTAGATATTCAATTTTGTCCCTCAACATGATAAAAGTTGACCTAAGCATTTATAACCCCTTGCTACACCCAGGGAGAAAATTTCAGGGTATACAACCTCCATCCAGAAACCTGAAACTTTTAATTTTTCGGTAAACAGGGTGGTTCGGGGGTAATCCCCCTAAAAATTTTTGAGTTTTAGTATGCTAAAAAGTGTTCGAAAGCTATTTTGGGGGGTTTTCAGGCCGCCAGTTGGAAACCCCTGATCTAGACGTATGTGATTCGGATTTTTCTCGAGGATATGGTGTCTATCAAAACAACAATAGTAGTAATAGTAAATAAATTTAAACTTGCTATATCATCTTTCAACCAAAAAAATATGTGTTTCAAAATATTTTAATCTCAATACAGATTAAAAAAAAGACAAAAAAGTCATAGTTACGTTATGTTGAACCAAAGTAACAGGTTTAAAAAAGTAATTACCCAAATGCACAGCAGGATATTCCTCCCACTAGAACTCCGCTGACTACCAGAAATTTGGGAGAAATTCTTGGCATCTAAAATTTCAAAACAACAATTATAAATCATGTAAAGTCATAAACAGTGATGCGGCTCGTTTATTGGAGCACATGGTGAACCCCCTGTGGAGAATGTGAACTCGGTTAATAATTTCATAAATAAAGTAATAAAAGTACACATTTACAATATCCCCCCCCCCTTTTCCATGATGAGCTTTCATCCATACCTACAAAAGAAATAGTTAACAAAACTTAAAAAGTTCTCTTCCCATTATTTTCGGAATTTTCCTATTTATTTTGGAATTGGAGTTCAAGTGCATTTATAACCTCCTATTTTTCAGGTACATTTGTTTAGTTTCACCGAACCTGATCGATCAATAGGAAACAACTGGTATTAGATAGAGTGGAAGGTAAGACATACAATAAATACTTACTAGTTTTCCATAAATCGGACACGTAATTATCATAGCTAATTCAAATATTGCAATGACGAAGCCATACTGCGTTGGTGACGCTCCTTTTAGTTCAGCCTGGAAAACACAGAAGCAGATAAAATTATTCATTAATAAAGCCACTGAGGAAAATAATTGGGACTCATCAAGTTTCAAAGAGTACAATTTAATAAAATGTAGAGCACTACTACTTCAAACACAAAATAACACTTTGTGGCTTCTTTTTTAAGCGTTCTATACCTTTTCCCACATATTTATACTCCAACACTAAGCTACTACTTAAGTCTATAAAAAATTAGGACTGAACTTTTTTTTAGATTTGATACGATTGCGATAGACTTAGTCATGAAAGTTAAGGCTAAGTTAATCATGAATTTTTCTCGAAAGAGTTGACTTTGACATAATTTTTAACCGATATATCGGTTAAAAATTATGTCAAAGTCAACATAAAAACGAAGTTTTGGTGTCAAATACTTCCTGCTTTTTTATTTCGAAGTTATAACTTCGAAATAAAAAAGCAGGAAATATTTGACACCATAACTTCGTTTTTATGTTCCCTGAAGTCTAGGGTCAGGTGGGATAAAATGGATATAGGGATTTCAACAGTTTGTTTCCATAAAATTTAATGTTTTTGCTTAAGAAAACCACATTAATTTTTATAAATATGTATAAACTGTTATAATCCCTACATCCATTTTCTCCGTCGATAACTATTTTACCTCACCTTACCGTATGTAATGTAATTTTATGCTAAAAAGCCGAATAAAATTTTTGACCCTAGTTCGCAATTTTAACATGTGCTATAGTCCTATCCCATTGTGCGGCGCACAGTTTGGAAATCATTAGTTTAGGCTTCCCTATAATCTGTATCTAATATTTATAAGGAACTAGGCTTTTTCTAAGGCTAGGAATCTTTATGAATCATCCTATGTGTTGTTGTGTTTTGAACATAGGTTTAAAGAAAGGAAGCTCAAGGTTGAATTTCGGCCGGTGAGATGAAGGCCTTGCCTTGGAACTCGTTTTTCATGCCAAACCGAATTGACCTGAGGCACACCCGGAGTCTTCCTGATTATATTAATAATTCCCGCGTCATAACCTTTATTAAAAGTTAGAAACTGGTCGAGGTTATTTATGGAGAATTTGTATGCACGTTTTGGCACTAAAGGGCGGGATATTACGCAAGTACCTAGTAGTACCTGGGTAGGGGTTTTGCTATTTGCATTTTTTGTTTTGCTTATGACAGGTGAGAGGGGGATATAAGTGATCCTTACGTAAGACATTTGTCGATTAGGGGGTCTAAAATGAAATGTCCTTTTTACCGACTTCTATTGCATTAATTTTTAGGTTTAAAACATAATTTGTACTACAATTTAATTAAAATTTTTGAACTTATAATTTTCTCTTTAGAAAACGAAGGGGGTGAAATGATGAATTCAGAAAGGATTTAATGTTTTATTGTTGTTTTCTTTGAAAATGTCTAGTGTTTTTGTTTTCTTTTAATTATGTAAATTTTGTTTCCGTTAAAAAAATTTTACGATTAGGCTAAATCTTATACATAACTTTATGAATCTAAATATTTTCAGCCAAAATTTTAAACATACATAAAGTTAAGTGGATTAGATTTAACTCTTAAAAAATGGAGTTTTATGGCCTTATTATTAATGGGGAAGACGTCAATATTCCTGCTTTTCTTTCTGGATTGTTGAGAATTTGTTCTTAGGATTTCAAAAGGTTTGAATTTTGGGATTTCATCCTTCAAGTTCTCCTAGTCACCGGTTGTTAGTAACATTAATTTAATGTTTTTAATTTTTTTTTTAATACTATAAAGAAAGAAGTTGGTTTTGATTTGGTCAGTTGAAATTTTTAGAAAACGAAATTCTGAAATGAATGGGTTAAGATTTTGAACAGATCCATTTAAAAGAATACAACTTATATATACCTCTTGTGGAAAGAAAGGGCCCTGCAAGGAAAAGGCAGCTGACATCCAGAAGTCGGCGTACATGAGGGACAGGAGAATGGAAAGCTTCTGTGCTCTAGATATGGGTGGCGGGGGAGTATCATCCAGAGGGGTAAGAGGGTACATCTCCCCTCCGTTGATCTTCTTTCTCTCGCAAGAGTCGCATATTTGCCGAGCTCGCGTCATCTGGACGACTCAAAGGGGCTGCCAAGAAGTTATAATATAAGTTGAATTACTAGTTTACTGCTCTTCTATCTTCTATTTACTAGCACAGTTCACTATACTATAGACAGCAACGTTAGCTGACCCTATGACGTCACTAACAAACAAAGTGGTTTCCATCGTGGTGTCTGAATTTTGAGTGAAATGAAGATCGTCAATTTAAAAATATGATTGTTTTGTTAAACCCGTATAGTGTCTTTTTATCACGATTTGCGTACCAAAGCTCCTTCTAGTAACCCAACAGGCTTTGTGTTTACCCATTTTCTCCTTCCGCGTAGTGACGTACTGGGATCAGGAAACGTTGCTGTCGCGTACATACTCTTTAAACAATTTCTTTCTTGCGCCCTTATTTTAACTGATTTGCTGTCAACCGTAAAAAAATATGTAAATAGAATTTGGTGCCGGTTCTAAGCCCAAAGATAAAGATAGTAGTTTTTTTAGATTATGAAACATTTGTGAGTTATTTAGAAGATATGTGTAAAAAACCTTTAGCAATAATAAGTAACCAAGTTTATCATAAGTAATAAATAAAATTTAATTCCAATAATTTTAATTATTTTAAACTTAAATTTGAGATTTTACTTTGTGTATTCTTAATGTTGACTGTTCTCTAATCAATATCAAGTTTCTCTTCACAGAAGAATTAAATTTTAAGGAAGTGCTGAATTTGGTTCAATTCCTTTATCTGACCCATTATGTATCGCCGATTTATTTTAAACGCCAAAAATTGTAAACTAACTAACAGATTAAAATAAGTGGTCCTATATCAATGACAACCAAAAAATTTTGTGATGTTTGAATATTTGGCGCCTAAAGCAGCTTGACAGTTTAAACCTAACTATCTAGAAACCTAACCTAACCTAACCGCTAAACCTAACCAGTTTAGACCTAAAACAGCTTTTAGGGGACAGTTAACGGAATTGAACCATATTTTTTTTTAAATTCCAAGTTTATAAACCACATTTTTAAATATACTTTGTCCTTTAAATTTGAAATATGAGGGAGGAACAGAAAACCAAAAATTGTGAAGGTTGATAACCTTTACATCAGAAAGTAGAAAGACCTCTGGTCCCCATCCGCTTTTCTTAGATGCTTCAAGTTTTTAAACAATTTTTTAGGTGCGAAATTTCTTAGTATATGTTTCGGTATTACCAATTAAAAACCGTCACCGAGCATTTCAATGATACCGGGGCAAGAAAACGACTTAAATTAGCCAGAAAACATATAATAAAATAATTTACCTCAAGACCGACACATCCGGAGAGTCATAGAGAAATAAATACCAGTCCACTTTTCCAGAAGCGAAGAGCCCCCAGAAAGGAATTTCTGTGTATTAGAACACTCAAAAAGTAGTCACCCATTCCCTTTCATAACGGACCCAATGCTCTTCTGCGTTTCGAATTTCTCTCTTGTTTTGAAGATTTCTGTTAGGTGTGCTCGGAGAAAACCTCCATGGAGAAAACTGGTTGCGCTTAAAACGTCGCTCACCTTGATCATTCCAACCTGTGTTTTTTATTTCTCCTCCATAATTAGCTTCGAAAGTCACGTGATCTTGCCTTAACTGTGAAAGTCCATAAGGGGCCATTAAAGTATTACATAACATAAGAATCTAAAAGGGGAGGGGGTTTTATTCCAATTTGCTCGGGCGCCGTATTCAGGTATTCAAGAGGGGCGCCAAATTTGTGCCAGAATTTTTTTTGCAATTTATTATTATTTACTATTTATTATTGTATTAACAATATTTATAATTATATGATTTTGTATTTCATTTAAAAGTTAGTACAAGCATGCAGCCCTTTAACTGTGAAGAACAAACAATCTAAGTGACCTTTGTTCCTTGGGAGAAATAATATTTTTTTTCTTATCCATGTTGGTATGGGTCCATTTTCAATTTCAATACCTTTGAACCATATTAACTGATTTATGGGATTTTCTGGAGTCTGAAAACATTACTCTATTTAAAGCACATGAGAACAATGAAAAAAAAAATTATATTTGGGAGGGGGTGCCAAAAAAGCCATCCGTCCCGGGCACGATTTTTCTACAACACGGCCTGGGGAGGGATATAAAATAAACGATGCTTACGTAAGCCATTAAAACACTACATTAAAAAATCCTGTAATTTGTAAAAAATAACTTAATTTAAAAAGTTCTATTTAATAACTAGTAATTAGGAAATTAAAGAACATTCATTTTAAATTGAAGTTCTAAAATCTAAATTTTAATATTTTCTTTTAAAAGTTCTGTACAAAAAAAAACGGTTGGGGTTAGGCAGTTGTAAGTTGTTTATAGAGAGTTGGGGACAATGTGCTTATTTTTGCTGACAAGAGTGGACGAGGGGGATCAAGATGTTGACATTAATAAAACCACTGAAAAGTTTTTTTTTTTTTTTTGAGATATGTACATACATACGATACGACTCCCAATTAACTAATACGAAGTCGTAGAAAAGTATTTTTGTATTCGTTTGACGTCGTTTTGAATAAATTAATGAAAGAAAAAATAATCATATTTCTTAGGTCAAAATGGGATCAGATCATTTGCTCCACACTCAACTGTCCGACGTACATTTGTTGTTGTTCCAGTTGGGTTGTTCTAGTTGTTTGTGGTGCTGCCATCTATTTCCCTTTCTACTGGGTAAAACATCCATTTTGGAATAAAATGGTTCTATTTCTAAGTTTTACAAAAAGGAAATTCAACAGAAAAATAATTTTATGTTTGAAAATAATATTGCATTGAAAATTCAGCCAAGCAAACAGTTTTTTTTATTATATTTATTATTCAAAATGCTAATATTTTTCCTGTATCGGTCAGAATTACAAAAATCAATGTCCAATGTTCACGGCAATGTTCAATGTTCTATTACAATGATCCAAACCGTGATTTTAACAAGGAAATTCAAAATTCATTTAGAAATATTTAGTAAAGTTATTAATAATTAAAACAATTTTTAACATATTTATTACTTTAATGTTAGGGTAAATTATTCTGAGTCGAGAAATTATTATTGTCTTTAAGTATTAAAATCAAGAGTAATTAATTAACAAAGGAATAATCTATAATAATAAAAGAGCTTTACCACTCACTCATCAACGCACAGCAAAATCTACCGGGGCTAAGGACTCGAAACTTGGTAGGGTCGAAGACCTTACGGTGTATACGCGCACTAAGAAGGGATTTTTCGAAATATCTTTTTTCTGACCCACAGGGGGGTTTGGAGCGTTTTTGACGTTTTCGAGCCCAGCGGCGTCCCAAATGACCCCAGATCTTTGTTATTTCGCAGGAAGGTACCTAGCAACAATTTCTAGAAAGGCATTTTTCAGATTTTGGACATTCGAATTTTAAGAGGTCTGAATATTCCAAAAACCCGTTTTTGCTGAGCATAAACCAAGTTTTATATTTTCGAAGAAAACAATACCGAGAAATCAATACAACGAAGTGAACTGTTGGTAATACCTTCTTGAGAGAATTTCAAAGAAAGTAATTTCTGGATTTTTCGATATTCCATTCTGGAGGGGATGCACGGGGGTTTGAATATTCACTCCCGTTTTTAGTTTTTGGTTCCTAGCACCCACATTATTAATGTGATTGTTATGAATTTTTAGCATGTTGTTCCTCACACAACCAGGAAGGTTTGCGAAAAAGAATTTTCTGAAACAAAGCATTCCAAGGAGCCTTTTTTGTCCCTTTTCTAAATTCTTATGCTTAGCCTTCAATGTTAAATTGGTAACGGTTATTTCTCCTTCCAGGTGATGAAAAACCTCTATTGTTGGAAATATTTATTTTGAAATGTTTCATAACAGGTGAATTTTTAAAAAATATGATAAAGAAACAATTTTTGAAGATTAAATCATTTTTTTATAATAACCAAAAACCGTTCCACTGAAAAATTTTATTCTTTTTTCTATTTAATGAAATTTAAGTATTTCCAGCAAAGTTCATATTAAACAACATTTTATCAATAGTTGGTGTCGATTCAAATGATGTTTACTTTTATTTCATGTTTGAAATTTCTTTCAATGAATGAGTTGGTGATAAATCAGCAAAGGGGGGTTCAGGGGGTCTCCCCCTGATTTTTTAAAAAAATTATCGTTATTAAAAAATGGTTATAAACACTAATTCTAAACCGGTTTTTTAAGATCTTAAAAAAGTATAAAAGTATGTAGTATATTTAATTGTTTTGTATTTCATAAAAATTTAGAGGGATGAGGGGGAAATAAGTTTTATCTATAAACATTGCTGTTCAATAATATATCTTTATTGTGAGCGAAGGCGGAGAAATTTGCCTCAAATATACATTTATACCAATTGCAGAAATGGATGGAGGGAGAAAAGGACAAAAGAGAAAAAAATAATGGGGTTCAGAAGGTCCCCTGACTTTTTTTCTATTTTGAAAAATTACTCTTTAAAAACGGGGATGGGGATTTCACACATTAAATCTAAACAGGTGGTATTTTTAAAGGGTTTTTTTACATCTTAACGAAGTGGTATGACATCAAAAAAGAATCCTAGAGGGAAGACTGTTGACTTTATTGCATCTAAACGATAATTCTTATTTATTTTAACACACAGTTTGATAAGCCTTTTATCCCCCGAGCAACGGCGGGCATATCAGCTAGTTATTTTATAAAACCTTTTAACCTTTCAATAGAGCATTTTCAATCACATGACTCGGACCTAACAACGGCCTTAGCAACGTTGTTATTCGTCCAAGTGACGTCATGTGCGAATGCTTCTATTTCCCGCCCCTAACAACTAACAACAGCCCTAGCAACGTTGTTTATTCGTCCAAGTGACGTCATGTGAGAATGCTCTATAATGTAATGTCTATTAAATAACTTAGAAGTCACACATCTAGATGACGCCACTATAAATAAACAAGAAATACAAATTTTTATTGATGAAAAAGAAAAATTGTCTGGGTACATGAAATAACGAAGAAATAGTATGATACTTTGTTCGATTAAAAATATTTTAGACTTCTCAAATCGGACGAAAATAGTAGTATCACCAAGCAAAAAATAGTGACTTATAAAGCTCACATCATGGGAGTTCGGGTGTCCATATATTAGGACTAAAATTCACTACATTATCAAATGAAATATATGAGAACTATTCTTTCCATTTTTCTGAAGAAATTTCCATTTCTTTCTTTGGTCCTATAAAAAATGTCTTAAAAAAATACTTTTTATTGTAAATGTGTAGATTATTTTAAAATAGGGTCATTAAATTATAATTTTTTTATTTAAAATTTCTTTAGAAAAATGGAAAAAATAATAGTTCACATTTTTCTGATAATGTCGTGAATTTTAGTCCCAATTTCTCATTTTTCGACCGCGATAGCTTATAGTCTCTTGCTAATTTTAAAACAGGATAGTTAAATTATGGACACCCAAGTAGAGGGTGAATGGAAAGTCCATAGCCGTTTTAAAAATCCTTAGAATCTAAGAAAATAATAAATAATACGAATTAAATGGACGGTTAACCGATGTAAACAACAACAAACAGTCCGACATTTTTAACTCTAGTGATAGTTCCGGTGTATCCCTCCGCTTATGTTTTCTATGGGAAAAAGGCGTAAACAGGCTCATTTCCTCAAATAATTTTTGATTAAAGTACAGTTTTAAATGTTTTCCAAATAGTATCATCCATAGGATAATGATGAGCTTAGTAATTTCGTTCAGCTTTCTATCCATCAACTTAATCACAAAAAATATTATTAGATTAACTTTAATACGAATGGGTTGCTAGATTTTACGATTATCGCTCAATTTGGCAGTATTTACGTTTTTTTTTCTGTAGTTTCGTTACACGAGTTTTTTGGTTATTTAGTTGATATCTTGATTATTTAACTTGAAATATATGCTCATAGATGTAAAATATCTAGTAAATATCTTAGTATATATCCAAAAAATAAGTTTTTACATATGTAAATAATAAACACTGGCGCACATTGGCGGTTGCTGGTGCTCTGAAAAGATGCCAAAGTGTAACCCGGAAGTGCTTAAAGACTCATTTTCACTACCGCCCTCTATACTGAGTTTGATGGCTGCTAACCATCCATAGTATCCGATTGGTCGGGGGGATTTTTTAAGATTATAAAAAATATTAGTTCAAAATGATGTTAATATAGATGATGGCAACATAATTAAGGAACCTGAATCAGATACTGCATCTAAGATATGGATGCAAAAGCAAAATCGTTTCTTGCAAAAGTATGAGTATGATTTTAGAGGCCAAGAGGGGATTTAAGGAGGGTACAAGGTGAGAATTTTTTTCTGAATATTTCATTCTTTTAAATTAAATTTGTGGGTCATGCTGCCAGACAGCAGGGTAGGTTTCCTTTTCTATTTCGGTTATTTTTCTTGATTTTATGAATTTTCAAAACTTTTACGGACTATTCGTTCACCCTGTATACTTCACAGTGCTGAGTACATGAGCGATCTTTTGGCATAAGATGCCGTTAAAAATTGGCTCTCGATCAACTATGAAGTGTCTTTGGTGGGAATATTCGTCTTCTTCCACTTAGTATGAAGAAAGTATGATGCAACGATGATTAGCTGAAAAGAGAGAAATTAATGTAATGCACTTTTGAATAAATTAATCATTTACTTTTTAAATCATTACTTTTCCACCCTTAATTTACAATTGAAAAGTAATGATAAATTAAAAACGAAAAAGTTTATACAATGTAGCCTTATTTAAAATAAAAAAGGTGCAAACCCCTCTGGCTATTGTTGGTGCAGAAGACTGAGGGTCAGGGCTGTAGTTGTGCAACTTGTTGATATGTATATGAACTAGCAGAGAACAGATGGAATCATTCTACCAGCAGTGGCGCGAATTTTGTACATACAAATTCGTGCTAGTTCTCGACGACAAACTTTTGAAAAGTGCCTGGATTTCGTCTTATTTTTATGTTTTTATAGTTAGTGCGCGCACGTGTCTCAAATAATTCGGCCATTTTTAAAAAAATTAAAAAGTAATAATAAATTTTCCTTGGTTTGATTTGGTCCAATTTTTTATAGTATGTTGGGGTCATTCCTGAATGGACTGTGTATTAAATCGTACTTACTGAAAATGCTTCCAATCCAAATATGACAAAACAGCTCGGTCTGTAATCAATTTCGTCTAGAAGGAAGCCTCCTAGTGAAGGTCCAATAAATGATCTAAAGAAGAAAAGGTTCTTACGTATTAGCCTGTCGACCGTTAATTTTAGCGTGAATGAATGGGATGATTCCGAAAAATGTGACTGACTGACTATAGACTTACCCAATAGAACAATTCATAGAGATGAACGCAGATACCATAGCGTACGTCGCAACATCATTAGGGAAACCTCTGTCTCTGGAATTGAAAATATTTCCTGTTACACGCAAGATCATGAGTACATTGAGGTGAGCTTCCGAAGTAATAGGTATTCAAATTCAAATCTATGTTTCTTTTACAATAAATTGATTAGATACAGAATAATGGTGTTTCTTAGGATGTGTAAGATATAGGGTCACTTGGGGTAAGTGGGTCCCTGGGGTAAGTGGGTCACCCCCCTCAAACTAAACTAAAAAAGGACACTTCACACTTATTCACATTGATCATGTTACATTTTGTCACACTGATGGGTTTTGCATATATTAGAGTTTTGTGTCATTTCTTTTTAAGATTATAGAACTATTGTAAAAAAATTTCCATAATTTTTTTTTTGGAGAGTTCAAGATGCATTTTTCCAAGAAGTGTTTCCAGGAAAGTTTTCACTATATTTTAATGTTTTTTCAACTGTTGTGCCAGTTTTGACTTAAAATACATACTGCAATTTGAAATTTCACAAAATCTCTTATTTGAAAATTTTTAAGAGGGGGGTCCCACTTACCCCGTAATTTAAGCATAGTAGGGGTAAGTGGGTCCCCTCATTATGGGGTAAGTGGGACACCCTAGACTCACCATTTTAATGTTTATGGAAACATTTATAAGTAATTTATTGAAATTTTATATTAATTTTGCGTTTTAATATAAGCTGTGGTAAGTAAAGTAAACTATTAAGTTGGGGTTTTTTTATTCACGTTTCCGAGAAATTAATTAAAACACACAGTGGGGTGGGGGAATAGTTTCGAGGGTTTCTTTATAAGTCTCCCGAACCATTCGAACCTGAAGAAAACATTCTGTAATTGTAATGTTCCAAAAAGGGGTCCCACTTACCCCAACCAACCCTATTAATTTAAATGTGAGTAGATATCTCGTACATGGATTAAGTTACAATAAAATATTTTGTACCTAAAACTTCTATACTTTATCAAGTAAGACCCACTTACTCCCTCTTAAGTTTTACTTGCTTTCAATCAAAATAAAGAGGGGGTGACCCACTTACCCCTTCCTATGGGGTAAGTGGGACCCCCTTCTCATTTTTTACAAAAAGACCTGTTAAGAAAAATGTAGAACATTATTTTAGAACCTAATTTTAAATTTTTGTTTATTAATAGTGTCTTAAATAAAATATGTCATTAAGTTCAAATTGAACCTCTTCAAAAAAATTTTATGAAGCTTCAAAAATGTACTCTTCCAAAAAGGGGTCCCACTTACCCCAAGTGACCCTACCTACTTGTTGAAACTATTTATTTTGTATGTATTGCGTATATTTTGAGTGAATATTTTTAGGCCTTGATGATTCTTTTATAATTTATTATTCTTTTCATTTTAAAACGTGTTGAATAATATTAGTCGCATATATGTCAAACTCCAACTTTTTTTCACTATTATAATGTAGAGAACTAAAACCACAACAGATAAAAGCCGAACGGAGGGTCCAGAACGCCATTTTTAAATGACATTTTATGGTAGAGGGCAGCACTGCAAATGTCTGTGATTGGCACAGGGGTAGGCAGTGCAATTTGGTTGGCTGCGATTGGCTGTGACGTGTTCATTCAATCTGTCAATTTCGAAAAGATACTATACTCTGTTCCACCCTAAGTTGGCATGGCAGTGTTGGGAAAGGCAGAGGTTGTACCCATCCGCCCGAAAAAATAGTACTAGCTTGTATTGTAATTTAAAATAATGAATACGCAGACACATTTGTAAATATGTAACATACATTATAGGTAGTTGATTGCTATTTTTGTCATATACCTAAATTTAATCACATGTTAATAGCCTGTAACCGAAGCGAATGAATATAGTGTGTAGGGTAAAGCCGGGTAAGACAGCGTTGAACGGGCAATCCATTTCTGCTGATTGGCTGGGAACCGGTTTCCTGGCTGTAATTCGGTCACCGTAGCCTTTTCTTCACTGCCAACTTAGGGTGGAACAGAGTTTAGAGGATTGAGATTCAGCGCCCTTATCGCAAGGCATATCCAATGTTTTTTTTTTCGATTTCCATTATCGCCTATGTAACTCGGTTCTGGTACTCGATTAGATAATTATAATTAGATATAATCTAAGTATGCCAACTAGACAATATCTTACATCGTGTTTTGAAGAGACCCTACATAGGATGCTATAAGTTTTGCTGCCAGACCTAGACCAGTCAAGAAGAGGGTTCCGATTACAATTTCCAAGGTCCTGAAATGAAAACTATCATAACTGAAAGATTCAAATGAAACAATACTTGCGCCAGTAAGCTTTATTACTTTTTTTAAACCAACTAGGGAGCTACCGCCCCCTGCTCGCTATCGCTCACCAACCCCCGTAAACTGCTTACGCAGGTCTTTTAGGATTCTTATGCAATCCTAAAAAAAAACCACCTCTTTGCCTACCTCCCACTGAACTTAACTCACTTTATAAAACAACAAAAGCAATAGAGCATTTTCAATCACATGACTCGGACATAACAACGGACATAGCAACAGAAGGTTGTTACAGTTTTTTGCCCTACAGAGGTTAACAGTTACAAAAAATGACTAGCCGTGGAGTTCTTCTATTGGAGCATTTGCAATCGCGTGATCCCATACCTAAAAACCGCCTTAGCAACAGATAAACAACGGCCTTAGCAACAGTTAAAAGCCCTACAGAAGGTACACAGTTAAAAGAAAATAGAGATACTTAAAAAAATATGAAGAGTGTAATGAAAATTTACACTTTTCACTTTGGATGATTCCCTTAAATAAATGAATGCCAAAAGTGATAAATCTAAATGAGAGTTTAGTCACTGTTTAAAGAAACATCAATAAAATTTTTAGCTGGCTTAAAAATGCGTGTAAATAAAACTTCTGGGTGAATTATACTTACGGTTCAAATGGGATAAAGTAAGTCGGTCCGATAAAGAGTAGTCCAATACAGGTCATAACATAACCAGCAATACATACAACAAGAGGATTAGCCTGCAAAATTATAACAAATTGTATTCAATAGGAGCTAAGATTAGCAGTTCAAATCGAACTTAGGAATCATTTCTTTGTAATAGGGAAAAAGGTATGCGCGATGTTTACTTTTTTTTTAAAGAAATTCTGTTCTTTTCCTCTTAAACTTTACCTTAATTTATTTTCATCTCTACCATCAAATAAAAAATATCCATTTAAAATTCTTAAAAATTAGCAGATTTGATAAAATCAGATGTAAGGAACCTCTGGTTATAGTGATATCTTTTTGAGGTCCTATAACGGGAGGTTAAAATGTATTTAATAAAAATAAAAGCAATCATCATTTGTCGAAATAAAGGAAAAGGTGTTTTCTATTCTTAATGCGTCGAAGAAAGGTGATTCCAAGCTGACCACTTCGGGTAGAGGGTAAAAAGTTGGTTTTCAAAAGGTCCATTATTTTTTTGAAATACTGGATTTGATCCTTGACCATTGAACTGCCGAGGAGTCGGAACCCTAGTAACGACAACGCAGCATCCCGTCATGTTAAATGTACCTTTTGTCAGGATATATTATGGATACATGATTGAAATTTTTAACATAGGTTAACTACATCTATTTCATTATACTGTGAAAAAGTTTTGTTAAATTATTCATTATTTGTATATTTTTTTTATTATTTTCAACCTTTATCAACCACCAAAAAGACGATTTTTTCGATGTACCTTTTCTCAAAATCTATACAAGATACTACAAGTTTAAAATTTGAACTATAAGTTAATTATAAATGTGAAACTATACAGTGATAAGGATTTTTCCAAAAATCAGAGTTTTTTTTAATTCAATTATTTTGAGCAAAAAATGTGCTTTTTTTCAATATTTTTACGTATTTGGCTGAAAAATTAAAATAAATTAAATATTTTACAAATTTCACCTACTGAGCGTTACCCAGCGGACACCTGTGGACCGAAGCCAAGTACTGTTATCCGCGCCACACACACTGGCTCGCACAACCCTTTTACAAGCAGGGGGCAACGTTCATTCATCATACAAGGACAGAAACTAACATCCATGCCAAACTGGGGATTCAAACCCCAACGTACGCTCTAACCACTAGGCCAGTACGTCGGCGAGGTTCGTTATCTACCTGTCTCTATTTTCGTGTAATGTTTTACCCTATTTAATCATTCCCGTGCACCATATCTTAAATTCACTTACCCCTTTGTCACACAATTTTCCCCATATTGGCGTAGTAAGAGCATAAGTACCCCCGGTGATGATAAAAACTGCTCCTAGAACTGCAGGTTTCAGGTTAAACTGAAAAATATAATAAATTTTAACTCATTAGGAAATCAGTTAGTCATCAGAAAATCAGTTATATCTGCTTGCCGAAAAGTTCTTTTATACTCCCCGATAAATTACTTGTCAACACACAACAAATTATAATTGAATTTTCAGAACATTTTTATAAAAGCGTATTTAAAAAATGATTTTTTTTTTAAAATTCAATATGGAATGCTCCCTCCACTTCTATTTCTTCTCTATGCTCTTACCTGTCTAAGATGAGGTTCTAATGTCGCAGTGTTGAATCCCATAATAAGTTGTGAGGATATAATCGACAGAGTGTATGCCATTATTCCACCGTCACAAAGGAATTTCCGTAAATCTCTTGTACCCTCTTGCTTTTTATCACCTTTAAAAAAAAGCAGCTTTGAAAATCTTTTCAAAGTCGCGCATTTTAACAGTTTTATTACCGTAAAATGGGGGTAACTTTGGCTAAAATCGAGTGTTTTTTCTCAATGAAAAGAAATGAAACTGGTTAACCAAAATAAATTTGACAAGGTCAGTGGGTATCTCTTTACTTATTACAGGTTGTCTCAGATAAATGTTTCAGAACTTCTTGGAACCTAGACGAGTCAGAATCACATAGGAATGGGGGGTCGGAAATGTACCCCTAACGACTTGGGGGGTTTATAAGGAGGCATTGGGAATATTGTATAATAATACCCAGTGGAAACTGACGCGCAATCTTTTAAGATTGAATTAAAACCAACAAAAGCGTTCGATTCAGTCATTTATTGGCGGATCCTTATTGAGATCAAGGACACAAGCCGGAGAATATATGTAACCAATCCACATCCATCTATCCTTCAAAACACGTGACCTTTTTACTTTCCTTGGCTCTACAGTAATTGAACGAATTTTTTGAATCATCATCCCGCAGCTCAACACCGTAGCTAATTTTAACAGTGTTTTTCTGAAGTAATTATTTTTAATGATGTTCTTATCTAATATCTACTACATCATTTTTTCGTATATGTTTCCGAAAATAATATTTTTTGTAAAGTTTGTGGATAAATTTTCAAAACCTCATAGCCATTCTATGAAAAGATTAAGCGATACAGTTTGCTATTCCATGTCATGATGATGAGCAATATTTATTAATTAAATCTTTCAAATGAAATGGAAAGCCACAGTCTGCAAGGAATTTTCATGTTTGTCAGTGGTTGTGAAATGTGTTTTTCATTTTGAGTCAAGATGTTCCAATTCCCAAGCCCTTAAGAGCAGGGGGGTTTGCAAACCTATCTTTTCATAGTTTTATGTCATATACCTCTTTTTTTGCATAAAAAAAAGTTGATATTTTATTCTCAACATATTTAATTGCTGATAGAACGCACACTTTGTCTTATCCCACAGTTCTTTAGTTAACAGGTTCTGGACATGATATGGTTGATTTTTTTTTCATATCGGCTTCTGAAAGGAAAAAGGAACTCTCTTTCAGTGTTATTCCTAGGATTTTTTTGGAGGAGTAAAAATACTCCTTGGCTTCTTTAGGAAGAGCGAAATTGAATTACGAGGAGTGAAAAACGGAAATAGCAATATATACAAAGACACGAAAACCGCAATCAAACTCCTTAAGCCTCAGAACAATAAATGAACAAAAATTACTATGGCTGTATGAAAACACAATTAAAAAGTAAGATAATTAGGGTGTCGGGGCTTTTGGCAATTGGTTTTGGCCAGAAGTCGGGCGAAAATATCTCCGCTGAGATCAGTTGTGTTTTGAGCAGAAAAATATTATTTGTTGATTTCGGTGGGGCTGCGCAGCGCATTTTTTAAGCTAAACCTTTGTGAAAAATTCGAAGAGTGTAAAGAGTATTTCCAATTTTCAAGGAGTGAAATACTCCCTCAGAGAATTAAAACTCCTCCCTCGATTTAGAAATTTAGAGGGACTCCTCCCTCGGAGGAGTTAAAAATATCTCTGCTCTCTTTCATCCACTGATTCTAAACCAGTGAAACAGATCAGGTTTACCAATATATCTGTACTCCCTTTTTTGTATTTTGTGGATTAATGCTAAATTTTAAACACCAGTGTATACTTTGAATCTAGTTTAGAGAGGTTTACTTACCGACAGATGGGAGCAAAAAAACTAAAAGCACGCACCCTACAATCAGGAAGCTGCCATTCACCAGAAAAGGCAGTGTAAATCCACCGACCTGAAATATATTATAACAAAAAGACATCGAATAATTTCCCTTAAAAATTAATTTGTTACTCATAACCAGAACGAATCTATGGAGAAAATTATTGAGGCATAAGCAAAATTGTTCTATTTTGAGCTCTATATTTTATGTTTTTCACTGATGAGGTAGGTAGTTTAGACTTATGGCGGCCTATGAGTGAGTAGATGAATAGCCCCCGAAAAAATATCTAAAATTTTAACCTAAATCAAAGAGGTATCGGTCCCCTCGAAGCTGTTGTTGTGATTTGGAGAAAAAAAAATAAAGGGAGAACGTCTTTTGTTTTTATATAGTACTATATGACGAATATCATTTATACATATATATGACGTATATATTTGAATCGTCAGTTTGTAAAAGGGAATAAGTCTAAAAATGTCAAATTCACTTTTTGAGTGCAAAAAATCTCCAAGCTTCGCTCTACACATGAGTGTAAAGAGGAAAAAAATAACTACCACCCTGATATAGCCCCTAGAATTTTGCGAAATCAATGTCCATTCATTGTTTTTTTTTTCGATTCAATTTAAATTTTAAGTTAATTTGTCTTCTTTTCTTATTAGTTGTACTGCAAACTTAGCCAAAATAAAATTTGATTTTAATTTAAAAGTGTTTTTTCCCTTTTTTACCCGATGAATGTTTGACTCCATTGATATTTACTTACTCCATTGATAGCGCCTTAATGACTCAGCTTTATAATAATTTTTTATTTCTTTTTCCTCTTATTTTTTCTACTTTTCACTTTTGTCATGTGAACTAAGCATAAATATAATTTAGTCGTCGATTAAAACGGTTTTTTATACATATTATCTGAAATTTCATAAAGGTGATAAAGGGACAACTCTAAAATATATTTGAATATACTTATATTATATAAATCCACTATCTCATGCACTGGTGTCATGGGCGCCCATATGTTTGAATTCAGGAAGGGGCCCAAGAAAAATTTTTGTAAGTTAGCCAGTCAAGCCTGTAACTAGACTTACGTTTCTTTTTTTACAGGGGGTCGGTTCATAATTATTTCAAAGGGGCCCTTCACGAGTACTTAATGCAAAAACTTCTGTATGAAATATACTTAAGTTTCAAGCAAGAAGGGTCCTCCCCAGAAAAAGTTTTGAAATTTTATTTAACTCATTTGGGCTACTTCTAAAATGGAATTGCTCCTACACCGACCCGCAAAATTTCAAGTAAGAAACTAGTATATGAATATTGGTCAACATGATTAGAATCTTGACATTTTTCTTTTGAATTAACTTACAATCATAACAAAGAGATTAATACAGTTCAAAATTTAAAATTAAGAAAAAAAAAGTTTATTAAAAACCGAATTATTACCGTCAAAGGAAGATTTCACGTAACATTTCCGGTGCAAAGGGGGGCCCGGACCCCCCTTTGCCCTTATGTATGGGCGCCCATGACTGGTGTTAATTGATTTAGGGTGTAAATTGTTGACAAATAAAAGTTCTTACCTCAAACAATGCTCCCCCAATCGCTGGTCCAATTATCATCCCAACTCCATAGGCAGTTTCTACACAAGACTAATAAAAGGGGGTAATCAGGATCTAAAAAGAAACTTCGAAACAGACTAAAATTTTGGTGGAAATTGTATTTTTATGTACTCTCTCTACCACCGAAATTGGTGCTTTGGCTCTTTTGCGGCAAAAATAAAGGCGGAATGCTACCTACCCCCGAGAGTCAACTAACGGGTCTCCCCTACGGTTAAAAGTTTGCAAAGCTTTTGTTCCTTAAGGGGTGGTCTTAAAAAAAACAAAATTTACAAACTTTTCACTCCTGCATTTTAAAGATGGCCTTTCTTTGTTTTATCTTTCAGGATGGTTATTTTAATTCTTTCACCACATAAATTAAAACGTGATATATTTTCGTTTTTGAAAAAATTCGTCCCAAAAATTCAAAGTAGTTTGATACATAAGAACCTTAAACTGAGAAATAAGGCTAAAAAGTTCTACAATGGTATTTAAAAAAGTATTGAAATAATGAACCTTTAACTTACAAAACAAGTGCCCACTGCTGTAGGAAAGGCTGAGGCGACAATCGTGCATGATGCCGTCATCAGTGCTCCGGCCCCGCAACCTTCGATGAATCGGACCACGAAAGCTAAGGCTAGATAGAGGTCACCATCAGGAACACGGTCCAACAGCCTGTAAAGATATTATTTTATGTAAATGTTGTGGCAGGGAAAAAAAAATGTTGGGGAACAAATATCTTTATTTCAACTTTAAGCACATGCGGTCCCAGAGCTAATCTCCGTCTATAAAATTAACAAGGAGGGAGAATCCAACAGGCAGCGCTCTTGAAAATTTTTATATCCTGACGTATGTATAACGGTTCATTCTGGAAAAATCTAGACGTTTTGCTGGATTGGTGAGATAAAACAAGCGAGCTCGCTCTGCTCGCTAAGATCGCGAAGCGATCTGAAAAGAACTGTAAAGCAGCCCGGAACCAATCCGGTGGTTGGTGAGCGATAGGGAAGACTGGGTAGAGCCCGCTATTAATAGTAAATAAATTTAAACTTGCTATTTCATCTTTCAACCAAAAAAGAAGTTTAAAAGTATATCAATCCTATAGATTTTAAAATATTCGACAAAATAACCTTTGAAAATAAACTTTTTAGTTACATTTATGTTGGACTGAAGTATTGGTATTAAAGTAATTACCCAAATACACAGCAGGATATTCCTCCCACTAGAACTCCACTGGTTACTAGAAACTTGGGAGTGATTCTGGGCATCTAAAATTTCAAAACAACAATTATAAATCATGTAAAGTCATAAACAGTGATGCGTCTCGTCCATTGGAGCAGACGTGAACCCCCTGTGCAAAATAACTCGGTTAATAATTTCATAAATACAGTAATTATAGAACACATTACAACACATTTTACATTAGAACTCTTTTCCATGATGAGTTTTCACATCCATATACCTACAAAAGAAATAGTTAGCACAGAAACTTAAAAAGTTCTCATCCTTCCCATTATTTTTGGAATTTTCCTATTTATTTTGGAATTGGAGTTCAAGTGCATTTATCTTCTTCTTCTTCAAAAGCTCAAGAGCCTTTTACAGGCCAAGGCTGACTCGCAGATTCTCCTTCATCTGGCCCTGTCTGGTGCGACGGCCCGCCATCGGTTAATTCCCAGTAGCTTGAGGTCCCCCTCAACATCATCCATCCATCTTGTAGGTGGTCTTCCCCTTCGTCTAATCCCTTCAATTCTGGAGAAAGTCACTTTTTTGGCAGGGGCGGCATCGGGATATCTGAAGAGATGGCCCAGCCACCTAATACGTGACGCCTTAATAGTTCTCACAATGTCGGTCCCACCAAATTTGTCATATTTTTTTGTAAATTTCATGATTGTAAAGAATCCTTCTCACGTTGTTTTCTTGAATTGGTCCAAATATTTTACTCAATATTTTTCTTTCAAAGATCAGCAGTTTTTCCTCCTCTGTTTTATTGAGGGTCCAACACTCGCTTCCATACATAACTATAGGCCTGATTAAAGTTTTATATATGCTTAACTTTGTCTTCACGCTGATGAACTTAGATTTGAATTGGTTTTTGAGGCCGTAAAAGCTTCTATTAGCCATGAAAATTCTGTTATTTATTTCGATTTTTAGGTTGTTGCGACTTGATATTAAGGTTCCTAAATACTTGAACTGGCTTACAGTTTCAAAAGAGGTCATTTTCTTGAGAGGAGATGGATCAAGAAGTGCATTTATAATCTCCTATTTTTCAAGTACATTTTTTTAGTTTCACCGAACCTGATCGATCAAAAGAAAACAACTGGTATTAGATAGAGTGGAAGGTAAGACATACCATACCCTAAACACTTACTAGTTTTCCATAAATCGGACACGTAATTATCATAGATAATTCAAATATTGCAATGACGAAGCCATACTGCGTTGGTGACGCTCCTTTTAGTTCAGCCTGAAAACACAGAAACAGATATTGGTTTATTAAAAAAGACACTAAAGAAAAAAATTGGGATAATCAGGTTACAAAGTTAAGTAATGTAATAAAATGAAGAATGAAAAGAGTAGAGCTCAAAAACGGATACATGTAATTTTTTTTACTTTAATGGAGTCAACGAGAGAGAATTAAAATTGAATCGTCAGCTTGAAGAAGGGAATATGTCCAAAAACCAAGTTTTGGAAAAATAATAAAAAAAACTGTATGTAATGGAATTTTAAATGTGTATCCACAAAATTTGTACCGGGAATTCAGGACCCTATTTAATTTAGAGTACAGAGTAATTATAGAAAAAATATAAGTATATATTCAAAAATATTTTACAGTTGAAAAAAGGTGACGGACATAACTTTTTGCAACCTTATGAAATTTCAGATGAAAAAACCCTTCTTAAAAACCACTTCAATCTACCGTTAAAATTACGTTAGTTTACATCACATAAGTGAAAAATAGAAAGAATAAGACGAATAAAATTGAAACTGAGTCATTATAAGGCAGTATCAATAAAGTAAATAGTAAGTGAATATAAATGAAGTCAAACATTCAATGGATAAAAAAAAAACATTCCTTTTGGCTAAGTTTACCATACAAAAAAAAAAAAATAAGAAAAGAAAGAAAAAGTAAGTCAAATTTCAAATATAATAAAAAAAATACAAAGAATGAACTTCAATGTCGCCTTATTCAAGGGTTTATATCTGCTTCGAGGGGGTAGTTATTTTTTAAGTTGATAAAGGGTGAAGTTGGTTTTGATTTGTCAGTTGATATTTTTGGAAATCGAAATTCAGAAATGGGTAAAGATTTTTTTTATCGAGCTATTATTTAAAGAACACAACTTACCTCTTGTGGAAAGAAAGGAGCCTGCAAGGAAAAGGAAGCTGCCATCCAGAAGTTGGCGTAGATGAGAGAAATGAGAATGGAAATCTTGTGTGCTCTGGGAATGGGGGGCGGGGGAGTATCATCCTGAGGGGTCTTTACCTCACCGTCGAAGCCCTCATTCACAACACCGTTGATGCTCTTACTATCGGAAGAATCGCATATTTGCCCAGCTGGCGTCATCTGGAGGGTTTGAAGTTCCTGCCGAGAAAAAAAAATATTGAAAATAACTTGAGTTACTATACTCGATTGCAACGTTTCTTAAACCCAGTACGTCACAAATGCGGAAGGAGAAATCGGTAAACACGAAGCCTGTTGGGTTGATAGGAGGAGTTTCGGTACGCAAATCGTGATTGAAAAGCACTATATATACATGGGTTTAACAAAATTATCCTATTTTTAAATTGACGTTCTTCATTTCACTCAAAATTCAGACACCGCGATGGGAACTACTTTGTTTATTAGTGACGTCGTAGGGTCAAGTTAGTTGCAATCTAGTATAGTACACTAGAGTGTTTTTTTTAACGAAAGTTCGAATTTTTTTCGGGCCACCCCCCCAAAAAAGGTGCTATTTGGTATGAAACTTATATTCTGAAAATTCCACAAGAAGATTTTTATATTCAATAGTTCTTTTCATTCATTTCATATTGTTTTCTGTAATGGAATCAAAAATTAAAAACCCTTCACTGATGAGCATTTCAATAAGGCCGGGGCAAGAAACTGACTTAAATTAGCCGACTAAATCAAAGAAAACATATAGTAAAATAGTTTACCTCAAGACCGACACATCCAGCAAGTCATAGAGATATATCAGCCCACGTTTAAAGAAGCGAAGAGTACCCACAAAGGAATTTCTGTGTATTAGATCATTGAAAAAAAGTGTTACTCATTCCAGTAGTTGTGGTCCGAGATGCCCGATGAGATTTCCGAGATGCTTTTTTTTGCTGACTAGGGGGGAGGGGAAAAGAGTGATGCTTATTTGAGACATTAAAACAATAGTCATTGCAGCTTAATGTGATCACGGTTAATAAATTCAAATAGGCTTTCTCGGCAGGTTTTTTTTCATAAGAAGGATCTTCAAGGCGAAAACACCGAGGTCTAAAAGATACGGCGAAACGTCCAATTTTTAACTTTTTGACCTTGGTGTTTTTGCCCTGAAGATCCTTCTTATGAAAAAAATTCACGGTTAATGTTATCAATCGGATAATGTTATTGAAATTGTCTGGTCCCGATTACTCCTACATATTTTAACATACAATGTATCGATTTAAGATATAAGTGATATGGTTTACTGTTATCAATATTTGGTTAAATCTAGTGTTCGGCACTAGTTAACTAGAACTAGTTAAATACTAGAACTAGTTGCAACTAGTAGTTAACTACCGATCAACTAGTAGTTAACTAGTAGTTTAACTACTTTTAGTTTAAAGTAGTTCAACTATTAGTTTAACTACTTTTTTAATTAACTACTAGTTAAAAGTAAAACTTTTTTCAAATTTTCAACTACTTCAAAAAATGTTTTATGTAAAATTTAAAAAGATATTTAAAATTTTTATCAAAGGTAGAGTACTCAAATACCATAACCAGAAATAAAAACCATTTTTGCGCTAAGTATAAACGTTTTTCGTGACATAGATAAGAAAGACGTATTAGAATTTTGCCAAAAAGTAGGTAATGAAATTAAATAAACTAGTTGACTAGTAGTTAACTACTTTGGGAAATAGTTAACTACTAGTTGCAACTAGTCCCAGGAAAAAAATAGTTAACTACTAGTTGCAACTAGTCCCAGGAAAAAATAGTTAACTACTAGTTACAACTACAATATCCCAGACTAGTTAGTAGTTGGTAGTTAACTATTTTATCACTAGTTGCCGAAGACTAGTTAAATCCCCTTAAAACCATCTCTTTTCCCGTTTGAAATTCAATTTTACGTAAACATACAGAATGAGTCATTAATTTATCAGTGTTATGTGATCCACTCTATATTTTTCTTTGAGAATGTTTTAGTTGCAAAATACATACCAGAAAACCGTTTTAAATATACTGCAATTATATGACTACACACAATCCACAATCTTGATTTTAATGCAAATACTCGTGTTACAGTGTATATACACGTAACTTAACTTAACGTTGTACGTAAGTATAATTTTAAGTATAGAATCGCTTATTATTATCAATCGGATATTATTATCACTATCATCTTGGACAAATGTGATTGATCATAATAAGCGGAGTCGACTGTATTAGTTTAACTAGTGTTCGGCACTAGTTAACTAGAACTAGTTGCAACTAGTAGTTAACTACCGATCAACTACTAGTTAACTAGTAGTTTAACTACTTTTAGTTTAAAGTAGTTGAACTATTAGTTTAACTACTTTTTAACTAACTACTAGTTAAAACTACTTTCAAATTTTCAACTACTTCAAAAATTTTTTTTATTTAAAATTTAAAGAGATATTTAAAATTTTTATGAAAGGTAGAGTACTCAAATACCATAACCAGAAATAAAGACCATTTTTGCGCGAAGTATAAACGTTTTTCATGACATAGATAAGAAAGATGTATTAGAATTTTGCCAAAAAGTAGGTTATGAAATTAAATAGACTAGTTAACTACTTTGGGAAATAGTTAACTACTAGTTGTAACTAGTCCCAGGAAAAAATAGTTAACTACTAGTTACAACTAGATTTTCCCAGACTAGTTAGTAGTTGGTAGTTAACTATTTTTTGACCATTAGTTGCCGAACACTAAGTTTAACACAATAAATATAGTAATTAAGGGTAAAAATAATCATATCTCTCGGTACAAAATATATTAGTTACTTAAACCTGAGTTTGTGTATGTGAATGGCTAATAAAAATTTTAATTTTATTTTCCTTCTCTTTCAGCAAAACAATTGTTGCAGTTCCAGTTGGGTATGGGCGTCAATTCCTGAAAGGTTTGTGGGATTGCTCAAATTGGTTCCCAAATTGTGGGACCGCTAGTTTTTTGTAGTGCTGACATCTATTTTTCTAAAAGTACACTTTCCACTAGGTAATCCCTCCATTTTGGAATTGAATGATTCTATCTAAATTTTACAAAATAATATTTCATTGAAAGTTCAGTCCTGCAAACAGTTGTCAAGTATATTTAGTATTCAAAATTCTAAAACTTTTCCAATATCGGATAGAATTTCAAACATTAATCGCTGTGTCGCATCAATGCTTCATTAGCTGGTTCAAAACCGTAAATTCATTTACAATCAGGAACTGTTTAGTAAAATTATTGAAAATTAATAAAATTTTTAATAATTTTGCAACCTTAAGGCTGCGGTAAATTATTCTTTGCTTAGAAATTATTATTTTATATGAGTAGTAAAATCAAAGGTAATTAATTAAAAAAGGAATAATTATTTTAAAACCTTTCAATAGTATAATCAACATTAAATAACTTAGAAGTTAACATCTAGATGACACCACGATACTCTCCTTGACTGCCGAGCTCCCCCCGAAATTCGGACTGTACTAAAACGAGTTAAAGCTAAAACCCTGTTTTTAGGGTCTAATTTCCAAAAATATCTTGGTGGAGGACACCCAGACCCCCCCTTTTGTGCTCGGAACTCTATTATTGACAATATTTTTTGCATCAAGTTCATCTAGCTTTGGGTCTAATAAAATTAAGTACTTTTATACGTTAATTTTTGGATGACAACACTGGATTGAAATTTTGATGCACTAAATTTCAAAATTGTATGAACAATATGAATTCCAAGCAAAAGGGGGTCCTCCACCAGAAAATTTTTGGAAATTTGCCCCTCAAAACAGTGTTTTAGCTCATTTTGAGACCATTTAGATTACACCCAAAGAGAACCACTCATTATAAGCGGCCGAATTTTCAAGGTAAAAAGAAGGTAGGTTTGTCATAAATGGCAAAATGTTGAGGGGGTTTTTGGGTTCCTACTCCAGAAAATTTTTTGAATTTTGGCCCTAAAAGTGGCATTTTAACTCATTTTGAGACATTTTAAGTTACATCAAAGAGGACCACTCCCTATGTAAATCACACAAGTTTGAAGGAAAAACCATACTTAATAGATTTCAAAATTTCGAGGGGGTTTGGGGGTCCTCCCCCAGAAAAATTTTGGAAATTTTACCCTTAAAAGTAGGGTTTTGACTAATTTTGAGACCCTTTGGGTTATACCCGAAGAGGATCGCTCCTTCTGAGACATAATTTTCAAGAAAAATAGCAGTATAAAAATATATGTCAAAATTTCAGGGGGGGGGGTTGAACCCCTAACCCCCCCCTTCGATACGGCCCTGATCTTCCACTGAGACAAGTAGACAGATAGTTCATTCACCCTGCTTAAATATTATAAGAAAAAATCTGATTATCTTCTTCATCTATTTTTTGGTCTTCAGCATATCTTTGATCTTGATAATTTCTTCCCTTCAATATACCTTTGCTCTTCATCCTTAACTCTTCAGCATCTCTTCTGCCATTGAATATCTTTCTGCTCTTGAGCGTCCCTTTATTCTTCGACATCTTTTTGTTCCTTCGTGAATGCGTGATTTACTCATTTACAAATTATCATAATACTAATAACTTCCAAACGTTTTATCGTATCTCTTTTTGTCCTAAAAACGAAATTTACGCCATGTAAAAAACTAAACTTAACCTTCCTTTGCTCAGTCAGGACTTCCTGCTTATCATTCTGGTGACACATTTTTATCGTTAAAAGGCCAAAAAGCAATTAAGATTTGAAAGTTTTATAAAATAAAAACTTTGAATTATCCGCGATATTTTGACATTGATTTGAAAAGCAGTTCAGAGGACTAGGAGACAACTTCGGATTCTCCACGACTTCGAGTTAAAGGACGTTCGAGTTGTCGAAGTTGCACTGTATTTAGACTTCTCAAGGGAAAATTATTTTTTTTTATTTATGTAGGTCAAAAAAAAAAAATAAAAACTATCTATTTAAAGAACACTTATTACCAACAAAATAACTCTTTTCTGCACAACATTGACGTTGGTTTCATCGAAACAAAAGAAAAAAAAAGAAAAGTATCCGCAGTGCTTTCCAGCCAAAGGTTGTTGGGACAGTTTTCCCCGCTAACAAGCTATGTGACAAGAGCTGTTTTCTTTCTGCTTTCGGGACGTGACTTATTGCGAGTTGATGACGTGAAAAATATAAACGAGTTTTTAAAAGTTAACGGGAATTGCTACAAATAAAGTTAATTGAGAGAGAGGAAATCTTTTTTATATCTCCCCTTCCTCTCTCAAAGACTGGCCTTTATAATTGGAGGGCTTTTTTTGTGCAGGCCTTGCCATGAAGGTTTAATAAGAACAGCGTTTTAATGTTAAGGGGCATGCATAAATGTATTTTTGCAAATTTACCTTTAAGAAGAGATATTTGAGGGTACATTTCATAGAATGCTTTAGTTTTATTCGTATAACTGCATCGTTATTTGTTTTGAAAGCGTAATTAAAATAAATAAATTAAACTTTTTGGTATTGAAAACTAAGGATGAATGAGGCTTTTAATATCTGATGGTATGGAAAACTGTTTATAGTGGATATTTAAACTAAAACTCCTGATAGCTGGATGGATAAGGTTTTTTTTTATTTTAGTTCCGATGGCAGAGCACAAAACACACTATATTCGACAGCAACGTTTCTTGAACCCAGTACGTCACAAATGCGGAAGGAGAGATCGGTAAACACAAAGCCTGTTGGGTTGCTAGGAGGAGTTTCGGTACGCAAATCGTGATGAAAAAAACACTATAATAGCATTTTTGGCCCATTACTATGTAAAGAGCAGGCTATTCCAGCATCAGCGAAACTCTTCGATCTCTGTTTAGCTAACCAAACATCCGAGGCATTTATTAATGACCACCCATAAAACACTCCGATTACACTGGTCAATGGAGGTCCATTGGGATATAGTACTAGCAAAGCTGGATGTTTGCCAATGGGATATTATACAACATCCAGTAGTATACTGCGTATTGCGTTGACTCCTATCCATAGAATCCTATCACTTTAGAGCTATGCCGGCGATCATTTGCAATACTTGATTGCAAGAGCGATCGGGCTTTCGAATCGGAACTAATATATTCAATCTTCAGGCTTATCTGTTTGCAGGAATTCATCACCATCAGTGATCCTCTACTGATTGCTAATAGCACGGGAGCTGTAAATTATTTATACTATAATAATAATTAGCAATCGTGAAGGTTGGCACTTATATATACATATACAGGTATTTCAACAGGTTAGTCCTAAATCTGCACAGGAATATAGTATATGCCTTGCGTGGGGTATACCCCAAAGAACTACTATACCTTTACGACAACTTTTATTTTTCGAAAATAACATCATGTCATAGTATCCGATAAAAAACTTAATTAACTGCACGGTGCGCGTATGCATGCGCAGTGGATGTTTTTAACATCATACAGTAAAAACATATCTAAATAAGCATGGCTGTGCATCAGAATTACTATATTTTGCATTTTCACGAATTCGTTCCTCTTTTTCGAATTGGATAAATTCACCTAGTATGTAACTAGTAGTAAGTGTGACGTCTTATTGAAGCTCTTCCCTGCAACCCGTGACGTCATTGTCAAGAAACGTTGCATTCTAGTATAGTCATCAGCGCGTTACATTTATTGATGTACACGTACGCAGGCAAGGCAAGCAGGGCAGCGTAGGGCAGTTTGTTCCATCATAACTTTTTTTGAGATTAGAACTATCTTGAGAAATTATCGTTATCTTGAGAAAAGTGTACGACACTTTTAAGCAAGAGTCAGGTGCAAATGAAATAGTTTAAAAAAAGATAAAAGAAATCGTTTTATAGTCAACTTTAAAATAAAAAAAAAGTGAGCTAATCTAATATTCCGTGAGAATGAAAACCGATATCCTGATGCTTGATATTCAAGTTTGGATGTTATGAGATAATTATTCACTAGAGTAAAAGTTCAGTTTAGTGAGGATACGGTTTTTACCGTAGAGATAGCCATGTGAGTATTACCTTTTATTAACCTTACAGACAGTGTTATTCCTAGGATATTTTGGAGGAGTACAAATACTCCTTGACTTTTTTATGAGGAGTGAAATACGGAAATAGCATTAACTACTTATACAGAGACACATTTTCTATTAAAAACGCTTACTTTTTAATGGACAAAATGAAATTGAAAAAAAAAATGAGAGTGCTATTTTGGATTTTAGTTTTAACAATTATAATGTTAAGTATTAATAGAAAATATTAAACATTATAAATAAAATAATTTTTTTTTACATCAAACCTCTGTTCCATTTCTAATCTTCTTTTCCTCTGATTTTGAGTAGAAAAATATTGTTTGTTGATTTCGGTGGGGCGCGCACGGTGCATTTTTTAAGCTAAACCTTTGTAAAAAATTCAAAGAGTGAAAATACTCTTGGCTAGTTTTTTAAAGAGTATTTCCGATTTTCAAGGAGTGAAATACCCTCTCAGAGGAGTTAAAAATATCTCTGCTTACAGATTTTGATATAAACAATGTACCCTAGTACACCTTGTACAACGTAACGGTAATATGGGCCAAGTTATGCTCTTTACATTGAGAGAAATTATAAATAATATAATTGTATGATGTATAGAAAATAAATCACATGTTATACACTTGTACACGTTAAAACAATGCTTCCCAAATTTTGCGCACTGCACTTTGGGGTACCATAAAGTGTTCCAAGGGGGGCGCCGCGATTTATTTCATTTCATTTCATTTCATTTATTTCTTTACATTTATTTCGACATTTTATTTCTTTAGAACATCCCATACAATCTAAAACTTTTTTTTTGTAAAACCTCAATATACTGAGAGTCTTGTGTCCCAAAAATCTCGATATATGAGTGCTTTTTTTTTCTTCAGATTTTCACCCGGATTCCAATAAAGTTTTCAGCAGGTATTATTTAATCTCAAAAGGAAGGGCGACTTAAAATATTTGCAAACCCCCTTATTATGTTTATAGTATTATCCTCATAATTAACACTGGCTTAGAACAAAGTTAAGGTTGGTATGTTTATGCATTATATTACGTATGAGTAATTAGTGACTTGTTAATTCGCCAAAAAATATTCGAATTTTAAAACCTAGTAAGAAAAACATCTTACTTTTTAACAAACTTGATTCAAGTATTACATAACACTCTTTCCTTCTAAATTTCAAGGATATCTAGAAAAATTACATTTAAAAATAAAGCTTTTCATTCTTGTTGTTAGTATACCGGACAGAATATTTCGATATAATATAAAATAACTAGCAGTTACAAACTAACTCCAAGAGTTTTACATTGTGCTACGAGTTCCTTAATTATTGGTTTTTAGACCTTCCAGTGTTTTTAAAATGAGAAAAAGTAAAAAAAAAAGTTTCATCTGTTTGATCTGAGAGTTTTTATTCCGTTTTTATTCTTTTTTTTGTTTATATTGTATTCTGTATTTACAGGTTTCGTGTAGTAGCCTCACTGTTAGTTGCCTTCTCTGTAGCGTTGGCTGACGAAACTTGTAAAGATGCTGCTAAATCTGAAATAAACATGAAATTACTGAAAGAATCCTTAAATCAAGTCAAGAATTTTCTTCCCAGTTGCAGTAAGGCTTCTTGCAACATTCTTTTAACTTTTTTTTTCAGAATAAACAATGTACTATCTCAAAGCCGAATAGATCACATGAGTTTAGTTAGTTTTTAATAACAGTTTACCTCTAAATTTAATTACTATTACTAAATACTCCACTTTTAAAAGAAAACTACTAGACTTCATAATAAATATCGACGACCTGGATTTATATTTTTCCCTCAATTGAAGCAATCTATTTATAATCAGTTTTCCAGCTTATTGCCATTATTTATTACCTGATTTTTTAAGTTGTTTTAATTTTTTTCTTTTAATTTATTTTGTATTTAATGTAAAATACATTCTCTGTCTATAGAGCATTTTCAATCACATGGCTCGGACCTAACAACGGCCTTAGCAACAGAAATGTTACAGTTTTTTGCCCTACAGAGGTTAACAGTTACAGAAAATGACTGGCCGTGGAATTCTTCTATTGGAGTATTTGCAATCACGTGACCCTATACTTAAAAACCGCCTTAGCAACGTATACCTCGTTACCTAGCAACCGCCTTAGCAACAGTTAAAAGCCCTACAAAGGTTAACAGTTAAAAGAAATTAGCTGGTCGTGACGTCACCTGAAAACACTCTATTCTCATTCTGAACGGGAATTGTCAATTTTCCCCTTGGCGTCAAATGTTTTTTTTTTCCTGTAAAAAATTTTTGTGTAGTAAATAAAGTTATTATATCAGTGTGGTCCAACCTTTAGGTACCCGAGTGCCAATTAAAATTTTCATGAGGAGGCGAGTGCCAGAGACAGGAAAATTTACATTTTACTATTTTAAAACAGGCAAATCAAGCTTATATTTCAACACTGGATCATTTACTTCAACTACAAATACTTACCAAGACACATTTTACTTAAGAAATATCTTTCCTACATTTAAAATGCAATGCAAAAATATTGACTGGGTCTAATTAACATATTTTTTATTTACTGAAGGGGATTTATTTTGTGCCACAAACTTAAACACAAATTTACTTGATGTTCAAATTCACGAAATTAAAATTTAACATATTATTTCTTGGGGTTTTTTTCCTAATCGATTATTTTTTTTGTTAAAAGGAAAATTAGTCTAATTTTCTAATTTTTAATTAGCCCAATTTTTTTTTTTTTTTTTGAAAATTCGACCCATAAAATAGTTTTTTTTAAACAAATTTCTGAAATAAAAATTACTTTTTGATTAGTTACTTTACTTTATAAAACTTATTACATTTTGTGGCCATGAAAATTTCTTCGAGGGCCGCGGGTTGGACCACACTGTTCTAACTGAAGCCCAAAGTGAATTTTAAACCAAAAATAACTTCCAAGGGGTGTCAGGGGTTCTCCCCTGAAATTTTTTTGAAAATTAGACTCTAAAACCGGGTTTTTAACACTTTTCTGCAATAAAAATTTAAATGTGGATTAGTTAGAATACGAATTTAATTTTGAGGCCGAGTGCCACGAATATTTTTTAGAGTGCCACTTGTGGCCCGCGTGCCACGGGTTGGACCACACTGTATTATATTATTAATGAAAGAAGAAAAATTAAAGTTTCATATTTTATTTCAAATTTTTAAAGTTACTAACAGAGTGTTTTCAGGTGACGTCACAACCGGTTATTTTCTTTTTACTGTGTACCTTCTGTATGGCTTTTAACTGTTGCTAAGGGTGGTGTTTATCTGTTGCTAAGGCGGTTTTTAAGTATGGGGTCACGTGATTGCAAATTGTCCAATAGAAGAATTCCACGCCTAGTCATTTTCTGTAACTGTTAACCTCTGTAAGGCAAAAAACTGTAACACTTCTGTTGCTAAGGCCGTTGTTAGGTCCGAGTCATGTGATTGAAAATGCTCTACTGATGAGTGAATATAATAGGAAAGATTAAGGACCAACCTTCAGTTAAAGATATTCTCCAGTTAAAACGTGTCTAACTGGCATTAGCGGATTAAGCGACTAAAGCGGTCGTTTTCGAGGCTTCCTATTGGTTCTATTGTATCACTGTTCACCGCTTTAGCCTCTAATAATGTCAGTTAGACACGTTTTAACAAGAGATTATCATTAACTGAAGTTTGGTGAGCTCGGCCCTAAAAACGGTGTTTATACATTTTGCTTAAATGATTGATTTTCGTATCTGTAGGAGAATTCGAAGAAACAGGAAAATGCAGCGGACGAGGCTCAGCATTGGCTCACATGGAGTTGGCTATTGATGCTCTGGAACTATTAAGTAAAGGGGATGGAGATACAAAAGTTTGCCCTAAATGTAAGAATTGTATCTTTGTGATAGATTTCATGTCCATTTTGCAGAGTAAAATTACCACAGGAGATTTGTTAACTAAAATAAGGTTTAATAAGATAATGTTATTTAAATCAGTTACTTAATATGTATTGTTTGGGTTATTATTTGCAACGGTATCAAAATTATCTCACTTCTTGATATATTATGTCGTCAGTTGCAATATTTGACCACCTCCTAAACAAAAAATTGCAGGGAATCTTATCTACTGCAACACTTTGACATAGTAATGAAATAAGCCATTCTCTTAGAAATCAAAAATCTCTTGCAAAAAGAGTCATTAAAGCATCACAGGTTACTATTACTTAAAAAATCTTAGTTACTAAAAGGAAGTTAACTCATAATGTCAATTACTTAAGATTTACTAGTTTACAGTCGCAGTCTTTGAACTGGATTCACCTTCAAACAAGGTACAATCATCTCCTCGTTTCGTGATTCCTAGTAAACAGTCCTTTACATGATGATTTTCATAAAAAAAAGTGTCATCCATTCTTAGGTCCCGACTCCAAAGGAGGTCCTGCTGACTGTCTGGAGATTTTGAAACTAGGACACACTAAAAGTGGAGTTTATACCATCTACCCTAGACACAAGTTGAATGGAACCTACGCATTGAAAGTATTTTGCGACATGGAAACCGATGGAGGAGGATGGACGGTATATATAATTATTGATCCACATGTTAGGGGCTATAGGATAAATACTCATTGATAAATGCCATTGAATTTATCATATTGCCCGCCTCACTTCGGGCATTATTAATAACGCCTGGTTTATCAATTTTCCCGTAACATATACACGTATAAACCTTATAATGTAAATAATCGTAAATCATCAGCTATCACACCTGAATTGATTCCTTATGAGATCAATTTAAGTAAAACACAATACTGAAGTAGTTAAAGGAGCAAAATAAAAATGGGAAAAACTCTGTCTTTGTCTCTTTATGGAGATTTCTTAATCTGTCATCGACATCAGTTGCAAATGACAAGTATGTAACCAATGGAAATGAAACAAAAATGGACAAGAAAATGGAGTATGAAGCAAAATATAACAATAAAAAAATTCTTTCATAAGCTGTAGGATTTTGAAGATGACATCTTCCGTAATCATCGGTAACTTGACCGGTGGTTAACCAGGATTCAAACCTCTGATTGGCGGAGAATTAGTTTTCCTTCTTTAACCACCAATAGAGTGTTTTTTCAGGTGACGTCACAACCGGTTATTTTCTTTTAACTGTGTACCTTCTTTAGGGCTTTTAACTGTTGCTAAGGCCGTTGTTTATCTGTTGCTAAGGCGGTTTTTAGGTATGGGATCACGTGATTGCAAATGCTCAAATAGAAGAATTCCACGGCTAGTCATTTTCTGTAACTGTTAACCTCTGTAGGGCAAAAAACTGTAACATCTTCTGTTGCTAAGGCCGTTGTTAGGTCCGAGTCATGTGATTGAAAATGCTCTATCAGAGGTTTAATCCTGGTTAACCACCGGTAAAGTTACCAGTGATTACGGCCGTTAATAACAAACTCTCAGCACTGTTTTAATAAATAAGTTAAAACATGACAATATTGGCACTGGTAACATTATCACTACCTCCAACCATTTGTCTCTAATATTTTTTTTCTTGTGCTTCAACTTTTGTCCGCACTCTGGCCCCTCAGTATCAAATCTGAAACCCCTTTTCTGGGGGATTCAAAATTGTCTTTGGTTAGTCTACACCCCTTAGCATTTCTGGAGTTCTAAATCACCCCCTGTATAAACTTCCATACGAAGCTAGATTGAAAAATAAAAACAGCTTCGTTGATGATAATTTTTGCAGTCTCATGTAAACTGCTTTCCAAATTGCCTGAAAGCCCAAAAATGTTTTACGTTAAATATTTTATTGCATAGGTATTCCAGAGAAGAGACAATTATCCGGAGCAGACGGACTTTTATAGAAAATGGAATGCATATAAGGAAGGTTTTGGAAACATAACAAAAGATTTCTGGTTAGGTAAATTTTTTTTGGTATTACGGGTATTGTATTTCTTGTATTATAGTATTGCATTTATTTTTGGGTCCGCTTGATTTGTTGTCGCGTTTAAGTGTAAAATAAAATAAATTCAAATAAGTATTCATTAGAGTAACCCCACAATTTTTGAATTCCCACAGCAAAACTTGTTGATTGTAATGAGAAGAAACATTTTTCAAATGTTTAAGAACTTAAAAACTAGTCTAAATTTTTAAGATTACGCATCAAACTCGAAGTTTAAAAAAAATATTAAAAATAAATATTTTTTAAAAAATACTTGAGTATTACCTTGGGAGCAAATATTGACACTTGATGGCATGGAATAAAAATACAATAAGTCATATACGATTTTTGAAAGTGTTTTCGAAAATTTTTCTCTACTTGCACAGCTAAAAAAAGCATTTCAACGTCTGTAAAATTTCTTTTTTTTTGAAGATCCTCTCCCGTTTTCTATGGAAAGTACCTAGAAGTTAGCCCTCAAAGAAAGAGTAACATTATCACCAATTAGTGGATGGATTTGAGGGTCCACGGAACTAACACATTTGTGATTGCTCTTCTTTCTTATTAGGTCTTTCATTTTTGCATACTATAAGTCCAAAAATTTGTTAAAATCCCTTTTTGGGGGGTCAAATCAAAGGTTTTATGTGACTATCTCACGCTTGGGAAAGCTTACTGATTAAAAATATTATGTATCCAAGATCATTTTAACTAAATACCTACTAAAACAAAATGTTAAATTTATAAATTTTTTACACGGCCTAGATTACAGCTATACGCACAGTTTTGATATAAAACACTGATTTACAAAAGATAAAGTTAATAACTTGTAACAGGGACAACTGATTTTTCAGGCAATGAGCATATTTTCACGATAACAAACCAAGGAGTGTACACCTTGCGAATGGATATGAAGAGTTATACTGGTGAATACCGATACTCTGCGTACTCCACCTTCTACATTAAGGACGAAAAATCCTCCTATACACTCTACGTTCAGGACTTTAGTGGAAATGCTAGTAAGTATCGTCAGAGTGACATTTTTACTACTGTAATTTGAATTGTAAGAAATCCAAAGTGCATCTTGTCCACTTGCATAATATATTGAGACATCGTCTTTTTTTTTCAAATTAAGACTTCAAACTCCCAAATCAGCATTTTAGGGAACGTGTAGACATTTGGGATCTCGGATTTTGTTTTTAATCTGTTTAAAGTTCGAAACCTAGCACTTCTTTGTTTAGATTAGTGTTTTTCAACCGGGAGTACGTGTACCCCTAGGGTTACGCCGATAGCTTTTAAGGAGTACGCCACAAATTATTTATTTCTCAACTTTCAGTAATTTTTCAAGTTTTTTTTTGTAGCGTTTTCTTTTTACTTTTATGAATTTCAAGACATTTTGATACCAGTCAAAACCGAATCTTGCCCAATCACACACACAAATAATTTTTTTTTATCTTTAAAAAATTCCTTCCTCCTATATATCATTCAATATTTCATGGACACATTATAGTTTCATTAAACCCAAATTAAAAAAATACGTTAAATTAATGTATTTTTATTTTAACTATCATTAAAATAATGGCATTAAAAGTCATAAAATGAACCAAAACTTATAAAATTTTAAAATTACTCTAGTAAATTGTTTTGTTAAAACAAACACCTTTAATATATCTCTATTTTTGCCGTATCGTCTCTTATTTCAACCATTAAACTGATGGGCATCTCTAATGTGGTTCAAAACCTTGGCCATCCCCTTATTTCCCCTATCACAAGATAGCTTCTTTCTTAGAAAATTGTATACTTACCAGCATTATTTGGAGACTTGTTGCAAGGTGTGCACTGCGACCGCAAGTCGGGCCTGGACTGGAAATGTGGGGTTCCGAACCCGCGTTTGGCAGACCTATTTCTGCAGTGGCCCGCGGCGTCCATCGCTAAGTAGTAGAGATGGGCAAACAACGAGTAGCAGTTACAGAATAGCTGCTACAGGAAAAGAAATGTAGCTGCTAAACGTGTTAATAAATAGCTGCTAAAAATTAGCAGCATTTGTAGACTCTCGATTGGTTTAAAAAATCGCATCTATAGATACTGCTACGCGCTTACCAATGAGAATCGTCTAAATTTAGCAGTTACAGTTAACGAAGGCAGGGCTTTGCAGCAGGGCATTGCTTTTTTTAAATCGAAAATAAAAACCCAAAGTTTTAGCAATGTAAAACACATCTATAATAATAAAAGAGCTTTACCACTCACTCACTCACACAGCAAAATCTACCGGGGCTAAAGACTCGAAACTTGACAGGGTGGAAAACCTTACGGTGTATACGCGCAATAAGAAGGGATTTTTCGAAATTTCTTTTTTCTGACCCACAGGGGTTTTTGGAGCGTTTTGGACGTTTTTGAGCCTAGCGGTGTCCCAAATGACCCCAGATCTTCGGTATTTCGCAGGAAGGTACCTAGGAAAAATATGTAGAAAGGCATTTTTCAGATTTTGGATATTCGAATTTTAAGCGTTCTGAAAATTCCAAAACCCCGTTTTTGCTGAGCATAAGCAAAGTTTTACATTTTCAAAGAAAACAATACCGAGAAATCGATATTAGGAAGTGAACTTTTGCTAATACCTTCTTGAGAGTATTTCAAAGAAAGTAATTTCTGGATTTTTTCGATATTCCAATCTGGAAGGGGTGCACGGAGGTTTGAATATTTATTCCCGTTTTTAGTTCTTGCATTCTAGCATCCACATTATTAATGTGATTGTTATGAAATTTTAGCATATTGTTCCTCATACAACCAGGAAGGTTTGCGAAAAAGAATTTTTAAAATCAATGCATTCCAAGCAGCATTTTTCCGCTCCTTTCTAAATTCGTATGCTTAGCCTTCAATTTTAAATTGGTAACGGTTATTGCTCCTTCCAGGTGATGCAAAACCTCTATTGTTGGAAATATTTATTTGAAAATGTTTTATAACAGGTGAATTTTTTAAAACTCTGATAAATAAATAATTTTTGAAGATTAAATAATTTTTTTATAATAAACCAAAAACCGTTCCACTGAAATATTTTATTTTTTTTCTTCCATTTAATCAAATTTAAGTATTTCCAGCAAAGTTCAAATTAAACAACATTTTATCAGAGGCATTTTATCAATAGTTGGTGTCGATTCAAATGATGTTTACTTTTATTTCATGTTTGAAATTTCTTTCAATGAATGAGTTGGTGATAAATCAATAAAGGGGGGTTCAGGAGGTCTCCCCCTGATTTGAAAAAAATTCTCACTATTAAAAAATGGTTATAAACACTTTAATTCTAAACAGTTTTTTAAGGTTTTGTTTAACATCTTAAAAAAGTATGTGTATTGAATTATTTTTTATTTAAAATTTAGCTAGATGAGACGGAAATAAGTTTTATCTATAGAAATTGGTGTTCAATAATAACCTTTATTGTGAAGCGAAGGCGGAGAGATTTGTATCAATTATACATTTATACGAATTGCAGAAATGGATGGAGGGAGCTAAGGGCATTAAAAAGAAAAAATAAGGGGGATTAAGAAGGGTCCCCTGACTTTTTCTATTTTGAAAAATTACTCTTTATTAACGGGGATGGAGATTTCACACATTAAATCTAAACAGGTTGTATTTATAAAGGGTTTTTTACATCTTATGGAAGTAGTATTGCATCAAAAAGGAATTCTAGCAGGAAGGCAGTTGCACCTAAATGATGCCTCGGAAAGGAATACAGTGAAGAAAATACTTATTTATTTTAACACACAGTTTGGTTAGCCTTTTTTCCCCCGAACTACGGCGGGCATATCAGCTAGTAAAAGATAACGGGTCTGACCTTAACTCCCTGACGATAGTGAATATTCACACTAAGCAAACAATTACTTTTTACGCTTCTACAATCAAATATAGCACCAAATGTTGGTAACGTGGGGGCCCCTCCTGCATGTTTTGGGCCTAGTGTTACAAATTTTCTAAATCGGGCCCTGAACGAAGGAAACGAAAGGAAAACGCAATCATGTCTCTTATCAGTAGCAGCTACTTTAGCTGCTAAAATATAGCGCCTGCAACCTCAACGAGTGCTGATCTGCTAATTTTTAGCAGCTACTTTTAGGAGCTATTTTTCCTTAACGAACGTAACTGCTACATTTTCGAAAAGTAGCAGATTTGCCCATCTGTACTAAGTAGTAGATGGGGAAAGACAGCTCTCAGTAAGAGTCAAATTTAAGAGGTAACCCCCAGAAAAATATGGGTTACTTGTAAGAAACACACAGGGATCTTAGTGTTTTAACCCAGTGGCACAACCAGAAATTCATAAGAGGCGAGAACTTAATTTTCTGAAGTTTTTAGTTGTTGTTGTCTTATGCCACTTGGAATATCCAAGCTCCATCCGCAAAGCGGATAGGATTTAAGGCAAAGGGGGTGCGGCTCCTGAGAAAGTGAGGCCCATGAAATATATAGTACCTACAATGATCAAATTATAAAAATTTGGTTACTATATTATTTTAGTTTTCTTTATTTAAAGCATTTAAGTATGTAGGGTAGTTTCAAATTCATAAAGCAAACGTTTAGGAGGTGTAGACAAATCACATAAAAAAGTGGAATCGTTATACAACATAGCATAGTATGGTGAAAGAGTAAGGATAAACAAGCCCTTGGGAAAATGGTGAAGACCATAGTGGCTAAATACTGAAAGTAAAAATGAAGTTAAACACTTCAACACACAGTAAATTTTCATAATTTAGTGTATTTTTCTTAAGGAACCATCTTTGTATTAATAAATGAATCACGTTAGAAGAAAGCAGTTCTGTGGATTTTAACTGCTGTGATTTAAGAACACTTATAATGTTTATTCACTTGTAAGACTTTTTATCTTAAGTAGTCTTAATTTAACCCTGTAAAAATACTTATGTAATCTCAATATGAAAAGATTACAGTTTGTATTAGGCGTAAGAATGCACTGTATGAGTTCGTGAAGAATTTCACGGTAAAATTTCCGTTTTCTAGTTAACGGAATGAATTCGCGCGCGTGAAAAAAATGCCACGGAAAAGAATACGTAAAGAGACGAATTTTTTCATAGTGTTCCTACACATCTGACACAGAAACCTTGTTTACCAGTCTTATTTTTTGTTTACATGAAAAATATCCTTAGGCATGTAATCTAACGTGCACAGAATCCTAAGTTATTTTTTTGTAATGTATTGTAGAGAAAAACAGGCATAGAATCTAAACAAGTTGTATTTTGGGGTTCTACCAGGAAAGAACGAGATACGAGGATGTCACCTTTTGGAATGCTTTGTGGGCCACATGCAGTCAATATATTGATGCTTTTTTTTCAACCCAATCTTGATTTTTGACCTGATTTCCGTTCAGAAGTAACTTTTCGACACTTTCTCTATGACCCCATTGGGTATACAGTTAGCTCGGTAGTATGCTGGGCCGTCGCTAGGCCAAAGAAATTTATTTCGTGAAGGGCCCAAATATCCTCTAAAGAAATTTAGGCATTACCAGGCCCAAAGCTAAATTTTTGTACCAACAAAAAAAAAGAGAGATCCATTCCTAAGCCCCCTCCCATGCATATTTCATAGGTTCAATGTAAATTTTTTTATACAGGGATTACAGGGTGAATAGGAAAGTATCTTTTCCATGAAATAAATATCCAGTTAATGAAACGGTATACTAAAGTGACTATGCGATGCGCAACCAAATGCGACCAATCGCAGAGCGCTCAGTTGCGAACTTTGGAAGTTAGCTATTACAAATAATTAATAATTAAAATATAAATTGCCAATATCATAAAAAACACGCAGAAAAAAATTTCATTAAAATATCTTAAATATTCGCGGAGATACTAGCGAGTGAAAATAGCACTTTTTCAGGCCTCTAAAAAAGAAAAAGTTCAAAATTTACAAGTTTTTCAGTGTTATTAAGTAGTTTTTGCATTTTTTAGCTAAATAAAGACAAATGTTAATAAAAAAAAATCAAATGCATGATTCAGAAGTGTACAGAACATGCAAATCGCTACCGGGGGTGGTACTTACATTTTGAATCAATCAGAACACTATTTTCAGATGATGAAACAGAGCTGTATAAACAGACATGCTTTTACCACGTGCTTTCATGAAAGTTTTATTCTTCTTTTCATTGAAAATTTGATGGAGAACATTTTAACGTTATAAAGTATACTTTTAATCAAACGTTTGAACTTTTGAACGTTATCGTTCACATTGATTCATCTTTCAAAAATCATTTCATCTACTCACTTTCAGAATTATATTTCTCTACATTTTAAATAAATAAAATTAATAATTAATTTGGCAGTAAAAAAGTACTGTTTTGAATTCTGATTTTATTTTTCTGCTAACGAAATTTAAGAAATCTGAAACTGAATTCCCAGGATTTTTTTTACTTTTTGCCTCTTTAGTAAGTTGTAATAATTTCTCATGCCTCTTGGGTGTCTTAAAAATGTAATTATAAATGAAAATAAGTCTTATTTTAGTACTTTTAACGTCATCAAGTTCACGCTATCGTATATATTTTAATTTTTGGAGTTTAGTAAATTTTCCAATGTCTTTTAACACTAACAGTGAGTTTTACGTAAAAGTAGTGTTTAAATTCATTTTTGGATACTTAATCCTCTTGTGTAAGATCTAAGATTTATTTCCCTTAATAAGATAAGAGGGAATTGTAGGACCCCTCCTTGAACTCGTAACCCTTTTTTTTTCAACATAGAAAAAAACTAAAACTACTCCAAAACCTAACAGGTAAATGGGTGTCCGGGTGTCTTTCCCATAAAACGTTTTGAATTTTAATCCGCCAAAAAGTGTTCTTAGGCCTCAGCCACACCAAGGAAGCGGTGGCGAGAGCAATAAAAAAAGCATTATCTTGACAGGCGGACTCAGGTTCCCCATGCAGCCTTCCCAATAGAAGAGAGGGGGTTGAGAGTGTCTTGTTTACTCGACTGTCCAGGAGGTTAATTAACGTTACCTTGTATTGCGAAGGCTGCGAGGGGAACCTCGAGTCCGTATGTCAAGATAATACTTTTTTTATTGCTCTCGCCACTGCTTTTTGGTGTGGCTGAGGCCTTAAGATACTTTTGGGGTTCCCTGGGAGACATAGCCTGCTCCCTGGTACAGCTACTAGCAAATTATACATAGAAGGCATCTCTGGCTGCCCAAAAGACAGTTCCTGGTATAACCCAGAACCACCCTGTATTCTTTTCCTCCCTGCGTATTGGTAATTGAGCAAATTTTTCGTAGGTTAGGGATTTCTCCCTGATGATAAGAGTAAGGGCCATATTCAGAAACTCAAACACGTAGAAGAAACTATGGCGCAAGTTTAGACTTGCGTATGCGCCAAGTTTTTAGCGTTAAAGATAACTATTATGGTAACCCTAACTCATGTTAAGTGAATGATTTGGCTTCTAAATGTGCCGTTAAACAGCCAAAACTCGCCAAGCATACGCAACTCTAAACTTGCGCCGAAACTATGATGGAAACGATACGGAAACGGGAGATTTCACACGGGAGCTCTGAACTTAACGTTTCTCTCTCATGTGCGCTGATGACGCCTCCTGTCGCAAATCCTTACAAGTAATTATACAGTAATGAAACAAAATTCTGCTAACACTAGATGTCCATTACTTTTAATATCTAAGGACTTTTTTTTGGTAATTAGTAGCTGCTCTAAATTTTTTGAAACTATTTAAGGGGCCATTCATTAATTACGTAAGGGTCCCGAGGGGGAGGGGGGGTTGGAAAAATCTCTACATATCCTAACTTGGGGGGGGGGGAGGGGGGTCAAACCCATTCTTACGTAAGATTTTCAAAGTTAATGTAAACAAATATTTAAAAACTTACTTTTAAATCTCTACTGATCAATGGTATTTCAAAGACTAGAGATAATAATATAATGGTAATATGTGTAATTGACAGCAAGAATATTACTTATCTGTTGAAAAATAAAAATCTTTGATTTACGTCAAACTGAGAGTGTTAGTGTAACTGATCCTTTTCCTAACATTTTATTATTTTGAAAAACGAAATAGAATCTTACGTAAGAATAGTGGGGAGGGGTTTGAAAAATCTTACGTACCCTTACATGGGGGTAGGGGGGGTCAAAAATTGCCAAAATCATCCTTACGTAATTAATGAATGGCCCCTAACGGACCACAAAAAGTGTATAAGAAATCCGCATACGATTCGAATCTCGGAACAATATGGCGGACGAGAGCTCCGGAGTTTGAAAACTCTCGTTTCGTGAGCTTTTTCACCGTTTCCGTACCGTTTTCGTTTCTTCTACGTGTTTGTCTTTCTGAATATGGCCCTAAATCCATTCCTTTAGGCAATGACTTCCCCAACCAGCACCTTTTCCCGTTTTCGACGTATGATCGTTGGAACCCCTGCCGACAAGAAAAGGACATGTGCCCCTATTGGATGCACGGGGCCTGGTGGTATCCTTGCACGGACTGCGGCCTCGTCAACCTCAACGCCTTGTACAATCCTGGAGTGGATGGTTGGACGAGCAACTACTATTACTATTGGACAGGTTTCAAGGGATTGTCTTTTTCGGAGATGAAGATACGGCCAACGAACTACAAGCCTGATGGCGTGTAACGATAGATCTTTCTTGACGAATTGTTAAACATTGTTACAAATGTGAATAAACTATTTTGAAGAATGTAAAAAAAAATCAGATTTTGATTATTTTATGTAATTTATTTCTTTGTTTTCTCATATGCAGCAGTGGCTCATGAGATATTCAACATCAATAATGACTTGGACAAGTTGAAAAAAATGAATTTGCAGGTAATACTGTATTTTATTCTTAATATTTTTGAAAATAGGACGCAGAAGCCAAAAGCTGTTAGTTTATTTACATAATTTAACATTATAGATATAGCATATAACTTTTAAATATACTTTTAATTGTATTTTGCCACTTTGAGGCAGGTTTTAAAGATGTTTTGGGCTAAAAAGTATGATTTTTTCTTTTGGTACCACATTTCACCGTAGCATTACCATTTCAATCGAATTTCATTTCCAAATAAATCGATATATTTTTTTTTGAAAGTTCAAGCGAAAATTTTCTTCAACGACATTGAACCCACTATTAACTTGTTAATTTTTTATGTCCTTTTTGTGGTTAGCTTTTTGATTTCAATAAATTGGCGAATTCTGTATTTTTCCCACTGCAAAATTTAGTCATAAATTTAATCGAACCAATCAGCAGATTAGTTTTCAAATATTGAAAAGGAGGTCACTTTTAGAGGGAGGACAGAACCTACAAAAGTAGTACTGCCCTCCCTAAAGGAGAACATTTGGTCACTATAGCAATCACAAATAAAAAAAAAATACGACAAAACGAATGCTACTTTTTTTTTCTTCAGACGAGTGTTTCAGTTTCTTACTTGTTTTAAAACCAATGACTTAACATACATATATTTCATCCTTAACTCACGGATCGTATATTTACTTACATTTGACATCAATTTCCTAAATCGAGATGACATTATTTGCTGAAAAAAAAGTGTTTCTTTTCGGAAATAGTTTTTTTTTACTCTAAAGTTCGAAAACAGTGTTGATGTGTTCTGATGTTACGGAGCAATTTTACTCGAAACCCACCGATACGAGCCGTTTCGTTTAAAGCTCCAAGGATCATCTGCGAGAACTGATAACCACCAAAACCATTCGCAACGGCAAATGTGTTCCTTGCTCTTCACTCCCACAGAAAAGAACACAAATGGCCTTCAAGCGCCATTTATGTAATCCTATTTAAGTTAGAAATTTCCAGCGCGCATCTATATCTATTTCGGAAAGAATGCGGGCAAGAAGAAAATACTAAGTAATCTCAGTTTTAAAAAAAGAAAGAAGAAAGCTATAGATACAGCATGAGAAGACAACTAGCCATTTGAGGATAACAGAAAAAAAGTACGAGAAGAAGCGATCAAACCGGTTATATACAACACCCTCTTGGGTGTAGCTTCAAAAGTAGTTTGCGAAGTTATCAATGATGGGAAGCCAAAAAAAAAAAAGGGAGAGAGGAACTGGATAAAGCAACCTTATCAGGACTGGGGTTGTCTTTAGAAAGAACCAGGGTGTTTATCCAGAAGAAGATGAGTGCTGAATTTTTGAAGATGGAGAGCGGTGCAGCAAAAAACAGGGACGGAAACACTGCAGTGGGTGTGGAAATGCTCCTTTTCGCTTTCGGAGGCGATTTATCAACATGAAATATGAGGGAGATCGTCCGAGATGTAGTGGCTTGATGTGTTGTTGAAATATTTAATAGCTAGCAGACAACACTTGAAACCGTGGCAGATTTTGGATTTGCTTAGGATTTTTCCCCGGCATATTCTCTTCTCTTTTGGGATTTATTAGGTATCATCGATCAAATTTTGAAGTTTCTGAATTTAACACGTTTCTCTTTAACTTTCTTGAGGGGTCCACTGTTTTAGACTCTTCTTAAATAAGCAGTTTTTTAACGTCTTAAAAACTTGCCTGTTTAGAAAATATTTTTGGTTTGGTTATACTACCTTCAATTATGAAACGTACTTTAATTGAAAAATGAAGGTTTAAGATCTAGTAAAATGTTGTTACTCCACTATTCATATTTTCGTTACAATATGTAAATTAATGGACTTGGTTGTTAGTGTATTGAACTCTTGAAAACTTCTTGTTCTATATTTTATTTAAACGAATTGGTGTAGTATAAAGTATATTTTTTACTATATTCCTAACTATTTTCCTTGCGGATTACTATCCTTGTGTGTGTGTGTGCTCTTTATCTTTATATCCATAATATTTTAGTTGTAATTTAAGCGTATTTTAAGTTTACCTAAAGCACATAATTTTATTTATGTGGTGTTGATACATTTTATTCGAAAATAACGTGAGCTGTTTTAAACTACGAGGGAGGATTCGAAACTGAACTTTTACTGTGGAATGGGTGGAGTTGTAATAAAGGGAAGAGTTCAACAGGTTTTGAAATATTCTAGAATAATGTGTCGTTCCCGACATCTTAAAGCATTTAAACATTTCAGGTAATCACAAAAAAATCAAATTATTATTACCCAAGCAGTAAAAACGTTCAAGATTCGTCCATTTTTGTCATGTATGGTCATATTTCGTTTACTTCTGGTAGCAGTTACGTAAACTTGACATACTTGGTATGAGCTGTGCTACTATACTCGACAGCAACGTTTCTTGAAACCAGTACGTCACAAATGCGGAAGGAGAAATCGGTAAACACAAAGCCTGTTGGGTTGCTAGGAGGAGTTTCGGTACGCAAATCGTGATTGAAAAGCACTATATATACATGGGTTAAACAAAATAATCATATTTTTAAATTGACATTCTTCATTTCACTCAAAGTTCAGACACCGCGATTGGAATTACTTTGTTTATTAGTGACGTCGTAGGGTCAACTTAAGTTGCTGTCTAGTCTAGAGTATTTAAGATTATAACTAAACCATTTTTTTCTATAATTTTATTTCTTTATGAAGTTCTCTTAACCATATAAGATTAGCAGTAAGTAGGCAACGCTCATTGAGTCCACGTCTCGCCCAAATGACCAACGACCAAGAAAAGACCCACCATCAGTCCATTTATATTCCGTAGGGTGAATGAAGAAGAACCCCAACTACAACACCCATGTCCGTTTCGTCACGTCCCTTATATTGTAACTTCCACCCATGCCTCTCTCATTGATCAGGAAGGCTGTGACTGGTTATGAGAAGCCCAGGGGAAGCTCTGGATATGTGGAAGAAATCGCCTGTGACAGTTATGGATGACCGAGCACAGACATCCAGCATTTGCATTACGTTCCGTGTGTGATTTTTTCTCTCTTCTCTCTCTCTCTGTTGTCTTTTTCCTTGGAGCTTAATGCGAGAGGATCTTGATGAGAGATTGTTGTGCCGTTGGTGTAGTAATGGGACGCTTTTTTGCTTGTGCTGATGAAATATTTGTGTAGTTTTCTGGGGTTCCCCGATTGAAGAAAGAGTGTAAAATATCTTGTAAGTGCAGTTTAATGTTATTAGAGAGAGGCAGTGTTACTCCTAGGATTTTTTTGGAGGAGTAAAAATACTCCTTGACTTTTTTAGGAGGAGTGAAATTGAATTATGAGGAGTGAAATACGGAAATAGCATGAACTAATACTTATACAGAGACACTAAAACCGCAACGTAAGAATCAAAACAATAAATGAAAAAAATTACTATGGCTGTATGAAAGCACAAGTAAAAAGTATGATAATTAGGGTGCCGTGGCTTTTTGGCTATTGGCTTTGGCCAGAAGTCGGGCGAAAATGTCTCCGCTGAGATCAGTTGGTGTTTTGCGTAGAAAAATTTTATTTGTTGATTTCGGTGGGGCCACGTGGTGCATTTTTTAAGCTAAACCTTTGGGAAAAATTCAAAGAGTGAAAATACTCCTGGCTAGTTTTTTAAAGAGTATTTTCAATTTTCAAGGAGTGAAATACTCTCTCAGAGGAGTTAAAAATATCTCTGGGATTTAAACTCTACTAGACTGCAACGTAACTTGACCTTGGAGAAACAAGATGAGAGCAGACAAAGAAGTTCTCAATTAAGAAATCAAGAATTTAAATTTAGAAATTTGATTAGTTTGTATATAGCGTCCTTTTATCACGATTTGCGTACCAAAACTCATCCTAGCAACCCAACAGGCTTTCTGTTTGTTCAGTTTTCATTCCGCAAAGTGACGTCATATGGTCAAGGAAACATTGCAGTCTATACTAGACAGCAATGTTACTTGACCCTATGACGTTACTAACAAAGAAGGTTCCCAGCGTGGTGTCTGAATTTTGAGTGAAATGAAGAACGCCAATTTAGAAATATGATTATTTTGTTAAACTCATGTATACATATTATAGTGCCTTTTTATCACAATTTGCGTACCGAAACTCCTCCTAGCAACCCAACAGGCTTTCTGTTTGTTCAGTTTTCATTCCGCAAAGTGACGTCATATGGTCAAGAAACATTGCAGTCTATACTAGACAGCAATGTTACTTGACCCTATGACGTTACTAACAAAGAAGGTTCCCAGCGTGGTGTCTGAATTTTGAGTGAAATGAAGAACGCCAATTTAGAAATATTATTATTTTGTTAAACTCATGTAAAAACATATTATAGTGCCTTTTTATCACAATTTGCGTACCGAAACTCCTCCTAGCAACCCAACAGGCTTTCTGTTTGTTCAGTTTTCATTCCGCAAAGTGACGTCATATGGTCAAGAAACATTGCAGTCTATACTAGACAGCAATGTTACTTGACCCTATGACGTTACTAACAAAGAAGGTTCCCAGCGTGGTGTCTGAATTTTGAGTGAAATGAAGAACGCCAATTTAGAAATATTATTATTTTGTTAAACTCATGTAAAAACATATTATAGTGCCTTTTTATCACAATTTGCGTACCGAAACTCCTCCTAGCAACCCAACAGGCTTTCTGTTTGTTCAGTTTTCATTCCGCAAAGTGACGTCATATGGTCAAGAAACATTGCAGTCTATACTAGACAGCAATGTTACTTGACCCTATAACGTTACTAACAAAGAAGGTTCCCAGCGTGGTGTCTGAATTTTGAGTGAAATGAAGAACGCCAATTTAGAAATATGATTATTTTGTTAAACTCATGTAAAAACATATTATAGTGCCTTTTTATCACAATTTGCGTACCGAAACTCCTCCTAGCAACCCAACAGGCTTTCTGTTTGTTCAGTTTTCATTCCGCAAAGTGACGTCATATGGTCAAGAAACATTGCAGTCTATACTAGACAGCAATGTTACTTGACCCTATAACGTTACTAACAAAGAAGGTTCCCAGCGTGGTGTCTGAATTTTGAGTGAAATGAAGAACGCCAATTTAGAAATATTATTATTTTGTTAAACTCATGTAAAAACATATTATAGTGCCTTTTTATCACAATTTGCGTACCGAAACTCCTCCTAGCAACCCAACAGGCTTTCTGTTTGTTCAGTTTTCATTCCGCAAAGTGACGTCATATGGTCAAGAAGCATTGCAGTCTATACTAGACAGCAATGTTACTTGACCCTATAACGTTACTAACAAAGAAGGTTCCCAGCGTGGTGTCTGAATTTTGAGTGAAATGAAGAACGCCAATTTAGAAATATGATTATTTTGTAAACTCATGTAAAAACATATTATAGTGCCTTTTTATCACAATTTGCGTACCGAAACTCCTCCTAGCAACCCAACAGGCTTTCTGTTTGTTCAGTTTTCATTCCGCAAAGTGACGTCATATGGTCAAGAAACATTGCAGTCTATACTAGACAGCAATGTTACTTGACCCTATGACGTTACTAACAAAGAAGGTTCCCAGCGTGGTGTCTGAATTTTGAGTGAAATGAAGAACGCCAATTTAGAAATATTATTATTTTGTTAAACTCATGTAAAAACATATTATAGTGCCTTTTTATCACAATTTGCGTACCGAAACTCCTCCTAGCAACCCAACAGGCTTTCTGTTTGTTCAGTTTTCATTCCGCAAAGTGACGTCATATGGTCAAGAAACATTGCAGTCTATACTAGACAGCAATGTTACTTGACCCTATGACGTTACTAACAAAGAAGGTTCCCAGCGTGGTGTCTGAATTTTGAGTGAAATGAAGAACGCCAATTTAGAAATATGATTATTTTGTTAAACTCATGTAAAAACATATTATAGTGCCTTTTTATCACAATTTGCGTACCGAAACTCCTCCTAGCAACCCAACAGGCTTTCTGTTTGTTCAGTTTTCATTCCGCAAAGTGACGTCATATGGTCAAGAAACATTGCAGTCTATACTAGACAGCAATGTTACTTGACCCTATGACGTTACTAACAAAGAAGGTTCCCAGCGTGGTGTCTGAATTTTGAGTGAAATGAAGAACGCCAATTTAGAAATATTATTATTTTGTTAAACTCATGTAAAAACATATTATAGTGCCTTTTTATCACAATTTGCGTACCGAAACTCCTCCTAGCAACCCAACAGGCTTTCTGTTTGTTCAGTTTTCATTCCGCAAAGTGACGTCATATGGTCAAGAAACATTGCAGTCTATACTAGACAGCAATGTTACTTGACCCTGTGACGTTACTAACAAAGAAGGTTCCCAGTGTGGTGTCTGAATTTTGAGTGAAATGAAGAACGCCAATTTAGAAATATTATTATTTTGTTAAACTCATGTAAAAACATATTATAGTGCCTTTTTATCACAATTTGCGTACCGAAACTCCTCCTAGCAACCCAACAGGCTTTCTGTTTGTTCAGTTTTCATTCCGCAAAGTGACGTCATATGGTCAAGAAACATTGCAGTCTATACTAGACAGCAATGTTACTTGACCCTGTGACGTTACTAACAAAGAAGGTTCCCAGTGTGGTGTCTGAATTTTGAGTGAAATGAAGAACGCCAATTTAGAAATATGATTATTTTGTTAAACTCATGTATACATATTATAGTGCCTTTTTATCACAATTTGCGTACCGAAACTCCTCCTAGCAACCCAACAGGCTTTCTGTTTATTCAGTTTTCATTCCGCAAAGTGACGTCATATGGTCAAGGAAACATTGCAGTCTATACTAGACAGCAATGTTACTTGACCCTATGACGTTACTAACAAAGAAGGTTCCCAGCGTGGTGTCTGAATTTTGAGTGAAATGAAGAACGCCAATTTAGAAATGTGATTATTTTGTTAAACTCATGTATACATATTATAGTGCCTTTTTATCACAATTTGCGTACCGAAACTCCTCCTAGCAACCCAACAGGCTTTCTGTTTATTCAGTTTTCCTTCCGCGAAGTGACGTCATAGGGTCAAGAAACATTTCTGTCTAGTATAGTTAGTAGTAATAAATTTTAATGAGGTTTTTGTAAATATTGCACTAAAGCACAGCTTTATTTCATAAAAATTATTTTAGTGATGTTAAGAACAATCAAGAGTTTCACTTGACGCACCTGATTTCCCCAGTTTTTTTAAGGGAATAGGATCGGCAACGTGAAAAATATTTGGGTTTATTTCTTAATCCTTGGGTCTTTCTATCTCAGATTATATCTGATCCTTGGTGTCATTTTCCCTATCCCATTCTTCTGTCATTTATTTCTTCCTCTCGCTCTCTCCGCTCCATACAAATATCTCTTTCTCTAAATCCTTCTTTTTCCCTCCATATTCTCCCTTCCACACATTATCTTTTCTTATTTACATATCTCTTTCCTCTCTCATACCGAATCTCTCTTTACCTATATGTTCTTCTTAGAGATGTGAGTCGAGAATATTCTCCGGAGAATATTCTCGGAGAACGAGAATATTCTGAGAATATTCTCCAGGAGCGAGAATTTGGAGAATAATCGAGAATATTCTATTTTTTGATTGATAAATGGAAATAAATGTAAAAATTTTTGATAATATGAAATGGTCATGTAGTATTAGTGTTAGAAACCTGAAAATAATAACAAATTCAATGAAACTTACCATTTAAAAGTCACCCAACAGTTCAGAGAATATTCTCTGAACTGTAATTTCATTATTTCGCAAAATTTTTTTTAAATAAGTTAATTTTATTTAATAGAATATAAAATATTTTTTAAAATATTAGAAGCAAGTTTTACTGGGAGAAAATACTCATACAATTAAAAGAGGAGTCTAAATTATTTTTATATAGTTGTTAAAAGCAAATGTAATATAATACCAATAGTTGTCAAACTGAAGAACCTTTTGAACCTGACATTTAGTTAATTTTGATAGAACTTTGTAAAATTAGGAGACGAGAATATTCTTAAAAGAAGGAATATCACATTAGAATTATCTGTAATAATTACTTTACCTATCAAGCATGTTGTCTTATCAATTAAGTAGTGATTTTAAAATATTTTTCAATTTAATTTGGCTTTCTTTTATTTATGATAACTTCTCATTGTAAAACCTTTAATATTCTTCTAATTTGAAGTTGATATATCCCTTATAATTTTAAAAAAAAATTTTTTAGTATTTAGTAGCTTCTAGGAGAATATTCTCGAAAATTCTCCTCTTGGAGAATATTCTCCAAAGGATTATTACCGAGAATTTTACATCTCTAGTTCTTCTTCTCTCATATTCCCTCTCTTCTACATTATTGCGTATATCGCAATTGCCATTAAAAATACTGTTTGTAGGTATGTAATTTAATAAAAAACAGTAGTGACAAACAAGTTGCAGCTGAGCCGCCATGAAGGAATTTCCCCACATTTTAGTGCAGAAATTTAACAAGTTGCAAACTTACTTTGAAATCATGATTTTTGAATTGTTTCTACACTAAAATGTGCGTTTACTCCTACAGAATCCCATGACACCAATAACTCATTTTTGGAAAAAATTGTGTTTGATATGCTTCTGAAATAAATCAAATAATTATTCTCTCGCTCAACTCATTAGAATACTCAAATTTTCTCTTATTTTATATCCTCTTTATTCTTTAGATTTTAATTTTAACTAATTCTTAACATTTTATCTCTTTTACTCTCCCCTCTATCCCTTTATTTTCACTCCACATCTATTTATATTATTCTCTCTTATCCTCTTTTCAAAGAAATGAAAAAAAAAAGATATCACAGGGAAGATTGAAACGATCAAAAGGAATTTAGCCTACACAATACATATTATGTGCAAACCCTCAGGGAACCTCTGATCTAAATTAGATAGGTTCCTTAAATTTTTCACGACTAAATCTTATCGAAGTTGGAGGTAAATTTTGAAGCCTAATGATTACTTTCCTCAAGTGATCGGGGATTTTTTTTATAAAAAAAAAATTCATTTGACTGCGCATACCGATAAAAAAAATCTTGTAGCACATCTTTTTACTCTTGAAAGGAGGGTATCTCTGCATAAGATAAATGCGCCTTCATATATTTTTCAAAAGAACAGCTAAATTCTTACGAGAATGCTTGTTGGAAGCATGCCAATAAAGAACATAATATGGCGTTTCGACATTCCTAGAGAACTTTAATATAGTCTCCGGAGTGCCTGTTATTGTCCTGTATTAAAGATTACAAAAGAGCTAAACGCGTTTTTGTCACTTTTTCCTACCGTGAAATTGGCCTTTTGATGAATGGAGTTGCAATAACTGAGATGTTAAGACTGACTCGTTATGGTTCCGAATTTATTTAAAGAAGCTCTTTGGCGTTTAATATGCATTTGAACGTAAAGCTTATGACATTTCTAATATGATCTTTTAAGTTGGTGCGTTATGAGTCTTTATTTCAATTCCTATTCCGTGTTACTTGTCGATGTATTAGTTCATTTCAGTTAAATTTCACTACTCTGTAACTATTAACGCTGTAACTATAACTGTAACGCTTTAGAAGTTTGAATGGTCTTTACGTGCTTTAATACTCTGTTAAAACATTCAAAGCTTATCAAAAGTAATTGTTAGTTACGTCTATAAACTATTTAGATGCTCTTTACGTGCTTTAATACTATTTTAGCATTCGAAGCTTAGCACAAGTAGTGTTAGTTACGTCTATAAACTATTTAACTACGAAGAAATTAAAATAGTAAGGTTTTAGAGATGATAAATGCAATAAAACATATAAGGCCATCTCAAAATTGTCTTATAGTAAGAAAACAATGTGATGCGTTAGTTTTCAGTTACTCTTAATAATTAAACCGATTTTCATAAAGGTGAACGTTAAAGTTTTAAAATTAGACGACACGATCTAATTTCTCCATATAGCGTTTCCTCTAATTTTGTTTTACTTTAATGTCCTACTATAACTGTTAGATATTCAAGTTCTTTTTCGCAAAATATAGATTAAAAAGTGTTCGCTCCCAATTATCTCTACTATAATTACCTCTATTTGTTTAGCAAAGTATACGAATTTCGAAAATTAATATTTTTTTATTTTATGTCAATGATTGCCTTAAAAGCTTTGACATTTTTTCAGATGAGCTACGTTAAATAAATTAGTTAGCAGTTTTGAGTAGTATCTCGATTTAAGAATTTCGTTTAGCAGAGTTATATATATGGTTTTCATATATTTATAATTAGTTTGTAATTAATAAGACAACAGTTTCCTACATGCTTTATTTGTAAAATGTTACTTATACAATGCTCGCACGCAAAAGAAGCAAACATGTATAAGGACATTTTAATGTCTCCAAATTAACAAATGTTGTTAGTTTAAACACTTTAACACTTAATTATGTAGTGATAGTGCTCTCTGAATAATATGTTTTACAAAGTGTTGGTAAGTGGGTAATAACCCCTTAAACCTATCCATTCGCCACAAATTTTCACATTTTAGAAAGTTTAACCTTTCTTGTCCCCTCGGGTGTAGTTTAAAGACTAAAGTAATGCTTTTTGATCCTGAAAATCGAGTTCAAAGTCATTAAGTCATCGAAAAACGTAAAAAAGGGGAGGGGCTGTTCCCCGAAAATATGAGCCCGATGGAGAAAAACGGGGGTCGGATTCGGATTCAGGGGATCATTTTACATAAGAATCTGCTTGTGTTGTGTCAGAAGCGTTTTGACCCTATTTTTTTGTCGAGTAGTGTATTACTGACTGACATAACTTTTTATTATGACACACTATTGAAATAAAACTATCGTTTCTAATTTCCATCAACCTTAATCGACTACTTTCCTTGAAGCCATCATCGACCACTTTTGGAATTCATGGGCATGAGCTGCATCAATAAATTTGGAATGATTCGTTTTGTAAAATACTTTTTCAGTACTGTGTGAATTTGAAAAGAATATTAAAGTAAACTTAGTATTTATTCGTAGGTTATAACCTTCAATGCTTAAAATATCGGTGCTTTCAAACAGAAAGGGGACAAGAAAGTTCAGAAATGAAATTGGGGGTATTTCAAGGATTTTTTTGGGTATTTTTATTCTTATTTTAGTACTTTCTGTAGTAATTTCAGCCGTGGGTAAATTTGTTTCCTGGACGGTGTTATTTTTTTTTTTTTGTTCTTTAACCTAGCCACGAGTTTAAAAGAAAAGTAGACGAATACTGGAAATCGGGGGGGTTGAATTGAATAGACTGGATCAACCTTGCTGGGCTTTTAGCCTGTAGTTGACCACGGAACCCACTTTGGGAATCACTGCTCTAGAGCTTCTAGTCCAGTAACTAGGTAGTTTTTTCAGGAAAAAAATACAGAAGTTTTTTTCTCAACGGTTTTATATGTTTTCGAGGGTGCTGAATCCGAATATCAACTTTGTTAACAAAATTTCGCATGGGAACATTGAAAAAAATCGAAAAAATCCTAAAATTTTACCCCTTTTTTTGGTTTTTTCCTTCTAGCACGTAAAGTATAGATTTCTCAGAGAAAAAGTCAATGCAAAAGTTGAAGTACTCTAAACAAGCTAAAAAAAAGTCAATTACAGCATTTCTGTCAGACTAATAGTTTGGCCGCTAGAGCGCGCTGAAAATCAGACAATTTCCGCCCCTGTGGTGGAAAATCCAAAAATTTTCACTTGCAGCTCGAAAAACCCATATATTTTAGAATATAGTACTATAAAAGCATACTTTAAAATGTTTTACACGTAAAAACCTTTCAAACTAACCTAATATTAATAGATTAAATGTTTTATTATTAAGGGTTTTCTCTGAAAGAGCATATTCTATAGCAATGTAATACAATCCATATTGTTATTCACAAAGAAAAAAATGCAGAAGTTATTATCTCATCGGTTTTATACATTTTCGAGGATGCTGAATCCGAATATCAACTTTGTTAACAAAATTTCGCATGGGAACACTGAAAAAAATCGAAAAAATCCTAAAATTTTACCCCTTTTTTTGGTTTTTTCCTTCCAGCACGTAAAGTATAGATTTCTCAGAGAAAAAGTCAATACAAAAGTTAAAATACTTTAAACAAGCTAAAAAAAAGTTCATTACAGAATTTCTGTCGGACTAATAGTTTGGCCGCTAGAGCGCGCTAAAAATCAGACAATTTCCGCCCTGGCGGAGAAAAATCGGGTAAAAACGTACTTAACTGCGGTGAAATAAATAATACGACTTAATTAAATGAGGACATTTAATTTAATTCTGGACATTTTCTTGAAACCAAGAGTGGAGAAATTTGTTTTGCGAATAGTTAGAAAGATTAAAAGTTTTTTCAGAGTTTTACAAGCTTCAAATATTAAAGACTATTTTTTTCCCAAAGATGAAAAAATCCAGATAGAATCAACAAGGGTCCTAAAACACCTTCATGTTTTTGGTTAGGGTACTATAAAAACATACTCCATAATTTTGTACATGAAATAAAACTAAATAAAATTAAAATAAATTATTTAAAATTGAGTGATTTCTATGGAAACGGAATTGCTTAAATAAGAGAGTATAAGTAATCTAATTACAAAACATATTTTCACTCAATTCAAAAACTGATAAAACGAAATAGGGAATGAATAAAAAACAATAAATTGCATTGAAAGTTCATGCATTTCTAAATGATGTGTTTCGTGATAACAATGTACAATATTTTCTTCCCTCAAAAATTTGGCAGAGCGTTTTCATCTTCTCGAATTGGAATATCCTGAGATAATTGAAGAAAAATTTCATTAAATACAATTCTAAATGAATTTTCGAGGGAAGAAAATATTGTACATTGTTATCATGAAACACATAATTTGCTACTATCATTTTTGAATTGAGTGAAAATATGTTTTGTAATTAGATTACTTATACTCTCTTATTTAAGCAATAGTTTCCATAGAAATCACTCAATAATAAATCATTTCTTTTAATTTTATTTAGTTTTATTTCATGTACAAAATTATGGAGTATGTTTTTATAGTACCCTAACCTAAAACATGAAGGTGTTTTAGGACCCTTGTTGATTCTATCTGGATTTTTTCATCTTTGGGAAAAAAATAGTCTTTAATATTTGAAGCTTGTAAAACTCTGAAAAAACTTTTACTCTTTCTAACTATTCGCAAAACAAATTTCTCCACTCTTGGTTTCAAGAAAATGTCCAGAATTAAATTAAATGTCCTCATTTAATTAAGTCGTATTATTTATTTCACCGCAGTTAAGTACGTTTTTACCCGATTTTTCTCCGCCAGGGCGGAAATTGTCTGATTTTTAGCGCGCTCTAGCGGCCAAACTATTAGTCCGACAGAAATTCTGTAATGAACTTTTTTTAGCTTGTTTAAAGTACTTTAACTTTTGTATTGACTTTTTCTCTGAGAAATCTATACTTTACGTGCTGGAAGGAAAAAACCAAAAAAAGGGGTAAAATTTTAGGATTTTTTCGATTTTTTTCCGTGTTCCCATGCGAAATTTTGTTAACAAAGTTGATATTCGGATTCAGCATCCTCGAAAATGTATAAAACCGATGAGATAATAACTTCTGCATTTTTTTCTTTGTGAATAACAATATGGATTGTATTACTGTACATTGCTATAGAATATGCTCTTTCAGAGAAAACCCTTAATAATAAAACATTTAATCAATTAATATTAGGTTAGTTTGAAAGGTTTTTACGTGTAAAACATTTTAAAGTATGCTTTTATAGTACTATATTCTAAAATATATGGGTTTTTCGAGCTGCAAGTGAAAATTTTTGGATTTTCCACCACAGGGGCGGAAATTGTCTGATTTTCAGCGCGCTCTAGCGGCCAAACCATTAGTCTGACAGAAATGCTGTAATTGACTTTTTTTTAGCTTGTTTAGAGTACTTCAACTTTTGCATTGACTTTTTCTCTGAGAAATCTATACTTTACGTGCTAGAAGGAAAAAACCAAAAAAAGGGGTAAAATTTTAGGATTTTTTCGATTTTTTTCAATGTTCCCATGCGAAATTTTGTTAACAAAGTTGATATTCGGATTCAGCACCCTCGAAAACATATAAAACCGTTGAGAAAAAAACTTCTGTATTTTTTTCCTGAAACACCCTTTTTTTGACACCTGGTTACTGGACTATTCCCCATGTTAGCAACTCGCGCTTCGCCACTGCTTGTGGGTCTTTTTTTCGATGGCTTTCGCGGACATCCTTCACCCCTTTTCTAGGCAGAATCAATGAGAGAGATATGAATTCCTAAGCTCCCCAACTGCCACCGTGCCCTAAATCACCGACCCGAAAGCAGCATAAATAACCGGGGCAAGAATCTCAGCGGCGTCGAAGGACTCAATTATTCAAGCGCCCTAAACTCTCCGAAACAGTTCCGAGGGACTACTTCCACGGAAGGAGAAACCTCTCATTAATTTTAGAGAAAACTCTTCTCCCTCCAAGAATCGAAAACTCATTTTTCACCCCGGACCGGATCAACTGCGAGAGAAAAAAAAACTTGGGCGCGCGAAAATCTTCTGGGAAATTTTTCAAAAGAGGGATGCAAATCCCTTCAAAAAGATTCTCCCCTCTCGCAAAAGGGAAGAATTCTCGGGGAAAGTCTGGCGCGTCCTTAAAACTCGTTATGTTTCGGAAGCATCTCACTCTCGTAGAGGTGATATACACAGAGAGAGAGAGATTTCACTCTGGGCTGAGATGTTGTCAAGACAATAAAGTTACTCAATTTTTCAGGAAACAGAAAATATATAGTTCAATTCCGTTAGCTGTCTCGTTAAGTATCGCTAAGCTGTTTTGAATGCCAAGTAAACAAATAGCACCAAATTTGAATCGTTGTCATTAAAGTAGCTGTTCATTTTTATTCATTAATTTGCAATTTTTGGCGATGTTTCTAGTTTTTGTGGTTTAAAAAACAGCTTGGAGATATTTAACGAGTCAGTTAACGGAATTGAACCAAAAATAGCTTTTATTAACATTCTTTTCTATGAATGAAACAGTTATAAAGCTGAGTACCTATAGCATCAGTTTCATTGGTATTTTTCTCACAAAAAATTACAACATTAATTAAAGCGATTCTTGGTCAAATTTTTATTATAGTATAGATTATACTCCATATCAACGTTTCCTGATCCTATGGCAATATGACATCACTAAGTGGAAGCAGAAACTGCGTAAACAGAAAGGCTTTTGGGTTGCTAGGAAGAGTTTCGGGTTTCGGTACGCAAATCGTGGTAAAAAGATAATATGAAAATGAGTCAAGTGCTCTTTTATTGATTTTAACCTCAAATTACAACTTTGTATGATTTATTTAAAACCTACATTAAAAAAATTCAATTCAATTGAATTTAAATTATATTTTTTGTATTGTGTTAAATGCTAGTAAAATTTAGAAAAATAAAAAATAACAATGAAGAAATAGAGTCAGGAAAGGTTACTGTTGAGTATAATGTAAAACTCAAAATAACCAAAATATTAGGCTATGTCATGCTGAACTTTAAGCATGCTACCATTCTTTTGAGCTGCTTCCTTCGTGCCACTCTGGGCTTTAGATGGGACAGAATTCATAGCGCAGGTGGTCTTAGATGCAAGCCTGAGTTGCCTTGTTGACGTTTAGAGATATGTCCTTTAAAAAAAATAATCTTTGAAAATCACGGCAAACTAAACCAATTTGGATATGGATTTCTTTTTCTCTTAAATGAGAGTGTTTACTAGTGGAAGTTACAACCAGAAATAGTGTCTTCTACAAATAGAGCATTCGCACTTGACGACGTGGAGGACAGGCAATAACGTTGCTAAGGCTGTTGTTCACCCGTTGCTACAGAGGTTGTTAGGGGCAGAGTCTTGTGATTGCAAATGCTCCAATAGAAGCATTCGCACATGACGTCACCCTTGACGACGTGTGGAGGCGTGGAGGACAAGCAACAACGTTGCTGAGGTCCGAGTCATGTGATTGAAAATGCTCTATTGTACTATACACACTTGCATGGCCAATACTTCAAAATTTATTTTATTATTTTGGACATCCAGGCAGGACACTAACTTTAAAGTTCTCTCAATAGAGTAGAATATGTTTCTTCTTTTATATCCGGTAACAGAGCAAAAATAGCTGATGGATAAATATTAGTTTCTGTTTAATTAACTCTTATAATCAACAAACGTAGAGTGTATAGTTGAGAAAATTAGTGCGGGCACTTTTTTTATGGACATTCCATGTAATAAAGTGTTTTCTGGTGACGTCACAACCGGTTATTTTCTTTTAACTGTGTACCTTCTGTAGGGCTTTTAACTGTTGCTAAGATCGTTGTTTATCTGTTTCTAAGGCGGTTTTTAGGTATGGGGTCACGTGGTTGCAAATTCTCCAATAGAAAAATTCCACGGCCAGTCATTTTCTGTAACTGTTAACCTCTGTAGGGCAAAGCACTGTAACATTTTCTGTTGCTAAGGCCGTTGTTAGGTCCGAGTCATGTGATTGGAAATGCTCTATGGATTTATTTTTGCCATCCACTGCTTTTGGCCACGGGGGGTTGCCATATTTAAACTCCCTCTTCTTGTATTTACCTCTATGATATCACCGGTCGCGTTTCGGTTCAAAACTAATGCGAGAACGCGAAAAAAGAAAGGGTTGGGGGTGGTTGGAATGATGGTTTGAAATGTTTGGTAAGCACGAGTGGTAGCCTAATTGGAGTGTAGTTAAATCGTGCAATATCTTTTCAAAGTTTAGCTCATTATTGATGTGATCTCTTCGGTTATGTTTGAAAGTTGTATTCATAGGAGATTTATAAAGGTCGAACAGAGTGTTTTAAAAGGTATATAAATGTTTAAATCATGAGAAGGATTTGATGAGGTTAGTTATTCCGTGGAAATAGTTCTGATAAGTTGAGGTCGTTAAAATGAAGGGGGGGGTAAAGACGTGGATTTATTTGAATATATTAAGAGTTGAATGCATCGAAAGCACCAACTTATCCTAATTTACTTTATAGAATCAACCATTACTTTATCAATGTCATTTAATATTAAATTTACAATACATTATTTCACTTTATGTTTACTGAATATTAAAACTGAAACTGGTTTTAACGTTATCACACCTTAGTTTGTAATAAAATGCCGATATATCTTCAAAAATATCTTTTTTAAGCATTGATATTTATATAGATTCAAAATTCTTTATTTATTTAAATGTTTTTCTTTAATAATATTCTAATAAGTTTTTAAGGGATTTTTGCCAAGATTAAATAACTAACATTTGCGTATTTAATGCTATATTTTCAACATACTGCTATTGATAAATCAGCCATTAGAAAAATTATAATGAATTTAGCATAAAATATGTGTAGCCCATTGTTTGGCAGTGCAAATAAGAACTTAAACTTACTAGGAGGGTTTAATTCCTCGTAATATATGTAGTAAACACATAAAAAAATGGTAAATGGTACTGTCCACATTCAGAAAATTGTTCCTTCTTATATTTTCAGGCAATTTTTCATAGAGAGAAATGTTGTTCAAAATCATGTATCTTAAAGTACATCATTATCTTTTGCAATATTTTTTTATTTATTTTACCTTGCACCCAAATTATTTAACAGTTTGCCTCCAAACTTAATCAGCATTTATAATTTCGCTACTTTTAAACGAAATTTATTTAAATTTTTAATTAATATCGACGATTTGGAACTGTGTTTTCCCTCATTTGAAGCAAAACATTTTTATTTTTGACCAGCTTATATTATTATTATTATTAGCTTATATTATATTATTATTGCCAAATTTATAATTTATAATTTTTTCCTTTGTTTTTCTTCTTTCTTTTCCATACTAGCTGTTACGACCCGGCAAAGCCGGGTCTTACAGCTAGGCTAGCCTTTTATGCGAGCTTCGCTCGTTACTACTTCAAGTTCCTATTAATTATACATTAAATAAGAAGTTTAACTTTAATAATTTATTATTGTTGAATTAGAAACCAACTTCCCTAAAAGTAACTTTTTAACCTTTATTAAGTAAACCAACTTTCTTGAAAGATATTTATTTAAAAGCTATTATATTATTTTAAAATTTTAATTACTTTTATTTATTTATTTTTCTGATTATTGCGAGATGGCATCGAGTCAGTGAGTGACGTGGGCTTTTATATTTTTCTGATGATTATGATTATTATTGCGAGATGGCATCATAGTGTGCGAGCGTTCCAGAATCAGTCAGTGAGTCAGTGAGTGACGTGGGCTTTTATATGAGAGATATGTAAGATTTTGTTTTCTGTAGTCCGAACGGGATTTATTAATTTATCCCCTTTGCTACAAATATGTACTTAATTTCTGCAATTGTGTTTCTTTCCAGGTAAATAAAGATTATTATTATTATTATTATTATTATATTATAACTTTCCAATTTTGGTTTACCTTACGCAGGATAAAATTTAAGGAATAGGCGAAGGCAATCGAGAAATAAAAATATACCACGAAACTCTCGAACTCTGATAAATCGCGTAGAATTTACTTATTATTAAGCTTCGGGTCGGAATCGGAGGGAAATTGACCGTGAAATAAAAAGCACCGCTTTTATTACGTATCCAAAACGTGGAAAAAAAGTAAACAGTGAAGTATCCATACAGGCTTACAGAAAAAGTAACGAATTGCCTCAAAATAACTTATATGTCGGCGTACCTGAGGAAGCAGAAACGAGAAACTTTTCCAAACAGGTTCTGGTTGGGCGAATTTTTCTCTCGTTTTTATAACGCCGAAGAAAATAATTTACGCCGAGAAATGAGAAATATACCTTTACGGAGAGGAAAAGATGGAAAATACTACTACAGCCGGATTGACTTCGGAAAAAAAATCTCGCCATATTGATTGTGACAAAAGAGTTTCTGATTTTCTACTGGTCGTTTCGCCATTTTTCTTCTCTGAGCAAAATGTCTGAATTTATCATCGTCCATGCAGCCGGTAAATGGTTTTTCCGTCCTAAAAGACGTTAAGGTTTTATTATACGGAAAGGAGCCGAGGGAATTCTCTCCTGGGGATAAGTTCCTTAACATTCTTTTGTCTTATTATTTCTTTTCTTTCCGACTTCTCGATATTTCTTCAGTTGACGTGAGAAATAGAATACCGTTTTATATGCTGATTTTGGCGTTCCGGGAAGCAATGATTCGTAAGGGGCTGTTGAGAGCTGAGGGGTGGAGATACGGACATGTATCTTTGGGACAGTCGCTCGATACCCCCTCCTGTATGACCCTTTCAACCGAAGAGGGTTGACATTTGATCCGGTGGAAATTTATGAGTCAGCTACATCTCTTGTAGGTTGTATTATTTTAAGGTCCGTTTCCATAGGGTTCTCAAGACAATGATGTATTTGCATAAGTGAGGGATTTGCTTAATTTTACACTTTTTTTGATACGTTATTCTAGTTTAAAAACTCTCAAATATCAGATTTTTAAGTTCAAAAATAGGTTTTAAATAATTAAAAATTCGATTTTATTTTTGCCAAAACACTAGTAAAGTCACGTGATCAAAAAACGGGATTTGACGTCAGAGCACTCGAAACTAGTGTTTTTACTGCGTTTTTCAATGATCGGAAAACGGGATTCTATTGAATGTGATGTCACAGAGCATGTAACCAACAGTGTTTCTGTTTTCGCGCCAACGCAAAACGAAATTTCAAAAATTTATATCTCAGAAACTAGGCAACGAAAATACTTCATGTAAACGTCATTCTTCATGGTTTTTTATCTACTATTTTATTAAAATTTGAACTGAAAACGTGAAAATACCTCATTAAGGTAATCAGAGGTTCATCCAGGTTTTTCTGCCTGATGGGTCTTGTTTTAGGAATTCTGTGAAAAATCAAATGAATACCTGGCTGGAAAAACGTTGCATGCAGCGAAAGTTCAATTTTCAGGAGAGTGAATTATGTTCAAAAAGTAATTAAAACGGCAGCTGGCAAACTAAAGAGCAACATACAACGTTTTTCAATAGATAAAACTCAGTTGCAAACTCAGCGTTTCCACAACATGAAACGTTTTTCCACCAAACCCAAGCATGATTCCCACTTTTCCAGCGCATTATAGGCTACCTAGCGGTTTGAAAACTAACTACTTCAAAGTTTGATTCGAACAAGCAAGTGACACAGATAGTTTTTCCATCAAAAACAGACTTTGTGGAAAAAAAACGACATGCAACGTTTTTCCAGCTACCCATTCAAATGTGTAACCAGCCTTTCCTTTGACTCACCCGAGTTCTAAAACTAAGACCCTATTTATATAATTAATGTTCGTGACTTATTTATTTGTCTTGTATTTATAATATGTGTATTAACTTTTATTATAAGTGTTGTATCTTAAAATTTTTCTTGTCAGCCTCGTTAGCTTATATTACACTTAAAAAGAGCATTTAAAAAGCTTATATTACATTTTTTTTACAAAGATACGCCACAAATGGAGTTTTGTGAAAATGAAAATCAAGCGTCTTTAGTACAACCACTGCGTTCATAACTTTTGAATGGACTCAAAATCTGGCAAGTTTCATTCCAGAATGATAGAAACACATTCTAAAAAAAGTTTCAAATCCCTTTTGATCTTTGCATTTATGTGAAGAGAGCGTTTCTGGAAATTGGAATTTTGTAAAGGGCGAAGGGCCCGTTTTTGAATATCAGGATTTTGTAAAAGGTCCTTTTTAGAAGATTGTAATTTTGAACCCAATTCTTTCTAAAAAGGAGTAATTTGGTAATGCAGTAAGTGGTAAAAGAAAAAAAGTATAAATTGTGCAAAATGCGAAAAATAAATCCAGAAATAAAATTTAAAAAGTCAATATTTCCAGTTGGTGCAATATTTATTTAGCATTACATAAATGTATTTCGATTACATAAGCCATGATAGCAAGTTGTTAACTAAAATGTTTATTTTGTGAAATTACCGTACTTTTGATACATAGAATTTTAATCTAAATGTTTTTCCGCCTTAAAGACATATTAAGCATCACTTCCTACTTAATATATACTTTATAAAAATATTAATCCACTTATTCTAGGATTGATTCTTTTTTAGATATTGAAATTAGCAACACCCACTATCCTTTTCAAAAAGCCATTAAAATAAGAAATATTTTTCTCTATTCATAAAATACATTTACTCCCAGTATAGTATCCAGTTTATTCCACGAAAAAAAAAAGGTTTAAATAAAGCCACAATACCATCCCCGCCAAAAAACATTTTAAAAAGTTATTTCCCCGGTGGAATCCCCCGATATATCGATTAAATGTCTCAGTTTTTCTTCCCTTCTTCCCACTCTCCAAAAAAATATTTCCCTTGAATGCCTCTCGGAATGCAATATAAAATTGGATCGGTAGCGACGAAGTTTAAATTAACACTTTGACAATGCGGAGTTGTTACCAGAGAAGAGAGGAGAAAAAACAGCCACGACAAGGTATCGTTTTTATGTGAAATCTATGCTTTTTCCAGCCGGTATTCTTAGAAAATAAGCGATGTAGCTGCCAGTCAGGAGCTACTTTTGAAGTACTTCAAAACATATAACCTTTCAAAAGAGATTCAGCTTTTTAGGGTTACCTCCCCATAAAAAAACCAGATGAGGTCTAATGAATGCATATTTGGCTGGCTCAAAAAATGTGTGGATTTGTGCAAAAGAAGCGCTGATTTTGTGAATTTCTTATGTCACTCCTTTTATCAAATAGTTTTTGCCTTTTTATTAAGAAGATGGTTTAGTTTTATTTGAAAAAAAAATTTCAAATCTGAAGAGGAGTGGTATTTTTTGTAGTGCATAATTATATCATGTTTTTGTGTTGGCGTTTTTAAGTCAGTTTAACTTATTAATGAGTTAGGTTTGACTTGATATTTAGGTGGAAAATTTAAGATTTTCAGTACACTGTCAAGTTTTTGTCTTGAAAACTTCACTAAAAAATAACAGTCGTGGATGTTTTTTCATGGAAGTGTTCTTAAAAGATATTGGATTACATATTTTTATACCTAACATGTCGTATGATGAAATTTAATATCCAAATAAAATTATTTGAGAGAAGGAAAAATTGCTTCATATTACTCTTTTACATTAATTTTACAGGAATAGTCACATTAATATTATAAGGGAATTGCAAAAAACCCAAAGAATCGTACAGATTACAATTACACTTAACTTATGCTCATTTAAAAAATGTCTTGATTCACGAAGACAATGTTTTGAGAGCATAAATATGACTGCTTTAAAAAACTCTGGAATATCTAAATATAAGTACTGGGTTCTAGAAACGTTGCCGTCGAGTATAGTAAACGTACTAAAAATTTTCCTTATATGTTATAAAATTCACGGTAAAATCACTGATTTGGAACTGGGTTATAATTACATTTATTTATCCCCTGTTCGTACTATATGTGCGTATTAGAAAGCTCTCCTTCTTTTATGACAATACTGTCAATACCACAATCTTCTCCATATTAAATTTAGACTACACAAAATACAACAATATGGCGAACCTTAAAATCCCAATATCTTCCCTCAGGATTCTCACCCACGCACTAACTATACCAAAAGCGAAAATACCGGACACGAACCATTTCTTGGTCCTCCCGTATATATCCCGGCTATCACTTAGGCTCCAAAATGTAATTACGAGACAAATTGGCTCTCAGTTGCATCTGCGCCTTGGATAGGAGAGGATCTAGAGCAGAAACTTAATCGCTGGCCCCGCAGATATGATTCATTCCAACTTTAGATTGAGCTGGGAATTAAGCGTTTTGCTTTCTTGGGTCACGCACAGAGAGCACTGCAATGGTAATTAATCGGGATGTCTGCTGTGTTTATTGGAAATCCATTTATAGCGGTGGAGCTGGAAGTGGTGCATGCATCATCGTGGGGATGTTGTATTATTGTTGGTGAATGATGTTGGTTTGGATTATTGTGTGGTCAGGGGGGTTTTAAATTGTTATGGAAGGTGTGCCATGACAGTAGAGAGAGCTGAAAATTTATGTTAGTTTATGAAATTTGTTTCAATGCAGAGTTTGAATTTCGTAATTTTTTAAGATAAATTTGTGGATTATTATCTGCGATTTTATGGAGTAACCGCCGATCTTGCAAGTAGAATTACTCTGCATTAGACTTTAGCACATATATCTTGGACATATATTTTGGTAGAATAGATGATACTTACGGGTGTAGATAATACATTGACTGGCTGAAAAACATCTACATATATTACTTTAATTTTCTTATGGGATTATGCTGTATCGGGGTCCCTTTTTGCTTGGTGGTAGAATTGGATCAAATTCTGGAATTTTCTTTAAAGATATATTCTTATGGTTCTTGATATTTTCAAGGAATTTTACTCTTGCGTTATAGACGAATTCTTTTAAAGTGGGGATGTTGAGAGCTCTACGGATGTCCTGATTTCTATGAGCTTTGTGAAATTTGTGGACTATAATACCCCTTGAAGTTGAATCCCTAAAGACATAATCATAAAAGTGATGTCTAGGTATAGTAAAGTTACCATGCCCTATCGCTATCCGATGCAACAACTTTCAACGCCCCCTAGCGGCAATGTTAGGAGTTATAATTTTTATTTAAAAATGTTTTAGAGTTTTGCTGAATTAGTCAATTACAAAGTTTTAGAGCAACATCTATTTTGTACGAAAAGATACCTTGAGCAGAGAAATGCCTTGTATAGAACCACTAAAACAGACGCTCAGTTAGGTAGATTTTACAAAGTTTTTACCTTCTAAATTGCTCCTCATAACGCGAAAATGAGAAGTTTTCATTTTGATGACTTAGATAAATCACTAATAATTGTCTTAGATCATAAAAAAAAATGAAAATTTCCTATTTTCGTGTTATGAGGAGCATTTTAGGAGGTAAAAGGTTCGGAAATTCTACCTAATTGAGCGTGCGTTTTAGGTGTTTATTCCAGTCATTTCTCTTCACAAGGTGTCTTTTCGTACTAAATCGATGTTGCTCTAAAACTTTGTAATTGACTAATTTAGCAAATCTCTAAAAGTTTTTAAAAATAATCATTATAACTCCGAACATTGTCACTAGGGGGCGTTGAAAGTTGTTGCATCGGATAATAGGGCATGGTCACTTTACTATACCTAGACACCACTTTTATGACTATATCTGTAGGGGTTCAAAAGTTTAGGGGTCTTATCTTGGGACACCCTGTATAGGGGTTTTAAGAGTTCCGTGGGGTTTTTTCATTGAATTCTTACATTTCATAAAGAGGAGTATCAAACTATGACTTGTGTGAGAAAAAAAGTGCACTATACTCGACAGCAAAGTTTCTTGAACCCAGTACGTCACAAATGCGGAAGGAGAAATCGGTAAACACGAAGCCTGTTGGGTTGATAGGAGGAGTTTCGGTACGCAAATCGTGATTGGAAAGCACTATATATCTTTGGGTTAAACAAAATTATCATATTTTTAAAATGACGTTCATCATTTCACTCAAAATTCGGACACCGCGATGGGAAATACTTTGTTTGTGAATGACGTCTGAGGGTCAACTTAAGTTGCTGTCTAGTATAGTAAAATATTTACTATTCATTTTACGTTTCTTATATGTATAATTTTCTTCATCATAAAATTAAATTCAATCAAAACCGATGAATTTATATATTCTTAGGTGAAGGCGTAGATCCATGCCAGAAGAACGAAATAAGAAGAAAAAAACAACGACTCCATTCCCAGTCAGTCATTTCCATAAAGGTAAGGTAAACTAATTAAATGAGGTATTTGCACGTTTTGAGATTAAATTTTATTAAAATAGTAGATAAAAACCATGAAGTTTAAATGAAGTTTCTGAGATATAAATTTTTGAAATTTCGTTTTGCGTTTTGGCGCGAAAACAGAAATACTGTTGTTTACAAGCGTTGTGACGTCACATTCAATAGTATCCCGTTTTCCAATCATTGAAAAACAGTAAAACACTAGTTTCGAGTGCGCAGTGACGTCAAATCCCGTTTTTCGATCACGTAGTGTTTTGGAAAAAATAAAATTGAATTATAAATTATTTAAAACATATTTTTGAACTTAAAAATCTGATATTTGAGAGTTTTAAACTATAAGGTATCAAAAAAGAGTGTAAAATTAAGCAAAGCCTTCACTTATGCAAATACCTCATTCTGTGAAAAGTCTTTTACGCGTCTCCTGTCGATATCGAGGCTCAACAACAAATCGCAAAACTGCCCCAAATAATCACCCATCCACATACTCAACAAATCGCAAACTGACCCCATGGCACAGCACAATAACCCATAGACCGGGAGCCAGCAACATATTTTGTCAGTCATTTCCTCTCAAGCGATATTTGGTGGAAAATTTCAGGAAGTTATATCATAAAGCCTGGTGAGCGTCAGCTGGCTGTAGGGCGGTGGAATAGACGTCAGCTGGTCGTTTAACATTTGGAGCGTCTTTCTCAAAGATTTATTGCGGCTTCAATGACGCGAGAGAAAAAGAACAAGAGGGAAACTCCAGGGAAACTCAGTGAAACTGTTATGTTTTTGTTTACATTTCGATTTGCTTTGTATTGTTAGGAAATAGACCAACTTTCTTTAAAGAACAATAAATTATTACTTCTAAAAATTAATTACTAACCAATAGGGCAGTTACAATCAGCTGATTTTCCTGTAAACCGTAACTGAGAAAATTTCTTGGAAGACAAACAACATGGATTTCTCCATAGAGTTAGTATTGCGATTTGCGTTCGAAGTTGATTAAAGATGTATTTTGAATACTTTAATGTCATAAATTTTCATGCTAAGGCCCGTTATATCGACAAGATAAGATTCTTAATGGATTTGATCCATATACAGTGCCGAAAGCGGAATATTATCCACTGTAAAGGACCGTTTTCCAGATCTTGCATACATAGATACGGTGAACTACCTCGTATATTAATCGGTTGTTATACATCTGAATTTAAAGCTTACACAGCACTTTTATACATAAGTGAATTCTTCTTCTAATGAAGTTATCTGATTCAAAATTTTGATTGTTTTTCGCTTTCTTAATCAAATAAAAATTGAGACACTGGACATAAACAAACTAAAGTGCCTATTTATTTCATCACAGAATATTAAAGTATTTTTCTTTGAATACTAACTATTGGTTTAAAGCATTTTTCTGAATAGATAAAGGTATGGTTTGTTTTATCAAGATATCAGCAAATGTTTGATTTTCTGCTTCATATTTTGTGATAAGAGGCTAGCAAGAGCCTGTTTACACTTTATTTGAAGAAGCTTTTATGAGAAATCTGTTATTTTAGTTTCATCTTAATATTGTTAACTTCATTGTTAGAAATACTTTATTACCATTCAGTCTTTATGCTAGATCAAAGTATTTATTTAATATTCAAAATGCTGTTCCACAAATATGTAATTTTGTGACTATAGTCAGTCATGTAAAATTTGATACCCATATCAGGGAAATTTTGGTTCCAAGAATACTTCGCAAACTGAAATTCTTTCTATTATTGGATTGAGGCACTAATTGGAAAGTGTATAATTTAGTTAGAATTGAAACTCAACATGAATAGGGAATGAAATACATACAACCCGTGTAAATATTATCAGGATAGTTCTGAACAATTTACTATTTATGTAGTTTAAACAAATTAGCATTTACATTGTGTTAGTTTTGGCAAGTTAGTAAAATTCTAAGTTTTAGACATTTGCTTATTTTACATATATCATGGCTGACACACTTAATTTTTATTACCAATTGGTTAATACCACTTCTTTTTTTGCACAATCTTAAAAATAGTTTTTGTTAAAAAATATTGGTTTCCATGCTTTGTATAAATTTTATATTTGAAATAGAAATATTTTAGCAACAATGAGTATCAATTAGCTCAAAATTGTTTATAATAGACAAATAAGAGTGAACAAGTTTTTCCCATTCTGTTTTAGGTTCTATTTATTTAAATCAGAGAATTGCATCACATCCAAGTTCCAGCTCACAGGACGTTTTACAAATGTAATGAGAATGACCAAATGGCGTTTGGTTTTGGTGACCACTTTTGTGGCATCAATTCTAACCGTTTTTTGGTTGATCATTTAATTTGTACATCTATTTCTTTTTCTGTCTATGGTTTAATAGCTGAATTAACCCAGTCTACCAGATGTTTTTAGGAATGGCGACTTACAATGGAGTTAAGGTAAGCATCTTATTAAACATCCTGTGCTCTTTCAAGGATCTGCTTTTGGATTCCTTCTTTACCTATCTGTAATCCTCTAAAATAAGCAATCATATTTTCTTTTTTAATATCTATGATATGGGAGTTTTGTGTACTTTAATTAATCAGATAAGTTAGATACCCACAAACTCTTAAAATGTGGCCCCCATTAGCTGACTGAATTTTCTCGGTAACTGCCCATCCTTTTCAACGAGATTTTTTGTCAACCTCTCGATTATATTTATCATGAAAATTTTTAATATTTTCTCAGTCAATATAGAAGTTTTAATTTTTTTTTTCTAATGGCAGGTAATTTTGAACAGTTACAGCTGAACTAAGTTCATTAACCCAAGTAATGCTGGAAGCATACTTACTTTGCGTTACCTGTGGACCGAAGCCACAGAGGTGAAGTACTGTTGCCCACGCCACACATTCACAGCCACAGCCCCTTTTTACAGTGGGGCCACATTCATTCATCACACACAATGACAGAAACTAACATCCATGCCAAACAGGGATTCGAACCCCAGATGTATGGCTTTGCAGTCAGAGTCGGATGCTCTAGTAGTTTTATTTTGTCTTGTCTGGCGCATAATATCCTAAAGTGGATCATGCGCCATAAAACACTAACGATCCAACCAACCAATCGGATGCTCTAAATATAGATTCTCTCTCTCAGATACTAGGCCAGTCCGTTTGCAGAAGGTTTTAATTAAAATTATAAAAATAAAGCATGATACATATATGCCATTCCACAAATATATATTTCCAATACTAAGGTATCACATGGGACCAGTGGTGTAGCCAGAAAAAAAATTTCAGAGGGGTATATTGATATTTTGGGAGGGGATATGAGGTAGTTTTAGTGATTTTCTATGGTCAAGAAAGGAAAGTTTCGAAGGGGATATATCCCTAAATCCCCCCCTCTGGCAACGCCCCTGCATCAAGCTATTATTGTAATTGACTAAACATTAAAGTTATCCAATAATTAAAATTGTGTCTTGCATTTTAATGAAAATTTTAGGACTGAAAATTCAAGTGACCAGGGGGGTGCAGGGAGGGGCAGCTGCCCCCCCCTAAATTCTCAGTTTGTTAAATGTTTTTGAAAAACTATTAAAGCAATAGTACATAATTATCCTTGAAAACTGTGTGGCTTACAAGAAACGGTTCTGTTCGGCCAGAGTCTCAAAATGAGCTAAAACACTACTTAGAGGGGCGAATTTTAAAAAATTTTCTGGGGGAGGACCCCCAGACCCCCCATTTTTAAGCTCACATTCATTACCCATATTTTTACGTTAGGTGGGCAAAAGTTCAAATCAAAAAGTTCAAGTATAAGTATCCTAAAATGTAGGGTGTAAAAGTACTCGCCATGGGGTATGGGGGGGCCTTGGAAATATTGAGTCAACCTCTAGTCACTAGTATTCGCAATCACAACATCAAGAGCACAGGTAAGAATCCTTGCCCCCCCCTAACATGAAACCTGGCTACGCCCATGCAAGTGACGTCTGCTTCTTCCAGCCGACTATATGTAATTCTGCATCATTCCCAGCTTCTTTCTTGCTTGACTCAGCAATTACATATTATTTGGGGTCGGTATAGGATAAGGATTTTTTGACAGGATATTTGAACTTTTCAATTCAACAGGTTCAGTTTTGAAACATTACTGATGATTCTAAAAGTGTCTTTGTTTTAGTTTAAATGAATGTTATAGGATCTCCATGTTAATGAATATTTATTGCTAATTTGAAGTAAGAAACCAAAGTGGATTCTGCCAAAGGTGAGAGTAAATCCATAGATTGGTTTTCAGTAAGTGGTTTCTTATTGGATTCAATGTTAGCCTTGGGAGGCTTCAGATAGAAAGTGTTTAAGGAACAACAGTATTTCCTTTGTATGTTTAGAAGTTTCCAAAATACGGAATTGGGAATATTTTCAACTATTAAAGTTATTTACAAATCAATCACTTATGGTCTAAGTAATAAATATCTGTCATTATGGATAGTAATCAGTTTTAAATGTCAGCCAGATACTGAGAAGATCCAGTCAGCTACTGGGGGGCCACACTTTAGGAGCTTGTGGGTATCTAACTTATCTGGATTAATTAAAATACACTAAACTCCCACATCCTAGATATTAAAAAAGAAAATATGATTCCTTATTTTAGAGGATTACAGATAGGTAAAGAAGGAATGCAAAAGCAGATCCTTGAAAGAGCATAGGATGTTTAATAAGATGCTTACCTTAACTCCATTGTAAGTCGCCATTCCCAAAAAACATCTGGTAGACTGGGTTAATTCAGCTATTAAACCATAGACAGAAAAAGAAATAGATTTACAAATTAAATGATCAACCAAAAAACGTTTAGAATTGATGCCACAAAAGTGGTCACCAAAACCAAAAGCCATTTGGTCATTCTCATTACATTTGTAAAACGTCCTGTGAGCTGGAACTTGGATGTGATGCAATTCTCTGATTTAAATAAATAGAACCTAAAACAGAATGGGAAAAACTTGTTCACTCTATTTGTCTATAATAAACAATTTTGAGCTAATTGATACTCATTGTTGCTCAAATGTTTCTATTAGGGTATTCAAATAGGGTATAAAATTTATAAGAATTGAAGTGTAACAATATTTAAACTAAAATACCAGATTTCTTATAAATTAAAAGCTTCTTAATATAGTGTGAACAAGCCCTTGCTCTCCCATGAATTATAGGCAGTTTGAGTAGATAAATCATAACACAAAATATGAAGCCTAAAATCAAACATTTGGTGATATCGTGATAAAAAAAACAAACCTTTAGCTGTTCCGAAAAATGCTTAAAGGCAATGGCTAATTTAAAGAAAAATACTTTAATATTTTGTGTTAAAATAAATAGACACTTTAGTTTGTTTATGTTCAGTGTCAGTTTTTATTTGGTTTCTCTCTACACTCATGTGTTATGAATGGGAGCTGAATATTTTTGTCTTTAAATCTTAAAAAAAGGGAGCACGAAATCACACTGTTTTACTTTTTCATGATCAACGTACCTCCAACTATGCAGAAAAGTAGTTTTAGCTAATAATTAATGATTGATATTTAAAATACAGGTACTATTTACATCGTTTCACACTCGCTTTGTAAACCAATGGACCTGAAAAAGTTTTCGTTAAAATCTTAAAAAGTGGAGCAAAAATCAAAACTTTGATTATTTTTTAATGATTACCATACCTTTAACTATAAGGGAAAGGGGTCTATATGTTATCAGATGAGGAATAATATTTTTAAAAAAATATCTTAAAACCCCATGCAAAACTCCATAGGGTAGGGACTGGGTTTGTTTACTTCCAGCGGGTGGAAGAATCGAGGATGGTCACGTGATCATTCTCCAAGTTTGAGCTCGTGACGTCATATGTAACTTCCCTATTTCCCTAAAGATAACTTTTCATTTCTTTTTATAAACCAAACCAACTTTTTGAAAGGACACTGTTTTAATTAATTTTTTAGATATTTATTTGTTTTTCAGATAATTTTAAGTTGGCAATATTTAATTAATAATGTTCTAGAAGGGAATTGTTTTTTGTTGACAACTTGAGACTCATGAAGTCAGGAAACGTTGAAAGGAAATCACTGAAAGTATAAATTTTTGTTCATGTTTGTTGGTTCCTTACATCTTACATTATTTACAAAATCTTGATTTAAAACGATATCCGCCACACACCCTTTCGTACCTCTCCTCAATACAAAGCAAATCGAAATGTAAACAAAAACATAACAGTTTCACTGAGTTTCCCTGGAGTTTCCCTCTTGTTCTTTTTCTCTCGCGTCATTGAAGCCGCAATAAATCTTTGAGAAAGACGCTCCAAATGTTAAACGACCAGCTGACGTCTATTCCACCGCCCTACAGCCAGCTGACGCTCACCAGGCTTTATGATATAACTTCCTGAAATTTTCCACCAAATATCGCTTGAGAGGAAATGACTGACAAAATATGTTGCTGGCTCCCGGTCTACCATCATCATCACCAATGCGTGACAGGAGCATTAATACCGCATTAATCTCGTTTTAATTGCGATTCCATCCCCCAGGGGTCGTCCCCATCGATCAGGAGGAAACAATAAAATCGGACCGTCAAAATATTTATGTCCCCTGGACTCTCGCCCGCTCATTCGGAAAGGTATTGATATTCCCCCATTTTCGCAAACGATAATGTGCATCGATTGTTTTGTTTGCGAGGACGATGTCACCCTCTCTCGCTTGCAAATCGCTTTTGCTCCCGGGGTGTTTTTGATTGGTTGGTGAGGGATGGATGGCCGTTGAGAGGGTGTTTTGCCTTCGGAGGTAATGCTTCGGAATGGGTCATCAATGAATGGAGTGATTTGGGATGCAAGTGGTTTCGATTGTGTCGGAAAATGTCGATAATGTATACATTTTTGGGCAATTATTATCGTTGTACATTGCGTAAGTGGTTGAATTTATACAAATCGGTGGCATCGTCGGATAACCTCGTATCTTCGATTTGGGTAATACACAGTACAATCAGGCGCGGATCCTGCACGGCTCCAAGGGGGGCACTTTTCCAGACCATCACCTTTACCTTTTGAGGAAAATGTTCTAAAAAATATCACTGAAGATCCCCTTTTGGTACCGCTGGGGGTTTAGGGGTCTTTCCCCAGAAAATTTTTGAACTTGACCTGTAAAAGTAGGGTTTTAACTCATTTTGAGTACTTTGTTAGGGGTCAAGGGGGTAGGGGGCACTGTCCAGAGTGCCCCCCTTGATGTGATGCCCCCCAAACAGATTTTCATGAACGACGGATAGAATTGCATTTTAATAGGCTGTCAGAAAGAACAGCAGCCGTTCCAAAGGCTCATAAGAAGGCCGATATGTATTTTTTATTATTTACTCTAATGCTATCACCAGTAAAGAGAAATATGAGAAGTGCTTCACTTGCTCTAATCCTAGCTCACATTTTCTGTAGTCACAATCAATCCAGCAGGTGTGGTTGTGACCATGGAGGTTGTGACAGAATAATTTCACTCAGTAATGAAATGAATTTTTATTATGCTCACATGAAAGTAAAAGGGTTATACTCCTTGGCAGTGTCACTGATGTTCCCATTGGAAACCACAACAATCTATATCTGGCTGCTTTACTTTTATATTTTCTTAAATAGATTTTTCATAAATGTAGTTCTTTATTGAAACTTTCTGAAGAGCTGTGTAAAAAGGAATATAATATTAATTCAAATAGAAATTACATGCACCATACAAATAAATGAATTAGAAACTTGAAAAATGCGTACTAGAATGTATATTCCTAAATACTTAGAAACATGCCGTATTTTTCTAGAATTACCAAAAACTAACTGCACATATTTTGTATAGATTTATGTTTAGTTCAATCTGAAATTGCTTAATTTCTTACTTTAACTTTTAGCATAATCAGTACAATATTCATGGTGTGTGTATTGTATAATTATCTGAACAATCATTAAAATTTTAACATGTTTAATGAAATATGTGAATAAGAAAAAATTAACAAATTGACCGTAATTTTAAGTAAATATGCAAATACATGATAAATTCAGAGACCTTAATTCAGCATTTTTCTACCAAACAATAGAATTTCAAAATATATACTAAATACGTATATTAATTCAACATAACTTAAAACAAACAATTGAAGTAAACCTACATATTAGTCACCAAGTTGGAAATTATCTGTTCAGGTGAAAGTTAGAATTAAAATTTAATTACAGAACAAATAAAGTTGAGAAAACAGAAAAATAATCAAACACACTAAGTTAATTTTTAAGACTGGTAATAATGATAAAGACATGGATGATTTTTAAGACATGGTAATTATGAAAAAACATAGAAATTCAATAATAAAATACATTTAAATTCAATAGTAGAATTCCAAATAATAAGTAATGTATTATTTGGCAAAAGTCTGGTTATTGTAATTACTGTCGCCTTATGTAGTTCTAAAAACAAACGTTTATGTCGTCTAAATTTATAATGAAATGAAAAAATTGATGTTTAAAAAACAAATGTTTCTTAATTTTTGGTCCTAGATATTGAAACAAATGGTTGTAAATTTTGGGTGTTAAGTAGATAAAAAAAATGCCTACGTAATATTTCTTCGAAAAATTGAGGAATTATGTAAACATCATTTGCCTTTCTTTTTTTTTTTTAAAGAAACATTTCCTTTCGAGTTACACACTAATTTATTTCGGTGCAAAAGAAAAAAAAAAGTGAAGCACCAAACTGCCAAACTCTATATCACTGTACGAAATCTCACTCAGAACGGAATCAATGAATTCGAATTAGTCACGACAAATAGCCGATCGAAAGAGAAAAAAAACCCCTCCCCAGATTCCGACGCAAAACGAGGGCTATTAGAAGTTAGAAACACAGTATCTCTGAAGATATTTTTGCATAGAAATAGCTCTCCTCCAGCCTCACTACTAGCTTCATACTATCTCTCATCGGAAAGAAAAAGAAACACGCTCGACTTACATTCATTCATCCACTCCAAAGTTCCAAAAGAATTGAAAGCTAAAGCGCTCATTCCGACCCTACGGTTTAAACCCCTCCCTAAATTGGATCGCACGGATCTCGCCCGAGGCCAACTCTCGCTTTAAATCTGTCTCTCTTTGACCCTACTACTACTTCAAACAGGAAGCTGGAACGATAGTCATTAAAAGAGCCGGGGTTTTCATTCCTCCTCCTTTCTGGAAATTGAAAACCCAGAGTCGGTTTTTCCTTCTTTCTTCTTCTGAAGCGTGGAAATTGCTGTGGTTATTTGCAGGAAGGCAAAAAGCTGAAGGGGGTGTAATGATCCCTCTCGCGCGCGGCTTATCAGGGGAGCCCAGGTGCAACGTCTTCTCGAGAAATATTGTGGGTGGAGGGAGACGTCGGTGTCAAATTAGTGGCAGAAAGGATGAAATCACTTCGCTTAGGGTATTCATTTTTGGGTTTGGGAGATTAAACGGATGCGATATCGGTGCATCTATCTCTGAATTGCTTTTATTGTGGATGTGACGCATTTTTTTTTCGGTGATAGGCGAAGGAAAAGATTGTAATGGATGTGGTGTGTGTGTGCAATTTGTTGGATGAGAAACTTCCATCATAACTTTTGAAAAAGTCGTACCGAAACTTTTTTTAAGTTTTGCTTTTAGTCAGGTTTTGGAATAAGGTGTTTTGATTTTCAGTGTACCCATGATACACATTTTACAAATAAGTTTCTGCCAATTATAAAAACAAATAACGTTTGAAAATGTAAAAGATGCATGATTATTTAGAATTTAGACTATTTGAAGCTAAAATTAAGACTACTTGAATTAAAAGTTTATTTGATGTTAAAACCATAGTCTGAAAGAAAGGTGTATGCAATTTGGTGGAAAAGAAACTTCCATCAAAACTTCAAAAAAATCATCACCGTTCCATTATGCTCAACTAAGGTCTGCAGGTATCGGAGCAAAGTCAGGCTTCTACCTTTTGGTGTTCCAGTCATTTCTTTGACAACAGAAGCTGCCTCTATTCTCCATCTATGATTATGCCATGTTGCTAAACACTGGAGATATTCAACAACAAAAAATCATATAAAAAAATACCCTTTCTGTTTTTGCTTTTAGTCAGGTTTGGAATGAGTTTTTTTTTAGTTTCTGTTGTACACTTGATACATATTTCACAAATAAATTCTACTCAATTTTCATTAGAGATAATGGTCTGAGAATGTAATAAAATATACGTAACATTTTAACAGAAAGACTAATTCAAGTTAGAAATGTAGTTTCAGTTTCTTCTGAATACATCAATACAATGCAATACTTTCGCATAAAAGTAACATAACATGAGAAACATATCCTATGAAGTTGGATAATTACAAAAATTATATAAAAATTCATTGTTATCGAGGTTTTTGCCTTTAAGCACAATATAAATGTAAATAAAGATAATAATAAAGAAAATAACAACAAGAGATCTTTTATACAGTTTTGAAGATGTAATTTTTTTAGATATGAAAATTTTATTATAAACTTCTCTCTGCGTCTCACTCACATTTAATCAGAATATTCATCAAAACTACTGAAATATGCAACTAGATGCCTTAGCATTTTTTGTCACCCAACTTTACACCCGAAATCCCAATAAAACCAATCACTCAACCGGTTGCTTCTCATAAATTGGTAGAAAAAAACAACAAATCGAAGGAATGAGGAGAAACTTGCGAAACCCACATGGTACTTAGCTGATTAAAAGCATTACACAGACGAAAACCCAAGGAGCTGATTTAAATTGTCAGTCCAAATCACACCATTCCAGGTCATTTCCTCTCCGAGTCGTCGCAATAAAATTAATCCCTTTTGTTTCTCCCTCCCCCTCTCAAAAGCGAGATGGATCAGGAGAAAGGTGAGGAACAGGAGATTTCCCCCCCTCTTGAATTCCAGTTCTCCAAGGAACCGGCATTACTTTGATTTGAAATGCTTGGAATATCAGTGGTGTAAATCCACCAAACTTAGTTTTGTTTTGTTCGAGTAATCTTATGAGTCAGGTTGCTGCGACCGCTTGTAAACCAATTGGGAGAAATAATCCACATATAATTCGCTCTCTAGGCACGGGATTATACTTCTTGATTATGCTTTATGCAGTGTAATCGTTTCACCTACTTTTTTTTATCCCTAGTGCAGGTACATGTGTGGATAAAAAATCCTAAAGTTAAATTATTTCGCTAAACAACTATCCAGCAAGACCAAAAGAAAAAGGTTCGCAAATTTGTTGATTTTTCAGTTAAAATTTATCTTTATTTAACTAAAAATCGCAAAAATACTACATTAAAATACTAAAGCAAGTTATAAATTTGTAAACTTTTTCTTTTTTAGAGGCATAAAAAAAGTGCTATTTTCGTTTGCTAATATTTTCTCGAATATTGAAGATATTTTCATGAAATTTTTTCTGCGTGTTTTTTATATTACCAGCAAATTTCTCTGTGAAGTTTTTGATCTGTCTCCTTATTTTTTTTCATTTATTTTTTTTATTTCGACACTAGGGTTGTGTGTGACTGTCATTTTTATTAGGTCGGGGCACGGCTTATTAGATACTTATACAGGCTAGCCGAGTACGGAAATCATTGCAAATCCAGATGGCATTATTGGACAAACTGGCAAAGCATATTCACAGTGTTGAAGGCGGTGGGTGATATAGGTAGGTCTTGTAGCGCTCCAAGCGGGAAAAGTTGTCAAATGGTTTCAATTGTTTAAAACTCGGCTAGCCTGTATAAGTATTTAGTAAGCCGTGGTCGGGGTAATCGCTTTACAATACTGTTACTTGCATAGCTGTAGATCTTTCCGTGAACCTATGAATCTATAGCCGCGTTCACAACAGCCATTATATCGGAGGAAAGGCGGAGAAAACCGGTTCTTCTTCCACCGCTCTCCCTACGCTAGGGAACCTGACCATCCGTTGGAAATTCTCCCCTGGGCCATAGCGTAGGAAATGTTTTAATTGGATCAACCTCCTGAAGACGGCGCTCTTTCTCGCTTCCCGTAATGCATTTCTAAGAGCTCGCTCGCTTGTCACGTGATTCTTTCTACTGGTAGGACGAGTGCTCTTGTGAACGGGCTATTCAATTTCCTCACGGCTGGTTTTCGGAGATCCCTTTCCCCTACTTCTTTAGCTCTTTTTCCGGTTGAACAGGTTGGCTGTCTTGAACGCGGCTTATATATAATCTTATTCCTCCCCCCCGAACCACTTTCGTGGTGATTAAACCACGGCTTACTAGATACTTATACAGGCTAGCCGAGTTTTAAACAATGAAAACCATTTGACAGCTTTTCCCGCTTGGAGCGCTACAAGACCTACCTATATCACCCACCGCCTTCAACACTGTGGATATGCTTTGCCAGTTGGTCCAGTATTGCCATCTGGATTTGCAATGATTTCCGTACTTGGCTAGCCTGTATAAGTGTCTAGTAAGCCGTGATTAAACCAACAGACGGTTCAGTCGGAAAAATTCAAACCAACATTTCCAAACATCAACGCGCATATTCACGTCGAAATCAAAGATTTAAACAGAAACTTTGCGCATTTATAACACGCTCTCCCCTACAGCTTTCTTCTCAAAACTCATCAGATCCATCAACATTACACTATCCGGCCGAACTCAGAGAGAAAATTTCCCTAAACAAATTCAAATACCACCTACCCCATGAATTCTTAACCCTGGCGATGCCATTAATTGCGGTTTGCTTTGGAAACAAACGGGCCTGACAGCTTCGAAAACTCGCTATAAATTTCCATTAGGCTTTCACCCTGGTTGATGGATTGATATACGCTCTTTAAATCTACGACGTCAAAAGTCGGAATTTCTATCCGGGCGAGACTAATGAAGTAATCATATTACTCATAGACGTTCAAATTAATTTTAAGATTAATCCTTCTGCTGAGCTTTAGAAGTAACACATATTATTATTATTTTCTGATGGAAGGAAAGACGTAATTGAAGTCGACGATTCGTTATCGATGCAGATGGGGGTTTTGGGTGATAAACATGCGGGTAATGGGTTGGTTGTTTTTGGAGAAGGAAAGGATGGTGGACTTGACTTATGAAGATGGATTGTTTTTCACCTCTTTAACAACGCCCCAGAATTTTTACTATACTCTTCTACAGCAACGTTTCCTGACACTATGATGTCAGTACGCCGAAGGAGAAAACGGGTAAACACAAAGTCTGTTGGGTTGCTATACTAGACAGCAACTTAAGATGACCCTACGACGTCACTAACAAACAAAGTAGTTCCCATCGCAGTGTCTGAATTTTGAGTGAAATAAAGAACGTCAATTTAAAAGTACGATTGTTTTGTTAAACCCATGTATATATAGTGCTTTTCAATAACGATTTGGGTACCGAAATTCCTCTTAGCAACCCAACAGGCTTTGTGTTTACCGATTTCTCCTTCCGCATTTGTGACGTATACTCGGTTCACGAAACGTTGCTGTCCAGTATATACTCGACAGCAACGTTTCCTGACCCTATGATGTCACTACGCGGAAGGAGGAAACGGGTAAACACAAAGTTTGATGGGTTGCTAGGAGGAGTTTCGGTACGCAAATCGTGATAAAAAGACGCTATACATACATGGGTTTAACAAAATAATCATATTTATTTTTAAATTGGCGTTCTTAATTTAACTCACTCAAAATTCAGACACCGCGTTGGGAACTAGGACTTTGTTAGTGACGTCATAGGGTCAGGAAACGTTTCTGATGTCGAGTATAATGTATGGCATATAATCGTTATGTCATCTATTCCGTTAAATATTGTCAGGTTGTTATGGACGCCAAATGTTAGAAGAATCGCCCAAACTGGAAAATAACCGAAAGATATATGCACCTTTATTAGTAGAAAACACAAAAATCTGGCCATGTTTGAATATTTGGAGTCCAAAAACACCTTGATGATTTTTAACAGGATAGATAACGGAATATTAACTTACAGGAAATACTATAACATTTATTTTGGTTAAAATACTAAGAAATGTTAAGGCGGAAATAACTTTGTGAAAAAGATACCCAGGGAGGTTAAAAAAGATCCTTTGTGATTTTTCAACTTCTATTTTAAATACAATCATTTGTTCCTTATTTCAAAATAATTAAGATTACTTCGGGGAAAAATTAGATGCTAACTCAAAGAAACCATATTTTAGCTGGTAAATAAAGTACAGAATATATGAAAATAATAATGACAGTCTTTTAGGATATGATACATGTGTTCATGTGATCACACTTTCTCCCCCTTATGCTGTTGCTAACAGGAAAAAAAAACTACTGCGTACTTTTACCTGACTGCGCACTCTTACCCTCCTTTCCCCTATTTAATGCATTTTCCAATGCAGACGTTACCTAATCATATAACAAAACTTATTTATAAGCTTTAAAACACTTTAACATAAATAACTCCATAGAAACTTTTTTAACCGCAAAATAAATCTCTTTTGGGTATTACACAAATATAACACTCTTTTGAAAACACCTCCATTTTCCACAATCAGCCTAATGAGCTTTATTAGAGCAGATCCATTACTGAACATCACTTTCAAATAAACTTACTGTCACAAGTAATTTAAACGCTTTCAAGTTCCTTTTCCCTTACTAAGCCAAAACTAGCTTCGAACCCACTTTTGTTAAAAAAAAAATTAACAGCTCAAGAGAGACTTTCGTTTGCATTATCATCATATTTTACGATGAATGTGCTTCATTAGCGTTTTAAAAAGCATTCACGTAATCCGCCTTATATTAAGAGTAATTTATCTTCCACCAATTAGCGGTGTGACGTAGTTAGCAAAGTTATGAATGCTTTTAGAATTTATCCTTTTTCGGAAGTTAATCTGTTTTTTCGTTTTGGGATTGTAGAAGAAGTGAAATTCTAGATAAAATTTGGAACTTTAGGGAAATCAATTCATTCGAATATCAGTTCTGGTAGTTACAAAAGAAGAAAAATTATGCTATAACGCAAATTATACAATAATTCGGATTAATTTATACTTCATTAAACATTCATTAAGATGGAAAACCTGAAGAAACCTTTTCCTTTAAAATTTAACTTAAGTTTGAGAAATTATGAGTTATTAAAAAGTAAACATCGTTTGTGAAAAAAATACATATTTTCCAGATGTAGTACACACAGCTTGTAGAACTTTATAACTTAATGTTTTTAAAAAAATTAATTTCTTAGGCTTTTAAGTAATTTTAATTTATCTTATAAGAGTAGTAAGTTAAGTAACTTACATTATCATTTTGAAAAAGTAAATTGAGAAAATCCAATTTTTTTATAGCTGATATTTTGTGCAGTACAGGGGTACATTTTTCAAAAATAGCAGAATGCTTGGTGCAAACTAAAGTTCTACAAAATACTTTTTTTACTTGCTAATGTTATTTGTAAAACATTATGGTATGATAAAGCCGTCGTCATTCATTGATAAGTAGCTTTAAAATAATTTCATAAATGTGAGAATTCGTAGTTTCATGTTAACCCAAAACCAAGTGCTTAACTTTTCAATTAAAAAATAATGAAATAAATTCCTTTTTACCATATTAGCCAAAATTCTGCACCTCACTTTTTTAGTTTTGAAAAACGTATAAAATGCTTCTTATCTTTCTGCTTTTAATAGATACTTATACACGTTTCCCTCTTCAAAAACGCATTAAAAAGTTCTTATACGAGCCTTATTGTGGATATACATATCCCTAAACTGAGTTCAAACATCCCCTTAAGTGAATCAGCATATTGTTTCCCTATTGTTTCAAATAAACCAATAATATGACAACAGCCCCAGATACAAACGTTAACATACCCGTTCTATTTTCTAAATAACTGCAATGTTAGCAGAAAACACATTTTTCAATGTTCCACTTTTTAAACACGGAATTCCATCGCTGACTATATTATTACGGAACATAACGGTATTTCGCTTTCTTCATCCATATTCCCCGAAGCAGTTAGCCTCCAATCGCCGTGCATAAAAATGCGAAACAGGGGAAAAAAATCCCTACAAAGTCTCATGTTTTCACGGTTATCCCCTTCTAGATGGAAACAAATTTACTCCATAATCAATACGCATTCAGTGAAACGTGCAAGCTAAAAAAAAAAAAAAAAAAAAAAAAAAAAAAAAAAAAAAAAAAGAGAATACACCCGTTCCATCTCCATCTTGCCGAATATTCCCGGGACAATTGGTTACATTCTATCCCAGCCTTTTCCTTTTCTCTTTGTTGCCCATCAAATCTTTCTCTCTATTTTTTTTATCTTCGATTCGTTTCTGTTTTTTTCCCCTTCCGCGTTCTGTTTTAAATTTTTGTTCGAATGAACGAGAAGGAAAAACGGATTCCTTCCGTCTCCGACTTGCAGTGAAAATGTCGCACATAATGTTGCAGTATTAAATGGAGTCGGAATTTGTATTTGGTCTCCGTAGGGAGTGTATTTCTATCCTTCCCTGTATATATATAGTGAGATCCAGACGAAAGAAATGTAAGTAAAACTGGAACCAATAGGCATGGTGAATGTTTCAGTAGTTGAGTTTTTTCGCAATAACTGCGAAAACCGTATTTTTTTCTTTAGTTTATTTTTTTAATCTTTGAAAAGGGAATAGAATGGGAATCCGAATGTCTTGCCTCGTTTCATTTTGTAAAACGAAGTCCTTAATGTTTTCCCATCGTAGTTATACAATTTTATGAAATGACTTATATGTAACTTTTAAGTAGAAATAAGTATCTTTCTATTAATATAGGTTATATATACCGTTAGAGATAGGTCATAGATTTAAAAACAATTATCTCTTTTAAAATGCCTGGTAACATTGAAGGAAATAAAAATTTCAAACCCCCCTCTAAATATAAAATTGTTAAGTTTTAAAATATAAACATTTTAAATTGTAACTTGTTGTTAACTAAATTTTTCATACATAATGATCATTATTTTAGGGAAATTTAAATTCATTAATAAAAATTTAAATTTTATTGATTTCATCCCCATGTTATCTATTACATATTAATTGTCTGTCACAACTATTATCTGTAGTTTTAAAATTTGTGTCGTTATGTTGTTATTTTAATATTATCTCCCTTTTTGATGACAAGCGTGGTTTTTTTAATTGTTAGTGTTTTTATTTTATGTTAATAATGAACTATTAATATAATAATAGTGATGTACTAACGTTAAGTAACACATATCATTATATGAAACAAGATAACCAATCGCTGTACACTTTTACTACGACATTTTCAAAACTGAGTAAAAATTACTCAACTCTGAGTATGTCACAGTCAAACTAAGTCCTCAACAAAATTTACTCAAATATGAAACATGAATGTACTCATTTTTCAAAAAAAAAAAAGTTTCATATCAAATTTAAACCACAGATTTACGCAGATCTTACTCAGAATGTCATTTCTCTACCCAGTGCACCTACAAAATAAGACTCCTACAAAATGTCGCTGTTACCAATCCCCTAGGAGCAAGAAATCGTACATCGAGTCCAAAAAACTCTGCCGCAAAAATAGTCACAATACGTCATCCTGTTCGGCTGTGACAGCTGCCTCAAAGATACGACGAAGGTCCTACAAAACAAACGCCACAACCACTTTCAAATGTAACAAACCTGCTTCAACACAGGTCACTTCTTAAACCAAACCCAATAAAGAACAGCGCCTTATCCCCCAATCTGGGTCCTTCCTAAGTGAAAATGTATGGCCGCCGGGTCCCTGCTTTCTCCGACATAGAGGCGTTCCTTTGGAAGATCCTTCTCTTCGCGACCCTGAGCTTTAATCCCACCCTACTTTCTGATTTGGGAGTGACAGGGTGTCAGTGTCCCTCAGGGGACGTTTCTGTCCTTTCCCTCTCGTCATTCTTTCGGGCGAGGAGTGGTGAATAGCCATGAGAACTTTTTTCCTGTGCTGGTTTTTTTTGTTCCTTTTGGATATAGGTTGATGTAAGAAAATTGGGAGTTTTGGGCATTTTGGAATTGATGGAGTTAAAGAAATGAGAATTCTTATACTACTACACGGTAAGAAAATGCCAATTATGAATTATTTCAAGTATTTATTTACTTTTCTTTTCATTTAGCTAAAAAACTTATTTTTGAATCATTATTCTGAACAGTTTTCGCAGTTATTAACTTTATAATTCGGCTATCAAAGGGTTCACAAACTTTTTAATTTCATGCAAAAAACTATTGAGCACAAACCTGTGGATATTATTTTTTGATTTTATCTGAATGTAATACTAATTTATATTCCATGGTGTAAAGATGTCATTTTTATAATGATGATTGAGAAAAAAACAGTTACACCAAATATTTTACTTATGATTCATCCATATTCAATCATGTTAAACCAATAATAATTTACTTCCCCTTGAAAAGAGATAACTACAAAATATTAATGAATAATTTTGAAGTATTCCCAAGTTTTCCTTAAGAACAACAAAACTTCCCTGTAAAATATGCAACATAATTTAAATTCACTACGTAATAATTACTTTCCCATCTTACCCCTCTTCAAAATTTCCAATGAAAACATACTGTTCCCGCTTTTATAATACGTTTTATCGAAAACGACAGAAACGAGTACAATATTGGCAACGTGTTGATTAAAACAACAGCCAATTATTTTCATCACCCACAAAGTAACTCTCGGATCCCTCATTTCAATTAACCCCCCTCTCTAAAAATCCGTCCCCCGAAGTTATCTGCTCGGAGCCTTAATCCAATCCTGTCAAAACACAACAAAACAGCCTTTGCCCTGCCCCAGGCTTTTCGATAATATTGAGGAACAATGGCCACTTAATGTTGCCATAATTAGGAATAAAATGTTTACCGAGATAACACTTCTCTTTAATTACGCGTTTAAGTGTGGGGGGAATTATGCCCCCCTTTCCCCCTAAGACTAAAGAAACAATGAAAACAACGGAGGTGACTAAGTATTTTGAATTTGTTAATTAAACATTTGGAGCATGGAGGAAAGCTTTATTCTAGCTGTGTGTTTGCGAGAAGTTTTATTTTTTTTTTGTAAAAGTTGGTTATTTGTTTTTAAATAATGAATTCTTAGAAGTGTTTTCTTTGAAGTTTCAACGGTTGAAAGTTTTTGTTTGCGAATCTTTTTCGTTTTGGGGGTTCGGTGTTCATCGGGGGATTCTTTAGAAACTTAATAACGGCCGGTGGTTTAGGGAAGTGTATAATTGACTTTTTCCTCGTTGCTTTAATACGCGTTTAATTTCTCTCTAGTGTGTTGCAGTAAAAACGAGCGGCTCTCTTGTTAATTGTTTATGCAAGAGGTTTCCTTGGCGGGAGTTGTTTTTTTTAGTTTTCTTGATGAATCTTTTCTTTGAGCGCGGTTTTCGATTTGCAGAAATTAACTAGGCTGATGCTTTTAATTGGGTTATGGTGCTGTTGTTGTTTTTGTTTTGGTTGAAGTTCGAATGAGGTGGAACTAATTGGGAATTTCGCTTTGACTCCGCAGTGTTTGTATTGTACACCTGGGGTCCGATTGAACTCTAAAATACATTAAAGAAGTTAAACCAGAACTAAAGAAAAAAATACTGATTCAACCTTCATTTGAAGTTTCAAATAGGATCAATATCAAAACACATAAAGAATACGCTGCAAAAACACTAATTATTCAAGTTATTTGAAGACAATGTAATTTTTTTTTAAATTCCTTATTTTACATTTATTTATATATATTTTATATAATATTTTAGAGAAACTTCACACACATTTATTATTAAAACATATTTTAAAACTTCAAGCCACATCATTATTAAAAATGCACCATTTCACAGCACCAGTTGATAAAATCACTAAAAATAGCAACACATTCTGTGACTTTATAGACACCACGAGTGGTTTTTATCAAATCATTGCAATTTAATGAAATCCTTTATAAAATTTGACACAGAAGAAAGTTGAAATTTCCCGAACGGTATTTTTATAGGAATACTTCGCAATTATTGCTCTTTCCTCATTAAGATATTTGTCAACTTTGATTTTTCAATGGAGCACAAAACTAAGGGATACTGAACCGTTAATTAATTTTATACGATTTCACTGTAAGTACATTTTTAAAAGTTAGATTTCAGTTCATTTTAATTTCAAAAATAGACTACTATTAAACCTAGTCATACTAAATCTCCATAAAAATCAAAAGATATTTTCGTCTGGCATTGGATCTGAATGATAATCAACTTTCTCTTATCAGTATTTCAAATGTTTTACTTACTTTAACTTCATTATAAATTTGTAGATTTCAAGTAAAACTAATAGCATCGTCATAAACACTAAAAAACTTTCTCACGAGCTTATTATAATTACTTATTCAACTAATGAGCATCCTTAATTTTTCGTAAAAGAACGTAATTACCCCAGACGGGAGGAAGTGGGTGCAATAATTACCACACTATTGAGTTTCATTCACGTTTAGAAGTCTCAAGAATGCATGCTTTCTTTCACGCTATCACTTCTGGGAACCCGAACAAAAACCCGAAAGATCTCTCGAATATTTTAAACAACAATCTCACATCCCGATTTCGATAACAATCGTTTAAAAGAATGATGTTCTTTCTTTAGATTTAGAAGATTCATTTCACCCCTCCCTCCCCCCCACTCTAAAACGAATCGAACGGCACTCTTGTCAAACGAAACGCACCTTCGCATTACCTTCATTGATTGAGAAGGTGACTTTTTTTTTTTTTGCGGTTCCTTTCGAACTAACTCAAACGGCACCGTACTGTGTAATTAAACGTTAAAAATCGAACAAAAGAGCGATTGACGCTTGTTCTTTTTGGGCGACCAGAGAACAAAACGTTAATAAGCAACGTCCCTTTATTTAAGACCGCCATCTTCTATCTTTTGTAAAGGGAGGGGAAATTAAAAGCGAAGTGAGCGTTTGTGGGCTTTTTGAAGATGATTAATGTCGGTTAATTTCCTGTGTGGTGGAGTTTTGAAGAGATTAATACGGGATTATTGTACTAGAAGCGGTTCGTTAGATGTCTTGTCTTGTAGTAATTTGGGGGGACTGAGATCGCTTTCTATCGATTATGAAATTAGGCCCGGAAACTGTTCATTTTTTTTATCGAAATGTGACATTGTTTCAAGGATTTAGATCTGAATCTTTGAGGTAATGGCAGTTAGATCGTTGTTTTGAAAAGATCAAGCTCGCTGCTCTCCTTTTCCAGACATCCCAATTTATGTTAGACGCAATATACAAGTTATTTTTTAAAAGTTTTAATATAACGTTGAACATAAAAACGACATTTTTTTTACAAGTATATGATTCTACACTCGACAGCAACATTTCCTGACCATATGACGTCACTACGCTGAAGCAGAAACTCCGCATAATAAAAAAGTTAAACGTTGCCCCTGAACACTGAAAAATGTCCTCAAGCGGACACAGTTACATTTGCGGACATGAGTTCCTAAGAAAATCTTGTTTGTCATGACATGAAAGACCTAAGTTTGACACCAACCTTTTGAGACACCCTATACAAATTTTACTCTCACATAGAGTGTTTTCAGGTGACGTCACAACCGGTTATTTTCTTTTAACTGTGTACCTTCAGTAGGGCTTTTAACTGTTGCTAAGGCCGTTGTTTATCTGTTGCTAAGGCGGTTTTTAGGTATGGGATCACGTGATTGCAAATGCTCCAATAGAAGAATTCCACGGTTAGTCATTTTTTATAACTGTTAACCTCTATAGGGCAAAAAACTGTAACCTTCTGTTGCTAAGGCCGTTGTTAGGTCCGAGTCATGGGATTGAAAATGCTCTATAAGGATAGACTAACAAACGCCCTACTCAATACTCTGGACTGTCTCCATAGTTCAGAATTACCAATCCAATTTCAAGAATAGACCCTCCTCACCACCTCTGCAACCCTTTGGGCCGATATGGATCCCCTCTGCCCCAAAGCACCCGCCATCCCAAAAGTCACAGATGTATTACCCTCGACGTTCTATAGGAGCAGTAGCAGTTAAGAGCCCCTAACGATTCCCGATTGCCCGAGCCCTAGCCTAGTAAATCTCTGCTAGAAATGGGAGTCCGCAACACATTTTAAACTGCCCGGTCGATCCTCCTTTATTTGCTAGTAGTAGTAGTTGTACACGTTGTTGCGGGTTTATCTAATTCTTTTTTCCCCGTCCAACGTCTCTTCTGTAGTTTTTTCTTCCCTCTTGATTTCTTTCCCATCGGGCTCTTTAAACGCTTTATGGCTGCGACAGCGGGAGGCTAAATTACAACGGTTGTAATAGAGGGGAATTGCGGGCTTCTATCGTTTAGTTTCTCTCGGATGGTTTCTTTAAGTTTGATGAGGGATAGTGAGATAGAGGAAAATGGGGTGTGTTTATAGTTTTTTTTTTCTGGAAGGACAGGTGTAGAGAAGTGTTCATCTTTAAGCTGAAAGAATAGCGTAAAATGTTTTCTTTAGAAATAATAAGGGTTTATTAAAAATCGAAGATTATACTAGACAGCAACGTTTCATGACCCTATGACGTCACTAACAAACAAAGTAGTTCCCAGCTCGGTGTCTGAATTTTGAGTGAAATGAAGAACGTCAGTTTAAAAATATGATTAGTTTGTTAAACCCATGTATATGTTACGGGCAAAGTAATTAATTGGGCATTATTAAAATGCCCAAAGTGGAGGCGGGCAAAGTGATAAATTTCATTGATAAATGCCATTGAATTTATCACATTACCCGCCTCATATCGGGCATTATTAATAATGCCCGGATTTATCACATTGCCCGTAACATATATCGTCTTTTTATCGCGATTTGCGTACCGAAACTCCTAACAACCCAACAGGGTTTCTATTTACGCAGTTTCTGCTTCCACGTAATGATGTCATAGGGTCAGGAAACGTTGCTGTCGAGTATAGCAATAATTTGAGAAAGAAAATTTGTGTACGACCTCAAAGAAACATTTTTTTTTCGGCATAAATGACACGTTAAAAGCGAGCGTCATTCTATTGAGTTTTGAACTAATTTGATTTGGTTGAGAAAATAAAGTCCTACAACCTTCAATAAAATTTAATACATTTGATAATAATGTTCGGTAGTTTTCCTTATTTCTATGTTAAACTTTAATTATAATAACGCTGTATGTTAGTGAAAGTAGAAAGTTTCAAAAGGGATCTCGATGTTTAAATAATTAGTAGTTAAATGAATGGATGTGTTTTTCTTATAAAAAAAGTTTTTAATTAACACTGCTATCATATAGTACATATGTTTAATAGAAACTTTGACATTAAATAAATCTTCTAATCTCAAAGAAGATACGACGCAATGTGACTATAGTTTACTTTTCAAGTATAGCATTACTTTAGAAGACACATACTAATACTTTTATACTTTAAATTTCAGACACAAATTTTTTACGTGAAGTATGATTAACATTTCTCTTGATTTTATCAACGCATTTAGATTTTTCCTTCAATTACTAAGACTTAATAACTGGCGCTAGAAAACCGTAAGAGCTGAAATTTTATATCTTATTTTATTGAAGGAAGCACAGAATCGTTTAACCGAAAAACACGTATAATTAACTCTAAATCCGTTTGAAAGCGCTTGCGATAAATGAATAGATAACATCCTAGTAATCAAGAATTTCATTAGGGATTCCAAGCTAATTAAAACAAACTCCAAAAACCATCGATTCATCAACAGACTAAAACTTCTCCAGACCATCAAACAAATAATCCTCCCTCCACAGGATTATAGTCCCCCAATTTCACAACGGAAGAAAAAAAAACCCACACACAATTCAGAAAATTTTTAACCCATGCCTTTTGTCCCATCCCTTTAAACAGGTTTAACGAACCACATTATCTCTAGTGGTTTACCGAAGACTCATACATCAACCACCTGGCATTTTCAGATGACATCCTATAATGAGCCTTTTAAGTCCACCTTCAAAAAACTATCTTTTGCATTATCCGCCTTAACCAGATGAAAAGCCGACGAGGTCAGTTTTTAAGTTAAACTCCGCGCAATTAGTAGAAGATAATAACGTATTTATGAATTCAGAGGGCAGACGACATCTTTTGTTTAGTTTTTGTTGGCAACACCGAGAGGTGTTCGATAAAAAAAAAAGAACGTTTACTCCCTTGTGTAAGCAATCATCCTCACGGCTCATTGATTAATCGAGATTAATTAACAGCATGTCCTCTCACTCCCCAAGCATTTTCTGAAAGGTTTTAACAGTGCTTTTAGGAGGAACGTCGTAAAAATTTAGGGCCGTTGAGAATTTTTTGGGTATTTTTTTTATTTAAAAAGCGGACAAGTAGTTGTTCCGCTTAGGATCCTGTTATAAAATTCTTAAGGTTTAATTAATCATGCTAGTTTTTTTTTTGTAGCGGCATAAATTAAGCAGTTAAGTATTCGAGAAAAAGCTCTTCATTTTTAATGCAATTAATCCCTTCTTTATGCTTAGCAATGCATCACTTTTTTTTTAATAGGGCTTCTAGTTTTTTTGGGTTGGGAAAATTGTAAAAATGGTGATATATCAGTGTCATGGGATTATTATTGAGCTTATGCGGATGATGCCACAGTCCACGTCATTCCTCATTATTCACAGCTGTATTGCTGTGAGTTATTAATTTTTATTCACTGTGATCAGTCGTAATATTGAATAATTTGAATTAATTATAATGATTTAGTGATTTTTTTTGTGGTGAAGTTCGCTTTAAAACAATTAATTTTCTAGGTTTTTTGAAAAACGGGTTTTTTTTGAGGCATCGAGAATTTTCAGAGCCTAATTTAATGATGAACGAAATCGTTATTTTTGCAAAATAAAACTGCCTTTTTTTCCACTGGTGTGAAACATAAACCCTCATTAATTAGTTGAAACTTATTTCACTGAAAATTTAAAACAGAATTTTATAAAGCTGTGAGGGATGACAATAGTTTCGAGATATAAGCTGGTTAAGAATGAAAGAAGAGTGCAGGGTGAACGGAAAAACCTCAAATATTTTAAAAATTCACAAAATATATGGAAAAATAACCGGATTAATCTTAACATTCTAGGTGCCTATTATTTTGAACCGTCTTGGACTTCATTTTCAAGAAGGCAGACATGAACGGCTGTATCGCTTGATAAGTAAGTAAACAATTTGATTTAACCCATTCTCTAGTACCTACTTGTGTTAATGTAAGGGTGTTGCAACGAGTTCGCTCAAGCACAGAACAATCAGATTTTTTACGTGGATTTTTTATGTATTAAAATCCCCATGAAATCATTGCTTAACAAGTTAACAATCTGTAAAAATCAAGTTAAATGTACAGATACTTTATAAGTTACTCAGCTATTCCCCACACTTTGAAGGTCTACTATACCGTTAATAAACATCGTTAACAGCAAATATAAATAGTAAATTAAAATAGAGCATTCGCACATGACGTCACTTGGAGGACAAAAACAACGTTGCTAAGGCTGTTGTTAGGGGCGGGAAATAGAAGCATTCGCACATGACATCACTGGAGGATAAAAACAACGTTGCTAATGCCGTTGTTAGGTAAATTCATGCGATTGAAAATGCTCTATACAAAAACAAACTTCAGGAAAATGATGAAGTATTTTTAAATAATTAGTTGATGTAGTAATAATACAAGTGCAGCATGTTTCCCAAGTTAATTGGTCTAAATAAATAAATTTGTTTCAAAGTAAATCATAAAGAAGTTATTGGCATAAAACCGCTTAGTTATTCTTGGTATCAAACTAAAAGTTTCACTTAACATGAATAAACCTCTTTTATCCTGCTTTACCAAAGAAAACTTTAAGGTTTTATGGACTTAATGTTTAAAAAAGACCATTCTTATAAATTATAGTTTGTATTGTATTTAAAGTTTTAAAAAGTTCTTTTTCCTTAGTAAGCCCTTTTAAGTAACTTTTTTCCCTCAATAACTTTATGGACCTTTCATTTTTTTCTCTTGGTCTGAAAATATTCAACCAGCTCAGTGATAGTATGATAATTGAAATAAAAAGTATGCATACTTTATTCATCATATTTCACACACTATCGCAAGAGTTCGAATGTTATCTAATGTCTGGAAGGCTTTTTTAGTGTCTGGTTCTGCAAAGTTAATATTGCCTTATAGTTAGTTTCTCTTCTAGCGAAATCGGGAAGTTGACTTGCGCAACTTTCATTCTCATTTTTCCAGCCATTTCCATTTTTTTAGAAACAACCATTATTATACTATATTACTAAAGAGAATGACTAAAAAAGCAAAGCCATTCACGAATAATTTTCTTTACTTATCCCACCTTAATTTTATCTAGTTCACATTTTACTTGTAGTTGAAAGTAAACTTTTTTTCCCTTTCTAAAAATCTGAACTGTTTTTCATAACCTCATAATTGAAAATGTGCTTCTTCACGATTTTTTAAAAATATAAACAAAATTTCATTGTATTTATGTTACGGGTAATGTGATAAATCCGGGTATTAATAATTATGCCCGCGTATTTCTAGCATAGTGATAAATACTTATTGATAACTGCCATTGAATTTATCCCATTGCCCGCCTCACTTCGGGCATTATTAATAATGCCCGGTTGTGCCACTTTGCCCGTAACATATGTATTTATTTAGTTTGGAATCACAAACCTTTTAAAAATAAATTGCTCTAATAGTTTTCCTAATTATACCAACACATAATTTTTATTAGAGAAATCTATATGAATTTGGGAAAATTGCTAAGCAAAGCCTTGCATATTCCCATCTTGAAGAAACAGTGAAATTCAATATGCATTACTGTATATTAAAATAAAAGTCAAATTATTTTATGGAATCTTCTATCAATAACTAGATTATTTCAACAATTTTCAATTTTCTTATTTTTTTAAGTTAGAAGAAATTGACTGATTCAAAAATACCTTTTAACTCGTAACAGTATAATAGTCCCCCTTTAAGAGATGAAAGCTAGATCATAAACAAAATTCATAAATATCGTCATCGCATACATAAATCAATAGGCTAATGAGGCTATCTATTAGGGAAAAGTTATTCTTATAAAATAATTTCACCATGCGAAAGTACTTAAATAAAATTTACTTCCGTGATTTAATTATAATCCTACACGCTATTCAATCTGAAGAACAATCCATTACATTTCGTAAATTTCGGACTATTCATAAGAATTTAATGTTGTACATTAACCTGAGTTTGTTCAAGTTCACAAACATAATGAATGAGTAAGAATATCTTTCAAAATGATGAATATGCATGCATGCATATGCCTCTCAGTTAGTTGAAAATGAACTTTGATTAAAATGGGATTTAATAGCTTAAAGCTCTTTCGCTTAATCTTTACTGTTGAAAATGCATTATTCCACTTTAATGTATTGTATAGCAGGGTTCCACGCTATCCATAGTTAAAATGTATGTCGCATCGTAAGTCGTGTTTTAGAGTGAATAAGTGTTTAACCATAGACTGAGTTTTGGATGGATAGCTAATGTGTTCTTCATTAGAATATCAGTAGATTTAAAAGATTCATTTGAGTGTTAATTTAAAAGGTTACTTTATTGTTTTACTTCGTTTTCGAAACCAAATTCATAGACTTTTACAGAAATGTATTGATTTGATGTAGACACCTCCCTAATGAAAATTGTAAAATAGATATGGTGCAAATGTTGTAAAAGTATTATAATCAACCAATCTAATTTATTGAACTGTTCTGTAGTGTTCTTGAAAACAATATGTTGCAAGTTTACTAATATAAGTAAGTTGACTGTGCCCAACGCGCCAAAGTTTTGACAGACGAGTTTATGCTCCTTATTTCTTGAGAACTGAGTGAACTGTTAGTTTGCTAGGATAGGTATTTATATTAAGTTCCTAAATTTATTTCTAAGAGCAGAAATTAATATCGACTTTGTTTTGCCTTACTATACTAGACTCCAACGTTTCTTTATAATTAATTGAGAAATAAGCTGAGAGCAAACGAAGAAAGTAGTTCCCAACGCAATGTGCGAATGCCATGTGAAATTAGCCATTACTTCAGAAATATAAGCATATTCAATCCATGCATATGTTGTGGTTTTGGATCATAATTTTCGTAAAATGTTTAGCATTTTTGATTTAGTGGCGTAGTACATTCGTTTAGAAATAAACGCGCCAGCCAATGAGAGCTAAGAGTTAATTCAGTTTTTCTTCCGCTCTTCGTGACTTCATTGTCAAGAAAGGTTGTAATCTAGTTTAAGTGACGTGCTTCTATACTAGACTGCAACGTTTCTTGAACCTTATGACGTCCCTACACGGAAGGAAAAACTGAGTAAACAAAAAGCCTGTTGGGTTTCTAGGAGGAGATGCACGGAAATCGTGATAAAAAGACGCTATTTATACATGAGTTTTACAAACTAATCGTATTTCAATTTCTAAATAGAAATTTTTAATTTCACGCAAAATTCAGACATTGCGCTTACGTTAGAACTTTCTTCGTTTGCTCTCAGCTTGTTTGTCCGGGGTCAAGTAACGTTGCAGTCTAGTATAGCATCATCCAAATGCGTCTGGATTTCACCCCTGCCTATAAACTGTATTAGGGTCACTTGGGGTAAGTGGGACCCCTTTTTGGAACAGTACATTTTTGAAGGTTCATAAAAATTTTTTGAAGAGGTTCAATTTGAACTTGATGACATATTCTATTTAAGACACTATTAATAAACAAAAATTTATAATTAGGTTCTAAAATAATGTTCTACATTTTTTTCACCTCTCCCGTCTTGGAATTTTGATTTCACGGCAATTCCTTCTGTTAATACTCCGTTCTGTTTTTCTGGAGCTTTAGAAGGATACATATTTTCCCGAAGCCTTAATGCATCTTTAAAAGGAGTGGAAAGTGGCGTTTCTAATTCTTGCCTCAGCTGACCGTGATTCTGTTCTTTATTATTCATCAGTCAGTTTCGGTTTTGATTTTAGGCTGTCCCCACCGTTGGATTTCTCGGGAAGGCCTTGAGCCTTGCGTGATATGGCAAGCAAGGATCCTCCCATGGATCGCCCTCTGGAAGGGTTTGACCCTGGACTCGGTACGGTTCGCTCTGACCTACAACTCCCTGTAGAGAAACCGGAGAAGTCCGCAGAGGAGATCAACGCACAGTTGGTCGCGAAGGAAAACGAGCGGGATTCCCTCGCGCGCGACCTAGAAGCCGTCCGAGGACTGCAACACCGCCACGACGAGGTTCGTCAGGCTGCGACTGTGATGACCGGCATCGAGGCTGCACTTATCGGAAAGTTAGAACAAGTCAATGATGAGTTGAATATGTTAAATTATCTTATTGAGAAATTCTTCAAGCCTGTAAACCCGCGAAAACGACGCAATGCGCCCGCTTCGTCCGACTCGCGTGCCGAAAAAACGCCGCGCCGATCGAACCCGACGCTCAAACATAGCAACAACGCAAACAACAACAGAAGTTCTGATAATGTTGTAATGGATTGTTCTGTAGTTAATGATGATTTGTCTGATACTAATGTTGGTAACCGTACTGTATTAGACGGCGAACTCCCGCTCCTTAAGCCCATCTTTCCGAATTACGATGGTGCTGATAACATGTCTGTTTACTCTGAAGTTGATGATGTGATTACGAAACCCAAACCTCCTCGTATACAACCTGTGATCATGCCCTTACCCACAAACTCTTCGCTGTTTGTTGCCGATCTGAAAAAACTTGTCCCTGACTTGTCTGCTAAAATCCGAGGTCCAAACTTGTATCTTTATGTAAACTCTGAAAATGAACATAGAGTGTTGACTTCCACTTTGGATAAAAGGGAATCTCCGTACTTTTTCCGTGTTCCACGTGACAAAAAACCGGTAAAAGCCGTAATCAGGGGTCTACCGATCAATGCTGATAAAAGCGTGATCAAAACTGACTTGTGCGATAAAGGTTTCGAGGTTCTTGAGATAAACCAAATGCGCAGCACTACAAATAAATCATTTATGCCTCTATTCCAGGTGCACATTGCCAGGTGTGAGGGCGCTAGGGACATATTTAATGTCTACGAGATAGACAACTTAATCGTTAGCGTTGTGCCATATGTTAAGAGGAAAGGTGTTCCTCAGTGCTATCGTTGTCAGGGTTTTAACCACTCTTCCCACAACTGCGCCATGCCAATAAAATGTGTTTTTTGTGCTGGGGCACACAATGTCGGAAACTGTGACAAAAAGGGTACTGATGCTAAACCAACGTGTGCAAACTGTAAGGGTGATCATTGTGCTAACTGGGTAGGGTGCGAAATGTTTCCTAAACCAAAAAATCAAAAACGAAATCAAAAACAGACTGGAAAACCAAACCAAAAACAAACTGAAAATACTCAACCAAAAACCTTCACGTCCAAAAAAGCTGACCCTGGTATTGCGTACTCTGATATACTTAAAAAGGTACAAAATGCTCCAAATCAAACTCCACCTGCATCAAACACTGCTGATATGTCTGATGTACTTAAAAATATGAGTCTTTTCATAAGGTTTTCTAACATCCTCACAGGTATTTTCGGTTCCACCGAAAAGTTTGAGGAACGAATCTCCAAGGCTGAAAATGCCAGCTCACAAAACGACAAGTTATTTGCTTTACTGGGTCAATATTAGCTCGTGTATATCTAATATTAAAGGTCTGAAACTAGTGTACTGGAACGCTAACGGTTTACGAAACAAAATGAACGAACTGCGTGTGTTTGTGAATAAACATTCCCCTGATATAGTATGTGTACAGGAAACATTTTTTGGTAGAAATGATAGTCCAAAAATGCCCAACTATGTGCTGTATAGTAACCCTCGTGTTGGTTGGAAAGGAGGGACAGCAATCTTCGTAAAAAACTGTGTTTCGCATCATGTTCACTCGTTCACTAATCTGCCGCCTTTTAGGTTTATTGATGCAACAGCTATAACTGTTATGGGTCCTACTGGTGCCCTACTTATTGCCTCGGTCTATGTAAAACCAGGTACTGATCCCATGTTTACGCTAGATTTCGAAACCCTACTGTGTTTGGGCAGGGAAGCCCTGCTTGTGGGAGATTTTAATGCACACCACCGTCAGTGGAACTGCAGATCCACAAACGTGCAAGGTAAAAGGCTGCTAAATTTTGCGAAAGCCGCGGAACTTGATATTTTAGCGCCTGATTCTCCAACACACTTCCACTACGATGGCAGCCCGTCCATTATTGATCTTCTAGTAAAAAGGGAGTTTCCGTATGATCTAAAACTCACGTCCGTAGCGGAATTATCTAGTGATCACAACCCTGTGATTGTGGAAACCATGTTCTCGGTGCCTAAACCGGAACCCTTTTTCCGCCCAAATTGGGAAAAATTTACTGAACAGTTGAGTAATGTTGATTTTCCTGCTGTAATGCCTGAAACTGAACACGACTTAGATGTACTTGTGAAAAATACAGTGTCTAACATAATGACTATAAGGGAAAATACAGGTAGATATGTTCCCTCTACGCAAGCAAATACCTTGCCCATGTCTCTACGTCCTCTACTTAGAGCTAAGAACCTGGCCAGAAAAACGTGGCAGGATACCAGGTCGCCTAGAGATAAGACAAAACTCAACAGGTTACAAGCCGAATTTAGGCTGGCGCTAAACAAATTTAGGGAACGCAAATTTAGGGAGGAAATGGAGGCCCTAAATCCTCAAGATAACTCACTGTGGAAGGTAATAAAATACCGACGTGCCAAAAACAAGAAAACGACTATCCCAGTGTTGTCAAAAAATAATAGTACTGCTTTTACTGTGTCGGAAAAAGCCGAAATGCTAGCTGATAGCTTGGAGGCTCAATTTTGCGAAAATGAAAATGGTGATGCTGATTTTGAAAATGAGGTAAACACACGTGTACTATCAAAACTATCTGAAACGCACATTGAAGAAATCCCTCAAGCGTATCCCTCAGAGGTAATTGCGTATATCAAAAACTCTAAAATAAAAAAGAGTCCAGGAGGTGATCAACTGACAAACGAAATACTTAAACATTTGCCTATGAAAATGATATTCATAATAACTATGCTCGTAAACATGGTGTTTAAACTAAAGGTTTTTCCTACAGAATGGAAACAAGCAGTAATTGTGCCTCTGTTAAAACCAAATAAGAACCCTGCTGACCCGGTAAGCTACCGTCCCATTAGCTTACTTCCCTCTCTTGCCAAGCTAACGGAAAGTCTGTTGGTCAAAAGACTCCTTGTTCATGTTAACCCTATAATGGCTCCCGAACAATTTGGTTTTCGTCCCAAGTTATCTACTCAACACCAACTCTTAAGGGTGGTAGAACATATTCATGATGGGTTCCTCGCCAGACGATCCACTGGCGGGGTCCTCTTAGATGTAGCTAAGGCATTTGATAGAGTATGGATAAATGGAGTACTTTACAAACTATTACAAGCCAATACACCCCACTGCTTTGTGAAACTCATTCATTCGTACTTGACAAATCGTACTTTCAGAGTGAGAGTGAATAAACATCTTTCCTCACCTAGGGTAATACGCGCTGGAACGCCGCAAGGCTCAGTGCTGGGTCCGCACCTATTCAATATCTATGTGAATGACATACCCAAGCAGCCGCTGGTGCAGCTTTGTCTATATGCTGATGATACGGCACTGCTGGCTCAGGATAAGGATCCTAATAAAGTTGTAAAACAACTAAATGATGCTCTTTCTGAAATTAGCATCTGGTTAAAACATTGGAAGATAGATATCAATGTAAGCAAATCTCAATCAATCCTGTTCTCGCATAACAGACAACTCCCCCCTCCCCCTGTGCTGAACAATACACTAATACCTTGGACTAATGAAGTACTTTATTTAGGCGTCACACTGGACAGGCGATTAACCTGGGCCAAGCACATAAAAAACACTAAAGACAAATTTGGAGTTGGAGTCAGAGAACTGTTTCCCCTCTTAAATGGTAGATCCCATGTGTCAATCAATACCAAACTGATGGCATATAAATCTGTGTTAAGACCAGTTCTCTCCTATGCTTGTTGTGTATGGGGCCAAGCGGCCAAGACCTCTTTCAACAAACTAGAAGCCTCACAAATGAGGGTTCTCAGGCTAATACTCAACGCACCATACTACTATCGAAATATTGCTATACGTAGGGACCTTGATGTACCCACTCTTAGGGACTTCTTCTCTAAACTTGCGGTGAAATTCTTTGCTAATGTAGAAAGCAGCGAAAATAGCTGTGTACAAAACATCAAAAACTATGACCCTCGATTCGCGCGATACAAAAAACGCCCTAGAGCTCTTCTGCGGGAGATTTTGTATGCTACTACTGAGTAGCAAATGATTTGCATGTGATTGACCAATCTCAAAATTCTCTAAAAGTTTCCTTCAGGAAGCTTAGTGTAAAAAACCTCTGATACACCATGCTTTGCATCTAACCCTTCTGTTTTAGGCAAAAAATCTGCCAGTTATACCGGAGATAGAAGGCCCTTCGGGCCTAGGTGCTCCATCGTGTTCCCCCCCTCTTCTTCTTCTTTTTGTAAAAAATGAGACGGGGGTCCCACTTACCCCATAGGAAGGGGTAAGTGGGTCACCCCCTTTTTATTTTGATTGAAAGCAAGCAAAACTTAAGAGGGAGTAAGTGGGTCTTACTTGATAAAGTATAGAAGTTTTAGGTACAAAATATTTTATTCTAACTTAATCCATGTACGAGATATCTACTCACATTTAAATTAATAGGGTTGGTTGGGGTAAGTGGGACCCCTTTTTGGAACACTACAGTTACAGAATGTTTTCTTCAGGTTCGAATGGTTCGGGAGACTTATAAAGAAACCCTCGAAACTATTCCCCCACCCCACTGTGTGTTTTAATTAATTTCTCGGTAACGTGAATAAAAAAAACCCCAACTTAATAGTTTTTTTACTTACCACAGCTTATATTAAAACGCAAAATTAATATAAAATTTCAATAAATTACTTATAAATGTTTCAATAAACATTAAAATGGGGAGACTAGGGTGTCCCACTTACCCCATAATGAGGGGACCCACTTACCCCTACTTTGCTTAAATTACGGGGTAAGTGGGACCCCCCTCTTAAAAATCTTTAAATCAGAGATTTTGTGAAAATTCAAATTGCAGTATGTATTTTAAGTCAAACCTGGCACAACAGTTGAAAAAACATTAAAATATAGTGGAAACTTTCCTGGAAACACTTCTTGGAAAAATGCATCTTGAACTCTCCAAAAAAAAAATTATGGAAATTTTTTTACAATAGTTCTATAATCTTAAAAAGAAATGACACAAAACTTTAATATATGCAAAACCCATCAGTGTGACAAAATGTAACATGATCAATGTGAATAAGTGTGAAATGTCCTTTACATAGTTTAGTTTGAGGGGGGTGACCCACTTACCCCAAGTGACCCTATATCATGGCCACCTGTAAGTTTTAGTGTAAAATTAATTATGTTAACAAAAGTTGACAAAACTATTGCCACCTAGACTCATAAGGCAATAGAAGCTCGAAATCGAGACGCAAAATAGTAGGCAAGACGTCACTTTTCAACAGCGCTAGGTATACAAGATTTCAGACTGGAGCTGCGCTGTTGTCCAAAAAAGCTATTAAGAGTGACGTCTTACCTACTATTTCGCGTCACGATTTCGAGCTTCTCTGGCCTTATGAGTCTAGGTGGCCATGGTTATGTCAACATTTGTTTTTTAATTAATTTTACACTAAAATTTCACCCGACTGTAACCATTACACACAGAACTGAAATCAATCGTCATCTGCGATATTTATATTCCCACAAAAAAATGTAAAAAAAAAAACCCAAACAGCTTTTGCAACAAAGCGAACCTGCTTCGTTGTTGCAAAATCATCGGCTTTCTGTCGTCTCAATCCCGCCCATCGTCTCAACACTGTCAATACTCGTCTGGCTCAGCGAGAGTTGAGCTACGGTTGAGTATGATTGATTTTACGTCCCAACCCCTTAACCCTTGGGCCGTATACGGACCGATGGTTGGAATAAAACAGTGCTTAGACCCTTTATCGACACCGATGGGAGAAAAATTCTATATTGAAGCCATCAATCAATTGTTCTTACACCCAACGGACGGAAAGACTGGAATTGGACTTGAAACGACGGACAAAAAAAAAAAAAATCGACGGAAAAGATCATTTTGACCTATGTCCCTTTGGGCGTTCAAATTTGGAAGGGTTTTATGTCAGTAATTTGATATAGGACGGAATCGTTACTGCTCTAAAGTAGTTATTTGTTCTAGAAACCTCGATATTTATTTCTTTTGTATTAGAACTTTTTGATAACGACGTAATTCTCTCACTGACGGAGAGTAGGATTGTGAGGATGGAAAAGGTGTCAAATATCCTTAGCAGGTGTTGTTTTACAGAATATGTGAGATTGCTAGTCAGTTCTATTGTTTTCATCAGACTCCTTTTCATCTGGTATTTAATTTTCCTAAAAGAGTTGATAGAGATGTAAGGGAAATTGAAAAAATACAGTCGACTCCGTTCATTGTGATCACGGTTAATGTTATCAATCAGATAACGTTATCGAAATTGACTGGTCCCGATCACTCCTATTTAACGCAAAATGTATCGTTTGATTTGATCAATATATCAAAATGTTATATTTTTTATCAAATTCTGGGGAAATCCCGTAAAAACCTCCTTTTCCCCGTTTGAAGGCCAATTTTAATACATAATCTTACAAAATGAGTAATTAATTTATTAGTGTTATATCTTCCACTCTGATATTTTTCTTTAAGAATGTAAAAGTTGTAAAATACACGCTAGGTAATCGTTTCTAATACTACTTCCATAAGAACTAAATAGCTGTGATTTTAAAGCAAACACGCGAGTAACATAGAGCATTTTCAATCATATGACTCGGACCTAACAACGGCCTTAGCAACAGAAGGTTACAGTTTTTTTTTTGCCCTACAAAAGGTTAACAGTTATAGAAAATGACTGGCCGTGGAATTCTTCTATTGGAGCATTTGCAATCACGTGACCCCATACCTAAAAACCGTCTTAGCAACAGATACCACGTTACATAGTAACCGGCTTAGCAACAGTTAAAACCCCTACAAAAGGTTAACAGTTAAAAGAAAATAGCTGGTCGTGACTTCACCTGAAAACACTATTGTTTGAAACGGTCTAGTATCGAATCGCTTAATCTTATCAATGGACTCTAACCGGTCACACGTGAAGTCTCGAACCAGGTAGGGGGTTAGAGTCCATTGGATATTGTTGTCATTCTACTCTTGTACAAAGGTGATCACTGATCACATTAAGTGGAGTCGACTGTAGAAACAATAAATTGAAAATAGCAAAAACAGAACGATCATTCTTTTTTGTAGGAACTTCTTAAAAAAAAAAGGAACTTTTAATGCACAGCTTACAGAAAAATATTAATTAAAATATTCTAGTTTCTAACTATAACGAAGTTAATATTGAATTAATTAATTACGGACATTTAAAACCAAACCAATGGAAAAATTATTTTAAACGTTTTCATTTTTAATTAAACGATGACATGTGATATTTCCACTTAAATTTCATTACAATTTAAAAGACATAAAATTATTAAGTTTTAAAATTTTTTCGTCTGTATTATAGTTAAATAATCAATAATCATGATATAAAAACCAGTAAATTAAGCTGTATGTGTTCGCACTTTTACTGCGTACAATGATCAAAATATAAAAAAAACCCAGAATTTTTTCAATGCAACTAGTACGTAAAATTAGGACGTACCTTTTGAGGGTAAAATTTTGTTTCATTCCCAGAAAAAATAAAATATTGCCATGATTAAAATATAAGAGTTGATTTCATACGAAAATTAATATTGAAATTTAATATAATGTTTCAAAAGTATTTCACTGAATTAAAGAAGTATAAAAAACTTGTTTTTAAAATGGAGAATGGGAAGAGTGTTTTTTTGTTAGTACGCCCAATTTTTTTCTATAAATGGAATAATTAGACAAAAAAAAATACAAAAAAACCCACATGTTTTTAAATGTGTCTTTAGTTTTTTTTATTAAATTTATCTGGTTTTTCATGTTTTTTTAATTAAATTAACAAACGTAATGCCTTTTTCAAAAAAAAAATAATGTTGCTCTGAGATATGGTAATCCCCCTATGAGATCCTCTTTCAGCAATAACTAAGACAAATGAAGTAGTCGACTCTTCTTCGCGGAATCGGAAACGAAATCAGCGTTCCGACAGACTCCGGAAAGCTCCGAACCTGTCTCCGAGGCATTATCCCGATGGAAGGGAGCGATGAAGAGGGGTATGCGGTCTGGCGGCTTAGATCCGACGAGTGCCGAGTGATGCCGACCATTAATCTCGGCCAAAGTCGGTAATTGACGACTGGAACCGATGTCTGAAGAATGGAGCTCGGAACTGTGGTGGGTTTTAAGTGTTTTGGGAGTTATTGGTTGTCTCTCTAGTCTAATTCTGAGATCAAAGGAACTGTGAGAGGTTTGAGGAAGGAAAGATGATGATATTGCGTGAGATGAGTTAGGTTTAGAGGTGATTTCTTGTTGTAGGGATTAAAAGGAAGTTATTTTGCACCGTTGTGGTATTCCACATTGCAGAAATGTATTACAGCTGTCACAAAAAAAGTCACAAAATACATTGTGGGCGAAGGAAGATGAGATGTATACTCGACAGCAACGTTTCCTGACCCTATGACGTCACTAACAAAGTAGTTTTCAGCGCGGTGTCAGAATTTTGAGTAAAATGAAGAACGTCAATTTAAAAATATGATTATTTTGTTAAACCCATGTATATGTATTGCTTCTTATCATCACGATTTGCGTACCGAAACTCCTCCTAGCAACCCAACAGGCTTTTTGTTTACGCAGTTTCTGCTTCCGCGTAGTGACGTCATAGGGTCAGGAAACGTTGCTGTCGAGTATAGCTTCGTTTTTTATGGTTTAATGAATTTTTCAAAAACAAAGTAGGCATTTTTTAAGGAGTCCGTCCTAATACTCATCGCAACATGCACTTTTTTGTTAAAAAATTTGAAGCCGTTGTAGCAAAAGATGCATATTGCGTTAGATTCGAAAACTGGATTTTTTTGTCACCAAATTTATAACATATTTTAGAGAGATTTTCTTTAATACATTGGTTAAATGAATAAATTTACAGCTCCTTTTTAAAACCAACACTTTAAAATAAAAAATTTGAAGTTTAAGAAGACCCGGTTTCATCGTCACAACAATAGGTATGGATAGATATAATTAGCTAATAATAAATAGATAGACATAGATAGACATCTATAGATGGATAGACATCTATTACATATAATAGAGCTATATATAAATGTAAGATTTTACAGTCAAGTACGGGTAAACACAAGTTAATCATTTATAAGTAATGCATAATTATTATGAATGTGTTCTTTCCAAACTAGCGTTTTTTCTAGACATGGCAAAACTTTAACGCAACTCGTTAAACTCAAACTTATCCAAACGGTATAAATAAATTCGATTCCAAATTGAACTATCTTCTTTTCCTGCTTTTACAGTTCTTATAATTAAACCATAAATTTAAAATTTTTCGTTTTAACCGTCTCTCCACCAACAAAGAATTATTCACCCTGTAACTGTTTATACTACTAACTCACAATTTATACTCACGGACATTTACGACCAAAACGAAAATTAGGACTAATAATATCCCCACAAAAAAAACAACAATAACAACAACAACTTCGCAGCTTATGGCACATCCTGCAAAAATGCATGAGCTGTCGCACGGGCTCATTTCTGGGACACAATGGTTGGATACAACCCTCTTTACGTTGCCCGGGTATATAAATAAAGACCCGGGGCATTTCCCTGGAGCTGTTTGGCCTAATGACGTTGTTGATCGTTATGAAGGGGGCTTTTACAAGTCCAAATTACGCCGTTGATTGCCGATGTTAGCGGTACAAATGTCCCCTGTCGCCGGGATGAAGTAAAATACCCGATGGATTGATACGCGTAATTTCAGCTTTGCGCGATATTGTGTCGTGACAGTTATTAAAGTTTATATCGTCTGGTGGAAGCCAGTTTGTTTCAATAAGCGTCGTGGAGGGGAATTGGGGAAAAAGGACCCCTGGGGGTCGGAAGTTTTATTTTTTTGAATGGGGCATGTGGGTTTATAAAGTGGGGATGTCGGTTTATTGTCTGAGCGGAATCGTTGTATATCAGTGTAAGTAATGTGCCCTTACAAATTGAAGGGTATCAAAATTTTCTTAAATTAATTTATTTGATCCATGTTCGGTTATTCAGAGAGCTTGGCTTCTCTGTGTTTGCTTTCTTTAAAATTGTTTTTAGAAAGAGAAAAGAGGCATTTGCGTATGACGTCACGATTCTTTTAGCTGGTAGAGACCCACCTGTTGCTAGGGTGGTTGCTAGGTGTGGGGTCACGTGATTGCAAATGCTCCAATAGGAGCATTCGCCAATGACGTCACGACCAGTTATTTCCTTTTAACTGTTAACTGCTGGTGGAGACGCATCTGTTGCTAGGGTCTTTGCTAGGTGCGAATCACGTGATTGCAAATGCTCCATATTTCTCTGCATAATTTCTTTTACAATCTTGACTCAAAAAGTCCCATGAATAGGTAATACAGTCTTAGAAAAAAATGCTACAGTTTATATGGCTGGGGTTAGGAAGATGATTTAAGTGTCATTCTTCATGGTTTAGTGTATTTTCGAAAACTATTGATAATTAACAATTTTTCTTTCTGAGCGCATCTTCATATGTAACGAAACGCAACACGTTCTTTTTTTTCGGGGCGACCCCTTAGAAAACCTAAACAAGTGGCATTTTCCGAGGACACCATACATCAAAAGTTTTGAGCCCTAGAACTTAAAAAGATTTAACATAGAAATTGAAAAAAAAAATATGATCCGTCTGAACCACAGAGAAATATCCTAACAGAGGGTCCACGACGCTATTTTCAAATGCGTTACTGATGTGAGGCCGCCACACTAGAGTCTGGAACGTATGTCGGCCGCTTAAATCTCTCGCCAAATTAGAACTCAGCGGATGCGCAAAAAAGGTGTTTTCGATCTCCCATAGGCAGCCGGCGAACGATTCAGACTGGATCCAGACGCTAGTGAGTTTAGTGCGATCCCAGCGCCACAATTCTCCCAACCTGTAACAAGATGTCATGATTTTCGATTTCCATTATGGCCTATGGCCGTGGACTCTCTGTTCTAGTACTCTGTGGTCTGAACTGTGGGTTTGGGTCCTTAAAATAAGCAATTTTCAATTTCTAAGTTAAATTTTTGAATTTCTAACAGCCATGAAAAATGCAACTTAATAATCCCAAGTCATACGCCTAGAATGTCTAGTCCAATGTCTACTGTATCTTTTTTCTTTCAAAGACTCTACAATAATTGAAGCCCTGTAATACAACATGGGTTTAACAAAATATTTAATCATATTTCTAAATTATTGACGTTCTCCATTTCCCTCAAAATTCAGACACAGCACTGTGCGGGAACTACTTTGTTTGTTAGCGACGTCATAGGGTCAGGAAACGTTGATATCGAGTACAGTTACTGTATTTATGTATCGCATTTCAGCCAATCGAAGATGACCAGGGAAGTTGTCAGTTTGACTCCTCAGAAAAACGGGCATATCGCGGCCGATAAGCGATTTTAATTTATAAATATCACAAAAAACTATCAAACAATCAATCAAAAGCCGTAAAGAAGTTTCTGCCCGTGCCTGCTAGTATTGATGGCAACGGTTCAGTCTGGCTGTGGTTTTTCATCCGATTGCGTTTATTGAAAGCGGTGCTTAGTGGACATCCCAAGAGTTCAGTACTTTTTTTCAGGCAAGTTTCAAATTTTATTGATTGTTCATTGTTATTAGAAATGTTAATTATTATTGAATGTTCTTATTATGCATGAAGGTTGAATAAATGAAGTATCAATTAGCTACTATTTTAGATAGCAACGTTAGTTGACGTTATGACGTCACTAACAAACAAAATAGTTTCCATCGCAATGTCTGAATTTTGAATGAAATGAAGAACGTTAATTTATAAATAAGATTATTTTGTTTAACCCATGTATGTATAGTGTCTTTTTATCACGATTTGCGTACGGAAACTCCTCCTAGCAACCCAACAGGCTTTCTGTTTACCCATTTTCTTCTTCGTAGTGACGTACTGGGTTCAGGAAACGTTGGACTGTCAAGTATAGATGTTGTTCATAAGGGGAAATTCACAAATAATTCCCATTACTTTCAGTTATTTTAAGTATACCCATACTTTCTTTGGTACAAGTTCACATTCAGTGACCCAGCCCTCATGCAATTTAACTAAAGTGTAACAAATTTGAAAAAAAAAACTTAATTTTGCTACTTGAGCCTTTACTAACTCTTTTATTAATGAAATCAAGACTAGCAGTTGAAAAAATGCCTCTTTGGACATTGTAAAAGGAGGTTTTTATAAGCGTGGTATAGCAAGTATTTAAATTCTCCTTCCCGTGTTAAATTTACAAAAACGTTTTCTCCTCCTAGAAGACAACAAGAAAAAAGTTGAGGCTAAATTTAAAGTTTTAATTCTGATTTTACTATAGGCAGAAAAATATATTTTAAAAACACCTGGTTATGCTCCCCAAAACGGAAGTCAAACTCTACTCTTACGATTTAAAAGTTTTCATCACAATATTCAAAGCAATTGAGTCGTTTAGTTTTAAAACCAGATAGGTCAATTTTTTTTTCAATTTTCAGTTTATGTTCTGATTATAAAAATACAAATTTAGCAAATAACAAAGTTTTAAGCTTTAAAGAAATATAGATCTAATGTTTGATGTCAATGTGTCATGACTAACACTAATTTTGATGGAAATCTATAATTTTGGTGAAAAAAAAAACTGTTTTAAAACTTTTATGCTGAAAAGTGCTCAAACTAAATCCATAAGCTTATATCCATCTCCTACCATCTTAAATAAATAAGGGTTTTGTAAGTGCATAATTTGTTTGAATACTTAGTTTTTTTGTTCCTGAAAAATTAGGAAAAAGTAACTTATCTGGTTTTGAAACTAGACGACTCAATTTAAATGTGCAAAGTTCATGTACTCTATCATTTTCTTAAAAGTATTTAGATTCGCATGATTTTGAAAATCAAAAACCTTAACATTTATATTTGTTCTTAGATAAAAGCGAGCGCCTGATTTGTGCAATCAAAATTTTAATAAAATAAAACGGTGAATTTATCTGTAAGGAGGTTGAAAATATTTCCATGTGTATCAACTATTTACTCTCTTTTGAAGTTTCATACTCTGATAAATATTCCAGGTGTCTTTCTGCTGTGAAGAGCACTATGTGCTTTAGATTTTGCTGAACACTTTACAGAAGAACAGTCAAAGTCGTTCTTTTACTGATGTTAGAGTGCCTTTGGAGGGATGATGCTTAATTTAGAAGGATTACTGATCCACTGATCTAAACAAGGTATGGCAATCCAGTGTTTTGTTAGGTCAAACAGTTGAATAAATGAAGTGAAAATAGGTTACTATTAATTAATGCTACATGTTGATTATACTAGACCAAGCACGGCCAACCCGCGGCCCGCTTGATATAATTTTGCGGCCCGAGAGAATTTTCGTAAGTTTAAAAACAAACTTTACTCTCTCTCGCCCACCTCAAATGTATCTCCAAAATTTGGACTAGGTGTACCAAAACTAGTTAAAATCTTGGTTTTTTTTAGTCAAATTTCCAAAAATTTTCTGGGGGAGGACCCCCAGACCCCCTCTGGTACTTGTACCTTTATTACTCATAACTTTTCTAACATTTAAGTTGTTTAGGACGCAAATTCTACTTAAAAATTTATTAAAAAGTTACATTGGACCTATTAAAAATGCGTGAGAGGCTGAGGAGTAATTTTGGGCCCCACCCGAAATAAATTTCTATATAAGCCACTGATCTCATCAATACACATTCAATATCTTAATTACTGTCACTATATCACACCATACTTGCATTCATAAATGTAGTAATTTAGACGAAGAAATAAAGCATCAATTAATTTGGTTTTTATTTTTCACTATAAATTTTTGTTCTGGAACTTCATCTTCAGACTCGAGAGATTATTAAAATGACAGTAGTGCGTATCCGCCATGGTATCCACCTAACTTAGTTTCGAGTAATTCAGAATGTTTTTTTAACGGCACCTGTTTAATTCCTCAACTCCCTAATCTAAATACTCATTTTATACTTTTCAACTTATGTCACTGTCATTCTGAGCAGCTCATACCTTAAAATTTTATATGCGGCCCGCGGGAGTATTGTGGTTTTCCTAAGTGGCCCTCAAGATCATTTGGGTTGGCCATCCCTGTACTAGACTGCTACGTGACCCTGGAGAAACAAAAGAAAGTACTTCTCAGCGCGGTGTCTGAATTTTGAGTGAAATTAAAAGAACTTCAATTTAGAAAATATGATTAGTGTGTTAAAACCATGTATTTATAGAGGCTTTTTATCACGATTTGAGTATCGAAACTCTTCGTAGCAACCCAACAGGCTTTCTGTTTACGCAGTTTTTCTTACCGCGTAGTGACGTCATAGGTTCAGGAAACGTTGCAGTCCAGTATAGTAACTGTTTGAAATGAATAACTTGTGTAAATCATACTTGGTAACTGATAAATTTTAACTTTTGATTTTATTGATTTTGATTTTTCATTGATTGACTTTTACTATCAAATTTACAAATTAGTATCAAGTGGAGTTGTAAAACAATTCTATTTAAAGGTGTATGATAGAAACTACAAAAAATTAGTTATTCCCATTTTAAAACAACTTTGTAAATAACACAACTCAATATATTCATTTAAATTTAGTAAGGTACTTACGTAGTAATACCACCGCAGCTATTTTGAAAGTATTTTGATTTTAAGTAAAAAACTTGATTTAAAATTTTATCTAAAATAACTATTTATCTAAATAATACTGCATCTGTAAAAATAAAAACACTTTATTTAAAATCAAAACACTTTCGAAATAGCTGCGGTGGCGTTAATACGCAAGTACCTTTAGTAATTTTAAAATATATGTTATGCTATAGAAAGAACCATGAGTTACACGTAAAATATTTGGCACAGCTTCTATAAGAATCCTTGAGCTGCCATGTTTACACACAGCTCCCACAGCAACATGCTTTTAAGTTAGTGTTGTCATCATTTGAGCATTGGGTAAACATGGCGGTTGGAGGACTCTTATCGAAGCTGTGCCTAATATTTTGCTTGGGTTAACTCACGGATAGAATATGGAGTTTTTATTTGTAGGTGGGGTTTATAACATTAAACACTTGAAATGATTACAAAAAATGCTGGTCATCAAGGGTTCTAAATGTTTTTAGGATTTCCATAAATATAATTTCTATCTTGTAATCTACCCTCATCAAGAAATATTTAAGCAGATATCCCAATACCTACGTTACCTTTTTAACACCTAGCAAAATTCCAACTTAATCAAACATCTGTCACTTCAAAAATCTTTGCATTATTTCAGAATATTCGAATCAGTCAGGTAAATGTGATCATTTTCCTTTTTCTTTAATTAAAAGCTTTTTCATTGCTAGCCTAGCTCCTTTTTTAATTGACTTATGCTATTAATCAAGAAAATCAATGAACCCACGAACCACAGCTGTGGCTTCTGTTGAATTAACAAGCAATTTTTTTTGGTTCTGTTGTCTTTAGTTTTATGTGGAGTATGCATTTTCATTTTTAAGTATGTATATTGATGTCTGTTAAGGGTACGAACACAATCTGCAAAAAATAATTAATTTTGATCTAAAAATCAAACTTTTAATCAGTAGTTACTTTCTGAAATGATTTCAGATAAGAAAAACAATTTTAAGGAATTATTTAAATAATATTTAATGAGCTAATTATAACGTTTTCAAACAGGTTTTACTCTGCTTGTAATTGGTCCGGCTAGAAAGATAATTATTGTTAGAAATATTAAATACACTGTTTGGTTTTTACATTTTTACTCGACCGCAACGTTCCTTGACCCTATGACGTCACTAATAAACAAAGTAGTTCCCAGCTCGGTGTCTGAATTTTGAGTGAAATGAAGAACGTCAATTTAAAAATATGATTATTTTGTTAAACCCACGTATATATAGCGTCTTTTTATCATGATTTGCGTACCGAAACTCCTCCTAGCAACCCAATAGGCTTTCTGTTTACGCAGTTTCTGCTTCCGCGTAGGGACGTCATAGGGTCAGGAAACGTTGCTGTCGAGTGCGGAATTATTATTTTACATTAAGAATATGTTTTTTTCAATACTTTGCTTAAAAAATCACGTTTCTTTCGACAGTTTCAGGACAAGTTCGTATGGATCTTTGAGTGATGCTCGTGTTCTGGATCAACTGGTCTGAGCAGTATTGGGAAATCTGAGAGAGTAGTGTCCACATTTGGAGAGTCCCAGGTTAGTTTTTTTTTAATGTGATAATGTATGGCTATTTCTGCCAGTGATGGCACTCTTAAACTTTTCTCTGAGTCTAATTCATAATAAGACTTACTGTAGTTTTCATATCGTGCACGCGTCCATGTTTTGGTTTCGGTTAGGGTTCGTGTGGGTGTGATGTGTTAAAGAAAATAAATGTACTAGTGTTAACGTCTAGTGTTAGTTGTTTTTGTTTAATATATTCCGCCATGGATGGCAACATTATTGTACGCGTGATGTATTGTTACGAGACTTAAGAAATTCAAATCAGTCGGTTCTAATAAAAGCGATGGAGTAAGCGTTGTGCCTTTCATCTCTGCTAATTGAGTATAGTTTTGCTAGCTTAAAATACAAAAGGTTATGTCCTGTAAAGTGCAAAAGGTTATAGGATGCTAGATTAAAATTATAAAAGGTTATGGGTTATAGTACGAGCTCAACTTGCGCAGATAGACAAGGATTAAGGTCTTCAAGATAGTTTAAGGCAGATGTACTCCTCGGAAAAAGTTGTCGTCATGGCCGGTTTTCACCGTACTGCGTAGATGCGGGAAGAAGTGATATAGAATCCACCATTAAAGGTACGACATAGTTAGTGAACGCTGTACTGCTTAGTTGCGGGAGATAGCGAAAGTTAGCCGTCATTGAAAAGAGATAGGCGGCTCGTCGTAGCAAGTTTTGTTGTTGAGCTGATAGTCAGAGCGGAAAGAAGCGTAAGTAAAACGTCTTTCTAGCAACGTTGGTTACGACTTAGTTACAAAAGTTTAAAGCTGAAAATGGATTTTAGCCGGCACATAAGGCCGTTGACGGGCGAGAAAGATTGGCCAGTATGGAAGCATAAAATTCGCGACGTGTTGGATTATCACGAGGGAGCACTCGATGTTATAGATGGAAAACTGCAGAAGCCAGAGCCTTTAGCTGCAGAAGCCACAGAAGCTGAGAAAAAGCAACACAAAAAAGAGAGCGATTTTTACCGCAAAGCCAATAGCTACGCCAAGTCCATGATCACAAGCACTGTCACAGACATAGTTTATCAGAAAATTATGGACCAAGATACAGCTTATCAAGCATTTGATGCATTAAGGCAACAGTTTGAAGCAAGCTCTAAAGATCAGTTATTTAAAATCTGTACAGAATTTTTTGCTTTTAGATGGATGCAAGGAGACGATGTTTCTACTCACAGCTAAGCTTAGAAGTTTATGGAACGAGTTGAACAACGGCCTTCAGTCCATGAAAGAAAGTAAATTAAAGCTCTAAACTACTGTCTTGTTAAGATGTTTCTTTGGCCTAGGTTCCGTTCATAATCCCGACAATCAAATGCCCGACAGCTCATATGCCCGACACCGTTTGCCCGACAGGTACCGATTGCCCGACAACTATATTTGGTCTCTAATTTGTCGGACAAGTAACCATACCTGATAGCATAATCTACTATGCTTATGAATTTTAACGCTATTTGATGCATCTAATTCCTATTATTTAAATTAATCAACTATGTGGCCTCTGTTGGGACAATGTCCGTCCACTATACCCACTATACTATATTTACTTTAGTTGGAGTTTTTCAAAACTGCCCTTCAATGATTTTTTTCCTTCATAGAGACAATAACAATTTTACGAGAGGACTTATCTTTTTATTCGGAGAGATTTTTATTTGAGTTATTAATTCTAGTCTTTTCGAAGGATCCGTTCCGCCCAAGTACACCCCTCGCCGACTATAAACTCACTTTGAGGAGACCTTCAAGACTTAAGGGTGGATCTCACCTGATCTGAGAGGGAATCTGATCTGAGTTTACCTGTCTTGAGCTACTGAATGCATTTTTTTAGACCTTATTGTTCTAATTAGTACATTTATTACTTTACCTTTAAAATTAATACATTAAACCAAACACGATTAAAAAATCTTAAGTTTTTGGGACTTGACTCAGAAATAAATCGGTTTCTTGATTTCGTTCCTAGAATTTTAAATGACAGCACACATTCAAAAGCAATCTCTTTACGTAAATACCATAATAGACTACAAGCCCGTGTCGAAAAATGATGGGTCATTTGAACCACCAGAAGACCTATATAGAATGATATAAGGGCATAAAATAATAAGATTCAGTACTATGCCGTCACTTGTAAGCTGTCCAACTGAGTGCCGGTGAGAATTCAAAAGCACAGGTAGAGTGAGTACATTTTGGTCATGTATTTTTGTACGGCATTCTTACCATCAATAGATCCAAGAAAAATAATGGGAAAACACGCAGTGCCGTACAAAAGTAGTGCGCCACCAAGTCGGAATTTTTGTATGATTTTCCGCCGATTTTTAGGGTAAATTTGGTCATTTGATTGTGTACGGCATCGGTTCCATACAGTTTCAAAACCTCTTCTAATCCATAATTCCGCAACGCCGTACAAAAAATCATGCGACAAGGGGGGAAATCGAGGGTTGCAATCCCCTCCCTTTCGGTGGTCTGGGGGGTGATTTGACACAACATAAAATTAATTTATTTTGAAAGTATTTCATGCATAGATAACATTTTCTCACATGCCGTACATTTTTGTTGGTCCAAAGGTCAGTAGGAGTACATGACCAGGAGTGTACAAAACTGTTGATACTGACATTGGCAGTTTTCAATTCTTGAATATAATATACACACTGTTTCACTTCAGATAGACGGCATAATGATTAATGCATATTATCAGTTGTTCTCTTTAAGAATATGTGAATGCCGTATTGTATCAGATAAACATAAAATACCCCTGAAATGGTAGTGCCATTTTCATCAGCTTGAAAATATGTTTTGCATTAAAATGTACGGCATCATTTTTTTCTGAATTATTTACCTGAATACTATTTAAAACCACGATAATATGTAGAAAATTGCAAAATTTCATTTATCTATGATTATTGAAACTTTTGAAATAATTCGAAAAATTTCATTTTTTGTATTTCTCTGTAATTTTTTTTAGAACAGTTTCTTTTGAACGGCAATATTATATGACAATTGTATTTAACTATGCCATGTTGAAAAAAAAGTTGCCGTACAGGATCAAATGATCTTCCAGCTTTATAAATCAAGTATATGATGAAATTGAGATAATTATTAATATATACATACAAATGAACAATAATTTTTTGACGGCATTAATTTTAATAGTGCATTTGAGTGCTAGATAATATTTTGGAACCGATGCCGTACTTTTTCAAATCACCCCCCAGACCACTGAAATGGAGAGGGTTGCAACCCTCGATTTTTCCCCCTTGTCGCATGATTTTTTGTACGGCGTTGCGGAATTATGGATTAGAAGAGGTTTTGAAACTGTATGGAACCGATGCCGTACACAATCAAATGACCAAATTTACCCTAAAAATCGGCGGAAAATCATACAAAAATTCCGACTTGGTGGCGCACTACTTTTGTACGGCACTGCGTGTTTTCCCATTATTTTTCTTGGATCTATTGATGGTAACAATGCCGTACAAAAATACATGACCAAAATGTACTCACTCTACCTGTGCTTTTGAATTCTCACCGGCACTCAGTTGGACAGCTTACAAGTGACGGCATAGTGCTGAATCTTATTATTTTATGCCCTTATATCATTCTATATAAGTCTTGTGGTGGTTCAAATGACCCATCATTTTTCGACACGGGCCTGTAGTCTATAAGGGACGGTTCATATATTACGTAAGCATGTTATTGGTAATTTTTTGACCCCCCTCACACTGTCGGCAAAGATAAGATCAAGCCGCAACCCCCCCCCCCTCATACTTACGTAAGAAAACTGCCTTTAGGTACTTACGTAATAATTGAACAGCCCCTAATCTTAAAAATGCATAGTGCAGTCTTCTAATGGAATTTCCTCTCCTTAGTCAAAATATTCCAATTTTATTTCAATAGAATAAAGAAGTTATAAAATATTTTTAGCTGGAGGGAGAGGGATTAGGTTTAAAATCTTAACTTCTATCATTTCTACTGCTAAATAAGTAAAAATATATTGTTCATAAAAAACTTTCAAGCATGAATATATTGATTGAATGATTGATTATTAAATCATGCTTAATATTGATTTCTGTAATCTCATCCTAGATGACTGCTTAATTTTGTGCCATTTCATACATAGCATGCTGCAGGCATACCAGTCAGCACCTTAACATCTGGAGCTGTTGATCATATTTAAAGTTTCAGGTTGCTGGTAAGTGTTTAATTTCAAAAACCTGTTTTGCTTTTGGGGAGGAGCACTTTTGAAATTAGTCAATTCTTTTATTTAAGCTTTTACATCACGATAATAAAGATTTGTGTTTGATGATTTATGAATTTTTATTTTGAATGTTTAAAAATATACTAACTGATACTTAGTAAGTGTTGATGTATTTCCGTACAAATTTTTCTTATGAAAAAAACATAGCTGTTGTCGCTTTAAATATTCATAATTACCTTTAAATAGAAGATAGTAATCAAAAGCACGGAAACTAAGTTGTGAGCATTGGGATCTCAAACAACTGATACATTTTAACGTTGATTTAGTTTTTTTTAAAGATAGCCATTTCTAATTTCTAAAACTGTTTAATTCTATACTATAATCGTTGAAAACTTGCTGCAGATGTATACTTAAAAAACGAATTCTCCCTACCTTAAGAAATGAAAACTGGTAAATAAAATGAGTATTTAAAAAATGATTAGTTTTTGAATGGTCTTTTCTGCTGCTAAATTTGTAAAAATCAATTGTTCACTTAACGTTTATCACTTGATTACTTAAACTTAAAAGATTGAAAAGAGCAGTAAATTTCGTTGTATTAATGAATTTCAGGTTTATTGAAGTATTTCATAAAAAAATTTCAAAGTATAAAACATTTAGAAATTCTAAAGCAATGTTTAGATTAAATCATGTAGTTTTTTTAAAGGATTAATTTTCAATTTGTATGATTGACGTACTTTTTCCCCCATAGCTTAAAATTATTTACAAATTAACATGAAACAGTTTTTTATAGCTTTATTTAATTTGAAATATGATACCAATAAGCTAGTGACAAAAGTTTAATTAAAAATCTAAAATAAGAAGAAAAGTTACTAAGGTGCTGAAACCCCTTTTAAAATTAAAAAAATGTTTTAAAGCCGATAGTTTCATGTAAGGATATAAAATATTTATCATCTTGCCTGAAAATTTTTCATTTTGACTATGCTTGTAGCAACCGCACTTAAGTTATTTTTAGCTCCATAATTTTCAAAAAAGTATCTAGATTTATTGAAAACTTTTTGCACACTTCTGCACTATCACTAACATTAAATATTTTAAAATGTAAAATCAGCTTATACTTTCATGAGAAGAAAAAAAAAAAGAAAGAAAAGTTCTTAAGGTTGTCGATGTTTTTTTCATTTGCGTCCTCTATTCTGTCCTTTTAAGCGTCTAATAGTTTTTTATTAATTTGAAAAAATGAATAATTAAATTAAAACTAAACTGTTAAATAAAATTAAAACAAGAGCAATTGAATCTTATTGCTTCTAATTTTTCTTTGATACACAGTTAAAGTTTGTTTTAAACTTCGTTTAAGACATGCATACGTGAATACTAGATACAATTTTGAGATTAATTTCTTACAGCTAGTTTGCGTCATTCAAGCTTGAATTATCATAAATGCAATAAAATTCCTCACTTTAAAATCACCAGATCGATTTAGATTTAACCTTATCTACCTATACTCCCAATAAAAAAAGGTATTTTCGATGAATCAAAATTTTGACTACCCTTTAATAGTCAGAAATTTAGGTTTAACAAAAGGCAAAACTACAGAATCAGAAAACTAAGCTGCTCCCGTGTCGCAATATTAGTACTGACCTACACAACCACGAGAAAAACTCTATTACCGTGTGTAGACTAGTAAAAAAGAGGAGAGAATCTCACGTAAAATAGACTACAATATTTAGCCAACTAAGCGCATACTTCGTGAAGAATCTGGTTGGCCTATGATAAGATAGTAAACTGTTATCAAACTGCCTTAAATTATGGATAAACATAAACATTTCTCGTCAATTTAAATTCAAAAATACTTTTACGTATAAAAACGCATTTCAGCCTATTGTCTGCCTTTATATTTCTATTTTAGGGACAGCGACGATATCATTTTAATCATAAATTGTATAACTTAAATCTTTGAGTCCTAGCCGACCCAAAATTCCCATAGGATTCAATAGTAATCTCGGCCGGGTTAGGGTCAAAAGGGTTAATCATCGTACTTAATTTTTGAATGAGACGACTCAAACTTGAGGTTAAGGAAAATATCAGAGAAATAGTTTTTATTCATTTAGTGTAATTAAATGTTTAAATCAATAGAAACACTGGAAAATTCCTGGCTTGAATAGCTTTCTGATCAGATCTCACGTAATGTATCAGAAAAATAAAATATAGCACCGATAATTAAGTACACAACTAAATAATCGCTACTCAAATTTGGAGCAGATTCGGTTATTTCAACACCAAATTAATTCCTATCCCCTCCAAAACGCAGTGGAAATAAACCGTTCCTAACGACCGCCACAACATTGTCTAATGTCTGGGGTTCTTCTCGTGATGGTTGGTCAGTACTATATTCTTACAAAGGGAGTTCCGAAGTTATCTGCCTACGAGAGTTCTTTCGACAGCACACAATAGGGTTCCACATTTAGCATATGAACCATAGTAAAATTGGTACATCATTTAACACCGACGCTAATGGCTATGAATACTGCCGTTAGTTACAAAGTTGCCAAAGTCAATAAATACTAAAAGGAGCCCTTCAAATTCTTCTCCAAATGATCAACACAGATAGTACCTTTAGTTAAGACTAAGTTCAGTGAACCTATTATCATTTTGATCAGCTTTCATGTGTCCCCCAATACTTGAAATTCCTAGTAGAATACCATTCCAACACGAATTAACACTTTAAAAATGCGGAAGGTTAAGTACCGTTATCGAAAGGTTGTACCTATTTAACTGTTCTCAAACCTGTTTTTGTGCGGTAGTATATGGAAATTCAATCAAATTGAACATAAATGAAGTAGTTGTCGATAAAAAAATTAGTAGGTTTGATCGGGGCCATTTAGATTTTTCGATTTTAGATACGTATTTCATCACATTACATAATAAGTATTGCGTCAGCTAATTACATATGTTCTATGATCGCATAATTTAAATGTTGAACACACAAGAATTTCTATGTAAATAAATCAAATGTGCAATAGGTTAGGCGAGATTCCAAGTAGCTACCAAGCCTCACGTCTTGATTTCATTTGAAGAAGCAATTTCTAGTTAATTTGTATGGTTTTGAGTTATTTCTACGTGACTTTTCTTATGCTGACCCTATTCACTGCATAATTTTTTTTGTTGCAATAACTATTTTTTATAGCTATTCGTAAAGTTTTGTGCATTTTTTTTTTGCGGCCTACGTCATCAACAACAAAATCAGGTTTGAGTGTACATTCAAATCGATTCTTTTATCCAAATAATGTTCTCCAGTTTAAGCTTTAGTGTGTGAATGAATTTTAATGCATAATTTCTAACTGTTTTTCTTTCTAGGTGTCTAAACGTCACGCTATTGCAAGAGCTGGATGCTTCCCTGTTATGAATCTACTGTGGTCGATCATGTTACTAAGAACATAGACTTATGGAGCTGATATGTGGCCCTTGTATGACTTCAAATACGTCAAGACAAGCTCGTCTCGTATTGATGAGGTTTAGTGTTGTCTGGAGGTATTCCTGTCACCAAACTACTCTAGACGACCATCCAAAGCAACACAAACGTTCAAGATTAGTCTAATTTTGACATATATGGACAAATTTAGTTTACTTCTAGTTGCAGTTACATAAACTTGACATCAGCTGAGCTACTAGGGATGCTTCGTACACGTTCGTTGGCTTTAAAAATGCCGGTAAAGACTGGTGCAAGTGAAGTGCTCTAGAATGTTAGAGAACAAGGTTGGTCTTGTGTGCTTGATTGAACTGTCATGTAACTACTTTGATGATTGTAACCTATCGCGCACTAATAAAAGTCCGATGTCACTTTGATCATGTAGTAATTATTTGTGGACGCTTTTCTGATTGCTGCTACTCAGTCCACGCCGCTCAGAATGAGCATGCGCGTGGACTTAGTATATATAGGGCGCGCAGGTAGGCTTAGAGCGCATGCGCGAACCAAGGAAAGATTAGGAGCTGCAGCCAAAAAGGTAGCCAGGCTAAGTCGGAAATGTAGCCAAGGAGTAAGAAAGTTATCAGGTAGAGAGTTGCAAGCAACAAGGAAGCCAAGCTGAGTAGGGAAGATAGCCAAGGAGTTGGGAAGTTACTAGGTGAAAAGGTAGAAGTAGCAACCAAGGTAGGAAGGCAAATTCCAAAAGGTTACTTTGGACTTGGTTGAAGAGACCAAGCTTGAAGCTGAGTTTGGTTGACAAGTCAAAGTCGAGTTTGGAACTTAGAATTTGAAAGCTCAAGGAAATTCCAAAAGCTTTCAAATTCTAAGTTCCAGTTCCAATTCCATTCTTGGACTTGGAAAAATTCAAACTCGACTTTGACTTGTCAACCAAACTCAGCTTCAAGCTTGGTCTCTTCAACCAAGTCCAAAGTAACCTTTTGGAATTTGCCTTCCTACCTTGGTTGCTACTTCTACCTTTTCACCTAGTAACTTCCCAACTCCTTGGCTATCTTCCCTACTCAGCTTGGCTTCCTTGTTGCTTGCAACTCTCTACCTGATAACTTTCCTACTCCTTGGCTACATTTCCGACTTAGCCTGGCTACCTTTTTGGCTGCAGCTCCTAATCTTTCCTTGGTTCGCGCATGCGCTCTAAGCCTACCTGCGCGCCCTATATATACTAAGTCCACGCGCATGCTCATTCTGAGCGGCGTGGACCGAGTAGCGAGTGTATGGAAATTGAAAGAAATAACCCATGTATAGAAAAATACAACTTTATTAAGAAACCTAGAGTGGGTTACAAAAATATTAATGATACATCAAAAAGTGTCCTTTACCAGGAAACTGCTATACCAATGCACTTGAGGCACTAAAAACAGTCGTTTCAACGACACGTCTAAATTTCTTCGACTACTCTAATTCCTGAAACAAAACAAAATCAGTCTATAACAAACAAACTTCAAACAGAAACATTAATTTTGATTCGAGGGAAAGTGAACAAATAACCCGACGAAAAATCACTGAAAAAAGTTAAAGAACAAGGATTTTCCGCCAATTTCTACTTAAACAATTTTAAGTAATCAAAAGGAACCTCAAAATTTGAGTTTCAGTACTACAGATTACTAAAGCAGAGTCCACGGCTACAGGCGATAATGGGAATAGAAAAAGCACGAGCCCTGTCGCCACTGGGTTCACAAAACTCAGACTTCCCTTGTCACGTCACGAGAGGCGGAGAAATAGAATCTCAATCGTCGAATCCTCTAATACCCCTTCGAGAGTCACAGATTAAATGAACACGTCACAGCCAATCACAGCTGTGATCTCCAAATTGTACTGCCTACCCTTCTGTCAATCATAGACATTGGCAGTGCTGCCCTCTATCATAAGAATGAATTTGAAAATAGCGTTTTGGACCCCCTGTGTTCAGTACTATCAAAAGGATGATGAGTTTGCACTGAAAGAATTTTTTTTTATTTGGTTCAGATTAGAGATTGTTTTTAAAATGAATCATTAGAGTAACGATTGAAGGTTGCTTTATGGCGTAAGGATCATTGAAAGGCCTGAAAGAGTACAACACATATCTAAAGGACTAGTCAGAACTTTATTAAAGGTTTTGCAGGAAATATTGCCTGCTAGACTCGAGAGCAACGTTTTCCTACCCTGTGATGTTTCTAACAAAGTAGTTCCCAGCGCGGTGTGTGAATTTTGAGTGAAATTAAGAACGTAAGTTTAAGAACATGACTATTTTGTTAAACCCGTATATAGAGCGTCTTTTTTATCACGATTTGAGTACCGAAACTCCTCCTAGCAACCCAACTGGCTTTCTGTTCACGCAGTTCTTGCTTCCGCTTAGTGATGTCATAGGGTCAGGAAACGTTCTGTCGAGTACTCTACTTTCGTCCTAAGCAAAGGAGCACATATAGGAAATTTCACACAGATTTACTTTGGGAAAATATCTCGCCAAAAGGGAACTGGAGGGATTTTTCATTATATGCGGTAGCCCCTCCATCTAAGATCAAATATTGGCTACCCTAAAAACACCTCTGTAAAATCAGCTATGGCGTTGGGGTGCGTTAGAGTTCAATGCAGCAGGGAAAAAAAATTCAGCTACAGTTATAGCGACTTACATATTCCGTATACTATACGAAATACGTTACTATACAGCAATGTATTTAAAACTATTAAATTTAGTTTAAATTTATTTCCATTTAAATTTAAGTGAATTTTAATTACACAAAATAATTTTGGGTTTTTCATGATTTTGACAGCTATTCAAGAGGCTTGGAAGTAGCGAGATACATTCTTTCCAAATAAAAAAAAACGTGCCAATAGAGTATTTTCAGGTGACGTTACAACTGGTTATTTTCTTTTAACTGTTGCTAAGGCCGTTGTTTATCTGTTGCTAAGGCGGTTTTTAGGTATGGGATCACGTGATTGCAAATAGTGAAAAGCCACAAAACCTCTAAGGAACTCTTGCCAAATTGAGCTCCTTTTAATGGACCATCTTAACTGAAACTTCCTTTTGGTTGACAGGTCACTGTCTTACTACCACGAGATGAGAAATTTTGAATTCCGTGAGTTCAAAAGGAGTTAAAAGCTAAAATGATAACTACACAGTTATGACACGAAACGTTTTTTTTTTCAGCTTCCTTCAAATGAAATCCCATCACCCCCCCCCCCAAATTCAGTGGTTGGTTGGTTGGTTGGTTGTTTTGGGTTTTATGGCGCAAGGTCCCTATATCGGACATTCCGCGCCAAACACAAGATTAATAGTTAAAAAGATATTTAAATTAAAAGTCAGGTCTGTTTCCAACCAATATTAAAATATGAAGTTTATTAAAAGGCTTATAAGATGCGGACGTGAAGTCCGTAGTCAAGCGTAGTCTATACGCTATTTTTAAAAGGTTGATAGGTTAAAAACAATTTCAGAGATGCCAGCATCTTTTCAATTGTACATATGATTAAATGTCGTGAATTATTCTAATGGTATTTAAAAACTGAAATAATGATGGATGATGTTTTTGACCTAAAAGTTCAGTTAAAACTGGTGATGGAGTTTTAAAATAGCGAACATAGTAAAATAATAAGTTAGGGCATGAGGTTAAAATGTGCTTAATAGTTAAAATATTCTGGCAATGAGGGCAAGTCGGTGGCGGTTCCCCAGCCAAAAGGAACCGATGCGTGACTCCCCAAATTCAGTGGAATAATTCGTTTTCAGAACATGCCCTCAGCATGGTATGACGTTCATAGTTTTTCTCACGGCAGTCAAATAGTATTTAATTTTAATAAATTTATTTGAAATATTCCTGTGCATTTATTGAACATTTAGAAGTTGCATCTAACAAGAAAATATAAGTTATTAGGTTTTTTTTTATAATTTTGGATTTTTAAACAAAAGCAGCCAACTCAACTTACTCAGTATTACTCAAGAGTTATTTTACACCTGAATAGTAGCTGCAAAAAAATTAATATTTAATACCATCATTTTTACAAGGATATGGTTTAATCGTAAAGTCATTAACTCTAACTAATATACACTAAACTCCTAACTAATATAAAGGGATCTTTATGTTGGATACAGTGTAAAGAATTAAGATTATAATATGAATTTGGAAGAAGAATTCAGCAATTTTAGTAATGCGTTTAAATGTTAAAGGGTTGCCAATTGATCTCTAAGTATCCTAAATGAAAATGACTACCACAGCCAGTTATTTTTAAGATGAATTTTTTACTCTTAAAATAATAAATTTTATTTGGGCAGTCTTATCTTTTATTTTTCAACGTTTATTTCTTTAAAAAAACATCAGTATAAATAATAACAATTAAAACGCTCAATGGATTCATTTTTGTAAATTTTGTAATTCATGCAAATCTGATTTTCGAGCGATTCCTTTAATAAAAACTATTACAGATAATTTAATTTGAGGATTGAGGAAATCCGCATTTATTACTCTAATTTCGGCATTTCACTTTACACAATCTGCAACACTGCTCCAGCGTCAAAAGTTAACCCAATAAAAGATGATATCATAATAAGTTTTAAAGTTACTGAATACTCATTGGAGCAGTGGTAACATGTATTTTAGTAGTTCCCTAATCCCAGCCTCTAACATATCCGTGCAACTGCATCAATTCCGAGAAGACCGTGCTTGTAATCGCCAAAAATTCTGCCGATAATCCTCCGTCGGTTTTAATGTCCGCCAAATCATAATACGGTTTACCCCTATTTAAAATGAACCGGTCTTGTTTCTGTAACAACCGCCACAACTAGTAAACTAGGCCAGAGCTCACCTTGTGGTAGACAGACAATATTAACAGCAGAAAATAGCATTAAATTCTAACCTTTAAAATCCTGCCTACTCATACTGATTAACACACTCGTCTAAAAATAAGAAAGGCTTTTTAAAATTGGAACAATTTTATTCTTCCCAGTTTTAAATCTTTTTTTTACAGTTGTTTTAAGCTGTTTAAATTGCATCGAAGGTTACTTTCTCTATAGGTTACTTCTTAAGGAGATAAAAATATTCACTCAAATTTTTTTTCCTTTAAAAATCCTATGAATTATTCGAGTTTCATACAGTAAAACCTGGCTGTCAAAAAAGTATATTTCAGGGTTTTTATTACATTAGCAATTTCAGTAGTTCATACAACCTTGATAGCCAAAATTGCCCACTTTTCCATGACAAATTTTACACCCATGTGTAATTACTAAAGGATATTCGCCTATTATGGGTGACTATGGGTGACTTAAAACTAAAAATCCAAGAAGGATAGCCAATAAATTTAATAAAAAAGATTTTACTGAATAATTTATAACTAAAACTCATCACATGGTACTTACTAACAACCCTAATTATAGATAATTCCAATTTGCTATTATTGAAATTATTATTAAATAAGAAAATTACAAAAATTTTAAATGGAAACTTATTTTAGCAATCCAACACTCTTTATATTAGTTTGAAAAAGAGGTAAGTTAACTATTCAGAGATTTTTCCCTATGGGATCTAGGTAAAATAAACAAATTGGTAGACAACGCATTTATTGAGAACAAGTTAAGGATATCTTACGTTGACTTTAAGAGGTTTGACACTCCAAAGATCAGCAGATCACTGACGCATCCTATGACGTCAGTACACGGAAAAGGCCCTTCTCTGTCATTACAGGTTCGCCATAAAAACTTTGAGATCTTCTTGTAGTGTCAAAAATTGGTAACTAGAGGCCTTGCATCTCGTTCTAAATAACTCCAAAATGAAGATATCTTCTCATCCTGAAAATGCGAAAGGCACACGCAGTAAAAATAATTCAAACAGTTTATCGAGAACAAAAAAAATGTTACATTGCTTTTTAAATATTGTAGTGAGACCGCTAAGGTTTAGGAATTTTTGACGGGAGGATAAAATAAAAATTGAATGACCCTAAAAATTTTAGAAAATAACGCATAAATTGGCTGATGGGTAATAATAGCATATTTTAAACCAAAATATTTTTTAAATACAGAGAAAACAATTATGATACGCCATGTATTAAAATATTGTGCAGGCGTAAGAGAAATAATTCACGATTTTTCAAGGAAAAAAATAATAAATGAAAAAGGGGGAAAAGGAAACTAAAAAAAAAGAGATTACACTTAAAAGATGATTAAGTTGAAAACATTATAAAATAACATGCTTCAATAAAGTTAGAAATATAGATTCAAGTCGTCAATGTAAATTAAGAATTAAAAAAAATTTTCTTTTATTCGGAAAAAAAAAACTGTTAACTATTTGAGAAAATTTAAACTATGATAATTAGTTTTGCGATTTAAGATTTTAAATATTTTATTTTGGATTTTAATTAAAGCTGAAAATTGGATCTATATTCATCCCACAAAATGGCAGCTCTAAAATTAAATAACGAATACATAGGATCTTGATAAAATTGCCATGCTAAAATGATAAAATTGCTAGCCGCCATGTTTAACCACAGCACCCACAACAACATGATTAAGTGTTGTCAGTATAGATCTAATCGTACTAACAGATCTCTAACAATATTCTACTAATTACGATTATTTTAGGATCTAATAATAGTATTAGCAATTAGATCTCAATGACTGTCGGTCATAAATTGAGCTGTGGTTAAACATGGCGGATAGCAGACCTTTTTCTGAAGCGGTACCGTTTTTTTCCATTTAAGACTGAATCTATATGTAATCCTAAATATTTTAAGCATTAAACCGACTGATGTGTATGCAACAGATATATCTACCAAAAAATTATACAAAAAGAGAAATAGTAGTATTTGAAATTTAAGTTTAAAGTCCATTTCTCTTAAGCTAAAATGGGAAATATATTTTCATTTATTTAGAGTTAATATTAAAGTGTTTGTATTAAATGAAGTTTTGATTTCAATGAAATCATCTTTAATCTCTAAAGTCATTTTACTATACCTAGACTGCACTATCATGTTATAAATTATGAATAAGAATATTATGAAATGAATATGATGAATATTATGAAAATTATAGGACATTTGATACACCCTGTATATAATTTTTTTCTATTTAGGCCGACTTCTAAATTAGTCGTCACATTCTATTTACAAACACTCACGTTTATACGAACCTTAGAGCTGGCCTCAAACTTGAATGCAATAACAAAAGATTATTAAAACAGTAATCCTAATTGGAAATATTTAAGATCAAAATAATTCGTTACAAAATTCAGATTTTTAGGATAAAAATTTAAAATATTTCTTAACTTTCTTGGGATTACTGAAAAATTTTTGAACTAAATGATTCAAACAAAACAGCCGTGTTAGTTAAGTTTCAACTTTGTTTTAGCAGTAATCTTGACTTTTATTTACATGATGAACTTTAAAAATAAAACCGTCTGGGTCCCGATTTTGTCTGACTCTCTTACACTACCAATTGGGGTTGACATTCAATTGAACAAAAAGTTTATTAAATTAAAAACCATCGGAAAATAATTAGGTAATGAGTCTTATGAACTTATTTGAATTTAATTTTGGAAGTTGTATGGAAGGCATAATAGGAAGGTCAGAAAGAGTCAATGAGGGATTTCATAAGATTTTACAGAATTTCCTTAGTTTTTATCGTTTGAAATTTCATTACCAAACGCGATTTTTAGGTCGCAAGAAATGAAATTGGTTCAGATAATTAGTGTGAATGAATGATGCGGGTAATATACGCTTTTAGTTACCTATCAAATAGCAATAAACTTTTCTTACAAATAACTACCGAAAAAACATTTTGTTCTTATACTTTACAATAAATTAAGACTTTCACATTCAAACTTTTATGATAGACAGGCAAGCTTCTCGCCGATACAAGATAACTGGGTCAATTTAATTAGTAGACTGTAGCTTTAAAGCTATGTCAAGATACAACTTCCAACCATATCAATTTAAACATTCAGACATTTATGTTTGATAACTTTAAAGCGCAGTTATTATTTACATTTGTTGCACTCAAAAGGCTTCCTATTATTAGCATGAAAAAACCCCCCAGATATTTAACCTAAAAATATACATAATTCGATATTAATATTAGAAAGAACTTACCCATAGAGACACGTCGACCTAAAGTTCCAAAATGCTTAATGTCAGCTTCTCAATGAGCGATGCTTAATGAAACGTTGCCACAGATTGTAACTAAATATTTTTGTTAATTCTGGCGATATTTTAAAAATCACGCCACATATCAGTTAAATACCAGTTCCAGCTGTTCTCGAACATTTTTAACAAAATGTCGAAACGAACGAACTCGGTAAGTAGAATAAGTTCAGAACAGTAAATAAAATAAACATCTGAATTTTTTTTTCGGTATTTTGATTTTACAATTTTTCACAACATCCAGAAATCGTATGATTCAATATTTTTAAGGAAAATATAACAGAATTGAAATTTATAGGCCGGAATTTGTTTTAAAGAGTACACCACGTAAGTTTATAATAAATAGCCCGAATAGCTGATTTCACTGAAATGTTGGAGCCGAATTTAGTACTCCAGCTCATTTAAATTTTGCATAACTGTTTGAGCCTGAATAGAGGGTTCTTAGAACCTTTTTCCTTCTTTTAATTTCACCATGATTTTCAAAGTTCTCTTTCTTGATTAATAATTTAATTTACAAAAGATTTCTGTGGGGTTAACCCCCCAGACCCTCTTTTGAAAAGAGGTTAGTGCCAACTGGGAACTTATAGCAGAGTCTGCTCTGATTGGTTGGTTGAAATTTCTCTAGAATTTTTTTTTAAATAAAATAATAACCGGGGATAGAACCCAGGAATTCCCGCGTACTAAACACGCATCGTGCCACTACTCCAGAGGCGATTCCGTAACCTTAAAACTTATTATAGTATTGGGTTAACTTTTGACGCAGGCACAGTTAGGTGGATTGCGAAAAGTTACCAGTTGGCACTATACTTGACAGCAACGTTTCCTGACCCTATTACGTCACTCGTGGAGGCAGAAATTGCGTAAACAGAAAGCCTGTTGGGTTGCTAAGAGGAGTTTTGATACGCAAATCGTGATAAAAAGACGCTATATAGGGTTTAACAAAATGATCATATTTTTAAATTCACGTTCTTCATTTCACTCAAAATTCAAACACCGCGCTGGGAACTACTTTGTTTATTAGTGATGTCATAGGGTCAGGAAACGTTGCTTTCGAGTATAGTCTCTTTCTACTTTTGTATATTTAAATGATAAAACACAAAAACTTCACATTTAATATATCTCCAAGGTTCCAAAAAGGTTAATGAAACTTTCTTTTAACCACCTGTAACAATTATAAGAGGATAGACAGACGATTTCTAATGTTAAAGTCTTGAAGAATATTGGGAACTTGAAAAAATTATTGAGCAAGGATGTTCGAACCATAGACCTGTTGAATGGGGAGAGAATGTCCTACCACTGAGCCAGCGGGGATAAATATTCGATGTAAAAAAATATATGGATATAATAATCTGTGTGATTAATTATATTGAAAAGTTTTTGGAAATTTTCTATCTTTAATCGTTTAGTTTAGTAGTAAAAAATTCAAGTAAGAAGTGAAAAGGAATGTTATCCCTTAGTAAAAAGAAATTTTATGTCGAAAACAATTCTACTCATACGGGTTGTATTTAGCTTTTTAAAAGTATAATTGTATCCCCACACATTTAATAATCCTTTCAAATATGAATAACAAAATTTTTAAGAATTTGAATTCATAATTTAAAATCATGAAACCTATTTTTAAACTCTCTAAAAATGTTAAAATGAGTTTTACATTTTTAGGTCAGTTTTTTGGTCTTACGGCTTATTCACCACTAACATGAGCTACGGTTAACCTGGAATCAAGCTTTTTCGACAACTCTGATTGGCTCTAAACTTCTCTCCCTTCTTCAACTGCCAATTAGAAGTTTTGATAACTTCATAGGTAGCCTTAGGTAAGGTTAGTAGTGAATACGGACGCCAGAGTGAAGTTTTACTGTATTACATAAAAACATTACTTAACGATAAAGAATTACGGAGATATTATTTTATATAATGTTAAAAAATCTAATGTCTAAAAATGTTAAAATTTGTTTTACATGAGTTATTAAAATAAGTAAAAGGAATGTTAAATCAGTTTTTTGGTCTTACGGCTTATCACCACTAACTTGACCTACGGTTAACCTGGAATCAAGCTTTTTTGACAACTCTGATTGGTTCTAAACTTTTTTCCCTTTTTCAACTGCCAATTAGAAGTTTTGATTCCAGGTTAACCTTCAGTTAGGTTAGTAGTGAATACGGACGCCAGAGTGAAGTTTTACTATGTTACATAGAAACATTACTTAACGATAAAGAATTACGGAGATAACATTTCATATAATGTTAAAAAATCTAATGTCTAAAAATGTTAAAATGAGTTAAATGAATGTTAAAACAGTTTTTTGGTCTTACGGCTTATTCATCACTAACTTGATCTAAGGTTAACCTGGAATCAAGCTTTTTCGACTAAACTGATTGACTTAAAACTTGTTTGCCTTTTTGCAACTGCTAATTAGCAGTTTTGATTCCAGGTTAACCTTCAGTTAGGTTAGTAGTGAATACGGACGCCAAAGAGAAGTTTTTAGTTAACGATAAAGAATTACGGTGATATCCTTTCATACACTAATTAGTGCAAAAAAGATAAGTATGCAGGAAAGAAGATTATAATAACATCAAACAGCATAATTTATTAAAATCTTTATACATATTTCACAAAACATCAAGAATACTCTCGTCGACCGGGGTTGAGAAGTCCGAAGCACCTTGAGTAAATGGAATTAGAAAATCAAAAGAAACTCCAAAGTCCTTTTTCTTGTCTCTCAAATAAGCTCCAAACGCACCTGGTCCTAATTACCTGCACAAAAAGTTCCCCATCTAATTATCAACGAAATGGAAGGAAGTTGAATGAAAAAAAGTTATTACTTTGATCATCATCAAAAAGAAATTATAAATATTTTATAAGAGCCACGTACTTTTTAGAGATGGGAAAACTTTTGAAATAAAGAATAATGATGTAAATAGAGAAAATCATTAAACTCTCAAGGTCCATTAGGAGTAAATACGATTCATTATAACCATCTTTTATGTTAGAAGCTTTTTTTTATTTGAAATGGGTGGATTATATTGAATTTTAAAACCAATAAAGAGGAGTAAATAGGTGGTTAATAATTATTCACTTTTGTGAGGAATGCTTTCTTAAATGTAACTTAACAGTTTTAAGTAACAATTTGTACCAGGGGTTAAAGTTTTAATGACAACAAAAATTAAAATTTTGCAAAATGTGATGATTTTATTAATATTTTTAATTGCATTCTCGACAAAATACCGAATATTGTACTGGAAAGAAACTTAGGGCTGGCAAACGAACCGAAATTAAACTCAGAATGAGATTTAGAAGTATTTTTTTACCAATTTTGTGACCAAAAAGGTGAAAAATTAACAAAAAAACCCCCATCCTATTTATCATTTTAAATGATTTTTTCCGATAATTCCCCAACTTTTCGCAAAGTAACACCTCAACTTCGTCATAACCATGAATGGCAGTTCATTCAAAGCCCAAAGGAAAATCTGGTATGTTCTAATGGAAAATCAACTTCAAATTGATCGAATACAGAAAGTACCCTTTACACTGTAAAAAGAAATCAGACAAAACAAAAGAAAAAAAAAATCCATGGCGCTGAAGAGATTAAAGCCGAGTTACAGACAGTCTCGTAAAAATAACATGATTACAGATAAAATTTGTATTTTAGGAAAATGGAGATATGCTGTTAAAAGTAATATTGTTGAACATCTGTTAAAACGACAGTTTTATTTTACAGTGTAGGGACATTCACAAACTACGTCACACAATTTTTAGGGTTTTCACACTCTTTTCCCCTCTGTCACATTTCAGAGAACCTTCCCTAAAATGTGATGTTACACTTTTGAAATTAAAATTTAAAGCTTAAAAACCAATCGATGATTTTAAATTTTATTTTGCTTTTATTTTCATTCCTTTAGAATTAGATGGAATTTTATTTTATTGCCAAATCGAACCGAAAGTGAAAGAAATCCCTCTTTTATACTCGACAGCTACGTTTCTTGAACCCAGTATGTCACAAATGCGGAAGGAGAAATCGGTAAACACAAAGCCTGTTGGGTTGCTAGGGGGCGTTTCGGTACGCAAATCGTGATTGAAAAGCACTATAGATACATGGGTTTAACAAAATAATCATATTTTTAAACTGACGTTCTTCATTTCACTCAAAATTCAGACACCGCGATGAGAACTACTTTGTTTGTTAGTGACATCATAGGGTCAAGTTAAGTTGCTGTCTAGTATAGCATTAAACGTATAGAAATAAACTTTTGTTTAAAGTTCGGATCTCACGAAGTAGTGTGACGTAATATGTGAATGGTCCTTCTTCGATTATAAAATATAAAAGTGTTGACATCGAATAGATACAACTCACCTACACGAATTCCGTACTCTCACGCAAGCACTGCATGATCTGCACTCCATCGCTTACTTCCCTCGTATTGGTTGGCTTCGAAAGTCTTCCCTAAAAAAATTAACACATATGAATTTAAACAATTAACATTTTGTCAAATCTAAAATTATTTTTCATGCATAATGAGTTACAAAAATAGTAAGAGAACAAAAGTATCTCTTTGATCAAACCATTTTAGTCCTCTTAGATCGTTGGTGATTAGGAAATAATATGGACTACAAATTGAATGAGGTATTTTCGCGTTTTGAGATTAAACTTTATTAAAATAGTAGGTAAAAAAACCATGAAGAATGACGTTTAAGTGAAGTATTTTCGTAGCCTAGTTTTTGAGACATAAATTTTTTAAATTTCGTTGTGCGTTTAGGCGCGAAAACAGGAACACTGTTGTTAACATACGCTGTGACTTCTCATCCAATAGAATCCCGTTTTCCGATCATTGAAAAACAGTAAAAACACTACTTTCGAGTGCGCTGTGACGTCAGATCCCGTCTTTTGATCACACGACTTTACTAGTGTTTTGGCAAAAATAAAATTAAATTTTAAATTATTTAAAACATATTTTTGAAGTTAAAAATCTGATATTTGAGAGTTTTAAACTATAACGTATCAAAAAAGTGCAAAATTAAGCAAATCCCTCATTATACCATCTGCCGTTTCGTAGAAAAAACATCTTTCGCATCATCTTGCCCAAAGAACTAGATTCTTTTTTCGAAAATTATGACGTCATATATGATAAAAACCTAATTTTTTAATTCGACGGCGAGTATGCATTGGCTGTGGATATTTCTAAGATCTCATCAGTGTGCAAGCAAATTCAAATAACCATGTTCACGGTTTCCATAAACCATTTTTAGCCTTAACCTGATATGACGTCATACACTTTTCTGTCGCGATTTTCTTAAAAACCATGTGTCGAAGAGGTACAGTTCTTTGTGTATTTTTTTGCAAGGAATACTCTACGCAAGGAATCTGAGCATGAAGAGTTTAGGTGGACTTTTTTAAACACCTTGTGTAATAAGAGCAATAGTTATGAAGTTATTCGAAAATGAATTCGAATCATTATATCATCATTATGTTTACCACAAGTTTTACAAACAAAAAATTAGCGTATGATGTAATTTTCGACTCACTTAAGATAACACTAATTTTAGAAAAACTCCCAAAATAAACAGATGTAATCTCATCAACGAATTAATAAAGATTAAATAAAAATATGGCACTGTCTATTTGGCCGGCAGATATACAACTAAACTCTGCTCTTTTTACCCGGCAGATGCCCAGCAACGGTTCTGATTGGAGCGCCGGGACTGCTACGTAACCGCGAGACCTACGGCGCATGCGCCAACTAGTGTCAACTGCCGGTTTTGCCGTCCAAATAGACACTTCCTAAAAAATATTTCGAACGAAAACAACTTAGCTTCCTCATTGTAGAAAAATTATGTCCGCTTTCAGTTGTTAAACTTCATTAATTCTGAGTATAACTCCGAATAATATTTCTTTTAGATTACTTGAATGATGATATTTATTTTCACTTCCAGATAAATATTTTTTTGTGCTTTTTTATAAAAAAAATAATCCATGAGACTATAAGACCTTAGAAGTCAAACTTAATAAGGATATTCTTCAAACACGTTAAATTCAGAATTGGGTGGTAGACCACAGCTTAGCACGATTTTCACTTAAATCTAATATTATATTTTATAGGAGGCAACATTACTGAGATTACACCAACTCACGAAAATACTTAGGGGTGAAACCATCCACACACATCGAAGTTTGATCCCTTCAAAAGTATTAAATCCCACACGAGTTACGATAGAAACCTGAATAAATAAACTTAATCATCATAAATATAAGAGCCAAGTGCTTTTTCTTCTCGTAGACCTTAGGAAAAACATGATTTACGATTATTTTTATGGATATGTTAGTATTAAAGTCCTTCATTACACAAGAAATAAACCATCGGATTTAGCTATAGAGGTTTATAGCGATATTTTCCTTCTGATATAAGGTATTCCTTTTTGATGAGAGGCTTTCCTCCCTGGGCAGGTGTTCCTTCCAAGTGCCTTTACTTAACGATGTGTCCATATAGAACGACGAGACCACTCTGCTTGACTTTTTAAATCGTTATTTCCTTCATTTTATTTCTTTTAAAGGCTTTCTAATCGATCAAAGAACTTTACCTTCGAATCTTACATATTTTGTTTTTTTCTCCTCTCTGACTGAGTAAGAAAAGACGAAATTGTGGGAAATTGGCTGAATATGGGAATGAAGTTTGCGAAAGTTTCGAAACAGGTTTGTAATTGGTTTTTAACTTTAGGGGAATGTGAGAAAGAAGTTTAAATCTTATTTGCTGCTATCTCATTAAAATTTTATTGGCTTTGAAAGAGAAGGATTTTTGGGGAAATTGAAGGGGGGAAGTTTTGTATCGGATAATATCAGAGGGTTGCATTTTTTTTTGAAAAACTATTAGTTTTATCTTTTATGCTGAGGTGAATTTATTTTTGGAGAAAATTACAGAAAGTTGGGTTCAAATTAAAATGAATCAGTATATTATTAATTGCAGCAAATTTATGACATTTTTAAAGAAATATAACATTCGACTAACAATCTAAAGAGTACTCAAAAATAATAAATATTGAATTGAAAGGAATTGCTTTTAAATTGCATATTTTAAGAATTTTGATTAAATCTTATTTTCCCTTCTTGTAGAAAAAAAAAACAAATAAATTTCTTGGTTTAGTATAATATAAAGGAAAAATTAAGTGAATACTCAATGTGAAAAACTCATAATTTTTAGTTCTCCATATCTATTTGAATAAGCTGTTACTTTATCCACATTAAATAAAATTTATAAATTAATTTTAAGCATACCATTAAAATTCTTAAAAACCTAGATAAATTTACTTTTTTCCTATCCGTTACATTTTGCACTTTGTCCCATTATTTTTATTTGATGTTGTGTTTTTACAGTTTAAGATCAAAATTCTAATAAGCTTAACATCTTATTTCTTAAAAGAATTTATCGTAAATATACACAATCCCAATGTTTTTCATCTAAGGAAACACTTTTTGTCAGGTTTTATTCCAATTTCTTTCTAGAAATAGTAGTATTTTACTAATGATATAGTTTTTCATAATAAACTTGGACGAGCTACTAGATTTTTCCAGTTAAAAATCTATTTTTATCTATTTAGTTATCTATTTTTATTTTCGTTCTTTATATTCCTAATAATGATAATCTATGAGCCCATGGAATAGCTTTCGGCTCCTTAGGGAAATTACTTGCAATTTCTTTTTCTTTTGTTCTTCTGTTATTTTGTGTGATGCTTTTATGTCTGTTTAATTGCAATTGTATCGATTTTTTTTGTTAATAAATTTGAATTTTGAATAATTACCAAAATAAATATATTTTACAGTTCACAACACAATTAAAGAATATCGGTAAATTAGAGCAAAATTCCCGGACTAACCATAAAATCCCAACAATTTCAATTTATACCGCGTATGAAACTTCCAAAATCCAATCCCACCACAAAAACAACAAATTACAACCCAAACCAAACAGGCCACATCCCCAAACCCCCTTACACGCTTATTACCAACCTAACCCCAAACCCCTCAAGTATAGTCTCCCAGCAAGCTCATTTGCCCCATTCAAACTCCGTCTCTAACCAATAATAGAGGCAAATCAGGATTGCCGGATAGATAGAGGCAAATCATCACTACGGAAGGACGACCGGATAGATAGATGGATAGAGGCAAATGAGGGTGGTACTCACAGAGCCTGTCGCACTCGGTTTCGGACTCCCGTGCCTCGTCCCGGACAATCCGGTCGTCTGGAGAGTGGAGGGTGTACAAAAGGTCTTCGTTATCCGACTCGCTGCTGGAGCCCCTACAAGCAAACAGCCGCTTTAGAAACCGCTCTAATATTGGTTTTATTATTATAGATTGGTTTAAGAGTAGTTTATCGATAGGTTATATCGTAAATTGTTATGTATTATTGTTATAGATTGTTACAGATTTTCATGAATTGTTATTTATAGATTTTATCATAGATTGTAACAGATTAATAATTATAGAATTATCATAAATTGATATTTATAGAATATCATAGATTGTTACAGATTAATATTTATAGAATTATCATAGATAAAGCATTCGCACATGACGTCACACTTGACGACGTGGAGGACAAAAACAACGTTACTAAGGCTGTTGTTAGGTACGGGAAATAGAAGCATCCAATAGAAGCATTCGCACATGACGTCACTGGAGGACAAACACAACGTTGCTAAGGTCGTTGTTAAGTCCGAGTCATGTGATTGAAAATGCTCTATTGTAACAGATTAATATTTATAGAATTATCATAAATTGTTGTTTATAGATTACCATAGATTGCTATTTATAGATTATCATATATTGTTATTTATAGATTATATCATAGATTGCTATTCATATATTATATACTAGATTGTTATTTATAGATTATCATAGCTTATTATACATAGATTATCATAGATTGTTATTTATAGATTATCATAGATTGTTATTTATAGATTATCATAGATTGTTATTTATAGATTATCATAGATTGTTATTTATAGATTATCATACATTGTTATTTAATTTATAGATTATTATAGATTGTTATTTATAGATTATTATAAATTGTTATAGATTACTATAAATTGTTACTGATTTAATTTTTAGTTTGTTACAGATTGTTCTTTTTTCTAGAATAATATTTTTTTTAGACTGTTAAAGATATGCTTAATTTTGTTTAAAAAATTAAGGATATTTAAAAATGGAATAAATAAACTCATTTTCTTTATGAAATAATGGCGTTTAACGAATTTTACAGTCATTGTAACAAATAGTAATATTTTTTAACTGAAAATCTATCTCAGATTAGCGAACTACTAAAATATTCTTAATTTTTAAACTTCACTTTGATAATATTTTGCCAGGCAAAATGACTAGTTAATTCCACTTGTTAATTATACAACGAAGCAATAATACTTCAACTATAGAAACATTATTTGAATTATTTACATTAAAACATTTACTAAAAGGAATTTTCAATCATTTCACTCTTAAAAGATGTAGTATTTAGTTGAAGCATAAAGTATATAATTAACGAGGAATCATTCCTGTAATTAAAACGGGAAGGCAAGCTTGTGAAATTTATCTTAATCAAAACCATATATTCAATTTATAAAGCTCTTGGTATGAAGTAGTTTAATATAATTACATTACATTGTAAATGAACATTTGTTTCAGTTAAGCCCCTCGTTTAAAGATGATTTTAACAATTCTAAAAATGAAAAATAACGCGAGACTATTTTATTTCCATGGCAATATTTAAACATTTGACAAAGACTACAGCTTGACGGGTTTAATCTTACTTGTTTTTACAAAAGCCTGTTTCGAAATGTGTAATTTAATTAGATAGAAAACATTTTTGAATAAGGATTCTGCGATAGTTTGTTAAAATTCAAAGTATGTACTAGAAACTAAAGTGTTTTGAGATAAATGAAAAGTAATTCTTAGTAAATAAGCTCTTTATAATTGTAAGTTTAGAGGAATTATATCCTTTGTTTAACATAAGCTCTTTCATTATCCATTAATTAAACACGAATGAGAGTTCAGACAATATCCCTAACTGAGAAAACACATGTATTGATAAGTGGCTAGAAAAACATTTGTTGATCTCTGAACTATTCAAATAGATAATAATATCAGTGTACAACTCTTGAACACAGCATAAGGATTAGAAATCCTAGCAAATTCCATTTACAGTTGAAGTACTTTGTTCTATCCAAACAAAGCAATTCGATTTCTTTTCCCGAAACCGCTCAAAAGGGCCCTTAAAAATTTCGAACGCGCGGTCTGTCCTTTCCGGCCAAACGATCAATAAATAAATGAGAAATAATTTTCTGCAAGGGAGCGTGCCCCGTGAAGCGAGCTTTGATCTTAGTCGCGGCTGTGCGGGAAGAATATTAAAAAAACCAATGATTACTCAATGAGCGGTGGCAACGGAAAATGCCGTCACAATCTTTTAGCGCGTTCGACGTCAAAGCGATATGGTTATTTATATTTTGGAAGGGATGTTTAGAGATTGGAATTGGGTATTGATTTAGCGTAAAAGAGGTTTTAACGTTGAACAAAATCTAGTAGAAATATTGTTGTAGTTTAAAAATGATAATTTTTTTTTAGTGCGTGAAAAGTGCGTCTCAATCTATAATAATAAAAGAGCTTTACCACTCACTCACTCACTCAGCAACGCACAGCAAAATCTACCGGGGCTAAAGACTCGAGACTTGGTAGGGTTGAAGACCTTACGGTGTATACGCGCACTAAGAAGGGATTTTTCGAAATATCTTTTTTCTGACCCACAGGGGGTTTGGAGCGTTTTCGACGTTTTTGAGCCCAGCGGCGTCCAAAATGACCCCAGATCTTCGTTATTTCGCAGGAAGGTACCTAGCAACAATATCTAGAAAAACATTTTTCAGATTTTGGATATTCGAATTTTAAGAGGTCTGAAAATTCCAAAACCCCGTTTTTGCTGAGCATAAGCAAAGTTTTACATTTTCAAAGAAAACAATACCGAGAAATCAATATAACGAAGTGAACTGTTGGTAATACCTTCTTGAGAGTATTTCAAAGAAAGTAATTTCTGGATTTTTCGATATTCCATTCTAGAGGGGGTGCACGGGGGTTTGAATATTCACTCAAGTTTTTAGTTTTTGGATTCTATCACCCACATTATTAATGTGATAGTAATGAAATTTTAGCATGTTGGTCCGCACACAACCAGGAAGGTTTGCAAAAAAGAATTATCAGAATCAAAGCATTCCAAGGATCTTTTTTTGCCCCTTTTCTAAATTCTTATGCTAGCCATCAATATTAAATTTATTACGGTTATTGCTCCTTCTAGGTGATGCAAAACCTCTATTGTTGGAAATATTTATTGAAAAATGTTTTATAACAGGTGAATTTTTTAAAACTCTGATAAAGAAATAATTTGTGATGATTAAATATTTTTTTTATGATAACCAAAAACCGTCCCACTGAAAAATTTTATTATTTTTTTTATTTAATCAAATTTAAGTATTTCTAGCAAAGTTCAAATTAAACAACATTTTATCAGAGGCATTTTATCAATAGTTGGTGTCGATTCAAATTATGTTTACTTTTATTTCATGTTTGAAATTTCTTTCAATGAATGAGTTGGTGATAAATCAATAAAGGGGGGTTCAGGGGGTCTCCCCCTGATTTCAAAAAAATTCTCACTATTAAAAAATGGTTATAAACACTTTAATTCTAAACAGTTTTTTAAGGTTTTGTTTAACATCTTAAAAAGTATGTGTATTGAATTATTTTTTATTTAAAATTTAGCTAGATGAGACGGAAATAAGTTTTATCTATAGAAATTGGTGTTCAATAATAACCTTTATTGTGAAGCGAAGGCGGAGAGATTTGTATCAATTATACATTTATACGAATTGCAGAAATGGATGGAGGGAGCTAAGGGCATTAAAAAGAAAAAATAAGGGGGGTTCAGAAGGGTCCCCTGACTTTTTCTATTTTGAAAAATTACTCTTTAAAAACGGGGATGGGGATTTCACACATTAAATCTAAACAGGTTGTATTTAAAAAAGGTTTTTTACATCTTAAGGAAGTAGTATGGCATCAAAAAGGAATTCTAGCAGGAAGGCAGTTGCACCTAAATGACGCCTCGGAAAGGAATACAGTGAAGAAAATACTTATTTATTTTAACACACAGTTTGGTTAGCATTTTTTCCCCCGAACTACGGCGGGCATATCAGCTAGTTTATCAATATAAACACGAGTATTTTGAGTAAAGAAAATGCTGTAGATCTTTAAAAAGGGTTCACTGGTTTATCTTTACGCCATAGAGCATTTTCAATCACATGAATCGGACCTAACAACGGCCTTAGCAACAGAAGGTTACAGTTTTTTTTTCCCTACAGAGGTTAACAGTTACAGAAAATGACTGGCCGTGGAATTCTTCTATTGGAGCATTTGCAATCACGTGATCCTATACCTAAAAACCGCCTTAGAAACAGATAAACAACGGTCTTAGCAATAGTTAAAAGCCCTACAGAAGGTACACGTTAGAAGAAAATAACCGGTTGTGACGTCACCTGAAAACACTCTGTAAAAGAGAGTTTGTAAACTATCTTAAAACCAGTGGAATAAAATTTTTAATTAAAATTTTTAAAATTTTTAATCGATAAATTTATCTGATATCAGTATCACAAAATTATAAAAAACCAGGGTTTTTACTGTCTGAAAAAAGAAAATTATGATAAGTTAAAAACTGTTTAGGGGAATACAATACATTACTGAGTAAAAAAAAGTTTGCGAACGTCTGAGAACAACGGGAACACCGTGATTTTAACTGGAAAACAGTAGCTATGTGATAGTTGCGAATACTGCTTAGTGCTTACCAATTAATTTATAATGGAGGATCTATCTATCATCACGGCAGATTAGATATCTAATCGTTGTGTTAATAGTCATTAATCAAGAAGTAATGATACATAGGCTGTGGATGTGATTTAGCAATCTGAAATTTGCGCACACCTATACACATTAAACAATGCCAATCAATAGTATACTGCATACACAAATGTGCAGATGTAATGGAGATATGTAGGAGATATGTAGGAGATATGTAGTAATGGAGATATATAGGAGATATGTATGTAATGGAGATATGTAGATCAAATAGAGTGCTTAAGCATTAGATAAGACCCAAATGCGTATTAGGAAATTTTTGTACAGTTGATAGATTTTAATTAATCATATCTTAACAAAACAATGGTTCAAATTAGAGTAAATATAATAGTTAATTTATATGAAATAAAACAATATTTGTTAGTAAGAATGGAAACAAATTGAAAGAAAATTTTTTTCATTTTATTAAATTTATAAGTAGGAAAAAAAAAGAAATTATTTGGTTAATATTTTATCAAGTTGGAGTATAAAACATGGGCAAATTTATGAAAAATTTAAAAATCTTTCAAATTGTTTTGACAATGATAAATACTATGTCACCAAATAAACGCCACGGATTCTGAAGTAGGATCTTGCTAGTTGGAAGAGTAATTTAGCATATTTTGCTTCTTAAGCAGCAATATGGTACATTTTAAAACAGCAATAAAGCTTGCGGTTTTAATTTTAAATGACAAATTTTCTTGTATTACTTATTGCATAAAACTGTGTGTGAAAGGTTTTTTTTTTATCATTTAATACTTTAAAAAAGGAGGGTATTGTTTATTTTAAATCCAATCTTCCCAAATATTTTTAAATACGGTTAAAAACATAATTAAAGTAATATTTTACCTAAGAATCAAATATCAAATTACTAAATGCTTTACATATTACTTTAAGCAAAAAAAAACTATTTTTGAGGGATGTAGTATGTTTTTTTTTTCTATTGAACAAAAATTACGCCTTAAAATAACCAAAACATGTGCTTTTTATGATAAAAGTTGATTAAAAACAACGTAACAAAACATAGAACAATCGAAAATAGCAATAGCTGACAGATGTTTCATTGGTAAAAAGCCAACCATCTTTGTCGGATCGTTTTCGAGTCACTTTTACTCCAACGAAGGTGATTGGCATTTTACCACCGAAACATCTGTCAGCTTTTGCTGTTTTTGATTGTGACATGTTTTACGTAATTTTTAATCAATTTTTATCACATACAGAATTTTCAATCAAATGACTCGGACCTGACAACAGCCTTAGCAACCGTTAAAAGTCCTGCAAAAGGTTAACGGTGAAAAGGAAATAACTGGTCGTGACGTCACCTGAAATAACTCCATTGACTTTAGCACTAGTTTTTATATTTAAATTTGCTTTTTTTTCATTCCAGAATAAAACTTGAACCATGTACCCAAGTAGCATGGAACCTTACGGCGAACCTTTTCCTTTTATTGTTATTGGGACATTACAAAAACCCAACAAATGGTTGGGTTGCGGAAACCATAGAAACCATTGGAAAACAAAAGAATGCCTTTCTGCGCATGCGTCATGTTCACTCGGCATGACGCGACAGAATTCTCGCCTTTCAAGATGGAGGCCAACCCAAGCTCAAGTGAGTAGTATTTTAAAACTTTTTATCTTATTTACTTTTAACCTCCATTGGGATAATTTATAATCACCGGTTCATTGCATGAATTTGATCAAGCACTCAATCCGGAAAATGTATGTAAACAAATCCAATCCAATCATTGCGTGGATTTGTTTACATCCTTAATGTTGTTAAATTCGTTTTCAGCAAAAGTATTTTGGACGAGATTTCTCTTCTTTGTTGTTTTTCCTGAAAGTTTCTTTTCTTTCTACCTCTCATAAGCAACCGAGTTCTATGAGTGGTGGTAAGTTCAAAACGTGAATTTGAATGAGTTGGGTTGTGAAATAAATTGTAAGATCCTGACCTATGTTTCCGTGCATGTTATGCTTTCTGTAGTTGTGTTAATGACCTATTATGTTTAAATTCCCTTCTCAAAATCTGATTAGTTTTTGTATACAGTGTATGTAAATATCATATATTTACTACTTTTACTACACATTAGGTAACTCTTGATATCTTTAAAAATCTTTTGTGTAAACTTAATGTGAATATATCTCCCACAATGCAGAATTTTTTTTCCACCAAGCCACATGACCTAGGTTTAAATTCTCACCCCCTTAGATGGTTCATAGACTGAAAACCAAGTAGGATCTGGAATGAAAACTGTGGTCATGTGTTTTACCACTTAACTGGGACATTACCTTAAACACCCCTTGATCACAAAAATATGCGAGCTTTGTAGGCCTTGGTCATTAGTGCGCTAATGAGCTTATTGTAATCTTTTCATAATTCAATGTTTTGATAAAGTTATAACATCCCTTTGACTGAAGTAGTAATCTAGGTCGACAAATGGTGAGGCATTTCATTTGCCATTCATTGTTAGCATATTGTTTTGAAAATCTATCTATCCTAAAATAGATTGATAATAACCGATTTGATACTATAAAGTTTCAAACAGCGTAACTTGAGTGTTTGCTTTAAAATCACACTATGTAGTCCAAATTCAAAGTAGGTATTTAAAATGATTACCAAGTATTTTGAAACTTACATTCTTAAACAAAAATATGAGAATAGAACATATAAAACTAATACATTAATGACTCATTTTGTATGATAATGTTATAAATTTGGCCTTCAAATGGGATTCATGACATCACTGACAAGAAAGGTTGGAATCTAGAATAGTTGCAACATATTCAAAACAGGTCCTCCATGGCATACAGCTACTGCCAATTTAAACAGTCGTCAAACTTTGCGACTGCTCTACAGCTCTTTAGACAATCTCCCTAATTGCCGTAAATTCCCTTTTTGAATCTTTTAGAGATAATTTATCTTCAACGACTTACATTTAATCTCATGTTCTATTATTAATGGTACTTATCCGTTAGCTGGGCACAAATGTCGCCAATTGTGAACTAAATGCTCGCCAAGCAAAGCGAATGACAATACAGTCAAGTGAAAACGAAACAAATGCAGTAGGCAACAGTTGGAACAGAGAATTTCTTAATTCATTCTAAATTTTTTCGGGATTTTTTTTGCTTGCGCTCGTTTAACAGATAAGAACCATATTAATTATTCACCCCTTTATGGGAACAGATTTGATGTAGGTTGAATGGTCACCAGTGGTGGATCCATGGGGGTGGCATTCTGGAAAGTGCCCCTCCTTGGACCCAAACATACTCATAAGTACGAAAAAAGTCTCAAAAAGAACTCAAAATGAGTTAAAACCCAACTTTTGCAGGTCAAGTTTCAAAATTTTTTCTGGGGGAGGACCCTTATAGCCCCCAGCAGTACCAAAAGGGGATCTTGAGTGATACCTTTTAGAAAATCCCCAACATTTTGACATTTTTCTCGAAAGGTAAAGGTGATAGTCTGAAAAAGTGGCCTCTTCCTTGGAGGCGTGCTGGATCCGCGCCTGATGGTCACTGCTATAGAGCATTCACCAAGTTGGCAGTCACTGTGAAGGACCTATACCAAATCTGTTCCTATTTATGATACATATTCATTACATATTTTTATAATGTTTTGTTTTAGATTCTGCAATAGGATGAATATTATGCTCCTGAAATTTGAAGGAAGTTATGTTCCACCTCCATCTACCATTTTGCTGGTCATTGGCCATAAGTAAGTAAATCAAATTAAAACTTCTAAAAGTTATCTCATGTCACCTTAGATGTAGATGAATCTTTTATGAACAGTTCCTTAAAAAAATTTGTGATTGGGTTTTGCTACGTTAAGATTAGAACTTTTCATTCATTGGGGGAACTAAAAACAGCTGAACACCAAGTAGTATCTGTGCTTTAAAGCAGTGGTCTCCAACCCCTGGTCTGCGGAACGATGCTGGTCCGTGGATCAAATGGTACAGGGCCGCGGGCAGGGGCGCCGGGTTTTCAAAATCAGTGGGGTTGCTCAAATAACTTATAAAATTTTCATGTTTGAACCAGCATTTTTAATACATATTTAGTATATACCCTGATGAAGTTCACAAGAATTAAAGCCCGTTCAATTAAAATTTTTATCTGGATTGGATCTTATGAAAATTTATTGATAAATTCAATCATGAGTGGTATTTCCTTTTTCTATATAATAAGGGGGGAAACACATTTTAATCGGTACTTTTTATAGATTTTTCCAATTAAAGTAATTTTTGTAACTATTATCAGCCACCAGTAGTTTTAAAATTTTTAACCACATCAAAACTTGGATTAAACTTTCTGAAAATATTGTTTTCCTTAGTCCAAAAGGAATAAAAAAAAACAGAGTTTTTTAATAGATACTGGTGTGCTAAACAGGAAATATTTACTGTACATTTTAACATTTTCAGCATATTAAAGACTTCATTTTATTGATAAAATTTACTTCCCGCTTCACTATTTCCTCGTTCATTTGTTTAAAAATCTTTAAATACATAAATTTATGAAATTTTTATTTTCAAAATTCGTAAATATCTATACCACGAAGTGCTAAAGTCGTGTTAGTAGTACGATTTTATAGACAGTTTTTAATACTTATCCCACCCAACTCTTTTAAGTTGTGGTTATTTTTCGCATATGCCAAATAATTATATTTGACTTTGGTTAGTTAAACATCAAATCTCTTGAAAAAGTAGACAAAAAGAGCTAAAGAAGCCCCTAAATCAATTTATTTCAAATCTAATTAACATTACCTCGCAAAAAAATCATCAGTTATAAGAATGAATATTTCTACTTTGCAAATCGATATAAAAAGCTGGATAAAATGCCTATGTTAATAATAGTTTTTAATGCCTATCTTTTGTACTCATCTCTCTCAACTCTTTTAAGATGTTGATGTTTTTCAAATTGCCAAAACTTATATTTAACAGGTTAGTTAATAAGTTATGAATTGCTTTTTTTTTCAACTAAGCATCATAAAAACTTCAAATGCGATCTTTCTTGCAATTATGTAATTTCTCTAGCCTGGTTTCGGCTTCATAAAAATTATACACAGTGAACATTAAATAGAAAAACTGAAGGGACTGCAAAAAATATTAGAATCAAATCCGAATATATACAAAAAACATTTGATGTTTCACACATTTTGTAAACAAAATAATTTTTGCATTAAAATAGCTAAGTAGCTTTTTAAAAGTATGTGTATAATTGAATCGTCAGTTACAAGAAGGGAATAAGTCCAAAAACGAAGTTTTGAGAAAATTGAAAAAAAAAAAACTGTATAAGTAATGGAATTTTTATTCTATATATGTTATATGGACTTGTTCCCTTCTTGAATCTTATGAAGTTTCAAGTGAAGAAAAATCCTAAAAATCACTTAAGCGCTCCCTCCACAAGTTCATATTTAATTTAAGATTAATTGTGCTATTAAAATTGTAATTTCATAAGATTTTAAAAATTGTTTTTTTTTTTTTTAATTTTTGATGTTATTGAATTGGGAACCAATAATAGATTAGAAAAAGTGAGGACAGGTTCAAAAGGTTTCATAGAATTCAAAAGCATACTTATGGATAAAAATAATTTCAAACAAAGGGCGTTATTTTATTAACTTTAAGACCAAAATAGGATAGTTTTTAAAATCCCCTGTCACAAAGATATTTAACATCAAAAGTAATTATTATCTAATTAAGAAAAAGGATAATCAATGCTCCCCTCACTTTTTTCGAGTAATTATAAAAGCGTTCTTACCTATGGAAAATCAAAAATCCAGCGAGCGATGTAGGCGGAAAACGTTAAGAGACAGATACGATCACAACCAAAGTCTAAGTGCAACTGCAAATGACCTCTTGTAGTTCTAGTACAAATGTCACCCCCTATATGTCTCTTTTTTATGGTCACATGTCCCATAATTTTAAGGATAATCCGAAGAGAAGGCATAGCGTCACCCGGCCCTCTCTCCGCGTGATTTTCGTCACTATAACCTCCTAAACCTGTCAAAAACTGAGGGTTCTCGAAAAAGCCGGGAGGTCCCTTTCTGTGGCGGGAACTTTTTGTGTTTTCTGCAACCTCGTGTCTTGAGTGATGTAAACAATAACGCTGTTCGAGACGAGGGAGGAAGCTTCGAACTTGCGATAGGTCGAGTCACCAATTTCTGCCTTTTCAAGTTTTTGTTTTTACTCGTGGGAGTGGGGTGTAGGAGACTTCGGGGATCGACCTTGCCCACCGCCGGCGCTCCTGTTTTGGGATTTAGCTCATTTCTAAAATTTTTAGAAATAGGTTTTTCATGGGGTTGCTGCGCACCCCCACAAAAAACATTGGGGTTGCTCGAGCACCCCAGCACCCCCGGAGTCGGCGCCCCTGGCCGCGGGTCGACCATTTCATTGAAAATGAATTTAAATTCTTAGGGTTTATACTCCAAATTAAAAACATCTGTGTTTCATTAAATTTTATTTATTTTAAAAAGGGGCCTGAAGGTAGTGACATAAATCATGCACACCATGAGAACTATCTTATTTTTCCTAGAAAACTGAATAAAAACGCTTCATTAGAAATCCATAAATTTTTATATTCTTTTTTTGTGGCGAACTTGTTCAACCCGGAAGTAATGGTGACAGTTGTCTGAGTTTTTTGTTACAACTATAAGTTAATGAAAAGAAAATCCATAAAACAGTACATTTTTCTGCAAAACGGAAAGAAAAATAAAGAAAAAGTGTAATAATATCAATGCGCTTTGTCGGATTCATCTTTTTGTAAAGAATTGAAAATTCGCATATTCTAAACTTCCGAAAATCCCATTACATTGAAAATGAAACCAAAATCAATGCCACCCCCAGCGGGCCGCGGTAAAATTATCAAACGTTGACCGGTCCTTGGTGGTAAAAAGGTTGGGGAACACTGCTTTAAAGCACCATTTGTTTATCTGACAACCTAAAAACATAAATTATGTGCCATATCCTATTTACTTAACACATTAGTTCTTGGGGTCCTACCCAGAAGTGGGTTCAATCGCCAAGCGAAGCAAGCAGTGCTAAAGATCAGTTGTCAAACCCATTGATTGCATATTTGCGAGCTTATGCGATGTGATTTTCTCATTGCCATTGTCATGTACCCCTACGCCGCTTGCTTATTGGGTGGAAAATAAAATGTTAGTTTGAAGAGAGATCGTAATTGCCGAAAATTTTATGATTGAATGTTTTTAATTCCAATTTGAAGGTTTAAGTAATTTGAATTTTTTTATACTTCCTTAAACTTTGAGTTATCAAAGAGCAATTACTGCGGACTAAGCATTAGCTTCCTGGCCTGTATACAATGTAATGGGTTTATCGTTGGGCCGTAATTTTATTATGATTCCGAAGTTGTTAAATAACTTTTTTCATCTCTATTTTCTTCTAATATTGAGGTAAGTTTGTTTATTCTACCTGTTATTTCTTGTAATTTCAAATGAATGTTAGCAAGCGTCATGATTTGGGTGGTTAACCAGGATGATGTTTATTCAAGTTAGTATTGGGTTAATTTTCAAAATATCCATGTTATTGATATTCATATTTGATTTAAACCACTTTTAAAAGAATAGCAGTAAGACACAGTATCATGAAAGAAGTGTTTATTTATTTTTGTAAATACACGACATTAGTCATGACATCACTTGCTTGTTTATAAACATTAATTCCATCCGTGATTGGTTCCGTATGGAATTACTTCCAGTCACGTAACCAATCACGGATGGAATCAACGTTTCTAAACAAGCAAGTGACGTCACAATAATATTGTCTATTGCATACTGTTTGTTTACACCCCACAACAGGGCCGTATCCAAGGGGGGGGTTTAGGGGTTCAACCCCCCCCTGAAATTTTGACATCAATTTTTATACTGCTATTTTTCTTGAAAATTATGTCTCACAAGGAGCGATATCCTCTTCGGGTATAACCCAAAGGGTCTCAAAATGAGTCAAAACCCTACTTTTAAGGGTAAAATTTCCAAAATTTTTCTGGGGGAGGACCCCCAAACCCCCTCGAAATTTTGAAATCTATTAAGTATACGGTTTTTCCTTCAAACTTGTGTGATTTATAAGGATTGGTCCTCTTTAATGTAACCTAATATGTCTCAAAATGAGTTAAAATGCCACTTTTAGGGGAAAAATTCAAAAAATTTTCTGGAGTAGGAACCTAAAAACCCCCTTAACATTTCGCCATTTATTACAATATACCTTCTTTTTACCTTGAAAATTCGGCCGCTTACAATGAGTGGTGCTCTATGGGTGTAATCTAAAGGGTCTCAGAAATGAGCTAAAACACTCTTTTGAGGGGCAAATTTCCAAAAATTTTTAATTGTTATATTTATGTATTTAGTATTGGGTTAATTTTCAAAATATCCATGTTATTGATATTCATATTTGATTTAAACCACTTTTTAAAAAATAGCAGTAAGACACAGTATCATGAAAGAAGTATTTATTTATTTTTGTAAATAGACGGCATTAGTCATGACGTCACTTGCTTGTTTGGAAATGTTAATTCCATCTGTGATTGGTTCCGTATGGAATTACTTCTAGTCACGTAACCAATCATGGATGGAATCAACGTTTCTAAACAAGGAAGTGACGTCACACTAATATCGTCTATTGCATACTGTTTTTTAACACCCCACAACTAGGATGTTATAATTAAGTAAATACAAGAAACTATTTAAATCAAAAGGAATTCATTGTTTTTAAAGAATTTGCTCCTTCCTAATTGCTGTGGATTCCCTTTTTGAATCTGTTAGAGATAATTAATCTTCAACAACTTACATTTCATCTTGTGTTTTATTATTAATTATTCACCCCTCTATGGGAACAGATTTGATTTAGGTTGAATGGTCACTGCTTTAGAGCATTTGCCAAGTTGGCCGTCGCTGTGGAGGACCTTTATCAAATCTGTTCCAATTAATGATATTCAAAACATTTATTACATATTTTTATTATATTTTTTTTAGATTCTGCAATATGATTAATTTGAAGGCTTAGAAGAAATGTTCTATCACCTGCCATTTGCTGGTTATGAGTAAGTATGTCAAATTAAAACTAAATTTAATGAACTATCTTTCTAAGTTGTTATTTAAAGGACTCTTTTTGTTTTAAAAGTCGTTAACTCAAAGTGACAGGGGAGGGAGGGGGTCAGAAATGTTGGGGAGAAAGTGACATGTTTTATGGACACCCTCCTTAAAAAATTCACTGAAAATTTGTGATTGGGCTTTGCTACGTTGAGATTATAACTTTTCATTGATTGCAGAACTTAATATCTGAACACCAAGTAGCATTGTGCTTTAAAGCAACTTTTTTTCTCAGGTAGCAGCCTCCCCCGCAGCGATTACACCTACAGGTCACCGCCAGTCGCTCCAGCCAGTGCCCTATGACATCAATGCCCGGACCTCTCCTGCCACCCCGGAGTCTGTTTCCACCCAATTCCATCGTAAGTTTCTGCTTTTTGGATTACTCAATTGATACTGTCGCATAGCTGCCAAGTACTCAGATTTTATTGGAGGGTTCTTATGTATTATCCCGTTGACAGTGCCGCTGAATTCAAAAAATTGGTTAAAGTCTATCGTCTGTTCTATACTTGTGTCACTTAACTTAACGGCTGTCGACGGGATATACGCAAGTACCTAGTTACTGAGATTTTCATCTTTACTCTGATAATCAGATTTCCCCCTTAAAACTAGTTTTTTAAATTGCAATTAGTATTGTGTAAAAAGGAGATAAGAAAACGCAGTGCCCCACTTTTTTTTATTGCTACATGTTGAAATTAAAATTTTTTATTCATTGGTGGAACTTGCATCATGCAATAAAACATCTTTTTCCCTTGGCAGCAAGAGCAGCAGCTGCCGGTATTGCACCAGCAGACTTCTACGATAGAACCAGGCTGACTAGCCCACGAATTCCCCCACTAACTAGCAGCAGCGAGTAGCTTCTTCAGCTAGAGTATGATGTGACAGCAGGATCCAGGGATGCACTGTCAGAAAAGTAACAGCACTAAAATGTAGACTTAGTGGACAAGAAAAGCTGACGGGTGAGTTAAGATATTATTTTAGTCGCATTGCTATGATTATGACCCAGCCCAGTAAAGAATTTAAAAGACAAAAACAAACGTAGAAATTCAAACCATTTGAGCCTGAACTAGAGTCTTTGGCCAAAAAGCAAAAGTCTTCTACCACTGGGTCAACTCTTAGTGAGCGCGGCTCTCAAGGGTGTCTTATCGGTGTTTGTAAATTTCATATTTACTCCTATAATTAGATTTCCCCCTTAAAATTGCCATCAGTATTATGTACAGGAAATTGGGGTTAGGAATTTTAGCATACTTTAATCGGATTATAGTTAGGAGAAAAGATAGAAAACGAAAATCAAGGTTCTTTGCAGCCATGAGGTTGGCAACTATGCTGTCATATGTGACCCAGTGAACAGTTAAACCATTTTACATAGCTTTATTTCATGTATGATATTAAAAACTAAAATGCAGCGTTAGAAAATGGAAAAATAACTCACTGGTTCTGCAAACTATTACTTTGCAAATCTTACTGGTCCTCAACCAAAATGACTTGTCTGGCAAATTAAAAAGAAAAGGTTCCAAACTTCCAATTTATTTAAAGTAGTTACTGCAGTTAAAGTGAATACCAAATATTAATTCTAAAAAACTAAAAATATCTATTTATTAAGTACACTTTTCTTGCTGAAATGTTAGTATTTCTCTAATTGATATAAAATTTCTAATTAGTTATGCAGCAAAAAAAAGAGACTAGAACTGGAGAGTGAGATATTTTTCCCCCACTGGTCTGCTGGACTAGTGATTTTCTGAGTAGTGGCCAGAGCCTATTTTCAGTCGTCTCGGACCAGTGTTAATTTTGATCACTGCTGATATGCTATCTCTCAAATGTATATATTATATGTAATTATAGTCGGTTCACAGTTTGGGGAAATGGTTACAATCTGTACTATTTTTTTCATTGAGGGCTTATTCCCACTTATAAGAAATTTTAAAATTATATTTTTTAATCTATGCAAATGGATCAAAGAGTATAATGAAACTCATGTTTGTTTTAATTTTTTATAATTTATGATACTTACTAATATTTTGCAGTTAATGTTTTCCAGAAGTTTTTAACACATTTAAAAAGCTTGTAAAATGTCTTATTTAAAAAATGTGCATTTTACCTTGGTTAAAATATAAATATTGATTTGTCAATAGTACATAAACATCAAACCTTGTTTTTCCCATTTTCCCCACCTGGCTCTACAAATTATATTTCAAATTGAAAATTTTGGCAACCAAGGAATTTACATAAATTGTTTGGACTTCAGTCCACCAGTTGCTAACCATTGGTCTATAATTTTCTGCATTGTATTGAATATTATTTAGAATTAATTTTTTGAATGGGTTAATGCGAAAGTACTTTTTTTAATAGTTAAAAATAAAATTGCTAAATTTTTTTTGCAGGAGCTGTCAGTTGCATTTGATGTCCCCTGAAATAGTATTATTTGAATCATTTTTTTAAACAAATTTTAATTATATTACATTTTTAAGTTTAGTTATTACCTTCACAGTTTATATTTAATGTATATTTTTTTATATGAACACTTTAACCTTGATCCCTGTGATGCTAGAAAGCTGTTTGTAAAATTTGTCCTGTTTGTATCAGTTGTTCAATAAACTTGATTTTTCTTACATTTAATGTGTTGAAATAAGTTTTTTAAATAAAAATGTGTCCATCTTGAATTATACTTCTATTTAAAGGTGAGTTTTTTCATTAGTGCTTTAAGAGCCTAAATTAAACAAAATTTTTGTAGAAATTAAAATATATATTTATATTTTGTTTTTATGAATTTAAAAAAACTTAATTTTAAATTTATTTTATTACTTCATTTTACTGTATTTACTTAATAATTACTTTGAAGTATTCTGTAATCATACAGCATAAAATTCGAGTTACTTTTTGTTAAAAGTGGTGTGTTGACCTAGCTAAAAAGTTGTGATAAATTATTTTTATTTCCAGAGTTATAAGTTTAGTATCGCATTTTTTATTTTTTCGGTGTTTCTTTATTGAATTATGATACAAAATTTTCCCTGAAAATATGTATTATATACTGTGCAATATTTCGGGAAAAATTTTGCGACATCATATAATTCTACAAAGAAACTCCGAAGAAAATAAAAAATGCGATATTAAACCTAAACATCAATATAGAATGAAGATATTTTGGAAACCTTACAAAAACCAATGACCGCAATAGTGAACGAAGGTTTTTTGGCATTGGTTGCCGCAGTCTACATGAAAAAACATTTTTCTAAGGTTGCTATGAAATCTTTCAACAACCTGGCTCAAGAATATTGAAACAAGGTTTTTTTTCTTAATCTTGTAAAAACCTGTACCTCTAACCTTTACACAAGGTTCTTCAGCAAGGTTACAAAAAAGGTTGGAAATGTTGACTGGCGTATCTTTTTTTGAGGTTGTTGTAAGGTTTTTTTGGGGTTTTTGGGTTGCAAATAAAAACCCAAAAAAAACCTTTTTTTGGGTTGCAATGCAAGGATGAAAAAACCTTAAAAAAACCCAAAAATGCTACATGGGTATTTACCAACACGCTATAAGTCAATGCTCAGCGAATTCCCAATTCCACACCCTTGCATAATACATCTCCACATGAACCGCATTTATGAAACGCACTTCAAATCGGATTTCCCTCTGATAAACATCACAATTAGCCACAAACCCAGTGAACTAACCCCCTGATTGCACAGAATATTCTGCCCCAATCCCTTCGAATTCAACATCCCCGAATGCAATTCGAATGGAAGGGGGGTGGGTGGAATTGCCTTCATTTACATTCGTTCGTTCCAAAGGGGAACAGGAATTCGAAATTAATTCCTCCGGAAACATTTTCGCCTACGGACCCGAAAAGCGATCTGTAAGGTAATGACTACGGTCCGCTGAACCGTTTCTTAAGTAAAAGCTGGGGACTAAAGACCTGGGTTCGAGATTTCCATTCGGGCTTACGTGATTGGGAAATGCGCAGGTAGTGCAGAATGGTCAGGTGGTTGTGAGATAGCCTCTGGCGCGGCTGGAGGGTTATCCCTCCACGAGGGCTTAGAGTTGGTCAAATGGTAAAGGGCGTTTTCCCAGGGCAGAATTGTGTCTGCAGCAATTATCTGGTGATACGTAGTATTGGAGTTACTCGCTACTATTATACCATACTAAACAGCGACGTTAGTTGACCCTATGACGTCACTAACAAACAAAGTAGTTCCCATCGCGGTGTCATGAATTTTGAGTGAAATGAAGAAAGTCAATATAAAAATATGATTATTTTGTTAAACTAATAGTGCTTTTTCATCACGATTTGCGTACAGAAACTCCTCCTAGCAACCCAACAGGCTTTGTGTTTACCGATTTCTCCTTTCGCATTTGTGTCGTTCTGGGTTCAAGAAACATTGCTCTCGAGTATAGACCGCAACGTTACTTGACCCTGGAGAAACAAAACAAACAAAAAATAGTTCCCAGCGCGGTGTCTGAATTTTGAGTGAACTTCAATTTAAAAATATTATTAGTTTGTTAAACCCATAGATATATAGTGTCTTTTTATCACGATTTGCGTTCCGAAACTCCTCGTATTAACCCAATCGGCTTTCTGTTTACGCAGTTTTTCCTTCCTCGTAGTGACGTCATAGGGTCAGGAAACGATGCAGTCTAGTATAAATGTGACTATACCAAAGTGACCGGGTGGTTCATACTTAAAGCTGTCATTTAAGATGTTGGCACAATAAGATGAGTTCCTTTGCAGTATTACGCTTTAATTTTACTTTTTACTCAAAACATGCAGTTGGTGTTAATTTTTTTTATCCTTTTTGGATAATTTAGATATAAACCTATATCATTAAATAATAGTGAATTTTTATGGTCATTTTGACAAGGTATTTTGTATTAATTTTCTCTGATATTCAAAATGATCGGGTTTGAGTTTTTGCCCCTCCTTAAATTTTTGCAATAAATTTAGAAGAACCATGTGTCACTGAATTTTTATACTTATACAGCAACAATTGGTTTCAAAGTAAGCTATAGCACCAATTTTTGCAAAGCATGAAATCGCGATAGCACAAAAGCGTCTTGATCTGGAATGTTTGTTTCTCCGCATACAACATACTATAAAGGAAAAACAAGTTCTACAGGAAAAACGGTGTTATGCGGTGAAAACAAACTGAAGAAACACTGAGTATTAGCCCTTATTGCCCGACGTTCATTTGCCCGACAATTTGATTTCCTACGTTCCCCTTCTATCGCATTGACGATGATGATGATGATGATGTCGGGCAAACGTACCTGTCGGGCAACTGATTGTCGGGATTTCAAAACAGACCCCATTTAACGAGGTATAATTTCCTTGCGATTATTTAGCTTTAGTATCTAAATTTTAAAACTTAAATAACTTTTGCTGACTTGCTAATCAATTTTTCCAAAATGCCATTTAAGCATTGCATACAAATTGATTTTTTATTTTCCCACACTAAACCATTTCTTTAACCTTACTCTTATAGTTTCTGAAAATATCAGACTTCTTTTCCCTGAAAGGTACAACCACAAAATACTTTTATGAAGTTCTATTTTTCAGTTTCTAAATCACAGTTAAAAGAAAATGGTACTAACCCGTCTCCTGACTCTCGCCAAGATCTAGAAGAATCTAGTTTCATGCGACCCCTATCGGGAACTTCATAGATCGGATGATCCCGATGAGACCTCAGCTCCATCCCTGTAATAGAAAAAAAATTTAATTCTTAATAATTTTACTCACATAAACTTCAAGATGTGATGAAACACAATTATTGAAATTATTTCAATATAAGATCATTCCATGTTAAATCAACAAAATTTTTCGCATCACCATCTCGGATTTCTTGAAATTTTCTACGGATGTTCTATTGATATAAACTTGAAAAAAATACCAACTTTCATGAAAAAATATTAATTGGTTCTGGAATTACAAATGCTCAAAGTGGCCAATAGGCCAAAAATGGGCCAACACGAGTTCTTTAAATTGCTCTAGCTATTATTTTTCAAAATATTATAGGTATTAAGTGTTACACAATTAAAAAAAACATATAAAATACTTTAAAATGACTCCAATTGCATCTGTATAATCCAATTAAAAGAGCCACTAGTAGACCAATTTAAAGAACTCATGTTGGCCTATTTTTGAATACTTCGCGAATTAAAATTCCGGAACCAATTTATATTTTTCATGAAAGATAGTATTTTTTCAAGTCTATATCAGTAGAACATGTGTACCAAATTTCAAGAAAATCCTAGATGGTAGTGCCAAAAATTTTGTTGATTTCACGTGGAATTAATTATATACGAGATAATTAATATTTTACTACTAGAAATCGAGTCTTAAAAACAATAAAATAATTACGGCTAACAAGAATAGTATGTTTACCTGAATGGCGATATCCAGGTATGTAAATTGTAGGAGAAGCGTAAATGCATTCACTTTTGTCAACCTAAAAAAGCATAGCATTGTAGTAATTCCACATTACATTTAAATAAAATAAAAAGCACATCTATCATTTAAAGTACAGAAAGACACAAGGTATGACGGTATGAAATATTTTTGCTTTATTACAAAAATATTTCATAACTTAAAATCTAACTTCTCTTAAAACTTATTCACTAAATTTCTTTGAAGGCCGTAGCTTTTAAAAGTCAATTTAAGCCTCTGGTTTGCCATGAATGTCAATTAAATTCAACTATTGACAAGATATATTTTTAAAAATTCATTTTAAATCTTGATAATTATAGAAGAAACAGGTGTCTCAAATCAAGTAGCAATTATCTATTTTGATTTAACCCTTTGTAAATAATTATTTTAAATCAAACATGTATATAATTATGCATTTTTAAAATCATTCCACTTTACAAAATGGTCTCTGAGAAGAGCTTGGTATCACTTAATGCTCTGCAACAAATTTGCATACCTAAATTGTTTTTTAGGTACTAAAAGTAAATTTCATTGTAAAAAAAAGTATCGTCTCTAAATATTTGGGAACTGCAGATCTAGATTCACACCTCTTAAAGGAAAAAAAAACCCTCTAAGGAGTGTCAAAATGCAAGCAAACAAACCTCCCTATTAAAATATACTTCAAAACACTCTTTTCCATATCACATTTTCTATGTCTTATATTCGAAAGGAATCAATAAGCACTTAGGAGTGATCTAAAAAGAGTGATCTAGTTATCACGATTGATAATGCACGTTCTCTAAATTTATGTGGTTGGAATTTATTATGTTTCAGAAATCTCATTTTTCTCTAATCACATCACTGGCATTCTAAATTCGAGATAAATGATAGGTGCTGTTTTTACTCTTTGAACGTGACAGAAGTTACTAATGATGGAATGGATTTCATTCGATATTTTTTAGACATTACTAAAATAAAAATGTTACACAATGACATCAATTTAAAAATGAGGTATTGAAGTAACTCTGAAAAATATCTCTATCGCATTTATATTAAGGTTTAAAAGTTGTCTTATACTGGAGTATATTTTTAAGATTATAACTCGAAAGATAATAATACTCTGAACGTAAAGTTTGATAGGTAAAAAGTTAATTAATTGTTTTTTTCTAAATTGATGTTTCTAAATTGTGTGTGTAGCTATATTATTATTATAATCTCTCTATTTTATAAAAAATGAAGAATGAAGTTTAAATGAAGTATTTTCATAGTATAGCCTAGTTTCTGAGATATAAATTTTTGAAATTTCATTTTGCGTTTTGGCGCGAAAACAGAAACACTGTTGTTTACATGCGCTGTGACGTCACATCCAACAGAATCCCGTTTTCCGATCATTGAAAAACATTAAAAACACTATAGTTTCGAGTGCGCTGTGACGTCAAATCCCGTTTTTTGATCACGTGACTTTACTAGTGTTTTGGCAAAAATGAAATTGAATTTTAAATTATTGAAAACATATTTTTGAACTTAAAAATCTGATATTTGAGAGTTTTAAAGTATAACGTATCAAAAAATGTGTAAAATTAAGCAAATACCTCATTCAATAAGCTTTCAAATATTCAAAACAATTTTCAGCCATACTCTTCCAATTAACCATAACAATTACTCTTACAGAATTCAATCCCCGCGATTTTCCCTTATATTTAACAACGCGAAACGTGAACTTTGTAACACGAAAGCTTTTAGAACTTGTCACCAACTACGGTTCGCTTAACTCGACATCTCTCCGGACTATTAGGCCTAACTAGACTAACGATGGGTTAGAGAACCTCCAAGTGCGCGGAACAGGCACTGAATTCAAATTCGAAACCTGAAACTCGTTCGCGGATGTAACGTTTCTCTATGAAGCTTCATTAGGAAAGCAACTCGGTTGATTGTGTAGTTAGGGTAGACTGTGGCCCAACGAATTATGTTTATTTCGATTTATACAGTTGCATCAATGGATTTTCGTTTATTTTTGGTGTTAACTTCTATATTACAGGAATTCAATTTAATTGTTACACAATATTTAAGAAGAAATCAAACAACTTATTTGAACCTTTCTTTACTAAATATTACTTGAAAGACCAACCATTGGTACAATTTTTGTAAAAATAATCAATAATTTACCCCATAATGATATTTTTTTGATAGTCTTGTTAAGTTCAGGAGATAATTAATAGTTTACTTTAATTTCTCATCAGCATTGTCTTTTTGTATTGATATGTCTATTGATGTTCTTTTCTCTGTATGTGCTTTATGTGAATGTCTTTTAAAGTGTGTTTCCCTTTTATATTTCATTGCATGTATTTTACTGTACCCATGTAACTGGAGATTCTGACCATTTGGGATACTAAATAAATAAAGCAGCCCTATTAATTAATATTAATTGGAAAAAATATTAGGTTTATTTAAAAATCATGAAATTGTTTTGTGTGTGTGTGGTGTGTTTTATTTAAATTTAATTAGTTTAGCCTTTTTTTTGCTGTAGAAAAAATTACGGTTTCATACTACAACAGTGGCTACTTGATTTTTTCTGGTGTTGCCAACCAGGGCGATAATTCATTTTCAAGCAATCCGGCAGAAATTAATAGTGGATTATGTTGCCAAGAGTAGTGCCAAAAAAGTCTCCAAGGAGAGTGGCACCCAGTTGTAATATAGCACCCAAATGATTTTACATGTTTTCTGTTACCACAGTTCAGTAAGTTGAAAAAGCATTCAGAAGGAAATTCAGTTATCATAGAAGAAATTATAGTAAGACAGTTAGAAACAAACTACGGTTATCTAAAATAACATTAGCTATTTGGTGTTATGGATTATAAAAACTGCTTGCAAAAGAATTAACTGAAATTGTTCTCTAATATGAGAAACGATTTTATCATTTTATTTTTCAAACGTATAAAATAAATTAATTGGAAAATTTAGTTATTTTGTTCGTCTATTTTTATTTGTTCACAGAAATTGGATTTAAAGTTTTATTATTTTGAAAATTTAATTAAAGGCAGGAACCTGCACTGAAATATTTTATTTAGTTATTATTTTAGTAGAGTTTTAAAAGTGCAGGTAAATTGTTATAATAAGTTTTGTAAGTTTTTAATAAGTGGGTAAGTACTTAGATTTCACTAAAAGTTAATAACACTTCATTATTTCATTTAAGAAGCCAGTTATAAGTGTGGTATTTTTCTTGAATGTTTTTTTATTTTACTTATATTTTAAAGAAATTATCAACATTTAATTACTGCATAAATTGTTTAGGAATTAGCGCAGAGAGCTCAAAGATTAATTCTTTAATACTATTTACTACAAAAGTACTACTGCATTTATATATAATTCTATATCTAAAATATAAGAATAAAAAGAGAACTACATAGTATATACTTGTACAGAATTCGCATTTTCATGTTGATAATTTTTAGTTAGATTACTTTTTTTTTCTATATACCTATATTTATCACATTCACCAAACTTTACTGTCAATTATTATGAAAACATGTTTTTTGTCATTACACTGCACTATTTATCCCATTTACCTAAACACTGGTTATAATAAAAAATCCGGTTATAAGGAGATTTATTTCATTATCGCAATAATTAGATTTTAATAATGAACGAAACTTCTGAGAAAATCCTTTTGAAAATGATTTTCAAGTAAATAAAATCTAATTCCAAGAGAAAACGCTATATTTTTCTCTCGGAAAAGATGAAAAGTGCCTTCGGAATCGATTTTTTTAATTTTTATTTTCCAAGTATTTGTTTAGATCATTATTCGTTTCCCTTTCTTCGTGAGATTTCCGAAAATAAGCAGAAAAAAAGTCTCTGAAATTTAATCACGCGCATTCTTCAGAAGAAAATTCCAGGGATTAATTAAAGCTATAGCCCGAAGGAAAAAAAATCACCAGGATTCGTAATTGACATTTTTTTACGCACCAGCTATAAAAAGCTGACGATGAATAAAAAAAAAATTTTGCTTGTTTAAGTGAATATTCGAGTATCGGAACAAAAACTTTCTGATAATCTTCCCCTTTGATTTAGAATTTGGTACACAAGAAAAAAAAGTATTCTTACAAAGAGTTGTTATTAAAAATAATAATGCTAATAAGTATAACAAGTAACCGCTGGTGTTTGAAATGTAACACTCGTAGACCTATTTTAATCAACGTCATCATTAGGGGCATATGCTTTTTATTTTCGCATCTTTAGTGAAAATTAATTGATTCCTTTATGGCATACCAGAATAATAATGTTTGTTTAAGGTTTAAGGAAATAAATTTTGTGTTCTTGTTACATTAATCTTCATCTTGTACAGCAGCCGTTAAGGTTGTTTAGATGACATTTGGTAAGTAAATATTTATAATTTAAAAGTTGTATTTGATGAAAACGTCTTCAATTTAAATGCAATGTCTTCTCATACTACAAAATTGAATGTTATTGTTTATAGAAATACCAGTTTTGTTTACTTTTAATTTCAGAAATCATGATTATTCCAAATATTTACTAACCGATTGTCAAAAGCACTTTCATTTCTCAATAACATTCTAGCATCATTTTCTTGGAAGACATGAAAAGAGACTACGAATAAGTAATTATTAATTGGACCATTTAACGATATTTGTGACGTAGAGTCTTAAGCACAATTGAAATTTTAAAAGCTTTTCCAAATTTTTAATGCTATAGGAATATAGCCTTTTACCTGACATTAACAGATTTTTTTTTTGAAAATTTTAAATTTATAAAACATTAAGAAAAAAGTTCATGTAAGTACTACTTTCTAAATGACCTAGATACCGTGATATACCCAATCATACTTTCTGAATTATTCGACTTATAAACATCTATAGTGAACTAATCCTCCCCAAAACTGATAATAAACTTTGTTACACGTGCTCATTAGGTAAAATTAAATCGCCAGTTTGAAAAAGAGAAAGAGTCCAAAAAAAGGAAAATTGACTTCTTGTGCTCAAAAATGTCTCCAAGCTTTTGTCTACACATGAGTGGAAAGATGGAAAAAATAACTACTCTCTATAGGCAGAATGATATAGCTCCTTGAATTTTGAGAAACCGATGTCCATTCATTGAATTATTTAATTTAATTTGGATTTAAAGTTAATTTTTATTTCTTTACTTATTTTTCTGTGCTGTAAACAAAAAAAAAATTCTTTTAATTTAAAAGTGTTTTTAACTTTACTTTTATCCAGGGAATCTTGGACTCCATTCACATTCACTTACTCCATTGATACTGAATTCATGACTCAGTTTCATAATAATTGTCTTTCTATTTCTCACTTTTGTACTGTGAACTAAGTAGAAATGTAATTTAAATGTCAACTTAAAAAGTGGTTTTTAATATGTTTCTTCAGTTGAAATTCCAATGAGGTTGAAAAAGGGATTAAGTCAAACTTTTTTCAACTGTAAAATATTTTTGAATGCACTTATATTTGTTTCGGTAATAATTTGCTGGTTATACAACGAAAATTCCAATACTTATACTGCTTTTTTGTTAAATTTTCTCAAAATTCTCTGTTATACCGATCGCAACATTTCCCAACCGAAATCTACCGCCCCAAAACCGAAAATTAACTTTATAACACGTGTTCTTCAGGTAAAAGGATACATTTCTCCTATACCGATCTCAACATTTCCCAACCAAAATCTACCGCCCCAAAACCGATAATTAACTTTATAACACGTGTTCTTCAGGATATATTTCTCTTACACCATTCGCAACATTTCCCAACTAAAATCTCAGAAACTACCCAAAGACCAAAACCACATCCATCTCCAATCAAACTTCCCTTCACGCCATCTCCAAAAACGAGACATCAAAAGAAGAAATCACATCTCCATTAACACTCCCCCCCTCAATATTTCTTCCCCGATTGAAACCCTCACGAGACGCCCGCGATAAATTAGTCCGTTCCGAGTCAAGCCGACGCTCAATAATTCAGCACGAGCCTCCACGGAATATCCCGATCGTAATTACCGGACAATGCCGAAGTCCCAAAGGCGATCATCTCCGAATAAATATTGCATCACTTGCACACGCTGATTAAGTTTAATGGAGTCCTCTCTGCGAAGATTCTTCTCTTTTTTTTCTTTTTCATATCGATACTATCGATCGGTCTGCGTTGTTTATTGTCAATTACGCGGGGCTATAAATTAGTCCCTTGCCTTTGTTTCCGGCCCGAACTAACTAATGGAAACTTTTCAAAAGGGGTAAAAAATGTAAGGCGGGTGCGAGGGTCGATTGATATTGGTTTGATAATTAAATGTGACAAACGGGGCTTTGTGGCAGTCGATTAATATTTTTGTCGTATATTTCTCTATTGGTTTGTTGAGGCGTGTAATAATGTTTTTTTTTTGTTTGAAATGAGGTGTGTATTTTTCTTCGTTAGACACGAGTAACAATTAATTTAAAGTAGGGAGGAGTGTACCGAATAATACACATCTGTTTACATACTCTTTTAAAATATAAATAGTTAATATTTTAGTTTTCAAGAAAGAGAAACATGTTTAGGGTAGTATGATTGTTTTATCCGGAGATATAACTTCTGGGGATTGAGGGGTAGTCTTGAAGATGGAATAAAACCGAATTTTACTTCGGAGGTCATCAGCAAGGTAAATTTTATACTTATAGTATTGTTTCATTACAGGTTCGATACGAAACTACGCACGGATTACTAGACACTATGAATTATAAAAATAACATTTGACGACTTTTCCCACAAGGATTGCCTCATACCCAACCTATACCGCCCAACCAATAGGATAACACATTGACAAATAAGGAAAAATAAAGGCGTTTTTTCATTGACGTAACTGTTGTCTGTTGGCGATTGTGAGGCTATCTTGGCAAACTTTGTTACCATGACAACCTATTACATTTGGATAATATTAAATACTTTTTTCAAGTAGATCTTTCACTTTCGCACCAAAGACATATTGTTGAGCGATTAAGCCCCGCCTTCAACTCTGTGGATTTGCTTTGCCAGATGCCAGCTATTGCCATCTATATTTTTAAGGAGATTTGACCTACGTCGCACATACATATCTTTTAAAACTTAAACTGACAAAGACAGTAACCATCTAAATTTAGGAATCTTATTTGAAGTAGGATTTCCTTTAATTTTTGTTACACTAATACTTGTTTTTCTGTTACCCAATGACTTTAATTCGTGATACATACGTACTATTAATTAAAGATTTGAAAATTTTATAGCAGGATCAAAGGATGAACATAGTTACTTCACAAGAGCGGCCTTGTATTTGATTCGAATTAACAACCATAAATTTTATGTGCATTCTAAAACATTTTAACAAACCAAGTACTATAACTTTTTACACTAGTTTTGTAAGTTCAATGGTAGTGTAGTAGCTCCATTCAATTTATAATTTACGAATTTAATAGAATAAAGTGTTACTGTTTGATATGAGTGCCATGATTCATTTTATTATGTAACCTATTCTACGAACAAAGGAGAATTATTATTATTATCATTATTATTATTACTACTACTATTATAACTTTCCTTGTGAAAATCTTTAAATTTTTTTACCTAGTTTACTTTATTTTGTGAAATTTATTTTTGAAATTATTTATGCAAGAAACACGACATGATGCTCAAAAGACAGTGTTTGTAACATCTTACGTAAGCATCACTCCACTCATACTCCCCTTTAGTCAGGAAAAGTAAGCAAATAGCAAACCCCTTCCCCCCTTAGGTGCTTACTTAACATTTGAATGGCCCCTGTCTTAATAACTACTACACTGATAAGGCAAAATCCTTTCATTCCAACTCACCCTCCTAGGGGGGTGGGGTACGTTATAGGTGTATCCGCTCCTCGTGCTGCCGAAGGTCCCGACGTTTTGCTCTGCCCCGGGCAGCGCGCAGTGTTCCCTGACGTACCCGGACACCCTACCCGTCGCGTAAGGGGCCGGGAGGTAGGTCGGCTCCTGCCCGGCGTCGTACGTCACCGAGAGCGGGACGTTCTCGGACTTGATGGGGTCTCGACCGTCGGCGTCACCTGTGGATGAGAGAAGTCGTGGTTTTGATTGTGGCCATCTAGACACATAAGGCTATCAGAGAAGCTCGAAATCTTGGGTGACGTTCTGCCTACTATTTCGCGTCATCATCGCCAACAGCGCAACTCCAGTCTGAAAGCATGCACGCTCTCTTCCGACTGGAGTTGCGTCCTACTCTAGACTCTCTAGAGTTGCGCTGTTGTTCAAAAAGCGATGATGACGCGAAATAGTAGGCAGAACGTCACTTAAGATTTCGAGCTTCTCTGGATTTATGTGTCTAGGTCTAGATAGCTGTGGCAGTAGTCGGTTTGAATTTATGGAATAGAATAGGACATTTATTTGGACACAAACTTTACCAAAACCTTTACCTTTAAACCAAAGAAAAAAAAACATTATAACGCAACAAACCCACATAGAAATATGTATAGAAAATAATTATCCGATAAATTCAATGACATTTATCAACACGTATTTATGCCTTTCTCCAAATACGCAAGCATTAATAATACCTACATTTATCTCATTGCTCATAACAAATATACCGCATACAAGTACTGGTTATATGTTGTTATTTCTGAAAGATAATATAATACGAGTGTGTCGGAATTTAAAAGGTACACGTGGCTATGTGTGATAAGTTCACTATATGCGAGGTGTATAAATTGTAAGTTATGTGGATTTGATTCACCAAATTTCGGTGGTTTGATAATTTTTTACATTGATAATATTACTGCTACTTTTTCTTAAACTACCTCTAGAAAACTTCGTACCAAGATCGCCCATCACGATCAGAAAAACAGACTGGTTATCTGATTTATCGTTGGCATCACTACTATCTCCATTCGCAAACTTCTAGAATCCCGATCCTTGTCGATCGGATCGTTGGAGAAGCTCCTTTGATTGGTTCATAACTGCTGACATCATCGAGCTAAAAGGTTTAAAACCAATCAAATGAGGTTCTCCAACGATCCAAACGCCAAGGATGGGGATTTCCAAACTTTGCCGAACGGAGACAGTAGTGTTTGAGGTGACGGTGACGTTATAATTTACGAAATTCATCACTCACAAAAAGCTAAATACCCATGATCAGCCAACCTCCGATTTACACTAAATTACAATTCTATTACTACTTTCGTATGTGAAAACTCACCCGTGGATACCCTCTGGACTGTGGGCCCGGTCGTTCTCCTTCGTGTGATGAAGCAAACTGCGCACAGAACGACGGCCAGAACGATGACGGAACTGACCACCGGCACCGTGATGGTCAGGTGGCGATAAAAGGAGCCGCTCACGTCACTCACTTTAGAAGGTCTGGGTGGGTATTCTAAAATGATAAAAAAATAAGTTTAGACGAAAGTTTAAAGTTAAGAAAAGTTTAGAACGTTTTCACAGGAGAGTTAATTATGTTCAAAAAGTAATTAAAACGGCAGCTGGCACAAACTAAAGAGCAACATACAACGTTTTTCCACTAAATAAAACTCAGTTGCAAAAACATACTATTGGGTTCACAAAACCTACCTGTCCATTGGTATGTTCATTCACATTTTGATGTTCAACAACAGAAAATGAAAGATATTGGGGGGGGGATAAGATTAAAATTGAAGAGGATGAACCAATTTTATTGACAGAAAATGAACATACACTTACATGAACGTTACGGCGAATCGCTTCCAACATGAAACGTTTTTCCACCATTCCCAAGCATGATTCCCACCTTTCTAGCGCATTATAGGCTATCTAGCGGTTTGAAAACTAAATACTTCAAGGTTGGTTTCGATCGAGCAAGTGACATAGATCGTTTTTCCATCAAAAACCGACTTTGTGAAAAAAAAACGACATGCAGCGTTTTACCAGCCACCCATTCATTTATCATATCTCCAGCCTTCACTTTACCTCCACATCGTACTTGGCATTTCTGATAGCATATTTCCCAACTCCACTTCCTTAGATGTGAGCAAGCGCCTTGATTGGTTTGGCAGATAAAATGTCATTCCAAATATGGGATCGCCTGTCAATCACGGGTATCTCTGATTGGTTCTTAAGTCGAGGTGGGAATCTTACGAAGTGAAAATGTGAAATATGCTTTTTGATAACTTAGAAACATAATACTGAGGTAACCTTCAAACTGGCCTCAAACATTGAAATTCAAAACACAATATAAAAATACAGCACGAGAAACTTACTAAAACTTCACATAAAATTCAAACAAACTCCTCCACGACTGTTTATTAAGTCCACCAATGCTCCATTAACATTTCCACAAACATTTTTAAAAGTACAAGTTAATTATTCTTGATTATTTCATTGTTGGGATGATGTCTCGTTTCCAAAAAAAATTGGTTCTATTTAAAAAAATATTTAGGGATGGATTTTATATTTAAATTACTCTAAAATATATTTAAAGCCTCTGAAAAATCATTTATATTATATATTATATTTATTCATTTTATTGATCCTTTTTATTACATTCATTATTCTGCTAATTTGCTGATGGCAAATAGTATTATAAATTTACTTGATTTTTAGTTACTATAAAAATTTGTAAAATAACATAGAAATCAAACTGATATTTAGTCTCGTAGATACCATTTTGGTTTGCTGTTAACAGAAGTTTTTAGACATAAAAAGTTAAAATTCTCCTCTTTTTTTGTTAGTTTTCAAGATTAAGTTCTTTTGTATAAGAATCGATAAAATTATAAGATAAACCATTATGAGATCATCAACAAACCTGCATTTCAATTTGCTTTTATAAGGATAAAACCTTTTAGAGAAATTAAAACTCAAATAAACATATAGATTTTTTTATGCATTCGAGTTATAAACGAACGACTTCATATATCAGATTTGTCTAACTCCAGACAGTGATTTATACCTAATCCCAAGAAGTACACACTTTCAAGATTCATCCAATTTATGTCATGTATGGCCAAATTTTGTTTACTTATAGTTGCAATTACGTAAACTTAACATATTTGGTATGAGCTGAACTAAACGTTAAACCGTTCTTGTTATGACTCTAGCTATTAACGTTATAACTAACGCTTTAAAACTTTGTATCAACTCTTACAACTTTATACGGGATTTAATTGCATACAACTAACAATAAATTAACTGAATTAACATTTATGTACAAAAAAAATCACGTTGTTTGACTTATAAAAGTCTGGGAGACATATTTACCCCTTCCAAGGGGTTGGCATCATTAGTAAAAATGTACTTAACGACTCTCCTCAAATCATTTTAGCATATAAACCAGGCATTCTAAGAACCTACCATATGAAGTAATATGAACCTCTTTATCACAGGTCTAGACATGCATTCTGGCAATTACCAACTTCGCCAAAGGTTCTAACTAACGAATGCTTACACTTTACCCCTGCACAACCCCATTACTGCGAAGTGGAATAGTCGCTATTCATTTGAATTAGAACGACATTAGGGAGTCAGTGGTCTGTTATTCACGGAGTAAAATGAGTCTTGGAATTGACCATTGCAGTTTCAAATTTCAGTAGTTGGTAGGTTTATAGTTTCAGTCGCATTTTAATCTTATTTCCATAAAAGGGGGCGTTTATTATAATGCAAGTAGTGAAAAAATGAACGAAATATATTTAAATTACATCGAAAATTTTAATATGTTCGTACGAGGAATGGACAATGGCAGACAAACCACGGCTTACTAGATACTTATACAGGCTAGCCGAGTACGAAAATCATTGCAAATCCAGATGGTAATACTGGACAAACTGGCAAAGCATATCCACAGTGTTGAAAGCGGTGGGTGATATAGGTAGGTCTTGTAGCGCTCCAAGCGGGAAATGTTGTCAAATGGTTTTCATTGTTTAAAACTCGGCTAGCCTGTATAAGTATCTAGTAAGCCGTGGACAAACAAACTACAGACGAGTATTTTGGATGGAATCATAAGGTATTGTAAATAATGGTGCTAACGAAAGAGATAAACAATGATTTAAAATAGTATTACTTATAGTAGTTGTAAATGAAGAACGTATGAATAATGCTGTAATGAATTTTGTGCTGTACCTTTGTTAGTTTATCACTCTCACTATTTGCTAGTTCCTATCTACTTTATAATAAGGATTTTGCCTCAAATAAATGACTAAAACTATTCTTTGATCATGAAAAAGAAATTTGCTTATTTTCAATTAATTCAGAGGGTTTTAAAGGAGGTAAAAACTTGGAAATTCTGCCTCATTATACATGCGTTTTAATTTTAAAGTTAAAAATGTTTAAAGTAAAAATATAATAACTCCTGATATTGCTGCTAAGGACTGTTAAAAGTGGTCTCATCGGATAAAGTAGGGTTACTTTACTACAACACCTTTATGACAACTAGTAAGGGTTCAAAAATTAAGATTGTGTAATATCCCGTATACTGAAAAAATGTGTAAATTTATTTTTCATATTTCGAATGAACTTTCTTATTAATATAACAATCTTAACATACCTCCATTCAAAGTCAACGTTGCGAATATATACTCAGCATCAGTGGAACCTGCATCATTCCTCGCGGTTATGAGCAACGAGTACCAGGACCCGGAACTAAGGTCCGTCACCGTGATATTGTTCTGTTCGGGGATAACATTGTTGCTGACCAGAGTCCATTCCTGCTGACCGTTGGGACGGTACTGGATCACAAAGAAAGATATAGGGCAGCCACCGTTGTGCCAACTGTTGAGGTTGATGTTCACGGCCGTTGAGTTGACCGACAAGAACAGCCGTTTCTCAGGGGCGATTGGAGCTGGAAAGAGAAGAAAGAGTAAATGGAATGGTTAAATGTTATAAATTGAAGACTGGGCTTAAAAAACGAGCTAAGTGCCAAAACTTAAAAAAAAAATGAGTTAGACCCGAAAAACCACAATCTAAGTGCCATCACCAACAACCTATAAATCCAGCTAAGTGCCACGACCAGAGATATTTTTAACTACTCTGAGAGAGTATTTAACTCTTTGAAAATCGGAAATACTCTTTCAAAAACTAGCCAGGAGTATTTTCACTCTTTGAATTTTTCACAAAGGTTTAGCTTAAAATGCACCGTGTGCCTCACCGAAACAACAAATAATATTTTTCTACTCAAAACACCAATTGATCTCAGCGGAGACATTTCCGCCCGACTTCTGGCCAAAGCTTATTGTCAAAAACCACTGCACCCTAATCATCATACTTTTAATTGTGTTCTCATACAGCCATAGTATTTTTTTTTCATTTATTGTTTTGATTCTTAGGCAGTTTGATTGCAGTTTTTTTTGTGTCTGTATATGTAGTTTATGCTATTTCAGTATTTCACTCCTCCTTATTCAATTTCACTCCTCCTAAAAAAAGTCAAGGAGTATTTTTACTCCTCCAAAAAAATCCTGGGAATAACACTGGCCACGACCATGATTAGTAGGTCAAAAATGGCCTGAAAGATGACTTATTATGTGTATTTCTATGGAGAATCAAATTTAAAATAAATGATGAATTACGGGAAATTTACTTTTTGGCACTTAGCTCGTTTTTGAAGTCCTGTCTTCAACTGTGTAAGTGAGAAGGTCAAAGAGTATCCAGTTTCCAGTTATACAGCCCAGGGTTTCCTCGGAGATATCATTCCATTCCTCTAACAACCCATTCTATCTAACAACCCTGATAAGACGCAAATTTTATGATGAAATTTCTTGACTTTCCAGTGTAATATTTCAGGTCAAAACACTAGCAATCCATGTGGTAATTTTCTAGATATTTTTTTGTTCATTGTGAAAAAATTAATGAAATGTAATATTTTTTCCAAACACAAAAATGAGGTGTTGATATAAAAGTTATTCAATTGCATGTTTTCTAGGTTTACCAAAAACTAGCATTTTTACCCGACTATTTCCTGACAATTTTGGTCATATTAAATGTACCTTACAGTTCTTGTTTTTTTTTCAGGTATTCTCTGACCCTTGAGAATCCTGATAAAATCCAATACTTTTATTCTAAAGTGACAATTTCTTGTGACAACACAGCACGATTTATTTTATATTAATTTGAAGATACTAATGAAAAATTTTTCCTAGTCTCTTTGGGCATTCTTTAAAGAAATTTGCACTGGTTTGGGGTTTGTTAAAAATAATTTATTACGGGTGCAGAGACGGTTTTCCAATTCAATTCAAGTACTTTTGCTTAATGTCTCAGTCTAAAAATTAAATTGCTTAAAGAAAAGTGAAGGTAATTGAAGCACTTTGTCTGCAGTTTCTTTAGAAAATCTGCAGTTCTTTTAAGACCTAAGAAATGTCTTTAGAATGGTTGCAATATTGCTGTAGAAAAACTGCAGACTGGCAAGCAGAAAGGCTTCAAAATCCTATTGCTACAATATAACTGGATACTTCTTTAAGAAAACCGCACTTTAGACGTTTTTTAAAGCTATTTTGCAGATTTTTTGGCTGGGATGTCCTCTAAAAACTATTTTAGTTTAAAAGTGCGCCATCTCCACTTCTTATAACATCGATAACTTTGATTACACATAGAAAATAAATTATTCCCTTAAAATGACATCTAATTTGATCCTATAAATTTTCTCAGAATAAAAAGAGACTCCAACCAGTTGAACACCTCTTTTCTACTCGAGTGTAGATAATTTTTACACAACTGCAATGCAGCACATGACGATCCCGTTTTGTAAAAAAAAAACCCCATATTCTCCCTTTTATAACCTTAAGGTAATAATTCCTTAGAGTAATAATTCATCCCACTATAACCTCTCACGAATAATAAAAGAAAAATTCCATCACATCATGTTACAATATGTGTTAATAGCAAAAGAAGGACTCCTTCTCAGCCCACAAAGAGAACCTAATTTACTTACATCAATTTCCCATACCCCATACTAAATCACAAGGGGCTAATAATTTCCCGGTATAAAGGAAACCCATATATACATGTTCTTCACACATCCTTTCATCGACACGCGAAAAAAATAGCTCATCTTATCAGAAAATACACCTCCATCTAATCCGAAGGAAAACGCATTACTTTGAATACAGCAGTCAATACATCTGGGGATACGAGACGCGTAATATTTTCTGGAGGTAAATTTCTCGCATAAATATTCATCATTCCATCAATCGGTAATTCCGTGAATGATTTCCTTTGAGGCAACACTCTCGTGTTATCTAAAATATCGGCATTGTTACGGAGGAATCGATGACATTACGCCCGGAGGAGATCGAGGCGCTCTGGGGACGAGGCTTTTAATGTTTTGGGTGTTCTGCGTTCGAGGCTATTCACTTTCTTTTTTCGTTAAAATTGAGCGGTTGAATATTGCCGGGGCTTTGGTTGGGTTTCGGGAAAAGTACAGGTGGGGATGTTTGCGTATATTGAGAGGAGGGATATTTGTAAGGAAATTCAAACTATTTATCGGTTTAGTGGTGGGGATACTGTAATGATAGCTTTAGTGTAAATGGATCCAGGTAGAGTAGTGTTAATAGTGTAAAGAGAGTTTTAAGTGTAGTATATTATATTTAAAAGATACATTAGATATGTAGTTTGTTACTAAGACCAAATAGTGTCCGATCATAGTCGCAATATTTATTAGGTTTTAGTGGTGGAGTTCCTGAAATATATTTTTAGTGTAATTGGATACGAGTATGTTTTTTAAAGAGTGTAAAAAGTGTTCATGTTTTTTCAATTTTTGAAAATAACACCTTATTTATATTTATAGTTCATTTCACGTACCAAATAGAGTTCGAACGCATATATTATTAATATTAGTTTCAAAAAAGCCTTTGCGTCTTTAGACTTGAAATATGTTGAAAAAATTTTGGAATTCTTCATGGCTTCTTTGAAAATACATAAGGTAATGATAAAAGTACTAAGTGAAATTTGAATAGTTTTTATTATTAAAGGAACATTTTTGGAAACATTTAATTAAAACGTTATCGTATATCTTTTTAAATAACCAGTTTTCTCTTTGGTTTCAAAGAGTAATCTATTCTTAGGAACTATATGATATCTTTAAATAAGTAGTATGTCCTTTAGAACAAAAATCTAATCGATATCTATGAAAACTATGTTGGTCGAAGAATTGCTTTCTTCTTTCAAAAGATAGCTTTCTCGGTAATGTGACCTCGTTTAGTGAAGAAAGAAAATAATGTTATAAATGTCTATGATATTGAAGTATTGAATTTTCTCCCTTTAAGCAATAAAGGAAAAGCAGTGTACTTCGATACTCCATTTCATAACTTTTAAGTTTGAAGATATATTTTTTTAAGGAAATAGCAGTTGTTTTTGATAGGTTTTCAAATAAAAGCACACTGTAACAAATTCCCGTAAAATTTACGGTTTTAAACTGGCAGCTGGGTTGGTTGAGCAAAAACGTAACAATTACAAAGTAAATCCGCAAAAAACGACGGCGTTTTACCATTTTAATCCATATTTTTTGGATTACAAGGTAAAACACCGTTGTTCTTACGGATTTACTTTGTAATTTTTACGGTTTCCCACAACCACAACCAGCTGCTGCCAGTTTAAAACGGTAAATTTTACGTGATTGTTTTTACAGTATACTATACTAGAGAGCAACTTAAGTTGAGCCTACGACGTCACTAATAAACAAAGTAGTTCCCATCGCGGTGTCTGAATTTTGAGTGAATGAAGAACGTCAATATAAAAATATGATTATTTTGTTAAACCATGTATATATAGTGCTTTTCAATCACGATTTGCGTACCAAAACTCCTCCTAGCAACCTAACCGGCTTTGTGTTTACCTATTTCTCCTTCCGCATTCGTGACGTACTGGGTTCAAGAAACGTTGCTATCAAGTATAAATAAAATTTTTCAAACTGCAAAACTGATAAAACTCATTTTTAATCATTTTATCTGATTTAACACTCGCTATTTACAGGGTAATTTAAATGTTTTTTCAGAAAGATTAAGAAATTTGAATCGTGTTGCTATTCCCTTTCCTAGAATCGAAGCTTCCAAGCGTTTTTTTTACATTTTCGGCTCCAAAATTGTTCAATTTTTTACCCATTTCTGTGTCCTCCTCGGTAACGTTTTCTTCTTTTGTTCGTAACCTGAAGGCATGGCTTTTATTAAACAATGATGTGGAGACATTTTTTGGTTGACAGTGTTTTCTTCATTTGGACATTCTACCATAGTATTTGATTGATAGTTGTTTCAGAGCGTTCTGATTATTTGTTTTATAGAGTCTTATATTTTTATTCTTTATGTACGTACAATTTGTTGTGTATAGTTCTGTAGGAATAATTGCCAAGTTTGTTTTGTATTATTGTTTTTTCCTCGCATATTGCCACCACCACCACATCACAGCAGACTGCTAAAGTGGTGGTTTATCCATAATGTATTCTTTCTTTGTTTAATATTTTTGTAAATTTCACTCTGTACATTATGGAAAATAAATTATTATTATTATTATTATTTAACATCGACAAAAATCAAAATGTTTCATTTCTACGTCTTTTCAACGAACGAACTCAATTTATACCCTCAGTACTTCACCAGGAGATTCCAGAGGGCAATCATCCTTCCCTTAGTCGGGAAAGTTACCAGCTAGCACTTCCCAAAATTAGAACCCTCATCTCTAATTACCCCAGACGCTAAAAGAAAAGAACCGAAGCTCATTCCTCTCTTTGGCGAAAAGAGCTTTCCTCTCTTTAGACACAGCAGCAGCACTTCGTTCCACACGCGATTAAGAAGTGCTTTACTTCTCCGAACACTCGGAAAATTCCATTTGATTTGGGTTGCGATAAAACTACCCCCCGTTCGCACGTCAAGGTATTAGCGCGTGATAAGAAATCGGAATCACGTAACATCATTAATTTGCTCCGATACCGTTTCCTACTTCCACGTGATGAGACTACAGGGAAATTAAAGTACGTGCCACGAGCCCAGCGGACTTAGTGACACATACACTAGTACAGATTTCCTTCTTGATCGGAAAGGGAAGTGGAAGTTTAATAAGATCTTCTCCTCCATTGTGCGCCAAGTGCCCACACTGCCCTGTTGAGAACGTCTACTATCAACGTCTTTTCGACGTTAATCGGATGAGTTTGTTGTTGAGAATAGAGATTGGTGGGTTTAGCTTTCTTTCAAAAAGCTATCGGTTGATTACTCGAGGGCATCAAGAAAATGTATCTTTAAGCTACCAAATCCCTCGCATATAAACTTTCCATACATTATTAGGGCGGATATTCGTTTACCCACGACTGACTGGATTAGTGTTATTCTTAGGATTTTTTTTCGAGGAGTAAAAATACTCCTTGACTATTTTAGGAGGAGTGAAATTGAATTATGAGGAGTAAACCACGGAATTAGCATGAACTATCATACACAGAATACGAAAACCGCAATCAAACTCCCAAACCATCAGAACAATAAATGAAAAAAAAAATACTATGGCTGTATGAAAAAACAATTAAAAAGTATGATAATTAGGGTGCCGTGGCTTTTGGCAATCGGCTTTGGCCAGAAGTCGGGCGAAAATGTCTCCGCTGAGATCAGTTAGTGTTTTGAGTAGAAAAACATTATTTGCTGATTTCGCTGGGGCCGACGCGGTGCATTTTTTAAGCTAAACCTTTGCGAAAATTCCAAAGAGTGAAAATACTCCTGTCTAGTTTTTTAAAGAGTATTTCCAATTTTCAAGGAGTGAAATACTCTCTCAGAGGAGTTAAAAATATCTCTGGACTGGATACTATACTTGGCAGCTACGTTTCCTAAACGGAAGGAGCAAATGGATAAACACAAAGCCTGTTGGGCTGCTAGAAGGAGTTTCGGTACCCAAATCGTGATAAAAATACAGTAAATAAATGTTACGGGCAAAGTGATTAATCGGGTATTATTAATAATGCCCGAAGTGGAGGCGGGCAAAGTGATAAATTTCATTGACAAATTCCATTGAATTTATCACATCGCCCGGGCATTATTAATAATGCCTGATTTATCACATTGCCCGTAACATTTACATTAATATACATGGGTTTAACAATATAAGCATATTTTTAAATTAACTTCCTTCAGTTCACTCAAAAGTCAGACACCATGATGGGAACTACTTTGTTTGTTAGTGACGTCATAGGGTCAACTAACGTTGCTGTCTAGTATATCCAGGTTAGCCCATACACTGTAAAAAATTTTGAGTGATGAAACACTAAAAATGGTGGCAACAAAGTTTCCACTTAACTTTTAGTAATGGTACACCAGGATTAAACTGGGTTTCATTACACCAATCTAGGGGAACTTTGCTGCCCCATTTTTGGTGTAATTAAACAGGTGTTTCATTACCCCAAGTTAGGTGGAAACTTTGTTGCCACCATATTTAGTGTAATGCATAACACCCTTCTGAAAAGGTGTAATGAAACACTTACCTGGTTATTTAAGCTTTGAATCATTTCACAGCAATTTTGATTAAAGGTAGAGCTTTCATATATTGAAAATTTTATGTCAAATTTCACAAATATTTTTAATTTTAGTATACAATAAAAATATTAAAACCTTTAATGAGTTAGATGCTAGAAGTGTAAATCTGGCTTTGTTGTGGAATAAATTCTGCAAATTTTACAGTTTTGAAACCATGAAATTGTTTCATAAAATAGGTGTTTAACGGCTGTATTCACCACTAACTTGACCTAAGGTTAACCTGGAATCAAGCACTCTGATTGGCTTAAAACTTGTTTCCCTTTTTCAACTACCAATTAGAAGTTTTGATTCCAGGTTAACTTTATGTTAGGTTAGTGGTGAATATGGCCGTAAATATACACCACCTCCCTCTTAAAATCATTTTAAACAGGAAAATATCAAATAGTCTATATCTGAATTAAATTTCTAAACTTAAAATTGGCAAATTTCAGCCATAATTTTCATTAAAAGTAGAATTCAAACCAAATAAAACAATGAAGTTAAATTTTGCAAAACCCAGTAAGTAGTACACAAAAAAAATTAGAACTAAATAAGTGGTAACACAATGCGCAAATTTATTGAAATCACATTCAATAAAATACACTGTTAATTAGAAAGCCCAGAAGTATGATGCTGTCTAAATGGATTCAGCAATATGGTCACTTACCTAGGGGTACACCTTACTTCCATGGAGGAACACCTTTAAAATTAATGCTATATAAATTTAAACATTAACCTTCCATTTTCTTTGAAAATTTTTCAAAACAAGTATTTTGTAAACATACTTTGAGAAGAAAACACAAACATAGAATACATTGGATACATAGAAGCACACACGCACGCCAAGCGCAGCTAGTTTTAGAATTTTGCAAAAAATCTTTTCATATAATTTAAATTTTTGGTAAATAAATTGATTTTTTCTTACTGTTGTTGCTTATGAAGCATTACAGTATTTAGGTTTGGGACAGTCAATATTTTTTTAAGTCAAAATTCAAAAGACATGGGGGAATTTAATTAGTTTGCAAAAACTATTTGAAGGAATTTTTGTGTGCAGAGTTTTTTGTTTTATCCAACTATGTTTGTAAATAATTAGCATTTCTACACTTGAGATAAATTTTGCTTAGAAAAATATCCCAAAATGGAAATATTTTATCTCAATGCTGATGTTTAAAGATTTGGTTGCCAACTTCAAATTCTAGGCAGGTGGAGCTTAATTGGAGCATTTTAAAAACAAAATAAAAAGCATAAGAATAAAAGGGTACCTTAGGATTAGCTGGGAACAACCATCAAGTTTTATGCTAAATTACCAAAAAATAATCAAATATTAAAATAAACACTTAAAATGTCAACACTTTTTTAATTTTCGTAATATTTTCATATGCAAATAATAAACTGTTGCCAATATAATAATACAATGAGAAAGATTTGTGTCCAGGAAATCCTAAAGTTGCAAATAAAAATACTATATAATTTTAGCATATAAAAATTAACTCAAGATAATTTTAAATTGAAAGTGCACAAAATATAAACTATATTCATTTGATAATTTTAAGTTTATGTTTACAATTCGGTTGTTAACAAAGTCACCTGGTTGACAACTGAGGTTTGCAACCAAGTTGATTGTCTTTGGCAAGCCAAATCTTAAGAAATAGTAGAATAATAGTAAGATAGTAAAATCATCAAATGGCAAAAACATATTTTAAGGCTCATAGTTAGTCCATAGAACACTTGTACAAATTTATATTAGCTAAGAAGCTAAAAGAGAACACTAAATTCCAGTTACTCATTTTTTTAATGCAGTATATAAATCTTGCTATTCCTACAAAATATTCTGGGCCTTTTTAAGTAAGTGTTGGCTCACAAGTGTGCCATCTGGCCTGTAGGAGCGACTCGCTGCCAGCACATATATAAGCCACCTGTCCCAAAACAGTTAAGGCATGTTGCTACCAGAGTTGACCATGAACGGTTGTCTGGAAGAGAAGAATAGTATGAAGAGTAGGCTGCTAGAAGGTGAACTCGCCTTGCTAGCTGAGGCGAGGTCTAGGCTTTTTTTACTGGAATGTCCATCCAGCTTTATGAAAGAGGTGTGAAGACTAGTTCAGTGATGTCTGCGAAGTTGGCAACCAGAGCAGTGAACTGGCTGGACCAGGGAGAGAAGTGAAGAGCTGGTGACCTGTCCATCACAGGAAAAGGCGAAACTGGGTGAAGAGGAGCTTTGCTGCGAGGAGTAAGCGTCAGGGGGTTGACCTGTTTAAAAGTACTAACATTAAAAGATTTTCTGAAATATTTTTACTAGTGAATTAATAACTTAAAATAGGAGAATATAGAACTAGTATACAGTATAGCACTGTTTATACGTCTTTCAAGGGACTGACGTAAAAAGACGTATAATTGAAAACAACTTTGATTATTAGGTTTCTAATGCTCCTAATGTAGATTTGTAAATACAATAAATTTGAGGTTTTTCTAAAGGAAAAATTACTGCAAAACTGTTTTTATACTGAAAATAATATTTTAATTTTAAAACATTTAACATAAAAATAAAACAAATAATACCTGTTTATTCTAAATAGTATTTATTTTACTTTTCATATCTTGAGTACTATATTTCACATCCTTAACACTACCTTCCCAATACATTGCAAATCTTCAATTTAGTATTAGTGTTTTGAAAAAATCATTCATTGTCATTTGTCATAAAAAAGATTGCCTTTGACTGATAATAAAAATAATATTGATAATATAATTAACTAAAAATAATAGGTTTCTCTGATTTTAAGGCTACTTTCTGTCAAACATGAATTACAAAATTGTATAAGGCCACAACGTTGATTTTTTATTGGGCCTTTAGCTAAACACGTTGAAATTGCTAGGCTGGGGTGTTGATTTGCAAAAAAATAATGCATACTTTGACAGCGGAAGACCAGGCAGTGTTTTCTGGGCACCCTTCTTTATTGAAGCTACAGCGAAATTTATTAGTTTTATTTTAATGTAACTTACAAGTTGCAGTTCTCTCCGGGTGTAACCCAAGGGGTCCCAAAATGAGTCAAAACACTACTTTTAAGAGTAAAAATTCAAAACTTGTTTGAGGAAGGACCTCCAAACCCCCCTTGAAATTTTTAAATCCATTATATACTGATTTTCCTTGAAAATTCTCTTAATTACAAGAAGTGGTCTTCTGTTGGTGTATTCCAAAGGTTCTCAAAATAAACTAACTATTTTGTGGGGGAAGTTACAAAATTTTTCTGGTGGAGGGACGGACCCCAGTCCCTTCAATTTTACTTGGGATTCACATTATTGACAAAATTTTGAAATTAAGTGCACCAAAATAAATGTAAAATGCGTATAAGTGCATATGCAAAACGGAAACCAGCTATCACTTTTTCATTAATTATAGGGATTCAATGTTATTCTTAATATGATGACTGTTTAAAATAGTGTCACTAAAAATCTAATGTAACAAAAAATCAAATATTAAAATAAAACAATCAAAACATCTCAAATAGCAGTATATTGCTAAATGTGAAAAGTAATTTGTAAAACGTCGCCTATAAGGTACTATAACAGAAAATTACGGGATTTTTTACTAATATAATTTATAGCGGTGCCCTTTCACCCTTTGTTCACCGCCCTCTAAAGGTACCCAGCACGGCCCTGGCCACCATACATACAAATGATTGGGAATACAAATTATATAGTTGCAACTAGAGTTGTAAAGCTTTGAGGTTACCTTAGAAATAATGTTGGGTCAAAACTCCTCCCGAAACAAATGTCTAGTTAAAGAGCTGGCAATGACCACTGCTGGTGGGACTCGTGAGGTGGGACAGTAGGACCCAGTGGTACACCCTACTGTAATGGGCTTGCCTGCATCCAACGCTGCCTAGGTGTAATTTTGCAGCCAGACTTCTTTTTTCTTGCGAGAGAGTCAATAAAGGAGTGCCATCATCTTGCACTCACATGCAGCCCACTTCACTATAGTAACTGGAAAGGAAAAAGGAAAAACCAATTTAATAGCATTATCAACTTTATACAAACAAAATTTTTTCGACAAATTAAAAAACAACTATATTACTTATGTACTTAGAACTGGTTTCCATATAGACTATTTTCAATAGTCACTTCCATATAAAACCTTCTCTTAAAAAAATTAAAATCTTTAAAAGTTAGGTTAAAACACTATTGATCTATGCACTAATTTGAAGAATAAAGAGTAAAAAGTAATTTGAAGAGAGAAAAAAGCTATTTTAGTTAGCTTCTAGAAGAATATTCTCCGAAAGATTATTTATTACCGAGAATTTTACAACTCTAGTTAAGTACAACATATAATTTTATAGCTGTGGGGTATAAACTATAAACAAACAGTACTCGATTCACAAAATAACAACCATTTCTTTCAAGATACTGTATCTTACGACTAATCAGTTTAATTAGTTAATCAGTTACCTAAAAATAAATGTGTCTTTACATGAATATTTTGAGAATTTAAATTAACTTGGATAAATATAAACAATCATACCCTGGTAAACCCCCAATATCATGTCATTTGGTAATAAACAAAATTAAGTCATTTATTTTAAATCACAAGCAATAAACAGCAAGGGTAAAATCCTATTTCATGGGTACACCTTGGCGCGTTTTTGGCGCAAAGTTTTTTTGTCGCCAAATGCGAAAGGCGCCAAGTTTTTTTTCGCTGCGGAAAGCTAAAAACATTGTCTAAACTACTTAAACTGAATAAGGAAACAAATTAAACATATTTTAGAGTATTTATCACTTTATTGACGAATTTTGAAGACAGTAATACTACAATACGATAGTAATATAATTCCGACATCTTGTATGTCGCCCGATAAATTAAGCTAAAAATATTGTCTACACTACTTAAACTGAATAAAGAAACAAATTAAATATATTTTAAAGTATTTATCACTTGATTGACGAATTTTAAAGACAGTAATACTACGATACGATAATAATATAATTCCGACATCTTGTCGTATGTCGTGCGATAAATTAAGCAATGGTTCATTTAGAATAAAATAAAATGCAAAGAATAACATTTAAAAATATTAATTACCTATTATAATCCGTGAAGTTACAAAGAATACGCCACGTACAAAAACCAAAAACATACCAAACACAAATGTTGTTACTTCACTTTAGCTTCAGATTTGAATCAAAACCTATTTTTAAAATGCGCAGAGATCACTCTTAGCCCTCTGGTGATAGCTGCCGACTATAATATAATATTTTTTTTATTATTATATTTATATAATAATATTTAATAATATATAATTTATATTTATTATTATATTATTATTATACTTATATTTATTATTATATTTATTATTATATTTATTATTACATTAATATTTATTACTATATTATTATTATATTTATATTTATTATTATATTTATATAATAATAATACATAATTTATATTTATTATTATGCATTAAATTTTTACTTCGGGAGGTTCTTTTGATATACTTCGACAATATTTCGATAATTAAAAGAGAAAAATCCAAATTAAATTCATCTAAATAAGTGGACATTAAAATGAGTACGAAATTCCTTTGTTAAAAATCACCTGCTAAAGGTTGTAACTAGTTTGGGCAGCGCCATCTATCGGTACTTTGAAACGCGATGAATCGCGCATTACCGTTCGTCACTCAACTCGCGATCGCCAGACTTGGCAATCTATCTCCGCTACGTCATCTATCGCCAACGTGTACCCATCAACTAGGATTCACCCAACAGCAAGAATAAACAAATGTTACCTTATTATTATGAGTACTTATCCGTTAGCCGGGCGCAAATGTCGCCACTCGCCAATTATGAACCGAATGCTTGCCAAGCGAAGCGAATGACAAAACAGTCAATGGAAAATGAAACAAATGCGCCAGAGGCAGATGTTCTTTCACAGGAGGCGACTGTTCGAACAGAGAATTCCTTAATTCATTCTACATTATTTGGAAATTTTTCGCTTGCACCTGGCTAACGGATAAGTACCTTATTATGAAGATAAAGAAACTCAATATCCTAAAAAATTATGGTGCAAAAATGAACATGACACATCGTATACTGGCATGGGCCGGGAAGCTGAAACTGGACAGCAGTTATTGCTCTTCAGTAATTAAAAACTGAAGGAATTACCAAAAAAATCAAAATATTTTTACCTTCCTATTACAAAGTTAAATTGAATTCATTCAATCATTTTTCATGCAATTATGATCACTCACACTAACAAGCGGCATAGGGATACTTGACAATGACAGGTTGTGATAATATTGTAGTAATGTAGAGGTAGAGCTCATTGTTGCTCCCACAATTAAACAATTTGATATGTGCTCAGGTTCGAATCCTTCCCTTTATTTTTTAAAGAGTTAATTTAACCTCTATTGATACAGGCAACAGGCATGTAATTAATTATTGTAACAAAATAGTTGGTGACCAAAACCCACATGCATGAAGCTAAAATCTTGTAAGGGGAATAGGGTAATTAACTGAAGATGAGGTGGGTCGCAATAGATTTTGATTATAAAAAGTGGGTTGCTATGTTCAAAAGTTTGAGAACCACTGTTTAAGCTTTGTAAGATCTTTTTGGGCTTCTCTGTAATAATTATAAGTCATTTTTTTCTTTAAAGATTTTATAATATCAACAAAACTGGACCATGCTTTCCCAAAACATGTATATCTGGTCGAAAAAATACAATATAACACTAATTTTAAATTTCCAATTCACAAAACGAGGACAATTCACAAGAAGTACAGACACACTCCCTTCATTATTTCTAAAAGGCCTGTTAATATAAGAAGGTGCTGTATAAAACTAATAATCTTTCGACGAAGTTATGAACGGGGGAAACATTACAGCTAAGCGCGGACCCTAAGCCTAACGTATCGATCGCGGATGTTGGATTGACCAAAATAATATTTCAACCTAATTTTGGACTAAAAAGATCAAATACCCGCTGGTTGACGTGCTGCCGATAAGGTAAAAAGGCTACTTGTAAGGTTAAAAATTTACTTACCTCATGTACGCGGCGATGAATGATCACGGCGTTGATATGTTGATAAACAATGGCGGTGGCTTGCCGTTGCCAGTGGTGTTACAAAAGTTAAAAGAATGGGTTTTGGATAATTCACGGTTGGCAGACTAGAATTTCACTGGTTTTGGAGTTTCTTGAACTCAAAAAGAAAGACATAACACCCTTTAATTCTTGCAAAACCATTCAAAGATTATGTTTACACTATATTTGAAGTTTACTATATTTGCAGTGTTCAATGACATTAATTTTTAATACATCTTAACCTCGAAATAGGGTCATAATTGGGTAATAATACCCATTTGTTTTTACAGTGTAGATAAAGAAATCATTAAAGCGATAGATGACACTAGCTAACATCTGGCAAAGCACTAAATATATATACAATATCTATGGTACGTTTTCGACCAGATATGTGGGATGCTAGTGGTTGTAATACCCTTAAAAGTTTTCAAAATAAAAATGATTGAAAAAACTGCACATTAAAGAAAAACATTAAAACTGCTTATCAATATATTTATTCTCTTACATAATGCCATCATTCTTCGGAAAACTACTGAAGAAAATGCCCCTATCCTCGAAAAATTAGATTGGCGGTTTTGGCGAGGAGTGAAGATGCTTTGGCGTTATTGTATGATTTTTACTTTTTGATCAAAATATTTTTCATCGTGAATTAATCATTATCATCTGAGTAAAACCTTATATCGCTCAAAATATGTTTCCACTACCTACACAAAACAGAAATGGGAAACCTCCCGACTGACACACTGTTTTCTTAACACTCAAGAATTTCAGATTAATTAAGCTCCAGTGATTTTAACATCAACCTTCTTGAGTAACCAAATTAATTCATGTTCTCAGTGTCAGGGCATGTTAAAAGGCTCGAACAAGACTCTGTCTCGGCGTTTTAATTTGCACTAATTTCTTTAGAACGATTTCCGGATTCTGAGCCAACACTCGAGAGCAACTGCTTGGAGATTAATGCGGATATATTCTAATTTGGGACCAACGTGCTCATCTAATTATGCTAAATCCACACACTGAGCAGATGCCCGGACTGTTTCTAAGATCAACCTGTTTGAGGCAGTGAGTTATCCTTGCAACGCTATCTAGATTCGGCAGTATCATAGAAGAGTATACTTAATGTAAATCATTGCGTTCATTTAAATGCAGTACTTAAAGATATTTTGTTAAGTTAAACCGATTTATAGGGTACCTATGCATTTAATGTCATCATTAGTTGAAGGATGTTAGTCGGAAATCAGATCTTATCTTTAAGGTGAATAAATTTACAGAATTTCATTAGAATTTATAGCAATGTGTATTTTAGAATTTTGTTCAATTAATTCTTAATATTCAAAGCATTGTTTTTTTTTAAAAATTGTTATACTATGCTCGATTGCAACGTTTCTTGAACCCAGTACGTCACAAATGCGGAAGGAGATATCGGTAAACACGCAGCCTGTTGTGTTGATAGGAGGAGTTTCGGTACACAAATCGTGATTGAAAGGCACTATAAATCATCATATTTTTAAATTGACGTTCTTTATTACACTCAAAATTCAGACACAGCGATTGGAACTACTTTGTTTATTAGTGACGTCGTAGGGTCAACTTAAGTTGCAACCTAGTATAACTATATATTGTACACAAAGAAAAGCTTAGTAAATTAATCATTATAACGTTCATAAGGGAATGAAAACTTATCGTAAACTTGAATGTATAAAAGGGTAATTGAACTTTTCATTTTTTTTTTAAATTTGATAATGTGTTGGTTATTCTTGCCTAATTTTATGTATATGAATTTTCCACAAACTAATATAAATTGAAAAAAAAAATTATGTTTATAAACTAATTTATTATTAAAGGTTTTTCCATCTTTTTTTTAAACTTGTCTTTTTTCCCCCTTTTTTTCTTTAATTTTTTTTCTTTCGTCTTTCTTAAGTGTGGTATTTGTCGAAGTTAAAAGTCGAATAATTACCCAGTAAGAGCAGCTACAAAGTGTCTTTTCTATAGGAACAAAACAGGCTGAATTACAAAAGTAATCAAATTGATCCAAATTAAATTAGGGGGACACTCTGTGTAAAGAGTCATTCTAGGTTAAAATGTTACTCGTTCTGTTGTTTTTATTAAAAATAGAGCACGATTTAACGTCTTACCATAATAAACACAGACCTAAAATAACGAGTTGTTTACTAGTGCATCTCCTCACATTTTCACATGCCGAGTTTCCACAAACATTTTTAGAGAGAAAGGGATGGGACGAGTCTTCTTCGGGTCGACCGTTCTCCTGGTAAGGTTTTAACGATTCGTTGCACATGTTCCAGAATGGGGTCGTTAGGATCGAGAACCCGCCTCGCATGTTTAAAGTGCTGGAACAACTCTAATTAATCCTGCCAGGACGCGTTCTTCTCCTGAGGAATCTCTGTGACGTAACAAGGCCGTGTGATTTAAATGCATGATGCCGCTTCTAGTCTGTTTACATGCGTATATTCGGTGCTTGTAATAGCAGAAACATGTGAACACACATTCAGAAAGGGATTTAGTTGGTACTACGAGCTTGATATTATTCTTATGCTAATAATATTATGGAAAGGAGAAATAAACAGGGTGATTATAATTTACTTTTAAGGCTGTAAAGAGAACCATTGGTCAAAATGACTTGATATTTCACCTGGGTATTCTTGAAACAGGGGTAAATGAACAATTAAACTCCATTTTTTAAAAAAAAACTTAATGTGTTCAGTAACAAAAAGTGACAAAATGAAACTTGGAAAAAAAAAGATGTTATTTTGGGTTTCAATCAATCAAACTCCATAAGCATCAGAACAAAAAATAAAAAAAAAATACTATGGCTGTATGAAAACACAATTAAAAAGTATGATAATTAGGATAGGATGATAATAGGTCTGGAGGTTTAAGCTAAACCTTTGTGAAAAATTCTAAGAGTGAAAATACTCCTTGCTAGTTTTTTAAAGAGTAATTCCGATTTTCAAGGAGTGAAATACTCTCTCAGAGGAGTTAAAATATCTTTGAGTATGGCTTAAAACCTCCAGAAAATTTTATAATATACCTCAATGGGTTAAATAAATGATGTAATCAAAATTAACCTTCATAAAATCGTGAGTATTTTTAAAAATGAGTGTTGAATGTATTAAGAACTTTTTTGGAATCAATAAATTAAACGAATACGAAACCAAAGTAATATAAAGCTGAGAAGTTGTCACCAATATTAAACATTCATATTAATTTAGGTTGTCGGATTCAATGTAATATATCAGGCAGATATTAAAAAATGCTTTTAAAGGACGAATTCAAACCACTACTTTTAGATTATTAACTATTAATTTACGTGAAGTATGTAAGTTATTTTACATTCGAGACTTTTCAGATAAGAGCATGCATTTTTAACAATGCTACCAAAAATATCCAAAGATTGTTAAGTAATTTTTTAAAATCTACAAGTTACAGAATTCAAAGGGAATAGTAAGTTGAATCAACATTCTTCAAATTTGTAGATAGGGACATTTCTTTGAAAATTTTCGAGAGCACGTAGTCGAACTTAACGAACCATACGCACAGGAAAGTAATAAGAGCGTAAGATTCGATTCAGACAAAACTGTTTCCAGAATGCTGAGAGAGAAAGAATTTCTTATTTTCCAAAAACCCTCCTCACAGAAGTTGTAAACAAGATACCACCGAATACCGAAGAGGGGATTCAAAAAGAATATATTGCATTCTTATCATTCCAAAATCCAAGGAAAGGCATGTCTTCGTCTGATGACTTTAATTTGGTTCGGGATATTTGTTTTTGCGGTTGCAGTTAGAAGTGTCAAAGCGAAACTTTTTGACAAGAAAGCGTTTTTTAAGAGGTTTGCGTGTATTTAAATTAATGAAATACCATGAAATAAATCCTTGACAACTATTTTGATTAATTTACTACAGCTACTGCGTGAAAGAGGAACATAATTTAACTCTCCAATAATTTACGTTATTATTAACTGCATTGAATTTAATTTGAGTGGAGTTAAACGGAACCAAAGAAACTAATGAAAATTGTGAGTAATTTAATTTTAAGTAATTATGATTTCAAAAAGAACCTATAAAGTAATGAACTCATTTCAAATAATTAAATTTACATTTCAAATAATTAAATTTACATACTGCTATTATCCTTTATTTAGTTTATTTTTTTTTATCCTGAGTTTTTAATTCTTGTGCACTTGTAGATATAGAGCATTCGCACATGACGTCACTTGGAGGAAAAAATCAACGTTGCTAAGGCTGTTGTTAGGGGCGGGACATAGAAGTATCCAATAGCAGCATTCGCACATGATGTCACTGGAGGAATAAAACAACGTTGCTAAGGCCGTTGTTAGGCAGAGTCATGTGATTGAAAATGCTCTATAATATCGAAAGTTTTTGACAATTCATGCATGTAAATGTGTTATAATTAACTTCTGATGCCTAGAAATACACAAGTTTTTATATCGTTTGGAATATACTGTCGACTCCGCTTAATGTTATCAATAGGATAATGTTATCAAAATTGACTGGTCCGATCACTTGTATTTAAATTAACCCTACATGTATCGTTTTATGTGATCAGTATATCGTTAAATGTTATCAAAATTTGGTGAAATCCCTAAAAAACCTCATTTTTTCCTGTTGGAAGGCAAAATTTTAATATATAAACACACAAAATGAGAGATTATAATGTAGTAGTGTTAAGAACCCAACTTCTACAAACGAGTTAGTTTTAAAACTTCAAGTTAATTCTATTTGAGTTACCATAACCAATAAAAAGCAGAGTATTTTTATCGTGATGTACGAATATAATCTGTTCGAATATTAACGTTTATGCAGTTGGTAAAAATGTTTAAAAACTTCAGCAACAATTTTTAAAATTCCATTTTTTACAGTAATTTACACACATCCACACATTTTCAAACTTTAACCATTAATTACACATTAATTTTATAGAAAGGAAGCAATTTATTTTGTTAAAATAAAAATTTTAACAAAATAAATTGTTCCATTTCTAAAATTGCTGCGTTCTCTTCCGACGTATCCCTATCTATACTTATTCAGTTAAATTAAACGTTTTCCCTCAAATGATTTATTTCCGATTTCTTTAAAAACCATAAATTATAATTCGCAAAAGAAGCAAAATTTCGATAATTACGAAGCAACAAATAACACCCGAGGTCTAATATACAATACCTTCGAATATAGAGACGAATTTCAATACTATTCTTCAACAAAAAGTAATATTTTTGAAAAAAGTCGTATATCTAATTCAAGTAACCCCATGGGAACAAAGCAGATCCATCCGTAACAACCATGCATTTTTAATCAACGGCTAATTATATCTCAATTCATTCTTCCATCGAAACTCTAGAAAGTGAAACAAAGTCGTTATTTATCCTTCTTAGCGACAAGTGTCATGATCCCACTTGGGGAAATTAGAACGTCTTCGCAGCGTAATTAACGGGGAAAGAATAATTCGAAGGGTATTATTTTAATAAAAGGAGGTACCGAGGAAATATGAATGGAATAAAACGTCACCCGACTGAATACTTTGGTAATGAACGTGAGGCGAAGTTTCGAAAGTTTTAATTGGATTTGTCAATAAAGTTCTCAGTTTCTGGTTAGGAGCATTTATTCGTATTAAAATGGAAAGCATCGTTAAGATATATTATTTATTTTAATTCATTAATCAGGATTAAAAGCTAAAATAAAACGCAACATTGAGGGATGATTCGATGAATTCGTCTTTACATTTATTCCAGATAGTATTATGTTGTTGGAAATATTTTCAGAATTGGGCTGCAGTCATTTTTTTTATCTACAGCTCAAAGTTCAAGGCTTTCTTTTTATTGAAGCTCGGTTAAAGACGCCTAGAATACTTTTATTTAAGTAATTTTTTTGAAAATCATCGTAGGTGAAAATTTTTATTAAACACCGAGAACTTCAAGATAAGGCTGGCTTCTAACTTGATAAAAATATGTTTATAACGAGGTTAATTGCTGGATATTAAAGATACTCTAGAAATAATTTAAAAAATAAAAATATTTTAAAAAACTAATATCTGAACCTAATAAAGGACCTAATTAAAACCTTACCTAAAGACAATTGAAGCACGTGTAATAAAGGGTTTTTTATTTTTAACATATGTTTGGTAAAGCCAAGACTTTCCTTTTTTGAAGGTTGATTTGTTCATCAATAAACACTTACTTTCCGTAAATTTTTGAAGGCCTATATTTTAAATTATCGATGTTATACACCAAAACCACTCTTGTGGGTACTCTCACCCTCCTTTCCCCTAATGGAATAAATAAAAGATAAATGCGTAACTTTAAGTCGTAATAAGTATTAGAATCATAATAAATATAACTTTATTTCGTAAAATAAGAAAGTTTGATAAATACAGTTACAAAGTTTTACACATTTATTCTATTTTTAAGTGCTTTCCTACTTTAAAAGCCTTCTATTTTACTAACTTATTGAGTATTCCCAGTGAGCGGCGACTGTAGTAGTAGTAGACGCACTAAACAACACTGATAGTCTATTAGTGAACAATAAATTATTCACTACTAACTGCAAACACCAAAAGCAAACCTAAACCACGTTCTCAAATACTTTTTTCTCCCACCGCAAAACTCCCGATAAATCACGAGAAACAAGTTCCGATCAAAACTTGTTGTCCCATCCCAAACACCACCGAAATTAATTAAAGCTTAAAACAATGTCGAACACAAATCTTTCAGTCGGAAAAGGACCGTCCTTGACATGGTAATGAGGGAAAAGCCAAGAGCCGACATAAAACCCCGGGTAAATTTGTCACCCTTTCATTTAATTGCGAAGCTTTTCAAAAACCCTCTTCTTGTTGCCCGGACATGTCATGTTTATATTTCGGGATTCGGGGCAATTAATGTCATTGCCGGCGAATCGATCTGAAGAATAATTTCGAGGGCAAAGACTAAAAAAAGCGGCATAAAGGCGCGGAGAATTGCCTCAATTCTGACTTTTTGGAGTGGAAAATGAATTGGGCTAGAGCCAAAGCGGAAACAAATAATATGAGATGCTGCTTTTGGAGAGAAAAAACGGATTCACAAAGGGTTTTGCAAAGAGCCTTCTTTCTAGCCCACTCGGAGCTATTTTTCATAAACGGTTGCAGTTTAATGGGGCATGCCGCGGCTGTAGAAACTCTAATGAATTCCCCGTTTCAGTTTTTTTTTCGTGAATGACGCTTGTTTGAAAAGTTGGTGTTCCTTTGTGCCATTCATTCATTCATGCGGGGCGTAATGAATGGTTAAATGCATGCTGGGATATACGGGGAATGAAAATGTAATTAGTTTGAATTAGACATGCTGTTTGCTTTTAAAATGTTGGCTCCGGTGGTTTCTTCTTCTTTGGATATAAAAGGTGTTTGGTTTTGTCTTTTCTTCGAAGGGAAAAATATATTTTTGTTTCGGTTTAACGGGCGAGGCGGGGATTCTGTGAAAATTATAATCATTTTCAGCCTTAGTTCTACATCAAATTGACGTACTATTTCCCAAAAAAGAAACAATTACTAGAACTTATTTGGATTATTAATTATTATTTTGAAAAGTATATTCCACGTTTTAGGAAAAATTTCTAAGCTTTTTCTTGAAATTCGTGTTCGTTACATGAAAATGCAAGTACTTTTGAACCATATTCTGTAAGGCGATATCTTTTCATATCGCAATTTTACGCATCAGGTTTTTTAACGCTTGATGGGGGAGCTTGCTTATTTTTCTAGTTTCAAACTAAATGTACGCAACGATACAATGTTTGGTTATTGAGTTTGCTATTTTTACTATACTTATAAATGGAACTCTTTTGTGTTTTATTTTTATTCTTACTCAACTAACAGTAATTTTATATGCACTTTAAATGTTGTCTTCTAAAAAATATATGCTTTATCTAAAAAAACCCATAAAGTTATTCTTTAGATTTTAAAAGTTGAATTTGAAATCACTCCCTCCAAATAATCCGTGGCAATACTAATTTGCCAAATCACCTCTTTCCTTAACTCTACACTGATTTATATACTTCACGAAAATAATCTTTCTGTGTAGAATTTGAGCGGACTTGTTGAAACACCCTCTAAGTGGATATTTCATTTCTGGAGGCATGATTCGTATTGTGGCTCACTCATTTGTAATTAAATCTAACATATTATTTATCCCAGCACAGTATAATTGGATCACTGTACCAAAAAATTCGCGTTTTCTAAGCAGTTCGCTCGTGAGCCAAATTAAATTTCAATCCTCAAATATTTAAAACCGTGTCTTTCTTGAGATAGATTAGAGTTCCGCCTTTATATAAACTCCCATTGCATTAGAGTTCATACAGGATTTAATCAACATTACCAGGTTCAACATTACAACCAGTACATTAGGATACCACTACCAACGTGTCTATTCCTTTTCAATTTATCGCTCTGTTAGTTTAAATCTCGTTGACTATGAAAACATACGCTTTACTGATCTCAGGAAACCCATAAAACTTTGGTAAACCGCATTAAGGTTGTTTGAACTTGGTTCAACAATCACATTAGTAAAGTTTAACTGTAAAAACAATTATATGGTCTCAAGAAACTCAATGCTTCCCGTTATCTCCAGGAAAACGTTCGAAGAATTACTTTAGGATGTTTCTGTTAAGGATGGTGGTTATTATAGTGAACATAAATATTAGCTCTGCTTTTGAAGTTAAATTGGGGAAATTTTTAAATTTTGATAACCTACGCCTATAGAGCGTTTTCAATCACATGACTCGGACCTAACAACGGCCTTAGCAACAGAAGTGTTACAGTTTTTTTGCCCTACAGAGGTTAACAGTTACAGAAAATGACTAACCGTGGAATTCTTCTATTGGATCATTTGCAATCACGTGATCCCATACCTAAAAACCGCCTTAGCAACAGATAAACAACGGCCTTAGCAACAGTTAAAAGCCCTACAGAAGGTACACAGTTAGAAGAAAATAACCGGTTGTGACGTCACCTGAAAACACTCTATGGAAAGGTAATATTTTTGCTATCCAGAAGTTGATTTGTGTATCATTATTTATCACTTATATTATACTCTTCTATTCGGGATCCTTTCATTTGCCCGACAACTCTCCTTCCTTTCCGTTGTATTTCCGTTCCGGGATTTCTAACCAGATCTCTTATATCCATGTGCACACGTGTGTTAATAATAGTATTAGACTTCAAGGATTCATAAAATTATATCCTGGAGGTTTAGAAATAGAGAGTATATTTTAGATAATTACAATACAGATACAAAATGACAAAGAAATCAATGGTAAATTGTAGTAAATTTTCTATTAAATCCTTTCAACGAAGTAAGATTCTGAGAATACTTATTACATACATTAGCATTTTATCGAAACTTGCCTCCTAACAAGGAATTTCAGTATAGACACATCAAAATAATCCATTGTTATATACGCGTTAACTTCCAAAAATAACATTATAACTCCACGCATATGGCCAAAAACTTTTGCAACATTGGCGGCCATCTCCAACTACAGCCCCAAAAGCTTTATAATGTTTGTGTGTATGCACAAATTCCCTCTTTGTCTTGGAATTACTTTTCCCAGAATCCCCTTCTCGCCTCCAGGGCTCTGAATCCACTCAATAATAGCGAAATTTTCGCTCAGATACCTCCATCACTATAGAAAATAATTTCTGAGTTGTTGCGAGAAACAAAAAAAAAATCCGCATTTTACGCGAATGGTAATAAGTTTGGACGATACCGTTTGCAGCAAACATAGACTAGGGCAATCATTCTCTGATGGAAATACTTTTCCGAAGCTCGAGATCAAATTCCCTCTGATTAAACTCGCTTTTCTATTCATGTGATATTACTTCCCTTTTTCCCTGGAAGCAATATAGATTTTTTTTGTTATCGTCTCGGATACAGTTACAAAAGCACTGTTATTCGTAGATTGGGTATTCTCATTATGGCAAAAATTACTTTGTTAAGTGGCGTGTTGATGTAAAAGTACAAGCTGTTTTTGTGGACTGGTATATATAGCATGCGGGGATGTTGTCTTGGTTCGAGGCTACTTATAATTGCCTTTGAATAGTGAAAACTAGATTATTTTCTAAAAATATCCTAACGTGACTTTCAGTGGTGTGAAATAGTTTATTCTTAGAAGTCAATTGAAGTATTAAAATAGGTACTATATAGAGCCTTATTTTCAATCACATGACTCGGACCTAACAACGGCCTTAGCAACAGAAGTGTTACAGTTTTTTGCCCTACAGAGGTTAACAGTTACAGAAAATTACTAGCCGTGGAATTCTTCTATTGGAGCCTTTGCAATCACGTGATCCCATACCTAAAAACTGCCTTAGCAACAGATAAACATAGGCCTTAGCAACAGTTAAAAGCCCTACAAAAGATACACAGTTAAAAGAAAATAACCGGTTGTGACGTCACCTGAAAACACTCTATAGGGTTATTTAAAAAAAAATAAATAAAATTAAAATAAAATAAAATGATTACAAACGATTTAGCATATCTTAATCCATGTAATAAGCATCAAATAATAATGATAAATCTTTATTTGGAAGTACTGAAATACCCAGATTCAGATATGGAATAATTTAAATGATCCAATTCGACATTAGGTGCAACGTATCAAAGCTGAATAACATGAATAAAGCCTTTTTTTTAACTTCATGTACGTATTTTTGGTTTTATTCTGTTATTCATCACCTTTTAAAAGGATATAAAGAAAACCTATTTTTTGCAATTCCACTATGATTTATATCAATAAATAACCATGTCTTTATTTAAACATATTAAGCATCGATAACTAATTGATCATTGTTTTGCCTTTAGTATTTGTAAAGTTGAAAAGACAAGAATTTTCAGAAGCTTCTCGGTTATATCAGTTCAGTTATATCTCGGTTTATCAGTTATACCTTCTTATTTCGCATTAGTTCTTCCTTTTAAATAAATGTACTTTTGATCATCTAGAACTGAAAAATACTTATTTTCTTGCTTTAGTAAAATACACTGGCTCCTATACTCAAATTCTTCCTTGGTTTTATCATAACTTCAATGTAATGACATTCAGCTCATAAAAATCCCGTTTTGCGATCTAGATATCATCAAAAGTGTGTTTGGTTGCTTACTCTAGGATCCAAGGACCTCGAATCATGCATGTTTTGCTTAAGGCGACAAAATGTAAAATTTGTTTTTTCAAGTTAATATTTAAAGAGCACTGGTTTTTTTTTGTCTACATGCCTAATCTGTTTGATTTTGAGACCCATAGATTCGAAGTGACGTCTCTTCCGTAGATTCGAGGAAGTAATTTGTATAACCTAAAGTAAAGTTATAATCCATTGAGATGACTAACAGCGAACCTAGCGGTGCATCAAGGAAGTTAAAAAACTAAAAGTTACAGAAGATTAAGAAAAGGAAGTGTCTATTTGGACGGCAAAACCGGCAGTTGGCACATGCGCCGTAGGTCTCGCGGTTACGTAGCAGTCCCGGCGCTCCAATCAGAACCGTTGCTTGGCATCTGCCGGGTAACAAGAGTAGAGTTTAGTTATATATCTGATGACGAGTGATGATGAGTTATATATCTGATATTAGTTATATGTCTTGATGACGGTTGTGGCCCGTGATTGAGGTTTGCATTTTTCCGGGCCTTGGAATAAAATATAGAAATTGAGAAATAACGATAACGTGAGTGAATACAGTATAATCTCGATATCTCGAAATCGAAGGGATCCGAAAAAAATTTCGAGATAGCGAGTTATGGAGATAACAAGGTAAAATAGATAATTCTTAATTTCAAAGGGGAGGGGGGATATTTTTTCGAGATATCGAAGCTCGAGATAACAAGGTTATGCTGTATAAAAAAATTATCCTTTCGGATGTAAAATAAATATTATTTCTTTAAATGCTTTTATCAAACCTTCATTTCAAATTACGAAAAATAACGTAAAACTTCGTAAACTGACATTTTCTTCATTCATATTCCATGCACATACCCGAGAAAAATTCAAAGACGTCTCCGAATAAAAGTAAAAACACCCCCCGAAATAATATACTTTTATGATGCAAAAAAAAACGCGTTTCCAAAGCTTCCCAGCACTCGCTCAAAAATTCCGTTTGGAGCAATTTTTCACGCAAATTCCTAAATGGAATCGCAAAACGAAATCCAGTTACCATCAATGTAATAAAAAGTCGTATTTCCTTTCCGATGTCGGTTCTTTATTCTTTCTTCTCTGATCTCAGAAAAGACCAGCCATGCGTCAAAAAGACACACCAGAGGAGGTTTTCGAACAGAAAAAAAAACAATATCGAATAAAAAAAAAATTGACTGGGGCCTTAAAAGAATAAAAATTCATCCCCCATGACTAGGTTACTAGGCTGGGTTCATTCACTTACCCATATCCATCATGCATGCTCAAAAAAAAAGGGCTGAATAATTTATTGCGCTTTGAAACGTTTTTTTTTTTGCGATATAAATAACAATAAAACAATGAAGCCACTTTGGTCTTTAACAGGTACCCTCCATGAAACTCCAGTTTCGTTATTTTCTTATTTCTCGACGACTTTGAAGAAGAATATTAATAATGTCGAAGAACATGTCGGGAATAATCAGTTAAATATGACGCTCGACAGTTTTTTTATTCTTCTTCTTAAATCAGAAATGATTTACTGTAACGAATCGGCCTGATATAGATCTTGCTTTTGTACCAGCTTTGTTGAGAGGAAACAAAAGGTTTTGAAGGTATTTCTTTTCAGCTCTTGGGATTTAGCACAAAATGATTCAGTGAAAACGAGAGGTTAGATTTGTTTTGAATATGTGTCATACACAAACGTATAAGTTTTATTTACGTTTTATCGATCCATCAATTTAAAATGAAACTAAATTTAATGTGACGCTTCGAAGCCTTAAACTGAGTCGGGAATAAAAGAAAAAAAAATTAAAGCAATTAAATGAAGATAAAAAAAAAATTAATTAAATATTTTTTGTGGAATAAAGAAGGTTTTAAGCAATTAAATAAAGTTAGCAAAATATTTTAAAGTAAAATAATATTTTTTTGTGATATATTTTAAACGGGAAAAGTAAATCTTACTAAGGTAAATATTGAACACTTTCAGGTTTAAAAAAATTTGTTAGTGAGTTATTTGCTTTAATTTTATTCTGAGTACAAATATTTGCTATATTAAACACCCTTGCTTTTAATATATTTTGATATATTTTTCAATACATTTTTTGTGTATTAATTTTCGAAAAGAATTTTTACATGCAAATTAGTTTTACAATCCTATCTAAATAAATATTTCAAAGAATTTTTTAACTTGGTAAAAAGTAATTTTTTGTCAAACAACGTTGACATTTTTTATTTCGTACTTAGAATTCTGAAAGCTTGTGTAATGGCATTAAAATATTTCATTTTAAAAGCAGTTAGAAATAAGATTAAATTTCATTCCCAAATATAATGACGAAACACTGCATTGACGTATAAGCTTTAACAAAAAACATCGTTTTTTCACAAGAAATTTCAAAGCCATGGGATTAATAAGTTTTTATCAAAAATTCGAATATCTTCTCAATTTACAAACATTTCCTTCCGCATTTACATTTTTGAGGAATAAATAAATTTTTTCCGAGCAGTTTTTTTTATCATGTAAAGATTGAACTGCAAAGCATATTCTATAAGCGATGCATACAACATTGAACTAAAATAAGGCATGTTATTTTCTAAATTCTTATGGTTCGTTAAAATGGCTTTACAGTACATGATTAGGCATTTACAAAAAAAGTTTCTATTACTTCCAAAGAAAGTGAAATGTAAAGCAATGATAAATATTCAACAAAGATAACAATGCAAATTTGTCGAAATTGATAGACCGTACGTATGCAAGAACATAAACGAAATATGGTAGGTAGATATATGCAAAATGCATGTTTATTTTAAAGGGAAACCTCGAGAAAGAAATATGGCAAAGAAAGATTTACGTATTTGAAATTGAATATATATACGTATTTCATGAATTTATTTTATAGAATAGCTACAGATCTTTTTAAATAAAAGATTGACGATGGGAATATTCACTAATAGTTAAGTTAGTGTACCAAAATAATAACCAACATCTTTATGCATTTATGTATATTCAATTTACACATTTTATTTGTAATCTAATGGAATTTGATGTGTTCGAATAAAATAGACTTTAAAAGTTAATGAGAAATATGCATTGTAATGTTTGTTTGAATATAAATTTGCATAGCAGGGTTTGGTAAAAAGTATTAAGTAAGGAATTTAAAATGATGTAAAAGAATGAGAGCAAGTTTAGGGGTTCGTAATTAGAGTTTTTCAAAATTTGTTTTGGAGGTAATCCTTAAAAAATATATTTTACATTAAGTTGTGATATAGACTATGATATGAATATTTTTAGTAGAAAACACTAGTATTCATATTGAAATGAAAAAATAGTAGGGGGGATCTGAACAAATTTTAAAACATGTTTAATGAATGAAGTTTAAGATAATTGAGCTGGTTAGGATGAAAGTGGTGTAAGTCCACTGAACTTCGTTTTGTGTAATTGAAGGTTTTCTAAAAACATGTGCTAAAAATTCAGGATTGCTTATATTTTTACTTTGTGGGGTGGATTTGTCTTTAGGCAGGGACACAATTTTTGCTGCGGATCAACTTTTATCAAATTTTAACTGAAAGTGCTTTAAATTAGCTTTAATGGACTTGCACCACTTTCATCCTAACAGATTGATGGGTTTCGGGAAGGAAGATGGGTATTGGGATGTAGTAAATATAGCGTTCCAAGCGACTGGTTAGTACAAGGTTAGATTTTAAGGTTCTGTTCTACAGATTTTGATGCTTAGATTACGAATATTTCGGTGGAAAATTTTTTATGACCCATTTTGGGGGGTCATATTCAAAATGGCGACCGTGAAACTTCTTCGCTTGATATGCCTCTAGTTTATTTTTTCTATTTGCTTTAACTAAAGCTAAGGTTTAAATTAAAATAGGTTTTCATTTTTTTTTTTTAAAACTTGTTACCGATGTGATTTTTAAGATGGCGTCCAAGATGGCCGCCGATTATAAAGTTTTGCAGTTTTTATGATAGAAAGTTGAGCAATATATCAAATCGATTGATTTTGAGTAAGGAAATGGAAATTTAATTGAAATGAAATTATTTTTTTCAATAATAAACGCTTTTTTTAACCATTAATTTTAAAAAATTTTAATTATAAAATTAATTTAAAATATTTTACTAATTTTTATTTTTGACTTTTGATATAAAATACGCCACTGTTTGAATTATACTAGGTTATTAAATTAATTTTAACTTGTTATTAGGGTGATTTTCAAGATGGCGTCCAAGATGGCCGCCGTTTATAATTTTTTCAGTTTTTATGATAGATAGTTGGCCAATAAATCGAATTGACTGATTTAGAGTTAGGAAATGGACATTTCAATAAAATTAAATTATATTTTACGACAATAAAAAAAATTTAACCATAAATATTTAGTTTTAAAAATTTTAAATTTTAAAAAATAAACTTAAAACATTTTACTAAGTTTTATTTATGACATTTGATGTAAAGTACGACACTGATTTAATTATAATGGGTTATCAATTTCATTGAAACTTGGTATTTGGGTGATTTTTAACTGGCGTCCAAGATGGCGGCCGTTTATAAAGTTTGTATAATAGATAGTTGAGAGCAATATATCAAATTGATTGATTTTGAGTTGGGAAATTACATTTGTTTTTTACGCCAATAAACTCTTTTTAAAACCAGTAATTTCTAACTTAAAAAACTAAATTATAAAAAATGTTAAATTTTTATTTATGGCATTTGATATAAATTAATACACTGTTTGAATTATAATGGGTTATCAATTAATAATTATCAATAAATTAATACATTTATCAATCCTAAGTTCCTCAATACCTAAAGTTACTACCATACTGTAATTTATATAGAATGGTTGTTAAAATACATACAAGATATTGATTGCAAAGGGGCGTCTGTATTAGCCATGACGATTAAAGGATTAAAGCTTTCCCGCCTAATCTAATAAAGCGCGGATTTTATTTTCGGATATTTATTTACAAAAAGGGGTCATCCATAAATTTGTAATTAAAGTTAACAAAAATAAAACTTTCTCCAGTAAGACCCTTTTTCATAATCGCACGGGCCCCGCCTTTGCAGTTGTGCGAGTGTCCTTGGGATTCTCTTATCAAAACAAATTCACTGCACGAAGCGGAGCAGTGGACTTATGCCACTTTCATCCTGACGATAATGGCTGTTTCGGTAAGTAGTCATTTTTTGAGTCGCTCTCACGGGCCAACAAATCAACCTTTTCCTTAGCAAACAACTACACTAAATAAAGGACCTAAAACTCTATCCAAATCCACTCTTAACTCAACTTTTGTCATTTTTGGACTTACACCACTTTCATCCTGGGCAGCTCAATTAAGGATTGAAAACTTGGTTCTGATGAATTAGATAAACCCATATCACAAAAGTACGTTTTTAAAGAAATTTACATTTATTTTAAAATAAAGATTCATAAGTAAAGAAAATACGTATGTATATTGATTCAAAGTACAGTAGAAACAGCCATAACAAGTTTTTAAAGAATTGAAGGGAAAGGAAAACGCAATAGGAGCACTTTTAATTTAAAAATATTTTTTTTGTTTTGAATTCTGAATTTAATTGGTGTGTTTAGGTGCACATATTAAAATACGTTAGATCGTTTGATTTTACACAATAAAATAACCATTAATTTCCATTATTTATTTTACTGATTTTAAGATCCCTGGTTCCCTTAAATTGAAGTTAAATTGATTATTTGTAAATTCAGGTAATTTAAAATTATTGATTAGGTCATTATTTAGGTATAAGGTCATTTAAACCAGTACCCCAAAATTTTGTAAATACAGAATTATACGAAAAGAAATTATTTAAAATTAATATTCAACCACCAAATTCCTTGGTTTTTGTTTAACTTTTTACAGAGTTCAAAGATTATGATGATTAAGACAACAATTTGTAATGTTTTGTTTTTTTGAGAACTTATTAAATTGAAGATAATCACATAAGAATACCATAGAAACGATCTTCTTTTGAAACAAGGTGTTGTAAAAAAATAAAAAGAGACATTTATTTTATCATCTCTTAGAGACTAAAAGAGTGTTTTGTACTCAGAAACTACATTTTTATGTCCCTCTATTACGCCCGACTCAAATAATTAACGTCAAACGCAATCTTTCACACCAGCAATCTAATAATCGCAATTAGATTAAAAGCATTAACCAATTCAATAAAACCATTTAGACTCTTTCAAGAAAGCCAAATAAAAGGACCGCAAAAAAACTTATTTTTTTCATGTTTTTCAAAAACTCGCAATATTTGCAATGACCGCTGGAAATAAAAGATTATTCCAAAGCGGAAAGAAACAAGCCCCGCGAAGAATTATCTTTCTTACCTTAGAGGGATTTTCATAATTGCACGCTAGCGTATAAGAAGCGATCCCAGATGGGAACGTTCCCACAATTACGTGGCCTTTGTCTAGATTCCTTTGCTTTGTAATTCATTTAATACATCCCGCGGATGGGTATACATATTTTATTGTGCAGCCCGGCATTTGCTCATCTCGTCTTTTTCTTTTTAAGAGTTTGTTTCTTTAAAATTGAACTGGGTTCTTGTTGTTATTGTTTGAACAGGGATCTTCGTGCGGATTTTAAATTGTACTCGGGTCGTAGATTGGAACAATGAAATGAATTTAGGGCTGGCGGGATTGCCTGGTAATTCAGGTAATTTCTCAGGCTGATGAATTGGGTATGATTATTGTTGTCTGGGAGGTTTTTTTTTATTTCCTTATTTGTTTGCATTTGTTTGGAAATGACGTTTGAAAAATATCAGTTTTACTTTCGAAAAAAAAAAGAAAAAGGAAAACTTGGGTATTTAAGCGAGGTAAATTCGTAATTAAAACAAATATGAGGTTTTGAGAAAAAGTTGAAATTCGTTATTAAAATAAACTTGGAAATAATTTGCTTTGTGGAAATATTAATAAGGCTTACGGCATAAAAATATTTCAAAGTTTATTTGAAATAATATCCAAGTTAAAAGCATAAAATCAACTTTAATTGAAAGAATAGTCTTCTTTAAAAGGGTGCCTATCAGGTTTTTTTTACAATTTAAAAGCGATAAAAGGGTGCTAAGAAGTGCAACCGAAGTATGCAAACATATGTTACACAATAAACGCATAACATTATTTGCTGCCTAGGACTCGTTTACTTAAGGGTTTGGATTTTTCCCAGATAAAATTTATTTCAAAATATGAATTTTACATTTTATGAATAATGTAAAGAGAATAGTATAATTTGAAGTACTATTTGTAGAACTCATAGGAAAACATTCATCATTGTGACAAAATAATATCTGAGTAGTTTCACAAAAAATGAGTAGGGTATTAAGAGGAAGACAACATATATAATTACTTTTTCTTCGTTAAAACAATGATTTGCACTTATTACAAAAACGTAAGGTATGTTTATAATTTAGGCTTAATTCATGCATATTTATCTAAAAAAAGTTAAATTGACGGTACCTCCATGCTATTAACATTTCAAATCTTGAAATAACTACAAACTTTTTAAACGCTTTAATTTTAAACTTTATTTTTCATTTCTCTTTGTCGCGAGACTCCTCATATCGCAATAAAATACGAATTGCTTTTTTCAATAAATCCCGAACCTCACAAAAAAACTAAGATCAATTCAACATTTTATCTCACCGGTTCCACAAACCCCTTTCCTAGAGAGAGAGTACATCGTATATTAATTTATTTCTCCCTTAAGAAAACCTACTAAACGTTTAGTTACAATACCCTTCGATTCATTCTTCAAACTAAAGCTATTTGATAAATCGTCCCTTTTCGAACTCCTATATTTATGGAATATAAGCCCCCCGATAAAAAAAAAGAGATCCTCCAAGTCCTCCGTTCGATTTTCCCTTCTTCCCCTATTTGGGTGTAAATCTCTGTCCAAATCCCTTAAGTGACTCGAACGAAAATTGTTCTTCCGGCTTGCCTCTGTTACAGGGAGGGGCAGGGCTTAACCCCTCCCCCCCAGGCTAAAATAATAAGAAATGGGCCGCGTGATGTATCGTTCGGAACGGTTTTATTCGCCGTTGCCAGATGCCCCGGACGATATTCGCAGTTGAAGGGAATTTTCACCTGCCTTGTCCCTGCTTATCAGGAAAAGGGATTTCGCGCGTTCAGCAGAATTCGGCGAAATGCAGTGTTGGGATAAAATATCTATTAGGAAGCAAACTAGCTGCAGGGGATGCATCTGTCAATGCTTATTTTTTATAAGATGATTGGGGTGGAAACTGATGTCACCGATTATATTTTTTTTTCTGTTTTGTGCCATTTTGCATCTTGTCCTCAAGAGGTTTGGCTTTGATTTTATATATTGAAGGAATGTGAAAAGATACAATTTGTTTGAAGTTGGATCTCAGTTGGGGTGTGTAGGTTTCGTGTAGAATTTTCTTTTGATTACCAAACCACGGCTTACTACCCAGGTCAAAATTTATGCTAGAATTTCTTTGCTAGACAAGCATAATATGCTATGTTTAAGCTAGGAAAAATAGCTTAAACTAGCATAATTGTTTGCTAGTTCCAGCATAATCACCTAGCATGGTTATGTGTGTATTGGCCCACTTTTTATGCTAACTAGCATAAAAAATCTAGCTTGTATTGCTAGAAAATGATCACTATTCTAGCATGCGTTGCTAGAAAATATTTGGTATTCCAGCATGTGTTGCTGGAAAATGATCACTATTCTAGCATGGGTTTGCTAGAAAAGTCAAAATTTATGCTAGAATTTCTTTGCTAGACAAGCATAGTATGCTATGTTAAGCTAGGAAAATAGCTTAAACTAGCATAATTGTTTGCTAGTTCCAGCATAATCACCTAGCATGGTTATCTGTGTATTGGCCCACTTTTTATGCTAATTAGCATAAAAAATCCAGCTTGTATTGCTAGAAAATTATCACTATTCTAGCATGTGTTGCTGGAAAATGACCACTGTTTTAGCATGTGTTGCTGGAAATGACCGCTATTCTAGCATGTGTTGCTAGAAAAGAACAGCTATTCTAGCATATTTTGCTAGAAAATTACCACCATTCTAGTGTGTGATGCTGGAAAATTATTGCTAATCTAGCATGTATTGCTGGAAAATGACCACTATTCTAGCATGTATGGCTGGAAAAAGTTTGCCGTCCTAGCAAGTGTTGCTAGAAAAAGATTGCTAATCTAGCATATAAATGTAGCTTGTGTTGCTAGAAAATGCATGCCATGCTAGCATGCAAAATCTAGCTTGTGTTGCTAGAAAACGCATGCTATGCTAGCATGCAAAATCTAGCTTATGTTGCTGGAAAATATTTGCTATTCTAGTATTATTTTTCTAGCATCAGATGCTGTTTATTTGTATATTATTCTAGCATTATTTTTCTAGCATCAGTTGCTGTTATTTTTATATTATTTTAGCATTACTTTTTTGCCATGAGTTGCCTTTATTTTTTACATAGCCTATTATAGTGCTGGCTATAGCAATACTTTTCTAAATCTTCAGTTTTAATTTCAGTTTTTTCTAAAAGAGCATGTATATTACCATTATTACCTGCAGTTGTTCTAATTTTTTATTATTCTATTAACTTTTTTTCAACCATTTAAATAAATTTATTTTTTTTAAATAAAAAAAGAATAAAGTTTAACATTTAAAAATATTTATTTTTAGAGCTTCAACATTTCAAAACATCTTGCATCTTGTTTTTTTTTTTCATCTCAGGCAGGTCCTTTTCATATTTCATCAATTTTCTTCTCATTTGATCTTAAATAGAAATAGAACAATAAATAACAAAATATGACTATAAATGATTAATGAAAATGCACTTAATTAAATTGAATTATAATTTAATTTCGAACACCAGTACTTCATTTCCATTTCAAAATCCCAGATTTTTTTAGTTACCAACACATTTCTGTCTTAAGCTTAAAATCCTTCAAAAAGTTCATTTGTATTTAATAAAAGAACATTTTCTGTAGTTGTTGGCAGAAGTTTAAATTTTGGCCTTATTTTTATTCAAATTTCTAAATATTAAAAAAAAAATTTAATAAACACACTTTGCAGGATTTTCAGTTTTAGAATATTAGCTCTCAGAAAAAAACAATTATTTATTTAGTTCATATTTTTAAAAAAATGCTTCCTAACCCAGTCGGTTACCTTAGGAGTGAAATTTCCAAAAAAAATTCCTGGGGAAACACAGAAACGCTCTTTTTAACACGGTTGGGGGGGAATGGTTTTTTTTGTTCATTTGGTCTAAACTGGTTTTTTTTACAAAAATTTTTCCTTAACACATAAATACAAATATTTCTGGTTGTTTTCATTTATGAATGCATTAAATATAAATAGTTAATCAATTCAGCTCTTAACTAAGTGACTTAATTTATTAATTAAAATTAATTTTATTTAGTTAAAAAAGTTCAAATTATATATAAACCATAAAAAAAAACAAGGGAGTCTTTTTAGAGCATTAAAAAACCAACTGGTTTTTATATAAATGCATATTATAATTATTATATTTAAAAATCCGGTGCTTAATTGATTAAAAAAAATTGGTTTTTATTATGCATTCAAATATCCAGTTCTTAACGAATTAAAAAACCTAATAGGTTTTTTATAAAAAAAAAACCAAGGGAGTCTTTTTAGAGCATTCCAAGTGGTTCTTATAATGGAAATTTAAAAATCTGGTACTTAGTTGATTAAAAAAACAATTGGTTTTTATTATGCATTCAAATATCTAGTTCTTAATGAATTAAAAAAAAAACAAAAGGGTTTTTTATAAAAAAAAACCCAAGGGAGTCAGTCTTTTTAGCGCGTTAAAAAACCAACTTTTTTTATAATTCATATTTAAAAACCCAATGCTTAATTGATTAAAAAAGCCAGTTGGTTTTTATTATGCATTCAAATATCTGCTCTTAATGAATTAAAAAACCAAATGGGTTTTTAATAAAAAAACAAGTCTTTTTAGAGCATTAAAAAACAACTAGTTCTTATAATGCATATTTAAAAATTTGGTGCTTAATTGATTAAAAAAAATTGCTTTTTATTATGCATTCAAATATCTAGTTCTTAATAAATTAAAACCAGGAGTCTTTCTAAGAAAATTTCAATTGCCTTGTTACAAAAAATTGCATAGCTTTACAGCATTAATGTCAGAAGCATTTAATATATTTTGTTCAAAAGATAATCAATCAATGACTTTAAACCCAAAAGTTTAACTAAAAAAAAAAATTCTGTGTTTTCATAAAAAACCAAATGGGTTAAACCGTGCCAACCTTGCTTTTTAATATGAAGCTAATTATAATTTACAAACACTTGTGACAAAAGTTACCTACTTTACTTTATCCAATGTCCATCCGTGGCTTTTTGAGCAAATGAACTGGACGACAGGCAGGGGGGGGGGGCACATCAGAAGCCGCAGTGGAGGTGGGCCTGCAACAAAAGTTAATTAAATGGTTACAAACCTTATTATTTAGACACTGTGCTGAAAAGTAAAAAATTTATAAATAAATCAGGGTTATGTTAATCCTTCCAGGGAGGAATCAAATGCCTGGGGACCCATCCCAATGAATATTTAAATGTGTTCCCCTGAAATATTTAATTTCTGGTAAAAAAAAGGTGTATTTATTCAAAAAACAACATTAGTTGAGGCTTAAAAATTAGAATATTTAAGTCAAATTTCAAAAACAATCCTGGGGAAACACAGAAACCCAGTTTTAATGTAAAGCTAATTATAATTTACAAACACTTGTGACAAAAGTTACCTACTTTACTTTATCCAATGTCCATCCGTGGCTTTTTGAGCAAATGAACTGGACGACAGGCAGGGGGGCACATCAGAAGCCGCAGTGGAGGTGGGCCTGCAACAAAAGTTAATTAAATGGTTACAAACCTTATTATTTAGACACTGTGCTGAAAAGTAAAAAATTTATAAATAAATCAGGGTTATGTTAATCCTTCCAGGGAGGAATCAAATGCCTGGGGACCCATCCCAATGAATATTTAAATGTGTTCCCCTGAAATATTTAATTTCTGGTAAAAAAAAAGGTGTATTTATTCAAAAAACAACATTAGTTGAGGCTTAAAAATTAGAATATTTAAGTCAAATTTCAAAAACAATCCTGGGGAAACACAGAAACCCAGTTTTAATGTAAAGCTAATTATAATTTACAAACACTAATGACAAAAGTTACTTACTTTACTTTATCCAATGTCCATCCGTGGCTTTTCGAGCAAATGAACTGGACGACAGGCAGGGGGGCACATCAGAAGCCATCCCAATGCAGTGGAGGTGGGCCTGCGACAAAAGTTAATTAAATGGTTACAAACCTTATTATTTAGACGGTGTGCAGAAATGTAAAAAATTTATAAATAAATCAGGGTTTTGTTAATTCTTCCAGGAAGGAATCATAAATTCCTGGGCCCATCCCAAGGAATATTTAAATGTGTTCCCCTGAAATATTTAATTTCTGGTAAAAAAAAAGGTGTATTTATTCAAAAAACAACATTAGTTGAGGCTTAAAAATTAGAATATTTAAGTCAAATTTCAAAAACAATCCTGGGGAAACACAGAAACCCAGTTTTAATGTAAAGCTAATTATAATTTACAAACACTAATGACAAAAGTTACTTACTTTACTTTATCCAATGTCCATCCGTGGCTTTTCGAGCAAATGAACTGGACGACAGGCAGGGGGGCACATCAGAAGCCATCCCAATGCAGTGGAGGTGGGCCTGCGACAAAAGTTAATTAAATGGTTACAAACCTTATTATTTAGACGGTGTGCAGAAATGTAAAAAATTTATAAATAAATCAGGGTTTTGTTAATTCTTCCAGGAAGGAATCATAAATTCCTGGGCCCATCCCAAGGAATATTTAAATGTGTTCCCCTGAAATATTTAATTTCTGGTAAAAAAAAGTGTATTTATTCAAAAAACATTAGTTGAGGCTTAAAAATTAGAATATTTAAGAGTCAAATTTCAAAAAAAATCCTGGGGAAACACAAAAACCCACTTTTAATGTAAAGCTAATTTTTTTTTATTTAAATGAATTAACAGTTCTGTATATTCTGAAAGTGGTCAAAAATGTATTGATATTATAATTTCTGTGTGATATAATAATTTTTTAATATAATTAATTAACTAATCAAGGGAAGAAGTTCACTGCCATCTCATCGGTGAGATGCCCATTCTGAAAGGGTGAATGAATAATTGTACTATTAGTTATTAAAATTTTTATCCTTCTTTCACTTACTATACTTACCAAATTTTGATATCAATAATTATTTTTTGCAATCATAAATATGGTTACATTTGATACATTACTAAATAAATCAAGACAATGATTATAATTTGATACATTACTGAAAAAATCATGATATTTTTTGTGTAAAAATTGAAATCAATCTTTGAGTTTATTGATTAGTTAAATCACTCTTACCCATTAAAGTAATGTTTATTTCTTTAAAACAATAAATAATAAGTGATAAAAAATAAATCATTGATATTTTTGTAGAATAAGAAAAAAATTGGATTGGAAAACAAAACTAAAAATATAAAAACAAGCTTTTGGTAAAAATCATCTAAACATTTTAAAAAGTTGATAACAGGTAAAAAAAAGTATAGGATTTTAATTCTTGATTAGTTTATGAAATTATTGATTCCAAACCCTTGCTATTTACAGCATTTTCATAATCAAGGGTCAATATGGTAGTAATACTTGTTTTTGAAATTGCAGGCAATTGTATAGATGCTAAATGTATACTAAGTATAAAAATAAAGTTTAAAAATTTTAATGCAAATAATTTTACAAGCCATTTTTAAAACATACAACTAATTAATTTCTTTAAATTGTGGTAGTTAACATTTTTCATTTTGAGGGTCAAATTTTGAAACAAATTTCCTGGGGGAAACCAGAAACAACCTTTTTAATAAAAAAACCCCTAATTATAAAAACTCTGAGACAAGTTACTTACTTTAATCAACGCCTATCCAGGGCTTTTCATTTTCCTGTTGGGACATCGTGAGCAGCCAGTTTCATAGAGGGGAGGTGGGCCTGAAGGTAGAAGACAAAAGTTAATTCAATAGTTATGAATATTACAATTTTGAAGGGGGGCTGAATTGTAAAAAAAAACTTTGTTGGTAATAAATTAGGGTTTTGTAAATCTTTCGGGCAGGTATTCCTGGACCATCTCATTCATAATCTCATACAGTTATCGTGTTGTGTTGTGAAACGGTTTTAACCATTAAAAAGTTTGTTTAAATTTAATTAAGAAGGTAGTGGTAGCATACTCAAATTACATGAATATGAAAATAAATAAGGTTGATAAGGTAAATTTTTAAACAAATTTCACCCAGAACCCCAATTTCTAATAAAATAACTAATTATAAAAACACTCAAGACAAGTTACTTACTTTAATCAACGCCTATCCAGGGCATTAGTGCTGGCCTAGTGTCCAGTTTAGGAAATATTGAAGAGTCATCGTGAGCAGACAGATTCATACAGGGGAGGTGGGCCTGAAGGTAGAAGACAAAAGTTAATTCAATAGTTATGAATATTACCATTTTGATGGGGGGGCTGAATTGTAAAAAAACTTTGTTGGTAGTAAATTAGGGTTTTGTAAATCTTTCGGGCAGGAATTCCTGGGCCATCTCATTCATAATCTTATACAGTTATCGCGTTGTGTTGTGAAACGGTTTTAACCGTTAAAAAGTTTGTTTAAATTTAATTAAGAATGTAGTGGTAGCATACTCAAATTACATGAATATGAAAATAAATAAGGTTGATAAGGTAAATTTTTAAAACAAATTTCACCCAGAACCCCAATTTCTAATAAAATAACTAATTATAAAAACACTCAAGACGAGTTACTTCTTTTATCAACGCCTATCCAGGGCATTAGTGCTGGCCTAGTGTCCAGTTGTAGGAAATATTGAAGAGTCATCGTGAGCAGCCAGATTCATACAGGGGAGGTGGGCCTGAAGGTAGAAGACAAAAGTTGATTCAATAGTTATGAATATATTACCATTTTGATGGGGGGGGGGGCTGAATTGTAAAAAAAAGCTTTGTTGGTAGTGTGGTGGATTCAAACACAATACCCTTATTCTAGCCTGGCCACGAGAGGAGCTTGGAACTTTCATGTTTCGGAGTTGGCAGCGAGAACAGTATAAAAAGGAGTTGCTTCAATGTTTATTTTTTACTTGCCTTTTGCAATTTTAGCTCCTACCTTTTATTTTTAATGTTGAATAAATTGTTTGTTATTAACATTGAAGCAACTCCTTTTTATACTGTTCTCGCTGCCAACTCCGAAACATGAAAGTTCCAAGCTCCTCTCGTGGCCAGGCTAGAATAAGGGTATTGTGTTTGAATCCACCACAGTAGTAAATTAGGGTTTTAAAAGTTTGTTTAAATTTAATGAAGCTAGTGGTATCAAGTATCATACTCAAATTCAGATATAAAAATGAATATTAACTGAAAATAAGAATTAAGAGAAAAATCTTACAATTAAATCCCAATTATAATTATTTATATTAATGGCTTAAAATAAAATTATAGGTGATCAATTATAGGTACTGACTTTTCACTTATTCAACAAAGTAGCCTTTTAATTCACAAACAAAAAAAAACAGGAAGACTTACTCTAGTTCATATATCTTTTTGTATTTTGATAAAAAAAAATACACACATATACAGCTTTTAATTACTAGCCTTTTTCTCAGTTACATAATCTATAATAGAAAGTAAAATATTCGAAACGCACGAAAAACCCTAAAAAATTTGATTATGATGTTTCTAATACTTTAGGACTAGTCAGGTGGAAGGTGGTCAGTTTTAAACTAAATTGCTAAAAACAATTAAGATCAAAATAAAACACCATTAAAATATCTCAATTAAAAGTTTGTACAGTTTGAAATATATTTTTTAATTTTCATATATCAACTCGGTTCATTTTCACTGAGGGTTCCTCCTATGGAAGAGCCGCTACTGGCATCAGTCAAAATATAGAAAGATTAAAAGTTACTATGTACTCTTTTAAATACTTATTTTGTTCATTGTAAGATGATAAAGTAGTAGGACATCGTCTTAACAGCCCGCCGGCTAATCCACCAAATCTTATTAGACAACATATATGTATCTACGCATTTAAATGGTGGAAAAATAAACTAATTAAATAACTTATCTAAATAAAATATATCAAGCATTTAACTTACTGGAAATAAGGACGCCACGCGATGCGGCGCCATTCCGCCATTTCTTCTTCGTGATGGTGACGTAATGGTAAACAAACTAGGCATTGCCATTTCAGAAAGTAGTAAAATCCAATAAATTCCAAAACTGCGTGTGGCTCATTTTATAAAATAAAAATTATGCTCGATTGGAAAAATCATCAAGCTTTCAAAAGGAATCTTGATGAAAATGTAAATTTTCATAGTTTTAGATAGCTGTGAAGGTATAACGAATGACAAGAATAAACTTTATCGCCCATCCATTCTGTTGGTTAATGCGTGGGGTATCTCCGCTCAGTGGGGATCTCTCGCTCGTAATTTTAGGTTCTCATTTACCCTCGCTCTGCTTTATTCTTATTTAACTTCATTAATAGTTCACATTATGACATTATTTTCGCTTTAATTTATACACTAATGCATGCATGTATCTTATTTTATTGTGGGGAAAATATATTATTTACAGGCATTTCACTGTCGAAATAATGCATTTTTTTCGTTTTTAACCCAATAAATACTTTTCATATATTTTTCTTTGATATAATCTTAAAGAGTACTTCAAAATATACATCTTTTCAAATTTTCAAGCGATTTGTTACATATTTAGGGTTTTTTAAAGTCGAAAAAGAAAACGGTATTTTGAGTAAAAAAACACAAGTCCGAAAAAGCCCAATAATTGGTATTTAATAATAAGTTTGAATTTTTTTCAATTTTTATTTTTGTAGTTAAGTAATGTGGTAAGCTTTTTCCAGAAATTCGGGTTGCTATGGTGATTCTGACGTCATCCAGGAATTTTCAAACACAAAAGTGGTTTACTTGTCTTTGTAAGAATCCATTGCATTTTTTGGAGGTATATGAAAAAGGGGGAAAGGGGAAAAATATGAATGAACCCCCAAGTGTTTTACATTACGGTATTCCCTTTGATTAGTAGATTAAGAATATGTAAAGTATGAGGGGGTGGGTCCCATATTTCGGGAGTCTTTCCGGTTTTATTGAAAAACTGAATATGGGCGTCACGCCCGGAGTTTTAAAGCTAAAGGTCTAAAATTTTCGTATTTTTACTTCCTCAAAATTCCCTTTTGAACCATCGAACACACTAAGGGGTAGTACCCATATTTAGAGGTTTCGGGTCCATGTGCTCGTTCTAATTTTCTAATCCTAGCACCCCTGATTCTTTTTCCCGGTCTTTCTTCTAACACGGTTCTTAAAGGTCTTTAAGAGTTCTTCAAGAATCTGGTTACTGCTAAGCTTTCTGACAATTATTTGTAAAGAAATATGCGAAAAACCGTCTTGGAAAACGAAACAATGAATTGAATTGTCTCTGGATCACGCAATTTTTACACTGTTTGTTAGTGATTCATACTGTTCGAATTTCCACTTTAAATGCTTTCATAAAATATAAATCACTAAGCTGTGATCATAATAGATCCGCAGCTATTCAGCGTTAAAATTAGCATGTGTTAGGCTTAACGCACCACGAGGGGTCCTTTCTCGCCAAACACTACGGTTTTCATCACTTAGCTCTAAAACACCGATCGAGTATACATTTACACAGTTTATTGCAATACATTAAGCCAGATTAGATTGTCTGAAACACATCGGTATGTTTTTACATTGGTATCAATATTTCCAAAATTTTAATCTAACACCCCTGGTTCTTTTTTCCGGTCTTTCTAACATGGTTCTTAAAGGATTTTAAGAGTTCTTCAAGAATCTGGTTACTGCTAAGCTTTTCGACAGTTATTTCTAAAGAAATCTGTGAAAAACCGTCTTGGAAAACCAAACAATGAATTTAATTGTCTGGATCACGCAATTTTTACACCACTTCTTAGTATGTCATACTGTTCGAAGCCCACTTTACATGCTTTCATAAAATATAAATCACTAAGCTGTGGTCATAATAGATCCGTAGCTATTCAGCGTTAAAATTAGCATATGTGTTAGGCTTAACGCACCACGAGGGGTTTGTTCCCGCCAAACACTACGGTTTTCGCCTCTTATGTTAGCTCTAAAAATACCGATCGAGTATATACATTTGCACAGTTTATTGCAATATATTATAAGGCAGATTATATTGTCCGAAACAAATTTGTGTAAGTTTTTACATAGGTATGCATCAATATTTCCAAAAATTTTCATACAGGTATATCGAATTATCCAGTATGTTTTGGAATTGATATCAAAATTTCTTTATTTTTAGAGAAAATGTTTTTAAACAAATTAATATAATTTTATTTAACTAATTGAAATACACTAATCAATTATAATTAACCCCTGAAATAAATGTCACATTTACAACTCAATTATACTGCTACTACTATTATCACTGCTAAAATGACTTATTCTGAAAAAATTTAAAAAAAACCCCCTTAGTTTAAACTACGTTTAAACAAAAAAATAGGTTTACTAAAAAAGTTTTTTTTTAAATATTCTCTTTTAAAAATAATTAAATAAATCCATACAAATAACTCTTAATTTTCCCGCTAGATGGCTGTATCAAAAATCGGCTGGAAAAGCTTCTCTACAACAGGCTCGAAAGTCACGTGACTGCCTCTCCCATCCGATATTCCTTCGACCTAGCTCTCCATGCTATGAAAGTAGCTTTTACAGCTTAAAAGCATTGGATGCTTGTTACCAAGCATGCCATGCTATTGTTGGGGGTAAGCTAGGTACATAGCATCCCATGGTGGAAAGCATAAAAAAGCATAACATAGCACATCAAGGTACCTAGCTCTCCGTGCTATGAAGATAGCTTGGTTTGCTAAAAAGCATTGCATACTTGTTACCTAGCATGCCATGCTATTTTTTCGTAAGCTAGCTACATAGCATCACATGCTGGCAAGCATAAAAAAGCATAAAATAGCTGATCAAGCTACCTAGCTCTCCATGCTATGAAGATAGCTTGGTTTGCTAAAAAGCATTGCATACTTGTTACCTAGCATGTCATGCTATTTTTTCGTAAGCTAGCTACATAGCATCACATGCTGGAAAGCATAAAAAAGCATAAAATAGCTGATCAAGCTACCTAGCTCTCCATGCTATGAAGATAGCTTGGTTTGCTAAAAAGCATTGCATACTTGTTACCTAGCATGTCATGCTATTTTTTCGTAAGCTAGCTACATAGCATCACATGCTGGCAAGCATAAAAAAGCATAAAATAGCTGATCAAGCTACCTAGCTCTCCATGCTATGAAGATAGCTTGGTTTGCTAAAAAGCATTGCATACTTGTTACCTAGCATGTCATGCTATTATTTCGTAAGCTAGCTACATAGCATCACATGCTGGACAGCATAAAAAAGCATAAAATAGCAGATCAAGCTACCTAGCTCTCCATAGCATCCCATGCTGGCAAGCATAAAAAAGCATAACCTAGCATAAATATCTAGCATACATAGCAAAAACTAGCAAAATCTAGCATATTTGTTTGCTAGTTCCAGCATAAAATTTTGACCTGGGTAGATACTTATACAGGCTAGCCGAGTTTTAAACAATGAAAACCATTTGACAACTTTTCCCGCTTGGATCGCCACAGGACCTACTTATATCACCCACCGCCTTCAACACTGTGAATATGCTTTGCCAGTTTGTCCAATAATGCCATCTGGATTTGCAATGATTTCCGTACTCGGCTAGCCTGTATAAGTATCTAGTAAGCCGTGATCAAGCAATACATTCTACTTGCAAATATATTTCGTCATTCAAGACACATCCTCTTATTTGTCTAAATAAGCAATTATTGTATTAATTTTTTGTTCCACCTGGAAGGGCCAGTGCCCTCTCGGACTACAGTATTGTATTCTTCACATTTTTATTTGTAAATAATTATTTTCATCAGCGAATTTTATATGGTAAATTAGAATATATCATTCGTTTTCGGAGACCAATATTCAGGTCAAGTAAAAGCACCCTAGCCAATGAAAAAACAGTTTAAGAAAAATAACAAAATAGGGTCACTTGGGGTAAGTGGGACCCCTTTTTGGAACAGTACATTTTTGAAGGTTCATAAAATTTTTTTTGAAGAGGTTCAATTTGAACTTGATGACATATTCTATTTAAGACACTATTAATAAACAAAAATTTATAATTAGGTTCTAAAATAATGTTCTACATTTTTCTTAACTGGTCTTTTTGTAAAAAATGAGACAAGGGTCCCACTTACCCCATAGGAAGGGGTAAGTGGGACCCCTTCCTATGGGGTAAGTGGAAGTAACTTAATCCATGTATTTATTGTAACTTAATCCATGTACGAGATATCTACTCACATTTAAATTAATAGGGTTGGTTGGGGTAAGTGGGACCCCTTTTTGGAACACTATACAATTACAGAATGTTTTCTTCAGGTTCGAATATGGTTCGGGAGACTTATAAAGAAACCCTCGAAACTATTCCCCCACTGTGTGTTTTAATTAATTTTTCGGCAACGTGAATAAAAAAAAAACCAACTTAATAGTTTTCTTTACTTACCACAGCTTATATTAAAACGCAAAATTAATATAAAATTTCAATAAATTACATATAAATGTTTCAATAAACATTAAAATGGTGAGTCTAGGGTGTCCCACTTACCCCATAATGAGGGGACCCACTTACCCCTACTTTGCTTAAATTACGGGGTAAGTGGGACCCCCCTCTTAAAAATTTTTAAATAAGAGATTTTGTGAAAATTCAAATTGCAGTATGTATTTTAAGTCAAACCTGGCACAACAGTTGAAAAAACATTAAAATATAGTGAAAACTTTCCTGGAAACACTTCTTGGAAAAATGTATCTTGAACTCTCCAAAAAAAAAAATTTATGGAAATTTTTTTACAATAGTTCTATAATCTTAAAAAGAAGTGACACAAAACTCTAATATATGCAAAACCCATCAGTGTGACAAAATGTAACATGATCAATGTGAATAAGTGTGAAATGTCCTTTACATAGTTTAGTTTGAGGGGGATGACCCACTTACCCCAGGGACCCACTTACCCCAAGTGACCCTAGTTGTAATTATGATTGCAAACTCCAGTTGAAACCAACAAGCTGAAGGATATCGTTAAATATCATATCTGGTATTAGGGCAAAATTTTGATGCTGTAACAAAACGATATTTGTTTTTATCAGCGAATCATCATTTCTAAAAAAACAATGTATTTTCCAATCAAAATCATCCTCGAATCTCCCAACAGACAGGAAAAAAACTTCTCTCCCCAAGTCTTTCAACCATCTATCTAAGCGAAATCAAATCGTTTGAATAAACCACAACCACCATACGTTATTTATGATTCAAATCGTCCGTTCCGATGTTGCACAAAATTATGATTTATGTCCAACATCAATGCCAATCTGAGTTTACCACACCATATCAGTAATAAAAATGCCAACGTTCCTCTCTAATGGACAATCAATTACTTTCTATCTCGTATTGTTTCATAGAAATGCCAGTCTTTTGGCCAAGTGCCATTCATCTCTAAAACTGACCGCTTCGAACGCATTATTTTTCGTTTGTGAAAAGCGTTTTCCACTAATTGAAGTGAAAGATGAATATTTTAGAAGTATTCCCCTGTTTTTATTTTCGAATATATCATATTTCTATTAGAATACATATTTTAATTGCTGCTCTTGTATTGGCTGAAATATGATGATAACGTCAATTTTGTTTCATACCATCCTTTTTAATTAAAGGAAATTTATCAAATATTCACAATAAACAATTTTTTTTATAAATATTCGTTGGTTGCCTAAAATAAAACTTTTCATGGTGATATTTAATTATTTTTGTAAGGATTACTTGATTTCTTTATGATTTTTTTATTTTTAAATAAGTACTCGACAAGGTACATTTTAAACAAGTGATTTTGATAGATCATACCTTATTACTTTATGGTAATTAATTTCTTTCATGAGAAAACAAAGAATGTAAAAATAGAAAAAAGAAACAAATTTACATTCGATTATGATTTAGAATTATATGTTTTGTTCCATTTGATTACTTTGAAAACAATGCAACTCATATTCATACAAATCAGAATATATTTTATATATCTGAATGATTGTCCTCAAAGATTAAATATTTAATTGATCGTATTAAAATAACGATGTATGGCTTTACTGAATTTCTTTAAAAATTCTTTGTAATAAAAATAATATTCCAAACAATTCTTTGAACACAGGCCATTAGATACACCACATCTTTCCAGCGGTCTAGTCACAGTCTAGTATTTCCTTTACCTCGTGGGAAAATAAAGACAGTCAAGACCGAAAAAATGTTTTAAACAGAAACTAATATTCAATAACTGTAAATTTTTCTATGATAGAGAATTTTAACAGTGATTTCAAACAAATAGCCTCGAACGATTTAAAGTAATAAAACGCCCTTGACCCTATGACGTCACTAACAAAGTAGTTCCCATTGCGGTGTCTGAACTTTGAGTGAAATGAAGAACGTCAATTTAAAAATATGCTTAGTTTGTTAAACACATGTATAGATTTATATAGTGTATTTTTTATCATGATTTGCGTACCGAAACTCCTAGCAACCCAACAGGCTTTGTGCTAACCCATTTTCTCCTTCCGCATAGTGACGTACTGGGTTCATGAAACGTTGCTGTCGAGTATAGCTTATCTTTCATTTTTTCATAATAGTAAAATCCCGCTCATAAAAATTTTGTACGGATGCTAAATAGGAACAATCCGATTGAACTATGACCACAAGCGGCCACAAAACCCACGTCGTCAGCAACTACATAATCAAGCCGACCACTGCGGAATCAGAAGCCCCAAAAACTAACCAGAAATCGCACAATCCTATTTCCAATAAGCAAAAAAAGCAGGCAATCTCTCCAGATAACCAAATGGGATCCCCTAAAAATTCAGGAGCTGCATTTAAATCAATACGGGCTTCAACTGCATTTCGGCTCGACGCCCATTCCTTTTTTATTTCCGCCGGTTGTTCAAACGGCCTAACGGCGGCGCATAACTCAGTTTTATGGCACACCCGATGTCACACTACTACAGCGAAATGACGAAATCGATGAATTAATCGGAGCAGCCGTAGATGCCATATTTTTTTTCCTCGCGTGTGTAATTTTGATTTAGTTGGCGAGTTTTGATGTAAAATAAATAAATAATTTTAGGGAGAGGACCTAATTAAATACTACCAAAATTATAAACAGTCGGATGTGAAACGGATAAATCTATGAATTCTCCTGGGCCAGGAAATAGATGAAAATAAACATTTTTTTTTTATAAAAGAAACTATCAAAAATATGCTATAAACGGATTTAATCATAAAGCTACATTGTGATTGAAAACTTCAAAAATATTTTTGGACGAGTTCAATTGTGTCACGTCACAAAAAGAAAAAAAAAACTGAACTCGTTTATAAAATTTCAAAAACCTACTACTAAATATCTTATATTTAGTAGTAGGTTTTTGAAGAGTCTTGAAAGAGTCTATGGAAAAAAATTTAATACTTTTTCACACATATTTATACTTGAGATTTCTGAAATGAGTTGATGTCAAAGTACTTCCATGTAACCTTACACCAAGAAAAGTAAAAGAAATTATGATTAACCGTTTCTTTTGGGACCATTAAGTGGTTGGCCCTAACAAGACAGGATAATAATAAAAAAAAAACGAATTAAAATCATTTGAAGAGATAAAATCGGTGAAATAAATAAAAATACTGATTCTAATACAGAGAAAGATAAAACCACAGAGTTCTAGAGAGTCCTCGGCCATATGCGGTAAGGGAAATCGAAAAAAGCAAGGGATATTGTATAAGTTAGGGGCTATTTTGGCACCGGGATCGCGTCACGTCACGAGAGGCGAAGAAATACCTTGATTGATTGAACACGTCACAGCCAATCACAGCTTTGACCATCAAAATGTACTTCCTACCCTACCTCTTTGTCAATCATTCACTGTAAAAAAAAATCCAGCAAAATTTACGGTTTTAAACTGGCAGCTGGGTTGGTTGTGGAAAACGGTAAAAATTACGGAGTAAATCCGTAAAAACAACGGTGTTTTACCTTGCAAAACCAAAATCATGGGTTAAAATGATGAAAAGCCGTTGTTTTTACACTTCGAAATTTTTACGGTTTTCCACAACCAACCCAGCTTCCAGTTTAAAACCGTAAATTTTACGGGAAATTTTTACAGTGTTGAATTTCCCGTGTTGTCCTCTACCTTATACAGAAATTTGAAAATAACCTTGTGGGCCCACTGTTAGGATTTTTCTCTGTGTTTGGATAAAACGGAACATGTAAGGCACTGAAAATAGTGATGGCCGGATGATCTGAAGGGTCGGATAATCGAGGTTCAGGTTCAACAACTGTACGACTTGAATTTACGTAAATAAAGCCGCGTTCCCAAGAGCCAGTCTACCGGAGGAAAGGCAGAGAAAACCGGTTCTTCTTCCACCGCTCTCCCTACGCAGGGAAGAAATCACCTGACCATCAGTTGGAAATTCTCCCCTGGGCCATAGCAGGAGGAAATGTTTTAATTGGATCAACCTCCTGTAGAGGGCGCTCTCGCTCGCTTCCAGTAATGCCTTTCTACGAGCTCGCTCGCTTGTCACGTGATTCTTTCTACTGGTAGAACGACTGCTCTTGTGAACGGGCTATTCAATTTCCTCACGGCTGGTTTTCGGAGATCCCTTTTCCCCTACTACTTTAGCTCTTTCTCCGGTTGAACCGGTTGGCTGTTGTGAAGTATAAGTATTTTGTACTTACGACTCCCGTCCGTTTTGGCCGAGATAACTTCGCTGGCGTTGCTCCGCCCGGCACTGTTGAAGGACACCAGGTAGAAGGAGTAGGTGGATCCACACTGCAAGTCGTGTATGGAGTGCGTTGTGCGATCTCCAGTCAGGTGGGTTTCCTTCCAAGAATCCCCTTCCAGTCGGTGGTGGAGTACGTAACCTAGTGAATGAAAGCGAATAGTCGTAGTGAATGAAAAGCGCATGTTCAAAAATACCTATTTAATCAATCCTTTACAAGAGTCTCGCCAACGTTTATATAACATAGCAAGTCGCGCAGTGAATTATGATGATATGATTTTAACCATGGCCATCTAGACTTATAAGGCCAGAGAAGCTCGAAATCATGACGTGAAATAGTAGGCAAGACTCTTGATAGGTTTTTTGGACAACAGCGCGACTCCAGAGTGAAATCTTGTACCTTGCGCTGTTGCAAAGAAACGTCTTGCCTACTATTTCGCGTCACGATTTCGAGCTTCTATGACAGTGGTTCCCAAAGTGGGTTCCGCGGAACCCTGGGGTTCCACGAAAAAAATTAGGGGTTCCGCGTGACAAATTTTATTTCCTTAAAGAAAATGAGAATGGTGTTTTTTTTTATATATTAAGTTCATCAAAATGCAAATCCAACCAAAAATATGTATTAAATTGTTAAAAATGTATGTCCGAAATTCGGATTAGGTGTACCAAAACAAGTTAAAACCCTCCAGACCCCCCTGATGGTTCTTCGAACTCGCTTAATCACATATTTTTTAACATTAAGTTAAGTTGGCTTGTTTCATTTAATATCAGATATTAAAAAAAAGTCGTTGATTAAAAAATATTCAGGGTTCCTCGATCATTGGGAACAATTGGGGGGGGGGTTCCACGAGCATAATAGTTTGGGAACCACTGTTCTATGACATAATGAGTCTAGATGGCCATGTTTTAACCCTCTTGCTAACAAGATAATGGTATAATAAGGTAAGTTTTGAGTCAAGTACTCAATATCCATGAGTTACTATCATAAAAAGTCACTTAAAACAGAAATTTAATTTTTTAACTAAAAATTTTTGATGTCTTAAAAATACCCCGTGACCTCAGAATGTTAAAACTGTATGCAGTTTTTTATTCCGATTTTTTCCCGGTTTTTATTGAATTTTCAAAAGTGTACTGTCTTTTTGCCCGTCCTGTTGAAGGAAAATTTTAAAAGTGAAGACTAATTCACTAACACGACTAGTAAAGGGTTAAAAAAGTATGTAATTAAAACAATTAAATTCGTATTAAAAAATTTTGACTAGTATCTTGTACGGAAATCAAATACTTGTTACAATATTTTGTCTATTCCGAAAAATAATTACTACGAAAAAATGTTAGTTTCTTTGAAACATAGCTAAATATAATACCGTCTTTTCTCGAAAAAAAAAAATTACCCCAAGATGCTTCTTTATGTAACCTAAGATGTCTGCAACCTTAAACTATATTTCTAAAAAAACAATTCTTATTTTATAGAACTAAAACCGTGTGTAATATATTCCCATTGAACCAGTTCGGTTCAAAAGAAAAGAGATAAATGTTACTTTATACTTTCAAGTTACCTGATACAGGAGCATTTGGATTATTTCTTGGTTCCCAGGAGAGTTTCAATGTTTTTGCAGTAGCAAAGTATGTCCTCATTATGGGAGGATTTGGACGATCTATAAAGGGAAAAATTAGGTTACTTATTAAAGTCATTATTATAAAAGATGCTTCTGTTGAACAGTTTTCTATTATATATTTTTTAACTCGTTGCAATTTTTTTACTATAGATAAAATTGTGGGTATTTTTACCAGCCCAGACAAGGTTTAAATAAAGAGAAAACCTAACTATATTACACTGCAACGTTTTCGGACCCTTTGACGTCACTACGCGGAAGGAAAAACTGCGCATACAGCAAGCTTGTTGGGTTGCTACAAGGAGTTTCGGTACGCAAATAGTTATAAAAAGACGCTATAGCGTATATAATACGGGTTTAACAATCTTATTTTTAAATTGACTTTCTGAATTTCACTCAAACTTCAGACACCGCGCTGGTAACTACTTTAGTTGTTTTGTTTCTCCAGGGTCAAGTAACGTTGCAGTCTAGTATAATAATATTTTGCTAACCGCAATGGGAACTACTTTGTTTGCTAGTGACGTCATAGGGTCAACTTAAGTTGCTGTCTAGTATAAACAAACAAAATAACTATGATGGAAATACATAAGAAGTAAGATATATACAATCCGATGCCATCACCTTCTTCTCTAGGTCATTTCCACATCAAAAAGCTCCACACTCCTATCATTTATGAATCAATCGGAATATTTATGTATCGGATAACTTAAACAATAAACACTCCCCCGGAACAGTGGACAAGGAGCACTCGACCGCTGCAGGGGCAGCTAGTTCCCTCCTGCATTATTCAGTTCTGCCATCTGTTCTATAAGATTCCCCACCCCACCAACAGCAAAGTGGCATAAGTCAACACCTCCGAGGGTATTGCCTCTTCTTCTCATCATCAAGAACCTCGCCAAATTAGTTTTTCCCTCAAACAAACTTGCCACGGCGAACTTCATCAAGGAACTCTCTCGAGAAGCGAGGCATCTCCTCTCTTTTGCATATTTGGATTCGTGGCGCGAAGTTTGAGGGTTTTGAGAAGAGGAGGGTGACTTAAGCTGTTTGTGGTGTTCGAGGGAGTTAGTTGAGTTTCGTTCTTTCGAAGTTATATACCTTCGGGTTTCAAGAGAGAGTGGTGACCCTCTCGTAAATCATCGGGAGTAGTACGCATTTGTTGTAGTTGTTGTGAAGTATCAGCGGTGTTGTTCTTGAATATTTGTTTTGAGTTGATGGCAACATCTGGGGTATGATTTCAAAGTTGTGAGTTTTGACACACCTGTGGCAGTAGCAAGGGGAACAATGGAAATTGATGGAGAATTTTGATTGCTTGTGTGTTTTAAAGGAAGAACGATTTATTGTTAATTTTTTTTCACGAAAAGTGGTAATTTGTAAAATAAAAATAGAAATTTATAGAGCATTTTCAATCACATGACTTGGACCTAACAACGACCTTAGCAACAGAAAGGTTACAGTTTTTTGCCCTACAGAAGGTTAACAGTTACAGAAAATGACTAGCCGCGGAATTCTTCTATTGGAGCATTTGCAATCACGTGATCCCATACTTAAAAACCGCCTTAGCAACATATAAACAACGGCCTTAAAAACAGTTACAGAAGGTAAACAGTTAAAAGAAAATAACCGGTTGTGACGTCACCTGAAAACACTCTATAGTTAAATAGGAAATTAAATTGAACTTTAAATACTAGTCTGATTTTCAGTAATAACAAATACCACCCCCATTTGTATTCATATAGTAGTAAGATTAAACTTTCCTTTCAGGTTCATTTATAAATTTGTTGTATTTTTAAAAATTAAGTTGTGTTTTCTTTTAACTTTTGTAAAATACATTTCCAGGTGAAATGAAGGAAAAGAGAAAATTTTAAGTATTATGATATAAATATTAACTAATAAATAACGATATTTTTTTTAATTAGTTTTATTTATTTAGTCATTATTAGCTTTATAGAATTGATCCTGAAGTATGGTATTCATTATTAGCTTTACTTCAATTAAAACATATTTGCATTTATATCGTATACTAAAGTTCTTTTATATTTTGGGGAGAAATGTAAACTTCTTTTCAATCCTAGCAGGCTTTTTGTTTACCGATTTCTCCTTCCGCATTTGTGACGTACTGGATTCAAGAAACGTTGCTATCGAGTATAGAACGCTTACGATAGTTTCGGAGGTGTTATACGACCTCCGAAACGATCGTACGAAAGCTTTCTGTCTTTTTATTGTGCTGTTTTAACGTTGATTTTTAATTTTATATTTGACTCGGCACAAGGTTTTTACCTTTGATAAATCTCGATTCACGTAAAATTAAATCCCTATGATATCGTTCGTTCATTTGATTCTTAATTTCTCGTCAACAAAATATTTTTTTTCATTAATCTTTAAAATGAAAAAAATAAAATTATCCCCCATACTATTAAATAATTTGAAGATTTCCATAAATTTAACCGATTGAAGACCTCGTGGCAAGAATGGCTTTTCTCCATTTTCTTAAATGGTGAATAAAGAGCCATCTGATGCATCTTGAGAACTACTAAGGATTTACAAATTGAAGACTGGACTTCAAACACGAGCCAAGTGCCAAAAAGTAAGTTTTCCGTATTTCATCATTTTGAATTTGATTCTCCATAGAAATACTTATAATAAGTCATGTTTCGGGCTTTTTTTGAACTATTAATCATGGTCGTGGCACTTAGCTGGATTTATAGGTTGTTGGTGATGGCACTTAGATTGGCTTTTCTGGTCTAACTCATTTTTTTTCTAGTTTTGGCACTTAGCTCGTTTTTGAAGTCGTCTTCAATTATTAAAAGGGGAAAATCGGCTCTTCCTCAGAGCCACATCACCGTGAAGATAGGTGCCTCTAGAGGAAAACGAAAGATCCCAACACTTTATATTAGCTTTTCTCAGGATCAGCTTTTATTGAGATGCACCGTTCTTCCCCTGTGGTCTTCACAATTGCAAATACCAAAAAAATATCATTGTAGGTAGAAATAGACTTCGAATCGATAAACAACCCTTAAACACGCTTAATTAGCCATTTAATTATTTGAAAGAAAAATCAACGGCATTAAGAATTGCCAATTAAGAAATAACCTCGAGCAAATCCTCGTATGCACCTCAAAACCTTTTAATTACTTGAGATCATTATTTAGTCCGTCACAATACTTGGTGATTCGGGTCTGTTTTAATGCTGTCGTCAATATGAGTGAATTTTGATGCAAATATATTGGAAAATATTACTACCTGCAGTAAAATTGAATCGGTGAGAGTAAAAATAGCGAAATTACAATGGCTTTTCATAAATCTTGTAATCACACACACTTTTGCAATGCTAATTATTCACAATAATGAACACTTCCAACCAAAAGCGTGATAAAGTGTTATAACTAACAACACAATTAAAGTGTTGTCAATTGGAGGACAAAAAGTGTTCTTAAATATGTCTCAATGTGACGTTTCCTGAACCCAGTACGTCACTAAGCGGAAGGAGAAAATGGGTAAACACAAAGCCTGTTGGGTTGCTAGGAGGAGTTTCGGAACAAAAATCGTGATATAAAGACACTATATATACATGGGTTTAATAAAATAGTAATCATATTTTTAAATTGGCGTTCTTCGTTTCACTCAAAATGAAATGACACCGCGCTGAGAACTACTTTGTTTGTAAGTGACGTCATAGTTTAGTATAGTAAATCCATATCTCTGAAAAACAGTATACCATGTAAAAAAAATCAAAAACACAATACATGAAAAAAAAACATACCAAAGATTTGCAATCACTCACACCACGCATGATATCCTTTGAGGCTCTGGCAACTCTAATGTCTATTTTCCGGTCACAACTCTCGAGGGAACGATTAATTTCTTTAGACACATCTTCATCAACAATCGCCACCGCCCCCCATATGTCCAACGAACCGCCGGACATTCAGAAACATCGACATAAGAACCGAACACCAACAAAGGGGCAATAAAAGTCGTAGTTTCCTCCCATTGGAATTTATAGCGCCGATGCACCCCTTTATTTTTTATTCTCTCTCTCTCTCGAGATATTTCTCCACGTTTTTTCTTTCTGTGTGAGAACTGGGATCTTGACAGCTCTATTATGATGAAAGTAGGTTGATGAGGATTGCTCTGATGGTAAATGTGGGACTCGCCGCCGGGTAAAATGATGAAGTGCTTCAGAGGCGCTATTGGAACAGATCCTTGTGCATTCTTATTATAAGCGTAATGGATTAATGTTTTTTGATGGAAAAAATAGCCGCGGTCAACCGTTAAGGAATTGCTTTGTTGTTGTATGATTGCAATAAAATGAATTAGACCCTCCAGTTTAATGTAATGAATCACTTAGGATATTACTCATCTTTTATGGGCCTGAATTATGTATTCAGAAGTGTTTTGTGGTGTTTCTAAAGATGCTTCATATAATAAAGAAAGTATTGTTCGTGTAACCTCCGATCTAAATGATATACTTAAATAGAAATTATAAATTAAGTAACCTGTCAGTAGTAGATGTAGGTTGAAATCTATTCCAATGCTATTTTCTCTTGAAAGTTTAAGACTTATGATGTATGAGAACGTGCATGGATTTAAGTTAAGTTAAAAGGTTACCGAAACCGTTAACATACCAGCTTTTGCAACGTGGTTGCAAGTTTTCAAAAAGTTTTCTGTGCGATTGGGTTGGTTTCTAACTATTTTTTATAAAAGCTTAACAAAAACTTTTGTTGTACGCAAGATGCGAATATAAGAACACAAATTTTAAATGCTTTCATAAGTAAGTTAAACATAATAATCGGGACTGGAATTAAATTTTACCCCACAACCATTTTCCCACAATAACACATTTTTCATTGCTTTCGGGAACTTTTGTCAGCAATCCAGCAACTCAGGATTGCTTCGGGAACTCCCTTTTCCAAAAATGGTGATTCAGATTGTTTTGGGGTAACCTAAAACTAAAAACCCATTTAGTCTACGGAGTCATTACAGGATCCACGCAGATTTTAACTAAAATGGAGGCGAATGGTTCATTGCATGGTCATCTAGACACATATGGCCAGAGAAGCTCGAAATCTTGAGTGACGTTCAGACTACTACATTATAGTAGACTGCTATAGATGACGTAGCGCCATCATCGCTTTTCAGACATCAGCGCAACTCCAGTCTGAAATTTTGCGTTGACAGGAATTGCGCAGTTGTCCTAAAAGCGATGATGACGCGAACCAGTAGTCTGAACGTCACTTTGAGCTTCTCTGGCCTTATGTGTCTAGATGGCCATGACTATACCATATTGCACCATAAAAACCCAAAACCAACCAACCAAAAATGATGAGTAAAGCTCACCGAATTCGAGTGTCTGCACCAGAGCTTCTTCGGAAGGGGGACCAGCGCCCCTTCGGTTGTACGCCTGCACAACGACGCTGTACTGAGTGAAGCGGTTGAGGTCTCCCACCACGAAATGCTGGTGGAGCAGACGGTTGAATTCCACGGGCTTGAAGGTGAACGGCTCCTGGTTGCTCGGGATCTTGTAGCCCACGTAGAAGCCGTCGATGTTGTTCAGGTCCTCTTGAGGAGCCTAAAAACAATTAGAGGATTTAGTGGTTCCCACAGTGAGCAGTACCGTTCCCCCAGGAGGCGTCTAAACTTTCTAGGGGAGGCGGTGATGAAAGAAAATTTGGGGGGGGGCATTGATGGTTAAGGAGGGGGCACTGACGTCTTTTCAAATCATACATTGCCATATAACTATCCCTTTTCTCTACAAAATTATGTACTTTCCTTGGGATAGTTATGACTTGATTTCATTTTCTTAAGTGTCTGATTTGATAGTTTGAATAAAATTTTCCTTTTATACTTCTGGTGACGGCCCGAAAACCAAGGCAATAATTTAGGTAAAGCTCCTACTATAAAGGGGAAATGAACTTTTTTTTTGTTTAAAAAAAATTCCCACCCCTTCAAAATAGTTTCGTCTGTAGAGAATTTATTTTAAAAGAGGGTCGTTTTTATGACCACCCTTTACCTAGTCTGTTCATTAAGTAATACATTTTATAATAAACAAATAAATATGATTAATGTAATTTAATAATACTAGTGAATTAATTTGTTACATACATAGTCTATTCATAAAATAATACTTGTTTCTAATAACTCAGAAGATCCTAGCCTCCCTTGGATGAATGAAACTACACTTATTAAACAAAACAAAGTTTTAATGACACCAAATCTTCAAGCATAAATTTTCTAAGAAAAAATATTATATTTTCGAAAAATAATTAATTGCATATCTTTTAGTTCTAAATATGATCAATTATCGTAAAATTCCAAGTAAAATAATTTGGAAACACCCAAAAGATAAAGATTATTAAGAGGAATAATTTTAAAATATTATCAAAATTTAACTTCGCTTACAAAAGTGTTTCGAAAAAAAAAAACCGTCATGCTTTCAGATAAAATGTGTTTAAAATCTCTACAAAAACCAAATATATTTTTATACGCATATTTTAACATGTATTTAAGTTTGTGATGAATATGCACACAAAAAAAAATTATCTCCCCCCTTCCTATTAATTACTAAGATATTCAATTCATTATAAAGTTTCTAAAACCGAAAATATAATCTCACGGTATTTAAAATTTTCCCCACACCATAATAATAATAAGGGAGATTACGAAACTATGGTTAGGAAAACATTTTATTATAAAAACTATCATAATATGTGCTTCAAGGATTATAATTTCTTCCTTGAATGTTTACACTTAATTTTACCATTAAAATAACGTTATTCTACTAGTTAAATTATAATTGCTACGGCTTTGCTTTTATTGTATAGACGCGATAATACTACTTAAACTAAACAAGGAATGGTATATTCATACGCACATGTAATTAAAGTAGTTTAATAGCTATAACTTTAAAATACTGCATGAAACATCAATGATAATAAAAACAATTTTTTAAATGATCCTTCCTCACAATACCCACTATTCAGAATAAAACTGCACTTTAAAGTTGATGAGCCATTCGAAATAGTTCCTCGGTAATGGAAGCATTGTACCCGCAAAGGCAATTTACTTTCAACTTTTTGAATACAAAGCCACTATTTAGAACTCTTAATTGTGCCATTGTGATTATGAGAGTAGCTGTATTTATTTCGAAATATTCCAGAGTTCTCTTTTTATGCGAGAAACTATATATTATTTTATGAAGAAAACCAGTTTGAAAACTGGGTGTTGTTGGTAATGGGTATTTATTCTTTCAGCTCATTAAACATTGTTTTCAAAATTATTATAAAACTTAAATTTTGTTTCTAGAGAAGTGAAACACAAAATTTAAGTCTTGTAGAGACACTGAGGGGTTAATTTATATTAAACATAATACACGTGTGCCTGTGCACCTATAAATTTTCTCCAATATATCAGTAAATTTGTTTATATGTATAATTAAAAAGCTAGGTTACATGAGCCTTTTAAAGTTATTCTTATCTTGATTGCTTTATCAAATGAGAGCCGAGAAGGGTGTCTTCCACGATTAAAAATATTTACATTGATGTTTCATTTAATGAGGAAATTAAAATTTCCGACTCTCCTCGAATGCTTATGTTGTAATGTAGATAAAATCATGTGCAATCAAAAAGCGAACAAGAAACAAAAGACGAGTAGTTTGAAACATGTTCCTTATTCTGCTTTATGTTTATCATATTTGAAATGTAATTCTGATTACATATGGATGTTTTACAAAACGAAATACTGGATTAAAAAAAAAAGTTACTAAGACCTAATCATTTTTCCATGTATTTTTTACGTATGTTTTCAAAGCTATTTATGCTGATTCCAACACATCAGTAAAATGGTAAAAAATATATATCTTCTACAAACAATTAGTTTTCAAAGGGTAAGATACTGTTAAATACAGAAAGATATGCTGGAAGAAAAAAGAAATTGAAAGAAAATAGGGCAATTGGATAATTTAAGAATACGGTTAAAATTCTTATAAAAATCCTTTTTTAATGAAATTTCAATAAAAAAAGTACGGCATGAAGATGATTCGACTTAAAATTTAATGAGCTTATACAAATTTTCTAACGTAAACTCTGCAAGCATATACAATCTCATCAATTAAAATAGTTCCCTTTCCTAAAAACAAACACTTTTTCACAAAAGAACTTTAGAAAAACTATTTGTTTATGAAATAAAAACCAAAAGGAGATCTCGAAAGAAGCTACTAAATCCCCAAGTAGCATTTTTTCAGGCGATCTCGTTAAGCCTACCTCGCTTCTTCTAGCATTATATAGGCAAAGTGTTTTCTTCTGTTGAGTAAAAACTACGTAGTGCAAGGTTCATTTTTCACTAAAAATTTTTCTTTATTCTCCCCGCTTGCCTTTGTGCCAGTTCGAATACAAAAAAGTATCTCTTGAGAGAGCTTAGAATGATCTTTGGTGTAATCACAGCTAATCTCCGGAAAATTTAATTCTACGGGGAAACACTCGTGCTTGCAAGCGTGAATTTTGTAGATCGTGTCGCTATTTTTAAGCATGGGCTTTACAATGGGTTGATGATAAAAAAAAAAGTGATAATTGGTTCTAATTCGAAACGGGGTATTATAGTTTTTATATCCAAGAGTTTAAACGAATTTCTGACACTGTTTGAAAGTATATATATAGGTTGAAAAAAGCCCAATGGTTATTTAGTACTTTCTAAAAAAGGATTTGTTTTAGAAAAAAAAAAGAATAAACTCCCAAGATGCTTTACCTCAACTCTTTGATTATTAATTCTGAAGTGAAAGAAATAAAAAATTGTTGGAAATATAGCTTTTTAGAGTTTACATGCTTTAAAGTGTGTTTTTTATTTAACCGTATCTAAGTATTTTACCACTTAATTAAGTGTAAGTTTATTAAAATTTTTATTACATATGAATGGCGAGGAAAATTTTTATCTAGCTCTATATGCTTCCTTCAAATGATAATTTGGGTGGTATTTTATCCATAGTTTCAGTTGTTTTAGAGGTAAAAATGTTAATATTTATGAAAAAAAATATGAGAATTACTGTTAGAAGATATTGGATAAGGAACAAACAGCGTGCCTTAGCACAGTGATTCTTAGCCTGTGGTCCATGTGGATGGTTTTATTATTACAATAATAACTACTCTCTGAAATACTTAGCAAACTTTGAGGAAAAATGTTTAGGTCATTGAGTATGAAAAAGTTGAGAATCAAAGCTTTAAGAAACAGTAAGTTTACAGAAATAACTAAATGCATCTTTTTTACTTTGAGTTAACTTCTCATTTTGGAGAAAAAAAAATCTTTTAAATTGAATAAAACCTCATCCAAACTGATACTTAAAATGTGTTGCTTTTAAAAAAAAGTTCCGTGCATTCAAATGAAAACAAGAAGGCAGATACTTATTTGTTTGAATGTTTGTTACTTCAACACTCAATTTTTTATTACTTTTTTAACGTGAAAAAGGACTTTTTCCGGCATCTAATCTTATTAAAAACAAAACAAAGGCAATAGAGCATTTTCAATTACATTACTCGGACCTAACAACGGTCTTAGCAACAGAAGATTTGCAGTTTTTTGCCCTACAGAGGTTAACAGCTACAGAAAATGACTAGCCGTGGAATTCTCCTATGAGAGCATTTGCAATCACGTGATCCCATACCTAAAAACCACCTTAGAAACAGATAAGCAACGGCCTTAGCAACAGTTAAAAGCCCTACAGAAGGTACACAGTTAAAAGAAGATAACTGGTTGTGACGTCACCTGAAAACACTCTATAAATCCCATCTTGTCTAAGAATTTACTCTACTTTTTTAACTGTAAATATACATAGTTTAAAAAAAATACATAATGAAATGCTTACCCTCCATTGGCAAAAATAGTCTTCGTTTCAAACAAACCCCCTCCAAAAACTGTTGCACTCCAAATTTGTCAACCCCTTAAGACCCCCATCATTCAATACCCTCTCAGCATCACACCTCCCCTTAAAATCCAAGTCAGGATCTAGGTGCCTAATGTGCGAACACCCCCTCACACACCAATCGCACATTCCATTCAATCATCCATAAAAAGAACCAACCCACGGGAAAGAGCTTTTAGCCAGGTCTCTCTAATACACGAAAGAGTCGCATTCTCCATTTTTGGGGGAGAATTTCAAAGAAAATAAATAAGCAAATTCCCTCCATCTAAGTGCGGGTTTTTCTGAGGGAAAAGGGAGGAATATCTTCAAATCCTATAAGGCACTCTCTTTGGAGTCATCCGTTCTTAAGGATTCGCAGAGGGTAGGTGGTTTTTTCTTGGGAATGATGGGGTGCAAAAACCCTTGATGGAGCCTCGGGATGATGTGATATCAATAATAAAAACTATCAGACGGAGGTTGGAAATGAGACTTGGGATGCAGATTTGGATGGGTTAGCTTCGGTTTTTGTCGAGGGTGGATTCCCTTCTGGATTGGAAAAGGTGCTGGGATTTGGTTTTTTAGAACTAGTACTGTGGTTTTATGGTGGGTGAGAGAGTTGGTTTTGGAATTTAAAAAATGCCGTCATCTATTTAAAAATATATTTAGTATAAAGGTAAAAAATAATTTAGGGTTTTTGTGTAATTAATAATATAATAAAGAATAGTTTTGATTGATTCAAATAAGAGGTATAACATCCAAATATCGTCAGGTAAAATACAGACAGAAAGAAATTTTTCCCATTTTGATGCATCTAACTTTCACGTAATAATTCCATTATGAATTAACGTTTAAATCTGAAATTATGTAATCATGCGCTTAGTGGATTTTTCAAGGAAGACATTTTCCTCTTTACACAGTGAAAGTGCAAACAATCACGTAAAAAAAAAACAATTCATTAAAATGGGGTATATAAAATAAATTTTTCTCTTTCAGTTTTCCTTTTAATGTGTAAGTAATCGAGTATCCTTAAAATAAACAAATAGCTTTTCAAGACATAATGTTTATGCACCTTAATGAATGAATTTTAAAGTAACACTTAACACAAATCCCATTTAACCCTTTTAGTCCTAGACCGCTCAAGATTTCCATTGAATCTTATGGTAAAATTGGGGCAGCCAGGGCTTATAGTAGTGTTAAAGAATGAATTTTTTTTAAAAGACTAATAAGGTCAAAATATATTTCATAAAATACAACATTTTAATTCACGATATCAACATATAGAGCATTCACACTTGACGTCACACTTGACGACGTGGATGACAAAAACAACGTTACTAAGGCCGTTGTTAAGTCCGAGTCATGTGATTGAAAATGCTCTATTTATAGTTTGAAATATTATTTATTTTTAAGTCCTAAGACAAGAAACGTTACATTTTATAAGTTTTAATCAAAAAAAATTTAACCAAACATTTTCTATTGGAATTTAAAAGAATTCGCCCGCTTTTGAAAATAATTCATTTCTATTACAAATGCATTTCTCGGACATCAAGTAAAGTAGCTGCACAAGTAAAGAACATTTCAATTCCGAGGGCATATCCGCCAAGAGTAACCCCTCTCACAAAACCTTTTATACCCTTTCCTATCTCCCCAGCATTAAGATGGGAGGAAGGGTATTCAGAAAATGCCCGACTTCTAAGCAACACAGGATTGCCCACTGTCATTTTCCTCCCAATCAGCAATCCCTAAAGCCTTTTAAGAGCCGAGTGCCTGGAATACCTCCACCGGCATTCCAGATTGCTCTGTCCCATTAGAGACAAACTCTGCTATGACAACTTTCGCTGCAGCCTTGACAAGATAGCCCGAAATGAACCTGCATATTTTAAACCCCCTGGATATCTCGTTGAGTCTCGTCAGGTATTCGTAGTTTGTCTGGAGTCTCTCAACAATTAAGATTAAAGCCACTTTTAAATGAGGTGCTATGAATGTTTGCTTAGAGTTTGAATCTTGATCACTTTGACTTTTGAAATATTAAGTATAACCGCGGTTTTGATGACTGGTAGGCGTTAAAACTTATTTTCATCAAAGTGGACAACTTAAATTGCTGCGGCGAAATTATTTTCTAAGATAATTTCTAAGATATAAGTATAATTTATATAGTAAATTATTCATAAATTTTAAATTATTCATATTTATAAATAATTATTCATTTAGTAAAACTTAATTACTTATAATTATATGATACACATATAGAAATCAATCAGTTTTCATTTCAGATTTTAGTAGTAAAATATATCTAGTGGATAATAATGTTAATTTTGTATACGTAATATTCTATACGTCATATGTATTTAAATTTCTTCCTTTTGAATATGATTAAATACACGGTTGAGATAATATCTTATTAGTGGATTTTATTCTTACGAAGTGCTTTTTGGCTTATATAAATCAGATAAGAAGATTATGTACTGTATTTTTTCTAATCTCCAAAGAAACTAAGTAAGCTAGATTCTTGGTGAATCAATATACAAGAAGTAATCCAAAGAGGATTAAGCGAGATGTGAAATAACATGTAACATGCTTAGTTACTTAGAAAAGAGAAAAACAGTTTTAATACAAAGATAAGAAGTTAATATTTTTGTAGCAGTAAAAACCTGCCACATTTTGATAATGATATTTGCGTTATCTTCTATTTAAAAATGTACATTCCTATTAACATATATTTATCCCTGTTTAGAGTTGAATTTGATATATTTTTGACGTTTATTTTATGCATAGATTTAAGGGGTTTAGAGCAATATTCAGGTTTTGATATGATATCAATAGTTACTATGGAAACTGAATAATATGTATCAAAACTTGCTTCAAATCTTGAAGGTTGAATCTGATAGGTCTGGTTTTAATCTTGTAAGCGGGTATATTTTAAATATACTTAAAAGTTGATATAGTTCTTTGATATTTTAATAGATATATGTAATCTATTTTCCCATTCTCTCACACGTGCAAGAAAAATTAGCATTTTTAAAAGTGTTTACAGCCAACAATAGAGCTAATGTTTGTTGGAATATACGAGCAACCACAAATGACAAATTGAGTCTCATTTCCTTTTGTTGTTGAGATCTCTTTTCAACCCCCACCAAATACTAAAAGCTGAATAGATGTATTCAAATACGGTTGAGGTGAGTAAATTAGGGTGGAGCGAAAAACACTTTTTTTCGAAATTCAAAAACATACCTATGGCAAAAGTGGTCTTATGTAATAAGATGAAAAACCGCGCAAAAATTTTTGAAATCGGTTAATATCTCAGTTCGCGCATCGAGCTCAAAGTTTATAAAAATGCTTAAAAATGAACATTTTCTGAAATTTTTAAGATAATATTTAAATAAAATTTATAGAAATATTCTCGCTTGTAACCTCTTTATAAAAGCTCAAAAAAGTGAAAAAAGAAAATTTAATGTTCATTTTTAAAATATTTGGGTGCGCAATTTTGCTTGAAAAATGCGAAATTTTCGAATAACACTATGCGACAAAAAAAAAATGGGTTAAAATGCCACAGAAACTTTGAAAGCAGATTCTTATGTAAAATGACCCCCTGAATCCGAATCTGACCCCCGTTTTTCTCCATCAGCCTCAAATTTTCGGGGAACAGCCCCTCCCACTTTTTACGTTTTTCCACGACTTTATAACTTTGAACTCGATTTTCAGGGTCAAAGAGCATTGCTTTAGTCTTCAAATTGCCCCCCAAGAGACAAGAAAAGTTCAAATTAATAAAATATGAAAATTTGTACCAAATGGATAGGTTTAAGGGGTAATTAACCCCCTAAAAACGTAAAAAAAAACGCTAAAAATAGTAGGATTTGTTATACCCCATTTATTTCACTTATTTTTGAGGCAATTCATTTTTAAAGGGTCCTAACCGTTCCCCAAGGACTCAAATTTAATAATGATATGCAGCAATGATTTTTATGAAAAGCGGTTGAGGAGTTATCAACCCCGAAGCACCCGCGGAAGGGTTCGGAAGACTCTCTGAATCGCGCTGGCGCACGCGCGCTCAAGAAACATGGAACACCTCCATAAAACCGGCCAGTTACTATCGAACCAAAGAATTTCTACTAAGGAAAAACTTATAATAGGTATACGAAAAATGTCATTTTTAAAATTTTCAAAGCATGAATATAATACCTTGAGCACCCGTACGCCAGCGCGATTCAGAGAGTCTTCCGAACCTTTCCGCGGGTGCTTCGGGGGCGATAACTCCTCTACCGCTTTTCCTAAAAATCATTGCTGCATATCATTATTAAATTTGGGTCCTTGGGGAACGGTTAGGACCCTTTAGAAATGAATTGCTTCAAAAATAAGTGAAATAAATGGGGTATAACAAATCCTACTATTTTTAGCGGTTTTTTTTACGTTTTTAGGGGGTTAATTACCCCTTAAACTTATCCATTTGTTACAAATTTTCATATTTTATTAATTTGAACCTTTCTTGTCTCTTGGTGGGCAATTTGAAGACTAAATCAATGCTCTTTGACCCTGAAAATCGAGTTCAAAGTTATAAAGTCGTGGAAAAACGTAAAAAGTGGGAGGGGCTGTTCCCCGAAAATCTGAGGCTGATGGAGAAAAACGGGGGTCGGATTCGGATTCAGGGGGTCATTTTACATAAGAATCTGCTTTCAAAGTTTCTGTGGCATTTTGACCCATTTTTTTTTTTGTCGCATAGTGTTGTTCGAAAATTTCGCATTTTTCAAGCAAAATTGCGCACCCAAATATTTTAAAAATGAACATTAAATTTTCTTTTTTCACTTTTTTGAGCTTTTATAAAGAGGTTACAAGCGAGAATATTTCTATAAATTTTATTTAAATATTATCTTAAAAATTTCAGAAAATGTTCATTTTAAAGCATTTTTATAAACTTTGAGCTCGATGCGCGAACTGAGATATTAACCGATTTCAAAAATTTTTGCGCGGTTTTTCATCTTATTACATAAGACCACTTTTGCCATAGGTATGTTTTTGAATTTCGAAAAAAAGTTTTTTTCGCTCCACCCTAGAGTAAATCCCTCTAAATAATAAATTAGAAACGAGAGGAAACACGATGTCAGCATCTTCCTTTGGCAGCAATCGCGAGTGCAACTCTCTGTGAAAGAGCTGTTATCTGTTGGGTTGGCGCCAAAAAAATCACGCCAATTATGAGAAAGTCTCACTTTTAACAAAAGACTTTTTTGTGGAATCATGCCAACTCTGCTGTCGAACTGTTGACAACCTAAATATATACCCCTCAGCCTCGGTTGCATGAAAGAAACATTTTTCTTGTAGTTTGGGGATCCATTTATTAAGGATTTATGCTTTAATTTTTCCCTCGTTGAAATCTATTTTTCATCGCAAAATACTTTAGGCTATTAGTTATGAATAACAATTTAGGAATAATTATTATCAAAGTTTAGATTAAAATACTCGAGATGGGATTTTTCCCAAGTTCGGGTTTTAAAATGGTTCATTAATGTTCAGCTAGCTGCTAATAAAAAGGCTAATAGTAGTAGGGGAGCCCAGAGTGTTTTTGGGTAGTAACTCGAGTGCGTCAGATAATCATAGGGGGGATACCTTGCATGCTTTTGAGTAACTCCACCAAATATAAGCTCTCTATGTTGGTGGGTAAGTTTAGAACAGACCGTCAGATTTGTAAGAAAAAAAATTAGTTACATGGACAATCTCGAGCGCGTCAGATAAAGGTAAGGTAGGTTAGTTACCAGCTAAAAAGTGTACATTTTCTAAAATCTGCCGATTTGAGCGGTGGGCAAGGGAGCGGGAGGGTTACAAAGTTGCAAAGTAAAGCGAAGACCGGTAAGACGCTATCGCTGTTTTTGAGAAAAATGTACGAAACAAAATGTTTATAGACTAGTAGCCAGGAAGCTTAGGCTCAACTAGTTGTAAACTGTCTTGGTAGCCAATCTGACGCGCTCGAGTATGTCCATGTAACTAGTTTTCTTTCAAATTTTGACGGGCTGTTCTAAACAAACCCACCAACATGGAGAGCTCATATTTGGTGGAGTTACTCAAAAGCATGCAAGGTATCTCCCCTATGATTATCTGACGCGCTCGAGTAAATCCACATTTAGCATCATGGGCTCCCCTACTATAGAATACTGGGTTATATTAAAAAAAAACTATCTCGTCAAGGACATGGAACATCATCTGGCTTCTGTACAGAGGTTTGGTGAGGCCTCATCTAGAATATGCGGTTCAATTCTGATCTCCATATTGAAAGAAAGACATTGATTTAATTGAAAGGGTTCAGTGTAGGGCTACTAAAATGATCAAGGGTATTTCCAGTTTAAATTATGATGAGAGCTTAAAGAAGTTAAATATGTTCGCTCTATGGAAAAGGACTAGAGGGGATTTGTTTCAACTTTTTAAAATGGTAAAGCAAGGGGCCGCAGAGGGTTTGAACTTCAGTATACTTGAACTTCAGTATAGATAATAGAAAGAGATAATACATATTCAAATTGAAAAAGGCACATTTTAAATGGGAATGCAGAAAACATTTAACAGGATTGTGGATACATGGAATGGATTGCCAGAATCGATAGTTGCTTCCACTGGAGTAAAGTAGTTTAAGGATATAAAATTGAGAAATACTGGGAATCCGGTAGTTCGAATTAAATGGACCAACCTTGCTGGCCTTCATGTCTGTAGTTTGTCGTCGATATTTGTATTTGTAAATATAAAACAAACTTTTATAACGTGATTTTTAAATATGTAATGCCGATTTTATCACACAAAAATACATAATATTTGATACATTGAGAGTTTATTTCAAGTATGTGATGGCAGTAATTTTTTTTATTTATGGTTTAGTTAGGTTATAATAATGTATTTAATTTTTACTTTAAGGTAAACCTGTGTATAACTAATAGACGCTTTGAGATTATATAGAAATAAATTTTCTTCTCACTTACATTCAACGGATAACTAATTGTCCAATGTATAACATAAAACGTTATATTTATCTCAAAAATCAAAATTAACTCTTGCAGCAATAATTTTTGTTTACTTAACTATCAATTAGGCTCTTTGTGCCATGCAGCACAACTACTTGATAGAAATACTCGATTTTACAGTAATCAATAAGTCTGGGATCCCTTATAATGCTTGATGAGTTAGACTAATAGGATTTTCACACCATCTCAACAGTATTTTTGCCACTCCAGGCAAAATCAATTCCAATGAGTCTTCAAAGGGAAAATAATCTGATCTATCCCCCTCTCACCTTTCAGAGGGAAAATGAAAAGTTAATTGTGTGTAATTAAGGCCATGGAAGGTAAAGGTAAAACTGTGCTGCTTCATTTCCAAAGGTAAGTAGTGAAGAGGGAAGTTTTTTTGGGGGAAAAAGTCGCGCACTTAGTGGAAGTTCCTTATTAAGTGATATAATCAGAGCAAATTAGAAAACTCATCAAGGATGGGTATAATGAACACTTTCAAGTAATCACGTTAGATAATAGAGGCTTCAAAATGTTATGAAAAGGGAGAAATAAATTCGTTTATTAGTGTCTAAAATATTAGTAAGTGTGGGGAATATTATGAGAAGAATAAAAAATTAATATTGTGCAATCTTAACACAAAATCTACGATTTAAAGTTGAGGCCAACATTTATATTTGTTTGGTTTGGTAAGAGTTTAGTGGCACAAAACCCCATTTGAGGGCATACGGCGCCAACAAGAACACAGATTTTATTATAATTGACAGTCCTCGCGGAAGGAAAAAATGGGTAAACAGAAAACCTGTTGGGTTGCTAGGAGGAGTTTCGGTACGCAAATCGTGATAAAAAGACGCTATATATAAATGGGTTTAACAAACTAATCGTGTTTTTAAATTGACGTTCTTAATTTCAATCAAAATTCATACACCATGATGGAAACTACTTTGTTTTTTTTTTGTTTTTCCAGGGTTAACTAACGTTGCAGTCTAGTATAGAAATATGCATAAAATATAAAGTTCTTAGTAAAGTTTAATGTCATTCTAGTAAAAAATATGGCAGATTTTTTAAAAACAACTTTTGGTACTAAATTCCATTTCGTTCCCCAAAAAACACTTAATCACTCTTCATTTAATTAAAACTAATGAATAAAATTGGGATTTTTGGGATGCTTCTTTATTCTTGTGTTTCATTGAACATAAATATCATTTTAATAGTCCCTAAAGCCATATTTTTATGAAAAGTACAAGGCTTAAATTTTTGGGTTTCCTCATTCGTTAAAAAAATTCTAAATTGTAACATTTGAAGGTTTAGACTGTAAACGTTCCGAGCAGACTGAATAAACAGTCTAAAAACATAGCCCCAAGAGATATTAGCTGCTTGCTTTAGATATTTTTCATTGGATTTATAAGACTTAAGCGATAATTAAGGAAATGTATACCAACGTAATTAAAGCTACTGGATGATTTGTAAAAAAAAGCACTGCTCTCTTTGTGCTATTATAATGAACCAGGGAGAAATAATAAAACGATAATAGAGTGGGAAAAATCCAACGATGCTTTACAGAATTTAATGTTTTTGTCCCTAATAAAGATATCTTCACAATACTAATTTAATGAATTATGAAGCATTTATAAACAACTACTTATTAAATCTAAATGAATGCAACCCTTTTTTCTTGCTTATTTTTCTTGAGATCATAAAATAAAACATGTCATATTTTTTCTACACTTCACTTTTAGTTGGTAAGAGACAAAGACAGGTAGTAAGGGAATCGTTCTCATGTAAAGGTTTCTAATTTCTGTCACCCCTGTCAAAGTTTTAGAAAATATTCCATTTAACATAGTAAAATGAGAAAAAAAAATGCAGAAGAAATTAGCTAATTGAAACGCTTTAATTTGCTTTATACTGCTTAAGAAAACAAAGCTTCATTTCCCGTAAGATCTCAGGGGGTTTAAGGCTGTAGGTTTCAGACATTCTGCTTTTTGAGGAGTCATTTGAGCGTGGGAAATATATAGGGTGTTTCAACAAGACCACAAAAATTATGCACAGCTAGATCCTTTATGTGGATTACATTCAAAGGAACCGTACCTCTACGACCCCTCAGTTTTCGAGAAAATTCTGACAGAAAACTGTATGTGATGCAATATCCAGTTAACATAAAAAAAGCTATAGAAAATCAGTTATTTACATAATTTTGTAGACTAAGATGTTAAAAATATTTTTTGCACATGCATGCGCTTGCAGTAGAAGGAAATAATACTGTCTTTATAGGATGGCGTCACATTTAAAAAAATATGCACCGTAGAGGTACAGTTTTGTAGACATTTTTTCTGGGTATTTCTATGTATTTTGGTGTGCTAAATCTTTCTGTAATCTATATACGTCAAATTTTGACACAAATTATAAAATTACCTTCAAATTTGAACCCTTTTTTTTTTTGCTGTTTTGGTACACTCCATCTTCGCTACTTTCTAAAATTGGGAGCTGTGAGTGAGCAAGATATAACTATTTAACCAGTACAGTATATATAGGGGAAGTATATATCAGGGAAGATTTAATATTGCAATATGGACAGATTATTTTTTATACTAAATTAGTCCTTTTCAGCTACATAATGATTTCCATGAAAAGTTTATCATAAAAATTACAGGGGTAGGAGCAACTATTTCACTAAACTACAAAAAATATAGGACACATATAGGACAAATATAGGACCTTCCAAAATCAGTTTAACTATATTTATTTACATTTTTCCAGATTATAACTTTTTAACTTTTCCAGATTATAACTGATACCTCTCAGTGAATTTAGACTCGATAAACAGTAAAAAAAAATTATTTTTTTAGATAAAACTTAAAGCATCCTTAAATGTTCTGAAATGCAGATTGAAACATAACACAAGGTGATTCAAAACTCAAGGGCAAAAATGATAGGGGGGATAAACTATCAGGCAGATCAGATCGAAACTACTCGAATATAATTCAGAATTATCCTTGAAAATGGACCCTGAAGCGATTCTAAGGTGCTAGTACTGAGGAAAATTGCCAGAACCAATGTAAAATGAGTTATTGTGGGGGCAAACAATTGGAGGCAGAAATAAAATTATGATTTTTTAACTTATTTATAAAAACTGTGTAAAGTTTTTAATCTTAAGAGATTGTTTTCAAGAAGAGACAATAATTTTCTTGCTTTTTTGTTGTTAAACTTTGAAGATGGCCTCTTTAGGACAAGAACTTTACACGGTTTTTATAAATAAGTTAAAACATGATAATTGTCACTGGAACTTTATTTTTCTACTATCAACCATTTGCCCACTTTTCCATTCCACCCATTTTTCATTACTTTTGTACACACTTTAGTTTAATGCATCAGGATTGCTTCAACTTCGGGTCTGAGATGAAAAATATAGGACATATAGGGCATTTGCAAGACAAAATAGGACGTTTTTTAAGGTTTTTGGAAATATATAGGACAACTCTGACCTATGAAATTAATTTCATAATCCTAAATTATTATTACATATTATTTTATATGCATAAATATTCAGGAAACAAGGCGTTCTAGGGCAAAACCGTTGTCAATTTCGGAATTAGCGCATCAAAATAAAAGAAAAGGAAGGAAATATTTGAATTAAAATTTTAACATAATTCGTCCATTTCAAAAATATGTATTTCCCAATAAAACATTGAAACTCAAATTGTCATGAAACGTGACGTCCGAGGATAACACGAAGGTCAATTTTGGATTCAGCGAACCAAAAACACAAAGATCAGGTCAAATAACCCCTACATCTTGCTCACAGAAAAGGTTTTTTTTGCATAGAACTGTGCTAACATTTACGAAAACATGTAGTATACTCTGTGTGGGGTATAGGTGTTTAGAGAAATTAGAGAAGCATTTATCTTTTGTCACCTATACGTGCCGTTGAGGTGCTTAATTTAACTCCCTGGTTGCGTGCATCTGATACGTGCGTGCTGAGGAGATAATGATTGTTTTAGAAGCAAAGTGGCTCAAGTACGTGCGTTATAAACTATCTCACGCTTTGACGACAGATGTATGTAAATATACCTTAAACTTTTACAGACTTTAATGTTAATTGACGTTGTAGTCAAAGAGTGACTATAAAAATAGTTGGAAGAAAGTTGTTATAGTCAGGTTTAAAATAAAATGGTATGGGTATAAAAATAACGTTAATTGCATTCAGGTTATATTGAGACGACAATTAAATATAGTCTTTCCTCTATGGCCAATGCCATAGAATGCCAGTTGTAAATTGCAAGTCAGAGAACATATTATTTCAAATGTTAGTCTGGGTGTATATGTTACGGGCAATGGGATAAATCGGGCATTATTAATAATGCCCGATTAATCACTTTGCCCGTAACATATATATGAATATAAGAATTTTCATTTTATTAATTTTACATGTTATATAGATCTAAATAAAGGTATTTTAACTCTTATTTCAGATATCCTAATAACAAATTGTAACTATCATAACGTTTTTTGTATTTCACACATAAACATATTTCAAGTTTTCTAACAAACATTTTTCCTTTTATGTGCTAGAAGAATTTTCAGGAGGTACACAATGACTCATATGTTACAGTATGAATCATTCTGTATCCCTTTCCCCATAAAACTACACCACGTAAATTTACTCACCCAAAAGCATCTAAAACCTTTCGACAACCTGCAAATCCAAACACAACACCTTCCTTGAAACCCCTTTAAGACCTCGGCTCGAGTTTCTCATCAAGCCAACGGACACAATCTCAAAACAGTAATTTGCATGCAAACTAACACTACTTCGAATCTCATTCCATCCACAGACCTGCTTAACCCGAGAGAACCACCCAGAGAGAAGAGATCTTTTAAATAAATTAAAAGACCCGCGTAATGGATGACGCCTTAGGAAATTACGGCACAAGACGGTGCAAAACGAACCCCGGCTGGAACCCCAATCCTGCTGTAATGGCTCTTCTCAATCTTCGAGACTTAATCCCGAGCCATTACGAGCCGTCAGCGTGTTCGATCCATCAAGATCTGGAAGCTTTTAGCAAAACACACACAACCGTGTATGATATGGCCGATAAAAAGCGGCTAAAAAATCCCCCACTTGCATTTAAAGTTGCTAATTATCCAGTGCCGGGCTCAGTTTCAGGCATTAGTCAATATTGGCAGGTGGTGTAGAAGGGCGAGGTAGTCTCGTTCTGTGTGCTTAAGGGATTAAGTCGTTTTGTGGGAGGGGCCTAATCTCTTTCGGAGGAGGGGCTTAATCTCATCTATCGTGTGGAGAATGGAGGTGTGGGGGGATGTAAGAGATCCTGGCGGGTAAAAGTTACATTATTTTGTTTCGGATTGTTTGATTTTAATTGGGGTGATTAATTAATTAAGGATATTGTGTATGATGTAAAGCAGTTTGGGCTTTTCAAGGACGTAGCGGAGTAATCTTAAGGGCTGTTTTTAAAGTGTATAGCATCTTTAGAATTACTGAAGATGGTAAGATAAGTTTCCGTTGGATAGTAAAGATAGCAATGTATTAAGTCCAATGAAAAAAAAAATATTTTAGGGAACGTAAGGTTTGATGTATTTAAAAAAAAATCTTAAATCAATTCAACGTTGGGTCATAGAAAGTAAAATATAAAGATGGTAAGATTGAAAATCCGCTGTGCAAGTTTATAACAAGATAGAATATAAGAAACTCAACCTTTCATCCCTTGAGTGGGTCGATAAATTGAGGACCAAGCGTGCTGGGGAACTAAACACTGGGGGTCCTGCGTTAGGCTGATCACCTAACCGGGACATATGCCTTGCACCCCAGGGCCCACGGTCAGGAGAACGAAGATGGGCATCGTAGGCCTTGGCCCACTAGGGCTGTTGCGCCGAGGAGTTTAGTTTAGTTTAGTTTAGCATATAAGAAACAACGTTTATTAACACATTAAAAAACTAAAAGATTAAAAGTATCGGCGAAGTCCAATGAAAGAATTTTAAAAGAAGAATGAAAGGCCAGACAGTTCTTAAAATAGACACTATCTAAAATACCACAGTTCATAAAATGGTTAAAAGTAACGATGTGTTTTACAGATGTTTAAATCCTAAGCAGGATTCCAAAACCTAAATGTTGACTTTAACTTCGAATAAAAAAAAATCATCGTATTTCATCCAAAGTTGAGATGAATTAAAAAGACATTTACACAGAACCGTTGGAGCAAATGACAAATAAATAATAAAAACAAAATAAGTTTTTCTACGACCCATTCCAATTCCTTAAAACACAAAAACAAAAAAATTATAAAAGCATTACTAAGAGCTTTTAGGTACTAATGCAACTAAAAAGTCTAAAAATTTTAAAAATTCTGAATTTGACATTACTGAAAAAAAAAACATTTTAACGGAATTACGCCCACTTCGAATTGGGAAATGAAAAACGAAATTTCGTTCAAAAGTAATATGGAACAAAACACTGCACTAAAGTCAAAACGTTCTTACCTGCCACGAAACGTTAACTGATTTGGAGGAAAGGGGTGAAGCTTTCACGTTCTGAGGTGGGCTAGATGGTGCTGTGGAACAAAGGAAAAGGAGATTAGACGAAAAAAAAAGACATGAAATAACTATGATTTTAATGTGTGTGTAAAGGGATATAAAAATACATATAGACATTCATGAATGTTTTTATGTTTTCTTTTTTCTGTTTTAGGAAATTTTCGAGGTGAAAAGGAATGAAGATGAAAAGGAAATTACAAACAAAGCCCAAAACGTTTTTTTCATTGAATGTATGGAATTGTAAGAATGTGGTATAGGCATGATCGAAGGATTGAATTCAGTCGAGAGAAAAATCAAATCTAAATTTTATAAAAATATTGTGAATAGAATTTTTAATATTTCTAACTGTATTTTGGGTTCTCGTATATATGTATCTTCGTTTCATATGTGTTTTTCCTTTTTCTTTTTTCTGATGTAACTTACAATCCTAAATTCTAAATGATACTTTCAAATAATGACTTCTTTGTTATTCCAAAATAAACCTCATTTTTAAAAAAAAAATCTAAATAATTTCTCGTTGTCAAACATCATTAAACATATCGTCTTCTTCATTTACATTCAGAAAAATCAAAGTTAAATTTTATAAAATACTAGCTGATATGCCCGCCGTAGTTCGGGGGAAAAAAGGCTAACCAAACTGTGTGTTAAAATAAATAATTATTATTTTCTTCACTGTATTCCTTTCCCAAGCTTCATTTAAGTGCAACTGCCTTACTGCTAGAATTCCTGTTTGATGCCATACCTTAAGATGTAAAAAACCCTTTATAAATACACCCTGTTTAGATTTAATGTGTGAAATCCCCATCCCCGTTTTTAAAGAGTAATTTTTCAAAATAGAAAAAGTCAGGGGACCCTTCTGAACCCCCCTTATTTATTCTCTTTAATGCCCTTAGCTCCCTCCATCCATTTCTGCAATTCGTATAAATGTATAATTGATACAAATCTCTCCGCCTTCGCTTCACAATAAAGGTTATTATTGAACACCAATTTCTATAGATAAAACTTATTTCCGTCTCATCTAGCTAAATTTTAAATAAAAAATAATTCAATACACAGACTTTTTTAAGACGTTAAACAAAACCTTAAAAAACTGTTTAAAATTAAAGTGTTTATAACCATTTTTTAATAGTGAGAATTTTTTTCAAATCAGGGGGAGACCCCCTGAACCCCCCTTTATTGATTTATCACCAACTCATTCATTGAAAGAAATTTCAAACATGAAATAAAAGTAAACATCATTTGAATCGACACCAACTATTGATAAAATGCCTCTGATAAAATGTTGTTTAATTTGAACTTTGCTGGAAATACTTAAATTTGATTAAATAGGAAAAAGAATAAAATTTTTCAGTGGAACGGTTTTTGGTTATCATAAAAAAATATTTAATCTTCAAAAATTATTTATTTATCAGAGTTTTAAAAAATTCACCTGTTATAAAACATATTCAAATAAATATTTCCAACAATAGAGGTTTTGCATCACCTGGAAGGAGCAATAACAGTTACCAATTTAAAATTGAAGGCTAAGCATAAGAATTTAGAAAAGAGCCGAAAAATGCTGCTTGGAATGCATTGATTTTAAAAATTCTTTTTCGCAAACCTTCCTGGTTGTATGAGGAACAATATGCTAAAATTTCATAACAATCACATTAGTAATGTGGATGCTAGAATGCAAGAACTAAAAACGGGAATAAATATTCAAACCCCCGTGCACACCCTCCAAAATCGAATATCGAAAAATCCAGAAATTACTTTCTTTGAAATACTGTCAAGAAGGTATTACCAACAGTTAACTTCGTAATATCGATTTCTCGGTATTGTTTTCTTCGAAAATATAAAACTTGGTTTATGCTCAGCAAAAACGGGTTTTTGGAATATTCAGACCCCTTAAAATTCGAATATTCAAAATCTGAAAAATGCCTTTCTAGAAATTGTTGCTAGGTACCTTCCTGCGAAATAACAAAGATCTGGGGTCATTTGGGACGCCGCTGGGCTCAAAAACGTCGAAAACGCTCCAAACCCCCCTGTGGGTCAGAAAAAAGAAATTTCGAAAAATCCCTTCTTAGTGCGCGTATACACCGTAAGGTCTTCGACCCTACCAAGTTTCGAATCTTTAGCCCCGGTAGATTTTGCTGTGCGTTGCTGAGTGAGTGAGTGAGTGGTAAAGCTCTTTTATTATTATAGATTGTGAATAGAATCTCACTGTATTTTTTTTTCGTGTATATGTATGTTAGTTTCATATGTGTTTTTCTTTTAATTTTTTCTGATGTAACTTAAAATCCTAAATGATACTTTCAAACAATAAATTGTTTGTTATTCCAAAATAAACCCCATCCTCTCAAAAAAAAAAACCTAAATAATTTCTAGATTTTTCAAACAACATCAATTAACATAACTTCAACCTCATTTACATTCAGAAAAATCAAAGTAATATAATTTATAATATTTCTAACTGTATTTTTAGTTCTCGACTTTTCGTGTATGTTCGTTTCATTATATGTTTTTCTTTTTCTTTTTTCTGATTTAACTTAAAGTCCTACATTCTAAATGATACTTTCAAACAATGACTTGTTAGTAATTCCAAAATAAACCCCATCCTCTATTAAAAAAAAAGCAAAATAATTTCTCGATGTTAAACAATATCGATAAACATATCTTCGCCCATCATTCACCCTTAGGTTGCAATCAATAAAAGCATAATTCCTTTTTATAATAACAGGAATCGGGCAAAATATAATTCCTTTCACCTCATTGACTTGAAAGACTTTCCGAACCCGATCTCAAAAACAAACTCAAAACTCCGTGTAATCCCGACACGAACATCTTTCCCGAAACATCTTTCCTATAACATCTCCATATTTACCGACACACGAACTACTACTACACAAACAGCGCGAGAAATCCGAGAGCCTCCCTACCGTTATTATTATGCCTGCGTATTTACACAGAGATCTAATACTCGCGAAATACGGACACAGCCGAGCTAACATCGAGGAGAAATAATTAAAACCTCTGAATAAATCTTTTCGTTTGTGTGACACAATGCTGACGCTGGGAAGAATACACCGACAGTAACGATGATGGATTCCCGCCTGAACAAGGGTATTCTTTGTGTAATTTAAGAAGTTCGACTCCTTTCTCTCTGGACCCCTCCGGCCATTGAAAACAAGGGAGTAGAATGAAGGGACAATGCCTCTCGAATTTACGAAGCGCAGGAATGACATTAAATGCGTAGTCATTAGTGTAAGTGCTGAGAATAATTACACTGCGTTTCAAAGGGGAGCTCCTGTTTTAACAAATAACATTAGTGCCTCTGGAAGCTGTTGGAAGGATCTCTGTAATTGGAGGACATAGAGCAGATATTGTAATTAACAACGCGTTTTTTCTTCGTTACCGGCGGGTGGTTCTTGGAGGATCTTGGGCTCTGGCCAAACTGGAAGACTTTTCCGGTCCGAAACGATTAAGGTCTGGTCGTGAGGAGCCTAGTGAATAAGGCTTCGGGATCGGAGGGTACCGGGTTCGATTCCCGACACCGCTAAACACCCATCGAGTATATATGCGGGTATATATGTGGTCAGTCCTGGCGCAGTGAACCATGGGGTACAGGTGTCTGGAGACTATTTCCCTCCCCTTCAGAGACATGGCAAAATTGTGGGGGTGACGATAGATAGTGCCAGCATCTATCACATCTCATGAGGCAGAAGTCAGACTCCTGTCATTTATGGACCTCACTTTCTCAGGAGCCGTACCCCCTTTGCCTCAAATCCTGTACGCTTTGCGGATGGAGCTTGGATATTCCAAGTGGCATAAAAAACAACAACTGGAGTAGTGCATCGCCCCTCAAATCCCCTTCTTTCTCCACTCCGTTTGATAAAGATCTTAATGGTTTAGGGCTGAAAAAGTCTTCGAGTTTGGACAGAGCCTTAGGGGGGGGGGAGAAAGAATAAAAGCGTCTGTTTTTTGTTATTCAGATTCTTCGTTGTATTAATTGACTTAGTTTCCGTTCCCTCGCTATTCAAACATTAATGAATAAAAAGATATCACTCTTACATTAATTGACGCGATCACAAGTTCAACTGTCTTTTTCTGAGAAGATTCTCTAAAGCTGTACTCTTATTTCTGTAGTCTGTAACACTTAATACTTTTCGAAGCGTCGATATTTGTTGACACTTTTCTCGTTACATCATTTTTCATTTCGATACTTTTAGTAGGAAAAAAAATATCAGTTCTCGAATTTAGTGTAAAAAAATGAATGAGTGAAAAAAGTTAAGTGTAAAGAATAAATATATGAGCGGGTTAGAAAAGCTACCTGACATTTTGGAATACATACAAAATTACATTAGTGTTCCGATTGGTTCAGAATTACCCCCGGTTGCGAGCAAGCCGGACGATAAAAGGACAAAATAAAGCTTTGATTCCAACACATATAAGGGTACATCCATAAATTACGTGAGGTCAAAAGGGGGGAAGGGGGGTCCAGGAAAATCTCACCAGGGGGGAGGGGGGGGGGGGCAATTAAAATCGCAAATCAACTTTTAGTTTAGAAAACAAACTTTTTTCTTTAATATTTTTTAGCACAAGTTTAGAAAAAAATGCTCAGATTAGTCAAAACAGCAAATCATTAGCCAGTCAATCGTGATAATTACAAGTTAGAATCATGTTTTTGATTTCAACGAAAATCTCACGTGGGGGAGGGGGGGTCCAGCCAAATCTCACCAAGGGGGAGGGAGGGGTTCAAAATTTGGGAAAAACACCTCACGTAATTTATGGACGTCCCCTAAGATCAGATAGATCAAGAAACCAAACGCCGAAACCCCAGTTCTACTACATCTCCCATAAATAACCCATAACACTATTTACATCCTCCTCCCAACCATCCCACGCAGAGGTCGACTGGACGCAGTATTAGCACTACAACCCTAATCAGCGAAACAAGCCCGAAAGGAGGGCGAATTACAGCACGGCCGTCTCAGATGACTGGACGCAATCAAATCCAGCGTTATCCGCGATCAATACGCCATCCCTCGGCAAGATTGCCCTCCACGATTCCTATTGATTAGGTATAAGGGTTTCTTTTTATCGGGGGGCCGACTCATCACTCCGTCCCTAATGCACTGATGGCGGCATTCTTTATTTAAGAAGTCCGTCTGATGGTCCTCCTTGGGGAGTGATAGCCCTGTGGTGATCAGCTCTCTATCTATGAAGGGTTTTTTTCCTTCTTTGTGGGAACATGGGTTTTTAGGGAATTTTTGACAAGGTTGGTGGAAGGTTTTTTTTATGGCTGTCGGAGATTCTTTATTTTTTGTTTGTTTTTGTGTTTATTTGCTTTATATATGTTTTTTTTATCTCATTCTTTCTGACTTTCGTAGAACTTGAAGTTGTCTAGAGCATTAGATACAATAAGGGTGGAGAGTCTTTTTTTAATGTAGCACTATGTTTTAAAGTCTTAAATATATAAAAATTTATCTTCTTGCTGTATTCTTGGTGAAATTTTTTTTTCTCTTAAATCCTCGAAGAGGCAGAAAACAAAAGTTATAGTGTTGTTATATGAATCGGATATAACACGAGAAGAAATATATACTACTTATTAAATAACTATTCAGTCATAAAAAGTAAATCAAAACTGGAATAATATTTATTCTTATAGTGTGTGAGGGAAATCTTGAGCATTTGATGCATTTGTGCTACATAACATGTAGGCTCTTAAGTGAATGTTCATAATACATCTCCTGGAATAAAATGGATAACCCAGTAACCTTTTTTACCACACACATTCGCTCGAACATTAATTAATCTTCACACATGGACATAAATAAACATCCACGCCTAACAAGAATGCCAACCCTGGAGTCAAGCCCTCAACCCCTCAAGCCTTCGCAGTCAGAATTTGAAAAGAAAAAAAAAGAACTAGCATTCATACAACTAACTCTAAGCACTTATTGCATCCACACACTCTCTGCTGCAAAAAAAGATTGTACCTACGTTCTTCCAGAGTGGTGACAGCCACTTCGGCTCCGAACTGGCTCTCCCCCAGCGCGTTTTCGCACTTGACCCGGAAGAAGTAGCGAGTCTTGGGACGGAGGCCCCGGATGATGAGGGTGGTCTCGCTACCTGGCACGTGCAAGGGACCCCCTGCCGTTTTGCCTGCGAAAAAATTATCATATATAGTATATTGCTTCCTTACCACACCATACCTCTCATACACCTCTCATTCCTTACCTCTCATACACCACATCGGTGTGAAGAGAGTCAAGTCAAAAAAGTCAAGTCAAAATATTGCTTCCTTAAATGAATTAGATTTACTGTTCAATTCCGTTATCTAATCCCGTTAAATATCCGCTATACTCGACTGCAACGTTTCTTGAACACAGTACGTCAAAAATGCGGAAGGAGAAATATGTAACAAAAAAACCCTCATAAAACTAATTTTGTAAAACAAATTTAAATATATAACTAATCAATAGTTTATTGCTCAATTTTACTTTTAAGTAAGTTGTACTCAAAATAAATTTCTAAAACATTTAAACTTTTTAATTCAGAACACCCATCCTTTCAAGCAGCACTCAATTTGTTGATGGAATTATTGATTTTTTCTCTCCTCAGTAAATGATGAACTTTTGATTGACCGACAAGAAATGGAAAGCAATTGCCGTTTAATGATCCTTACTAAGTTGGAATTGCTCTTTATATGTATGGGGAAAAAAAGGAATACCATTGGATGCAGCAGTAAAGGTTTTACCGATAATATACAGGTCGAATCAAAACTCATGGGCAAAAATGAAAGGGGTTGGTGAAGACTAACCAAAGACTGCACCCTGGAAAGGAGGGTCCCTGAAGGCAATCCTGAGGCGCTAGAAAGCGGACAAATGTTGCCAAAAGCAAGAAAAGATGGGTTTTTGTGGCCAAACGGTTGTGCATAGAAAAAATTTCCAGTAGTAACAATTACCATAATATTTTAACTCTCTTAGCAGAAAAGCGCGATTCATTTGTGCGTTATAAAATTAAAAACTGTTTTCGCACCTTTAAAAAACATCATTCACAGAATTTAAGGATTCCATTGAGAACCTGAACAAGTAGGGCATCTATAGAATAATTTATTGTAGTAGAGCTTTATCGTTTTTGCCTTTGAAATTTGACTCACTAATAAATTACCTTTAACTTTGATTTTAAAGAAAGTAATATAGTGCTGTCCTTTAAAAACAACCCACTCCAAATTGTACCCTAAAAACAACCCATTGAGATTTTTTAATTAAATAATTAAAATAATTTTACCATCTCATATACCCTATCCTTCTATGCCCTTTAGAGTGTCAGGGGTGTAAAAACTGGTCAAAGAACGGTTTATTTACTTATTTTTTAAACAAGCTAAGAAAATGTAGGTTTTTGACAAAAAATGTGCTTTAAATTTACAGATTTTGTAAAAATGTATGTTATAAAGACTTAAGATCATTTTTCGTGCGTTTTTATGTTATCCCATTACAATGAGAATAAAATATTAAAGTTTTAGCTCAGTCCTCCAATTAGAGTCCTTCTAGGAAAGTGTTTTTTTTTTCAAATTCTTACTTAATTGGCTGCCAATTTTTAATGGATAGTTGGAATTAAAAATGCTTAGCACTAAAATGTTAGGGAGGATGAGCCGCTAGTACAGTTTTTGTTCGATTTATTTATACTTTTTATTAAGCTTTTAATGAAGAAAATATGAAACAGTGGGTTAAAGGACAGCACTATACATGTTTAAAGTCGATTATTTGCCTTTAAATTAAATATATTTAATTCAAGCTTAAGTACAGTTCAGTAGAGTAAAAGTCATAATTAAAACTAATGAGTCTCAGTTTTTTATAACCTGTTTTTCTTCTAAAGTTACACATTAACAACTAACGATGCAACCGCTCTTACTTAAGGTTCATTATGGGGCTTTTAATTTCTTAAACATGTTATATGTTGATCTCTATAATCTTCTTAACTGAAAAAGTAAATGTGGTTTTAAAGAAGTGACGTTACTTAATACGATAATAAGACTTAAAAGCCCCTAAAGAGGTTTTCTTAGAAAGTTTAAAGGTTATAAGAATAGATTTCTTAAACACGCTTGCAAAACTGATTGATTTAAAAAAATACTAAGAAATTTGAGATCCTGCTGTTGTTAATTCTAGGTTGTCTAGCATTTCTAGAATATGACACAAAAACCTAAAATACCCGGAAAGAGTTAAAAAAGGATATTATAAGCTCGATAAAAAAACTTTGTTTTGAGCCTCAAAAGAAAACCGGTGACAAAAGTTTTCTTCTTAAATAAGTTTTCTTGCGTAAATAAATTTTCAATTTGTGCATTAATATTTTATCTATTAATTACTTAAAAATTACTTCCAAAGGCTAACATTATGCAGGGTGTTTCAACGGTGCGTACCCAAGAAACTATACCTCTAAGAATTATATTTTAAAAGAAAAATGTGACGTCATATCTGATAAACTATTCCTTTCATTCCGCGGTACACACATGCATGCCTCCAATAGTCTCAGTAGATATGATCAGTGTCTTACAGCCATATTCACAGCCATCAGCGTCAGTGTTAAATCCTCGGTCAAAGAAGAATTCCACCAATCAGAGTCAACGGAAAGCTACTTTTTCTTTCTTTAACCGCTGGTTAACCTCGACGCAGATGGCTATGAATATGGCTGTTAGTCTACAAACACATATTCAAATAATTAAAGTTCACGTTTTCCATGAACCTTTTTAGAGTAAACCGACGTGACGTCTCTGTCTGAATTTTCTTGAGAACTTTGGTTTGAAGAGTTATAATTCTTCGATATCAAATATCAATAGGAAAAAATTCCCTTTGTGTCAAGAGCAATAAAATATTAAAAGACGACGTGAAAAAGACACAAATATAATTGTAAAAACACAACCTTACATCTGTTTCGGAAGCCAAAATGGCCTAATGGTTTTCCTCTGATGAAGGAGGCCATTTTGGCTTCCGAAATAGCTGTAAGGTTGTGTTTTTACAATGAAGTATTTTTACGTTTTGAGATGATTTTTTTTAAATAGTAAGTAAAAAACCATGAAGAATGATGTTTAAATGAATTATTTTCGTAGCCTAGTTTCTGAGCTATAAATTTTTAAAATTTCGTTTTGTGTTTTGGCGCGAAAACAGAAACACTGTTACTTACAAGCGTTGTCACATCCAACTGAATCCCCGTTTTCCAATCATTGAAAATCAGTAAAAAACACTAGTTTCGAGTGCTCTGTGACGTCAAATCCCGTTTTTTGATCACGTGTGTTTATTACTGGTGTTTTGGCAAGAATAAAATTGAATTTTATATTATTGAAAACACATTTTTGAACTTAAAATTCTGATATTTGATAGTTTTAAACTATAACGTATCAAAAAAGTGTAAAATTAAGTAAATCCCACACGCATACTTCATTATATTCGTGTCTTTTTCACGTCGTCTTTTAATCTTTTAAATAAATATCGGTTTTGTAGAGGGTGATTTTTTTGTTGACTCACCGTCTGTTTGTCTCCACATGATAGTGTACCTTGTGATCGGGAAGTTCCCGTCAAACGGCTTCTGCCATGTTAAACGAACACTTCGGCTGGCAACGTCATGGATCTCTAGATTCTGAGGGGCATCTGGAATGTCTGAAAGGTAGAAAAAAAAAATTTTTTTTTTACATTATTGACATGAAATCACTATTTGCTTTCATAAAAGCTTATTAAAATCGCTCTATACGCATAGTAAATTTGGTTCCTTAAGTAAAAATCCAATTCAATAATTTTGCAAACATAAGCAAATTTATTTTTGGAAAATTTTAAATGCTTGTTTATTCTTCAATAATCGTAAAATAATTATATTTTGTATGCTAAAAGGTATGAAAACAAAAGATGAGAAATGTTATAATTCTTTATTAAAGTTCTAACAGCCATTGTTTCTTTTTTAAAAACTAGATTAATAACTGATTAACCAAACACATAGTTATAAGATTCATCAACATTTGATAGATGAATTTTTTGCCCTAGAAGTACGATATTTAAAACATAAGAAAAATTCTACATAATCACTATTGTTCAAATTTGTTATCAGTAGCTTCTTTTATTACAATATATATAAAAAAATATAAGCTAGCTTTAGAAGACAGACTATTGTTTTTTATCACTGAAATAGGATAGTCTCAGAATAAAAAGGTTACTTAATGTCAAAACTACTTCTATTAAATTGAAGGGCTTGGTGGATGAAGGGGCTATGTTATAGTCTGTCTGTCCTCGCTTGGCACGTGTGGCAAACCTAAAATCACTACCCACGGCAGGAAAAGCAGTGGCGAGTGCAGGGTATCGGGTATCTAATAGAAGTGAGATAACCATCTTTATGGCTTTTTCGCCACTGTTTTTTCTGCTGTGGGTACGGATTTTAGGTTTGCCACTTGTGCCAAGCGAGGACAGACAGACTTTACATTTGGGACTAATTCTATAATCGAGGTTTTCGCCAAATTTGGCGAGATCGGATCTTGCCAAGCTACTACTAATACTACCTACATCTAAATCCCTGCTGTGCTGGTAGAAGCCATTTTCACATTGAAATGGTTATCGTCCAAATTTGGCGACATTTGGCGAAAACCTCGAATACGGAATCTGTCCTAAATGTTACATAATCCCTTCATCTCCCAAGCCCTTCAATTATTTGACCTTGTAAAAAAATTTCTTAAAAATCCAAAATATAAATAAAATTAATAACTGCAAACACGTTATATGACGAGAATCCTAAGAAGGGGCAATACATACTGGTACTTTGAAAAATTCAAAAAAAAAAAAAACCCTTCTCGGCTAATATCCCTTGAAAACCCAATCCAAACAATTCGGTGGACTCAACATTAATTTCTCCCCACCACCCCTACAGGGCCTTTCAAAAACATCAATAAATCAAAGTCGACTCTCCCTGAAACCTCTACTTCCCCAACTTTCAATTTAATCTCCCTTGGCCCTGGGTATCAATATTTGTGTCTGGGCTGTCATAAAATTGATAAAAATCTCCGAAAATGGCAGCGATGGACCTCCATCTAAGCCGGACTTTGCCGGATTTTCATATAAATATATTTTTTTTTCCCGAGTAAGACAAACAGTTTCCCAGGGTCCCATTCCCCCTCCTCTTTTGCAGTTAAGGAAAGACTTAAGACTCCCGATGCGATTCTTTTTATTGCACGCGGGGTTTCTTTTAGTCGCCGTGGCGAGTAGGACCCGTAGTTTTATATGGCTTTAAGACTTTTAAATCTTTACCGACCATAAAACACGACTCCTTACTTCGGATATATCGGCACAACAAGAAGAGATTCGGTGAAAAGAGAGGTTTTTTTTCTAAGGGGGGGGAAAAGAAATGAAGTATCCGGTATCGAAATATTGATAGGAGAATACACTGCGAAATCGAACCGCGGGAGTCGGGAAAAAAAATAATGATAAAGTCGCATATATTCAAAAAGATGTATCGATTCCCTACGAAAACGTGAGATTTCGTCGACGTAAAAAACGCGGGCTTCTTGTCGATTCTGGGGTATTTCGTTATTTCCGGGGGATTTTTTTTTTGTGAATCATCCGAGTTGAAATTGAAATAGGAAGAATGCTTTGAATATAGGGAAGGGGTATTGTATTTCCAATATTTCTATTACCATGTCGTTCTATATATTATTGGAAGCGTTTTCAGAGGAATGTTTAACAAGTGGGGTTGGGTACTTGTTTGAATGCATTTTCCTATAAAGGAAGATTTTTCGGAAATAATAGAAATATATATTAGGTTCTGGATATATATTACTGATTTGGTAGTATGCCTTCGTTCTTGAAAGATCCATCCAGTTTAGAGAAGAAAAGCCGATAAGAGATATACTGCACGATAGATATATCTATTACAGGATGATATGTTTATCCATAAAATTGGATCCTGTATTAGATTGAATTCTTACCCTTTCGAAATGCAAGTGTTATATTTGAAGAATTGATTTTGTTCTTATTAAATGTATAAACTCATAACGCTTGTTATAAAAAGTATGGGTACAGTTTGAATTAACATTACAACTCAATTATTTTTTTTTATTAGATGGATATTAAATTCCTCTAATGCATTAAAATCTTTCTACTTCTTAACCTTGGTTTCTTATAAATTAATTACACAACTACACTTACAGCCATATTCATAGCCATCAGCGTCGAGGTTCACCAGCGGTTAAAGAAAGAAAAAGTAGCTTTCCGTTGACTCTGATTGGTGGAATTCTTCTTTGATCGAGGATTTAGCACTGACACCGATGGCTGTGAATATGGCTGTTAATGTATTAATTTTTATTACGCCTGTACGGGATTTTTTTTGTTTCCCCTTGGCGTAAAATATATTCTTCCTATCATTCTTATGTTTTCTTTAAATTTTTTAAATAAAGATTAATAAAGAAAACTTTTGACTCTTAAGTTTCCCGCATTCATTTCAGCAGTGTATTTTACATTATTTTTTTGTTTATAATATCATGCTAATTAATTAATTAATTAATTATTAGATGATTTATTTTGTTGTTCCCCTTTAACTCAAACATATATATTTTACAAACGTATCTTCTAATTAGTTTTATTTTTTAAGTTGATACTAAAACTCAAGCATAATAAAAACTGAAATTATTTAACTTTTCTATTCATAATTTAAATTTTTGAAAATAAATTAAAAACTGTTGAACAAAAAGGTCAATTTTATACAAGGTCAATAATTGTCCTCTCTTTTCTTAAATCCTTCACAAAAACGTATGGAAGTAATTTTTCAAAAGGGTTTTTGCCAATGGAAACTTTTAGCAACAATATAAGCATCGAAAACAAACACGAGTAAAAGGGTTTGAAATTTTATATCATATCTATGAAACATTTGTAAATATATTCAAATATAGAACAGAATCACCCTATAAAAGCAGAATTCACTCTCAACAGTCGAACTTTAAGAAAAAAGCATCTAGTTTCCTTATTGAATCGCAACTAAAAGAACAGCTTGAAAAAGAAACGCTTTGTGAAAAGTATTGTACTTCTCCGAAGTAAATATTGTTTTTCCTGAAATATCACTTTCAAACTGCGATAACATGGAAGGGTTTCTTTCCCAAAACTATTGCCAGGTTTCCCTGGGAAATATGGCATCACAGAATACCAATACCTGTCGGTTTTCCAGAACCATAAAGATACAGTCAACGGTTATGAAGACTCTACTAACAACAGTCAGCGTTTCTCGAAATCGAGCGAGTAAAGTGAGGCGTGTTCTGAGGAAGTTCAAATCGGTTTTATACGCGAAAAAGGATATGTTACTTTCTCGCTTTTTACACACTTTTCGAAGTACTATAAAATAGTTTTTTCGATTTGTGTGTTACCTTGGTAAAAAAAAAAATTGTCGAAGGAACTGTCCAGGAAGTGTTTCCCACCGGGGGGCAATATGAATTTCTAAGGGGACAATTTGAAAATTTTTAACCAAATTGCCCCCCAGGTGGGGCATGGTCCACCAGGTTTTATTTACTTTTCAAGAAGGATTTTCGAAAAAAATAAAGGACATGGGGGCATGGAAAATATTTGAAAGGCTTTGGTGGGGCATGGACTTAAAAAGGTTGGAAAACACTGGTAAGGGTAACCTACTGTGGGGTTGGAGGCATATTTTAAAAAATTTGAACTACATAATTAATTAATTGTTATTTTCTGTGAGAACTAATACTCCAAACCTATGAAAATCCTACAAAAAGGTATTTATTAAAAAAATAGTTTTTAAAATATTGAGAAACTTGATCGTTAAAAAAAGATCAACAATACATTAACTTTTAGAAGAGTTTGTTTCCTTGCATACTAACTACTATAAAAAAAAAGAAAACACTAAATCAGTTTTCTTTCTGTAAAACTCATTTCTTTAATATTTTTGCACAGCTAAGCCTTGTTTTTGTAACTTGTTGTAAAAATGTCCTCTTACCTTGAACAGTCATTTGAATGTTTATAGTATCTTCTCCGTAGTCGTTGGTGGCAGTACACGTAATTAAAGCAGAATCTTTTCTCTCTGACTTCTCTATCGTCAGGACGGATCTCTCACCATTCAAAGCGTTCTCGGTTGTCTGCGAGTACCTAAAATTTTAACCCGAATTATTAAAACACCCAATGTGTGGCCAAAAATGGGAGCTCACTATTCAATTAAGTTGAAAGCAGTGCTCACATAAAGTATAATAATAGCGCAGGTAAATGCAATTTTGATAACATTAACCGTGATTACATTAAGCATTAAGCGGATTCGACATACTATTTTCTTTGAAAATTCTGCTGCTTTCAGTGAGCGGTGCTCTTTGGGTGTATAATCCAATGTATCTCAAAATGAGCTAAAACACTATTTTGAGGGGCGGGGTGCACCCACGATTTTACCTGGGATTCACATTGTAGACTATAATTTTTAAATTAAATGCAGCAAAATTAAAATTATATGTATAAGTAATTTAACACTCAACCAGTGTTATTCCTAGGATTTTTTTGGAGGAGTAAAAATACTCCTTGACTTTTTTTAGGAGGAGTGAAATTAAATTATGAGGAGTAAAAATGGAAATAGCTTGAACTTCATATACAGAAATACGAAAACCGCTATCAAACTCCCAAAGCATTTGAACAATAAAATACTATGGCTGTATGAAAACACAATTAAAAAGTATGATAATTAGGGTGCCGGGGCTTTTGGCAATTGACTTTGGCCAGAAGTCGGGCGAACGTCTCCGCTGAGATCAGTTAGAGTTTTGAGTAGAAAAATATTATTATTGATTTCGGTGGGACCACGCAGTGCATTTTTTAAGCTAAACTTTTGTGAAAATTTCAAAGAGTGAAAATACTCCTGGCTAGTTTTTTAAAGCGTATTACCGATTTCAAGGAGTGAAATACTCTCTCAGAAGAGTTAAAAATATCTCTGCACTCAACGTATCAGAGGACTCGTAAGTAGGAACCTCAGAAAAAATGCTGAGTCACCCTCCCCCGAAACAAAAGTCTGGGCACAGCCCTTATTGTTTTTTATGCAAGCTCCTCTCAGTATATACAGAACCTCAAAAACCTTTACAACCCTAAAGTTCAGCTACAATATTTAAACATGAAAACCATCAAGTGTACTTACCTGGGCTCTTTGCTCACATCCAAAAGCGCTCCGTTTTTCCTCCAAGTGAACGTAATGGGTTGATCTCCGTCTGGAGTGCAGACGATGGTGGCTTTCTCTCCACGGCGGGTGCTCACTACGAGGAATTTCGTCAAAAAATGAGGGGCACCTGCGAAAATACGAAAGTGCTTTTTAGGTTACGAAATACGTTTTAGTGGTTCGTTGGTTGTACAGGATTTCAGTTGTACGCACACTAAAGTTTTAAAACTGAATCGCTAGTTTGAAAAAGGGAATAAGTCCAAAAATATGGCAAATTGAGTGTCCAAAAACAACTTTAAGATTTGCTCTACACATGATTGTAAAGATGGGAAAATATTTTCCCCCTATCGGCAGATATAGCTCATTGAAATATTCATTGTATTGTTTTATTTAACTTGAAATTTATGTTAATTTGTCTTTTTTGTTGTCGTTAAAATAAAATTTACAAATTTACTTTTAATTTAAAGTGGTTTCAACTTTTTATCCTGTGAATATTTTACTCCATTGATATAGTACCTTAATGAACCAGTTTTATAATAATTTTTAATTTCATTTGTCTCTGTCTTTCTATTTCTCACTTTTGTGCTGTAATAGCTATATAGTTTAACTGTCGAATAATCTGGTTTTTAAGATTTTTTGTCAGCTGAAATTTTTAAAAAAGGGGAACAAGTCCATCAACTTCTTTCAACTCAAAAAATATTTTTGAATAAACTCATATTTTATACCATGACTAGCTGAATAGCAACCCGATGCGTTGCGGCGAGTTAAGTTTTAATTCTAGTTTTCACGATGCATACTTTAATATTATATTTTTAGAGAAGAAAACGATATGAGAAAGAGAAATTCAATAACAATTCTGTACCCACTTTTGCCACCTTTTCCAGCCTTGCACTTGTGGAGTAAATAAAAAAATTTCAAAAAGGTTTTCTCAAAATACAAATCTAATTTTGTATATCAGCAATTACAATCCTCACGGTATCCCAGGCGCCTTTTTCATATATTCCGGTGCTCCCGGTAATTTTTCCTACACAGGTTTTTAAGATATTATACCGATCCCAGTGTTTCCTATATATTTCCTGTCCCGGTGTTCCCGGTAATCTTTCCTATCCCAGTGTTCCTTGTATTTATGAAATTTTCACTTTTCCATATAGTACATATGTTATGGGAGCAAAATGATTAATCGGGCATTATTAATAATGCCGGAAGTGGAGGTGGGCAAAGTGATAAATTTCATTCATAAATTCCACTGAATTTATCATATCGTCCGGGCATTATTATTAATAATGCCCGGATTTATCACATTGCCCGTAACATATATTTTAATTTTAAGGAAAAATCTTAAATAAAGGTAAATAATGTTAAAACAATTATTTTAATTTATTTTGGTGTTTTCATAACTGAAAATAGTTTTTAATAGACATTAATATGATTTTTCCCATTAAAATAATTAGTTTTGAGCTTTTCATCTCATTTACAACAGTGAGTGAAGCAGATCTACTCTAGTAGAGAAAAATTAAAAATAATATATAATAAAAAGCCCTAGTAAATTTTTAAGTCTAGTAAACCGTATCTTTCCAATTTCCATATCTCCAGTCAATTTATGGAAGTTATTCCATAAATATTTTTATTTTAAAGGAATAAATCTTAAAATAAAGGAAAATAACGCTTGAAAATAAATTATTTGAATTTATTTTGGTATTTGCATAACTGATGGAGTTTTTAAATCGACAATTATTGAGTTTTTCCTGTTAAAAATGTTTAATTTTGTGGCTTTCATCTCATTTTTACAATAGTGAGTCAAGCAGATCTACTCTAGTAGAGAAATGGAGAAATAAGCGTAAAAGAGCAGAAAAACGCCAATATCTCGAAAAGTATTTCGAATTTCGGAATGAAAATGGGCGACTCGGCGTCCCTGGGTCATTTGCCGTCTTTTGGTACCTCGGGCGCCCTTCTGCGTTCAGTGGTTTCGGAGGAGATAGAGGGACATACGGACAAGTGGACAAGCGGACAAACATACGTTTGTTTACTCTCGGATTTTAATAGTTAAGATTATTCTGCACTCTAAGTAAGGCCCCGAATTTCCAGTACAAATTTGGTTGTTACACAACGAAAATTTCATCACTTTTACACAGGTTTTTTTTCTTAATTCTCTCAAAACTTGGTTTTTGGACTTATTCCGTTTTTCAAACTGACAATTATTTTACACATACAATCAATAAAATCTCATTCATCCTTATACCTTACTATACTCGACAGCAACGTTTCTTGAACCCAGTACGTCACAAATGCGGAAGGAGAAATCGGTAAACACAAAGCCTGTTGGGTTGCTAGGATGAGATTCGGTACGCAAATCGTGATTGATAAGTCCTATATATACATGGGTTTCACAAAATAATCATATTTTTTTTTTAAATTGACGTTCTTCATTTCACTTAAAATTCAAGCACCGCGATGGGAACTACTTTACTTGTTAGTGACGTCGTAGGGTCAACTTAAGTTTCTGTCTAGTATAATATAATGACAAAAAAAAACAACCTAAAAAGAACAGAGTTGTATCTCTCATCCCATTCCTTTCATCCTGCATCTCCTTTCATCCAAGATGACGTCAAGAGTGCCCTCCCCATTTCCGATACTCTCCCATTGATGGAGACCAATCCTCCAGTGAAATGACCACGCTGACCATTAGCTGCAGCACTGACCACGACATTCCGATGATTTACTAAGTCCCTCCCAAAGCGAGAATCGATGTCGTTTGAAGGGCCTAATTGAAAACGACTCTATGGGAGGGGAGGAGTGCTCCTTTTCGAGGGGTATAATGTACTATGTCAAGTATTGGGACTTCATTTACACTGGTAACTGTACGTTGAAACTACTTAAGAAGCGAATTATTGGATAAAAAGATTTGTAGAAAATAAAATCCTGTAGAAAATTGTATCCTGTGAATATTTTACACCATTAATATTTACTTACTCCTATGATAGTGTCTTAATGACTCAGTTTCATAATAATTTTTAATTTAATTTGTATCTGTATTTCTATTTTTCACTTTTGTGCTGTAAACTTAGCAAGTATTGTAAAATTTTAGTTTGGAATGTTAAATGAAGATTAAATATTTTAATAAGTTTATCGCTAAGTAGATTTATAGATGATATATATGTTAAAATGGTCCGCTTAAATTAAATGTTGTATACTTCTGTTTGATTTGTCAATTTTTTTTTTTTGAAAATGTATTTATTGAGTTATTTTAATTTTAAAAAAACTTCAAAATAAAAAAATATGAAACGTTTTTGTAGTGATTTTTACATTGATGTAAATGATTAATCTTTGAAAAAAAAGTAAAAAAAAAATAAACTTCTCATTAAAATTTCAAAATTCTAAACTAATTAATTTTTAAAAATCAATTTATAAACCATTCTTAAGTCATAACAACCCTTTAAAGTCATAACCATCTATTGGTACAACCATTTCAACTAAATAAGCGAATTCAAATCAGCAAATGATCCTATTGGGTGAAGCACTATTCAAAAGTACTGTTTGAATCTTTCAGACAAAATATCATTTTAGAGAGAATCAAAACTTTGGCTTACTGTGAACAGTCAGCCGGACTACAGCACTGAGACCCGGTCCGACACCGTTGTTCGCTTCGCAGAGGTAGTATCCTGCGTCCGAAGGCTCCACACTGCGGAAGTTCAAAGAGCCATTCACCAAAATGTGGATGTGGGAGCTGCTCACTATCGTCTTGAATTGCTCAGGAGGGTGGTCTGAAAACACATTTCGAAGAAGTTTTAGAAACCAATGTAGAAACACTTACAGCTGTATTCACCATTAACTTTACCTAAGGTTAACCAGGAATTAAGCACTCTGATTGGCCTAGAACTTGTTTCTCTTTTCAACTACCGATTACAGCCGTATTCGCTACTATTCTAACCTAAGGTTAACGAAAGGCGAAATCATCAAATTTTATTTTGTTAGTTTAAAACGTTCTTTGTTTCCTAAGCTTTGAAATAATACCAAGAACTTATATTTATCCCGAATGGTTTTTGAGTTAGAAGGTTTCAAATCGCGCCACAAAGCGCAATTTGGTATGTTTTCATAACTTTGAACTCATTTTCTCGAGAACCATATTATTGCGATATAACCTTTCGTTTAAACAGTTTTTACGGAAAAGGAAAATTCTCTATCACAATAAATTTTATGCTACAATGATCTGCATAGTATAGCGGATGTTTTGGATTTTTCAAATTATCGAAATTTAATTAAATAATATTTTAAAAGAATTTTTCAAAAATAAAATTGTCAAAAAAATCCTGATTTTTAGACTACCTGTTAGAAAAAATACTCTTAAAAATCACCTAATTACTTTAAAAACAAAGTGTAAAAGCCAAAACATAGAGAAAAGTAAAATTAATATTTCTAACCAAACTTGTCTTTCTAAAACAATTACAAGCAGAGAAAAAACTGTTTGAAAACATGCTAATTATCTCATTAAATTGTAATTAATTAAATAACTAATTAACTAAAATTACTTTTAAAACTTGAAATCAGATTAAAAATTAAGTAACTACTTGTTACCAAAAATTCAGATTTTTAAGTCCAAAATCAAAAATTTTTTTGTCAAGTGTGTACGTACAGACAATCAGAGTAAGTTGTCGAAGAAGCTTGATTCCAGGTTAACCTTAGGTCTCGTTAGTGGTGAATATGGAAGTTAATTTGTATTGTTTTTTAAGTTATGGAAGAAGCAATCAGCAATTTTTTATACCTTAATGCTGGGTATATTTTCTTTTTTTTATTTTAGATCCTTATTCAATGTTTTATTTTTTCAAAAGTATTTATATGTAACTGTATTTATGTTTGTGTTTTATTTGTGTTGCAGTATATAACTTGACATTTGTATTTATCTTTAAAAATTATGTACTTGTATTTGTTTTTTTATCTGTAAATATAATGTAGTTTCAACCTCAGGAAAAAAATGTATTTTTTCGTGCTTTAAAATTAGCCGGGCACAAAATAAAATCATTGAGATATTTTAATTCCTTTTTATTTTTGAAATTTGGTTATTTTTGGATATTTATCATAAAACATGTCGTTTTGCACCCAGTAATCCTAAAATTACTTAAAGTTGTAGTTAAGATGTACCGTTGATTTAAAAAGTCCAAGCTTTCAAACTTCAGTTTTTTAAGTTTTGTCAACATTCAAAAACAACAGCACAATCTTTAAATACAAAACAGAGGTATCATTTTCATTTCCGTCATTTCCTAGGAAAATATACCAGTTACAAATTCAAATTAAGGCGACAAAAATACGTTTAACGTAATTAATTGTTATTTATTTAACAGTATTATTATTTCTAATTAATAGTTGATGCCATTTTCTGAAAATATTTTGGGAATAGAACGGATATGTTTCATTTTCATTTAAAAGTATGACTAAAAAATGGTTTTAATGAGGGAATAGCTAATTAGCATCCTTTCATTTCAATTTTTCTTTCTTTTTTTTCAGTAATATTTCTTTTAGTTTCCGGTAAGATTTAAAACTGTTTCCGATCACAGTGAACAAAAAATTACTGCAGTTATCATTTTAATGATAAAAATAGATTTTTACAGTGTTAAATATAAGGATTATTTCAGTATATATTTGTTAATTAATTAAAATGATCCTTTTACCAATTTATACTAAAAAATAAAAAGTGCTGACTGAATCCACACCACAATTCCGGTTTAGAAATAAAATATTTTCTTTAGAATTCAATGAAAACATTTGAATTTATCCTATTTAATAATTAATATATTCTTTTTGGATTACATACATAGTGTTTTCATGTGACGTCACAACCGGTTATTTTCTTTTAACTGTGTACCTTCTGTAGGGCTTTTAACTGTTACTAAGGCAGTTGTTTATCTGTTGCTAAGGCGGTTTTTAGGTATGGGATCACGTGATTGTAAATGCTCCAACAGAAGAATTCCACGGCTAGTCATTTTTTGTAACTGTTAACCTCTGAAGGGCAAAAAAACTGTAACCTTCTGTTGCTAAGGCCGTTGTTTGGTTCGAGTCATGAGATTGAAAATGCTCAATTGTTGCTTTATGAAAGGGGCGTGGTGAAAATTATGATTGATATAATTGATTGATAAGCACTGATATAATTCTTATTCGGGAACGAAATCCGCAGACTATACGAAATACCGTAATGAGCCGGATTCTGTCTGTGTACAATAATATGAGGTCCCTTGCTCTAAATAAAATATGATCTTAATATGTGTGATTAATATACAAAACAAAAATACGTATTTAAAATTATAGTTACTAAAAATAATTCCACAAAACGTATGCACAGAAAAATAACGTTTCCTTTTTCTTTAAGCTTTAAAACACTGCCAATTCCATTTAATTATAATCTCTGGTTTAAAGTCTTAATTGAATGTCTTTACGCGGTAATTGGCGGAAAAATATAAAATCGAAATTATTTTCAATTATCATTGTAAATCTCTTCCGATTTGCGGTTCTTTTAATAAGCTTATATAAATATTTGAAATTTTTCATAAAGGGATTCCCTATCATTTTTAGATTGAAATATTCACCAAGTGAAAAATTAATTTTGATTCATTATTATCGATTTCATTAAAAAAACTAAACTTAAAAATGTAAGCACACATCACAAAATAATAATAAGCGCATTTAATTTTCATCCGTATCTTTCGATCAGTAACTTTCTTTTATCCCTATCTCTTTCTGTTTTCAAATATAATGGTATTAAATTAATTTCAAACAGGGCTTAGGAAGCTAAAATTTAATTCCCTTTTCTTGGTGTTCCGAATTATACACATTTAATAAGGGCATCAAAACAGAGTATTCGATATTAATTGGATCGAAATCCACCGAACTAATCCTATGAAAACTCGGTTTCGGTAGAAGCGCTTTATTAATTAAGAAAGATGTATGAAAGGAAGAGATAAAACAGAGAAAAAGGATTTTATGACTTTTTAAATAAGTGCCAAATATTAGTGGGCACGACTCTCGCTCGTGATTCCTTTTTGCTTATTGTCTTTTTTTAGAAAAGGAGAATTCATTCATTGTTATTTCTGTTTACGGAGAAATAAAAGCGAGTTATTTGAATTTTAATAAAAGGAAGGTATTGCTTTCCGTATTCGGTTTGGAGACATATTTCGGTGAGCCTCGAAAACAAAGATTGTTTTAGTTTCTTGTTTGACGATGCTGAAATTTCTATACTAGAAATACTAGAAAAACCGCCTTTTTCCCCCCGTTTGAAGGCTAATTTTAATATACTAATAATACAAAATGAGTTATTAAGGGGAGTCGGTACCTTGAAACTTTCAAAAAATCGATTTTATTATTTTGATTGATTTAAGTACTACAAATCAAGAGCTTTCCAACGATGTATTGGTTTTTACTTTCCGATAACTAGAAGTGGGTAAATTTATAAAACGGTATGGAGCAGGCCTATATTAAGTAAGCAAGTTGATTTCATAAAAATGTGTTTTTCTCAAAAGTGTATTTTCCAATACTAGTGTACCTTTTTCTCAGAATCTACTGAATATATTTTTATGAAATTTTTACAACATGTTCATTATATGGTAATGCAACTTTTAACAGGAGCTTTTGTTATATTTCTAAAAATATTTTATGTAGTGGACTTTTTTCGGTGAAAAAATAGCCAAAATTGAAAAATCTTAAGTAACCTTCAGTAATTGATTTTTTTTTTAAAAAGTACTTTAAAGATCTTTTAAGATCAGAGTCTATTTAATCACCAAAAAAAATTTCAGGCTTAAATGTTTCTTAGTTTCTGAGAAAAAAGAACATAAAAACTGTCAATTTAACATTATGGGTATACAAGGTACCGACTCCCCTTAATTTATTAGTATATGTCCCACTCTCATATTTTTCTTTAAGATTGTAAAAGTTGCAAAATACATAGTACTTTCTTGATAATCACTTCAATTAGGACTACATAGTTGTGATTATAAAGCTAACACTCGAGTTACGATGTTTGACACTTTATAGTATCAAATCGCGTATTATTATCATATATCGGATTTGTTAGAATTCTACTCTTGGTCAAAAGTGATCACATTAAGCGGACTCGACTGAAAGTAAATGGTCTTCCTTCCATTTCAAACTCATAAATAGCATTAACCCAATTACAATCTCCAAAACACCGCAACAAAAAAAACCACCGTGGACAATAATAATAGCCGTTCCTCCCCTTCCTACAGCCGATAATGCTAACTCTACCCCATCATCGACCCAACCGAACCTCATCGACGCAGAATCATCGGTTCCTCTGTCCCGGACATCGATGTGCCCCCGGTATTCGAGCGTTTAACTCAAGCACCGTATTAAGCTCGATTATTACCGGGCAGAGCTCTAACTACAGTTTCGGGTAAAAAATGCGGGTAAAGAGAAGGAAATCGTTATTGCTATTTATGGGTAAGAGTTAAGCGCCCGTAGCTATTGATTCCTGTACCTCTCATTTCGTGTTGTTGAAAGGGAATGCTTTCCCAGTCTTAAGTGGTGTTCCATGTAATGATTAACTGCTGTAATTGTCTCAGACAGTCTCTTTTATTAAGGGTTGTGTGTGTGTGTGGAAACAATGGTAAAAATGTCCATCCCCTTGTTTAATAAGAAAGGGCGTATGTTCTTGAGAAAGTACACAGAATTTGGTTTTTGTACGTATAATCAATCGGCGCCGTATTTAATTTGTCACTGTAAAGTGTTTTCTTTAATTACGAGTATAACTCTTTTTCAGGAGATTTGTGTAAGAGAATGGGAATATAGTAAGGGTGCAGTTTTTAGAATTTCCAGTCAGTAAGGAAGATAATACGTGTTCTAAGGAAACATGCATGATTTGGTCTTTGTTATATAAGTTTGTTTGTTTATAGTTTTGTTAATTCCTCTTTTATGAAGAAACTAACTCTTTTTCAGTAGTTTTATGTAAGATAAGAGGGGTATAAGGGTGCAGTTTTTAGAATTTCAAGTCGGTAAGGAAGATCATATGTGTTCTAAAGAAACATGCATGATTTGGTCTTTGTGAATTTAATGCCAGATTCATGCTTAATTTTGTCAATATGAATTCAGATTTTACGAATGTTGTAAATTGTTTAGTATGTAGAAGTTATAATAAGGTAACCAGAATATTTTTTAAAGATTACGGTGCAAAACGTAGTGAATAGTTTCTCTTACTCTTTCCCACACAGAGAAAAAGTATAAGTGTTCTTAAGAAAACATACGAACATTATTCATTGTATGTTAGATTCATGTACAGTTTTTAATTTCAAGTCAAAATATTAATTTGTTTTGTTTGTACCAGAGTTTGAACCAGGTTACTGGATGCTTTTTTTTAAAGATTACAGAGTAAAAAATCAGAGTATAAATTATCTTACTTGTCGCCATTTTCCACCTTACATGTGGCTGTGGTACTCCATCTGCTTGGCAGTCTATCCGAGACGGTCTACCAGACACTGTGGAGATATCGCTTGGTTCCAACATCCACCTTGGAGGAACTGAGAAAAAAGTTATTATTTTCAGTTTAAAATGAGGAGAATATCGTACAGAATAACTATTGTGTGTGCATTCATAATTTAATAAATGTAAAGAGTAAAATATATTTAAAATAATAAATTAAAAATTAGATTACCCTAGAAATAAACTGATTCATAGATATGAACATACCTAGTAAGATAACTTTCATTAATTTGAAGGAGGTGTGTTATTAAATAATTAAAAAATAAGGAAAAACAATTAGAAGGGAATAGTTTTTTTAGTAGGTCATACTTTTTGGCGATGTTTTTTCTTACTATCCAGACTGTATGCATTTTATTTTAGCTAAATTATTTTTACTACATCATAATAATTTCTACTACATCAGGATTTCTGTATTTCTGATCTTTTGGTGCCCTGATAAACTAGTGTTTTTAAATTATGCGTAATACATTATCAAAAGAAAATAATAGTGGTTCATTAGAACAATTAAACTACTAATTGTACTTTAATCGTACAAAAACATTTCAAATTTGAAAAATACCAGTAAAATAAAAGTTGTTTCCGATTAGCAAAAATTAATTTATTGAAAAAAAAAATTAAAACTCTAGTAGGTAAGGATGTTGATCAACAGGGCTTAAGTATAAAACAAATCCTAAATACTTTATCATCTTTTGACAATCTACTCTACAGCCAATTCAATTTTCCCATATCATTTCCTCTCTCTGATTCTTAACTCTCTTATCAAAACCTCAAAGATCTTTCACGTTAAACTCACGAAGATTAACTAAAGGCTGTGAACACACAACTAGAATCAAACCTTTATTATACTAACCGAAAACGCACTGATGATTAATATAACTAACATCAAAGCATACATGGAGCTTCGACACGGAATTCAAAGCCTTTCACCACGGATCGTTAACTCACCGGCTTCAAAACACTCATTTATTTTAGCTTTTTAGTGGATAACGACAGTGATATAAATGGCCAAACCCTGTTTAACGCTCTCGTAGAGTAAAGGTGTGTGGGCATATAGCCCGTGGGACTGTCTGGACGATCGTCTGGATTACTTTTGGGGAAATTTCCGTAACCAAATGGAGATGAAACTGAAACTTTCCCTTTTAGATGATGAGAGTGACACCTTATAGTATGAAAGTTTAATGAAGGTGTTAAGTTTCCTATGATGGTGTGGTTTAGTTTTCAGACGCGATCTTGTTTAGAATGCATTATTAGTTAAAATTTTATGTATTACTGATATGGTGTTTGATGGAAGTGTTATTTCTTTGACTGAAAAGGATGAGTTTATTGGAGACTGGATTTTGGTTAGTCAGGTATCTCCAACAAAGTGCATTTGAAAAGTTTCGGACTGAGTTATATTTCTAGTGCAGGTAAGTATGATTTTTTCTGTCTTTTGGGAATAGAAATAATTCATATTGCCATCGGCGAAGGAATACTATCTCTACTGAAAAATGGCAATGATTCGGTTTTGAAAAGCTAGTGTGCATAGTGGGGAATGTTTTCAGTTCACATTTTTTTGTGACTGATTATCACCATATCGGGATTTTTTCGGAACAATTGGTGCTCGGGGTCGTACAAATATTACGTAACTACCAATGTTGGGAGGTAATTTGCTACTATTTGAGGTTATTTTTGATGACAAGGGGAGAAAAAGAAGGGTAAAAGGAGAGAGAAAGAAGTAAAAAGAGAAATACAAGAAAAAAATACGTTTTGAAGGACCGAAAAAAGTTTTAATAACCTTGGAAAAGTACCCCTGAACTAAATAACGTGGAGAAGAAAGATAAAAAAGTAAAAAGAGAAGGAAGAGTAAAGACAAGAAAGAAAGTACATTTGGAAAGACTGAAAAAGTCGAAACTTGGGGAAAGTGCCTCCCTGGGTTAAAAAATAAGCGAGAAAGAAGAGAGAAGAGAGAAAGGGCTAGCAAAAATAAACTAAATTATAATATTTTTCGATCATTCAAATCTATATTTAAATGTCTAACATTTCACTCTTATTCTTCACGTTGCCATTTTTGACTATACTAGACTGCAATGTTACTTGACCTTGGAGAAACAAGCTGAGAGCAAACAAAGAGAGTAGTTCCCAGCACGGTGTTTGAATATTGAATGAAATTAAGAACACACTTTAATTCATAAATACGATACATTCGTTAAGCCCGTGTATATGATATATAGCATCTTTTTTATCACGGTTTGGGTTCCAAAACTCCTCCTAGAAACCCAACAGACGCTCTGTTTACTCAATTTTTCCTTCCTCGTAGTGTCGTCATTAGGGTCAAGAAACATTGCAATCAAGTATGGGCCGTATTCAGAAACTTTATCACGAAGATGAAACGATACGATAACATGCGATAACGATGAAAAAGCTCTCGACTCGAGAGATTTCAAACGATCATCAAACGAGAGAGCTTTCCTACTTCCCAGCTCTCGTCCGCCATATTGTTCCAAAATTCGAACCGTATTCCGATTGCATTTACACTTTTTGTGGTCCGTTAACTGGTTCCAAAAAATCTAGAACAGCTACTAATTACCAAAAACAGTCCTCAGACATTGATACATTACGAAAGTAACGGAAATCTAGTGTTAGCAGAATTTTTGTTGTATCAGCGCATAATTACTTGTAAATCTTTCCGATAGGAGGCAGCAGCAGTGGACGATTGAGGAATGACTCTGGAGTGATCATTTCCGATTGATCGTTATCGTATTGTTTTATCATCGTGCTAAAGTTTCTGAATACGGCCCTGTAACGAAAAAATTTCGATTTCCACTCACCTTTGACAGTGAGGGTGGCACTGTACGATCCGGCGGCCACGTCGTTGGTGACAACGCACGTGTAGTTCCCGTTGTGACGGTAGGTGAGGCTCTTGAAAGTGAGGGTGGAGATGGAACCGTCCTCCTCCTGAAGGACGTTGACGTTGAGCTCCCGCTCGGACAGGGGCTCTCCGTCCTTGAGCCAGCGTGTGGTCAGCGGTCCGTCCCCGCCTAGCACGATGCAGGTGACCGCCGTGCGCATGCCTTCGTGTAGGTTGTCGCGGAACATGAAGGTGGCCAGTTTCGGACCCGCTGAAAGGAGGGAAAGTATAGTTAATCAATGTTAAATAATCTGTCTGTCCACGGATTACTAGATACTATACAAGGCTAGCCGAGATACGGAAATCATTAAAAATGTAGATGGCAATAATAGCTGACATCTGGCAAAGCACATCGACAGAGTTGAAGGTGGGGCTTAATGGCACAAAAATTCAACTCAGACACTAATGGCCAACAATCAGAAGTTTGCTTCATGAAAACACGCCTTTATTTTTCCTTAATTTGTCAGTGTGTTATCCTATTGGTTGGTCGGTATAGGTGGGACTTGTGGCGATATTAGCGGGGAAAGTTGTCAAATGGTTTTCATTATTTAAAACTCGGATAGCCTGTTTAGTATCTAGTAAGCCGTGGTCCAACACAAGTTCAGCTCTCGTTTACATTTCTGTTGCCAAGGCAACGGGACTCTTCTAATTTTTCCCGGGGGAAATTGTTGCATTGAATCACTAATCTTCTTTGGTTATTGTTTTAACAGTTCACTAATCCCAGCCTCTAACATATGCGCGCAACTGTGTCAACTCAGAGAAGAAGACCGTGCTTGTGATCTCCAGACATTCTGCCAATAATCCTCCGTCGGCTTCTTTAATCCCCGCCAAATCATAATACAGTTTATCCCTATTTGAAATGAACCTGTCTTGTTGCTATAGCAACCGCAACAATCAGACAACTAGGTGAGAGCTCATCTTGTGTGGTAGACAGACAATAGGTAAAGTTAATATAAGATGTTATTATTCGATTTTTGGTGAATGGCATACAGAAAAAACCCTTCTGTCCGTGCCCAAGCCTCCTCACGAAAAGACATGAACTAGGGTTTTTTGTTTGTAATTTTGATTTCGGTTTTGTAATCGATTAATTCAGAAAGGAAATTAAACCAAATGTAAAATGGTTTAGAAACTATGAGACATTTTAGTTTTATCCCTTAACAGTTCCATTAAATACTAGGTGAAGAGCCGATTCTTCCGACCGTTAATAGCAGCCAATCTCGAAAGAAACAATTTCTCAATTCCCCTGTAGCAGCACATCGATCGTTTAAAACGCCATTACGCTCTGCACACTCTTCAAAAAGCGAGGAGGCTCAAAGACCCCGAGATTGAAGATCGCGATTTTTATTCCTCGAACTTTTACGAGATCACGTGCCCCTCTTTCATTGACCCATTTGCTCAAATAAGTTTCCTGGGCGCCAACAACTCAACCCGACTCTATCCCCCCACCCCCACCCCCTATAGATACCACCCCTCCCCTATTTTGCCCAAACAGCTTTTATGTACATTTTCCACTCCAAGAAATTTACGACTTTTACATCGGTTTATGGTGTTCAACCGTAAATTTTGAGCGTAAACTTCTATTTGTGATTGAGTAGGAGATCCTACTTAAAGCGCGGAGGTTATCTTGTTTGTATAGAGGGATTTCTCCAATAATGTACCTGATCCGGAAATCAAAGTTTTACAACCCTCCAGGGGATTGCAGAAAAGCTAGGTGGGAGTTTTTCCCTAAGTCCCAGGGACAACTGGGATATTTATGATAAGCCTCACCTGACTGCTATCAATTATGTCTCTAACGATTAATAAAATTTTATTCTTTTCTTTTTTTGATAAAAAAAAATAATTTTTTCTGATGGATGGAGTCGCTTGTATGGGTGCTCTGTATCGTATCTTGCCTTCCTTACGAATAAGTGTTGATATTTTAAAGAGAAGATGTAGTTCCTTTTATATTTATTTGAAAGCAAATTTTATTGTTTACCCGTAAACAGTTTTATGATTATATATCATGGTAAAAGGAGATTCTAGGGAGATATATTTTATTTGAGTTTCGTGTATATGGCCTCCAGTCTTTTCCGTGATGTTTACCAGTCTGAGATTTCAGGAAGCCTCACTCTTGCTACCTTTCAGAAATTTCAAACTTGACAAATATAAAATACACACTAATAAATACACACTCAATTTTATGCTGTTATTTTTAATCATAAAAACTTCATTTCAGCACATTTACAAGATTTATTTACGTTTGTATCATTTTATTATATAAATATAACGGTTTAATTAAATCATCTAAATGAATGATATTTTTAACTTTAAAGTTTTATTCTTATTTGAGTACCAATGAATAAACTTACGCTTAAATAAATGTTATGCTAGCGCTTAAAATAAATATTGAATGAACTTTTAACAATTAAATACTATCATATAGTAGCCACATTCGTTTTCTATTCCACGGTATGAACAAATGTGTGTGTGTGAGCATGTTCATTTAGAAGAAATCTACACTATGTATCTCTTTTTCTCGAATAACCATTTAACGATATTTGCAATTTGCATTAAATTTACATGCAAATCAAAAGGTTAACCAGGTTAAATTTACAGTCATGCACATGTAACAATTTTACTCATACAACTCAGTATCTTTCCCACCTAAACAAATACAAATACTTAACGAAATGAAACGGTTTTGTTCATAAAAGCATCCTCATATGTTTTTTTTTTTTTTAATTCGTTCTTTAGTGTCTGATACAGATCTGTCACGGGTCAAAGCACTCGGAAAATGTCATTTCCAATCAGAAAGTTTATATCTAGGCATTTTACCACCACCACAGGCATTTTTCCAACAGCTGCAGTCATTTACTGGGTCCCAGCATTTTTTGAATTCATAATGTAACCTTTTAGAAAGGAAAGTTTCTTAGAGCATCTCGAGAATAATAGGATGAAATATGCATGCAAATGTGGACATAAGTTATTCAAGAGCAGTTGTCTTGATAAGAAAAACTGTGTCGCGTTATTTTTAGTATCGTATATGCTCTCGCATAAATTGAAACGTTTTACATATGTATGGTATCTTTCAAAAAACAAATGTCATGATGTTCTTAAGAAATTAAAACGTTTTCGTTTGTCACTTACTATATTTCCAAGACAATGTAACTTCTTTTGAGAAAATGCCACTTAAATATAAAGTTCAAACACTGTGTTAAATTCGGTATCAGGTTGACTGAATTTCGTGAATTTGTAATACAAAGTTAAAGAAAAAAAAGTTTTTGAATTTTTAACTGTTTTGGAAAATAATGTTGGGGTGATGGCGTTCTCATTTTTTTAAAAACTTCACTGAGTTTCTTAACATTTATGCTCAGACAAAAAATGTTGTAAATACAATGCATACTTTGGTAAAAAAATTTTAAATAAACCAAAAAAAATTATCACTTAAGTTTTTCTGACCGTTATTTACAAAAAAAAACTTTGATAATCGAATTATATATGAATTTATGTCTGTGAATATTTAAGTGAGAGTTTTGAAAAAGGACCTTTGGGACAAAAATTGGAATACTGTTCTTTCTACCACCATTTCACTCTTCTTGTTTAACCATAAAAGCACAGTTCAAACTGGTTTTCTTTTATTCTTTTTGATTCAAAAAGTCGTCGAGTTCTAAATTCAAATTTGTAAAATTACTGAACAAAGTATTTTCACCAAAACTCTAAGGAATATAATGACGCTTGATAACAAACTACAGCTACAATAAACAAAAAAAAATTAAATGACCATAAACAGCATTAAAGCTTAACCTAAACAACTACATTTAATAACCCACTGTAAACAATAAAGAGCAGGGTCATATTTTTAAAAATGCTTTTATTTTAATTTAAACAGCACTTTCATGAAATTAGTCTTCCAAAAACGCATAATAGTACTTAAAATGAGGAGCAATTAGGTATCAAATGATACAAGCTTTGCATTTTCGCATACTCTTACCGCCTTAATTCTTCTCAAATAACCGACTTAAATTAGATTCAATTTATGTAATGCGTCTTTTTTTCCCACTCTCATTTGAGGGCAATAATAACCCATTATCCCGCTGAGAATCGTTCTCATAAAACCAACTATAAATTCCCGGCCATTGATTTTTTACCCAGCACATTAGTAACGCATCTGTGAGTTAACCTTGTTAAGGGAAAACTTTCCACATTTGTGAGATTGCTGACGCTTCTTTCGGGATGGCATTAGTTTAAAGAGGACTACTTCTGGGTTCTAATTTCTGCAGACACATTAAGAACGGATGTGCTGTGAAACATATGGTTAAGTTTAAAGAGATCTTCTTTTGTATCGATAGGGGGGGGTTGTGTATTTAGTTAAAAAATGCAGACGAATACCCCGAATATATTTTAAAGTTGGCTTTCCATAAGGACACATGCATTGGATTTTTGTGTCTAAGTCAATTTTTTTATTATTTCAGTTTAGCTTGTTTTTGCTATCTAGTCTTCATTTAGCTTAATATAAAATAAAAATATTAATTTTGGATTTAAATTTTAAAAAGTACTTGTAATTTTAAAATGAAATTAATTTATTAAACTTTGTATTTTCTTAATTTACAGAATTGTGAGGGGATATGCTTAAACAATTAAAATATCTAGTTCGATATATGCCTGTTAGTTTTCCCATACCCCCCTATTTATTTTTCATTCAGCTTTATAATGATAATCGTGTGTGAAAAAATTTTATATCATGAAAGTTACTTTTTGTATGTGCAAATGAAGGGTTCATCAATTGTCTATGGAAAGTTCATGACTTTTACACAATTTATTAAGTAAAGTTGTCACTTAACTTTAATTTAGGTTCTATATAAGGATTTAAATTAACAAATCATCGTTTACAAACATAACTTCAGACTAGAACCATTTCTTAAGGTCTTTACAAGGGTCAGGTGGGGGTAAAATGAATATAGAGATTTTAACAGTTTATATTTATAAAATAATTTAATGTTTTTCAGATGGTATATTTTATTGAGGCTCATGAAAAATCAAAATCCTAAAAACCAGTACATTTTATTATAAACTGTTAAAATCGTACATTCATTTTACCCCACCTGACCCTAATAACTGTGAAAGGGACGCAATAATGCTCTTATTTACTTTTTATCCAATCTAGTTTTCATCATTACACCAGTCTAGCAACCAACCTAAAATCCACCGACACTAACATTTCCCCATCCTACATCCCCAACTTATCGGGAAAATCCATGCAACCCAAACGTTTCCCCCAAACGTTAAACCAAACGCAAACCAAACCGTTTCCTCCAAAACACTCTCCTACCCAATATATACCCCATCCTCCATACCCAGGCCGCAACAGCAACAACGACCGGCCATAAATGCGGGCCGCATCATAAAGCGCATGTGGTCTCTCCTCACCTCTGACGACGAGCCGGAATGCCCGGGCCGCGGGCTGCATCCCTTGTCCGGAATTGACCTCGCAGCTGTACTGCCCGCTGTCCTCCCCCGGCTGTACGTCCGTTATCTGTAGAGTGCCGTTCGGGTACACCCGCTGTCGCTGGTTGAGCGGCAGGGACCGACCTTCTGAAAAGAGATAAAACAACGGGATGGTGAGATGGTGGGTTGGTGGTAATTGACGCCATGTTTGGCCACTTTTTTTTTGTATATCATTCTTTAGAAAGGGTAAAGTAATAGATAAATTAAACAGTGTGACGTCACGAAGCTCAATAACACTTCCGCTTATATACTAGTTCAAACAGGAAATACGATTCATCATAAATGTTACAGAATACACCGGGAATGTGTTCAAGGGCTTCCTGGTCAAAGTAACAAATTATTTCGGTTGAACTCGTCTATAGAAGAATAAATCCAGGGTTAACAAAAAAAAATATTTTAAAAATCTGTTATGCATGCTTTAGTCTTAGTACATGTAAAGAAAATAAAGCTTTTTGTAGTACCTACAAGGAGAATTGCATGTGTTCAAGTTAAACTATTAAATAAATTATTAAAATTCTATTTTAATTAATAGGCATAGGTACTCCATGTTTTTTTTTAGGTTCGAATGTGTCATCACGATAATATTTTTATGATTGGTTTCTTGCTCAAATATGTAAAATTTTTACTTTCTTGTTTTCAGATATTTGATGAATTTTTATTTTTAATCATTTCTATATTATAAATATATCTCATACCAATCGCGACAAGTGGATAAATTACATATAACATTCTCGTGTTTTCATAATTATAGCAGCAAAGTACCCTTTTGTCACTTCTCTACTCAATCAAGCACGCCAGTATATGAAAATTACATTTATTTACAATCTATTTACAATTTAAAAAATTCTAAACTTACTTAAACTTATCTCAAATAAGTAGGCACAAGCTACCTTAATTAATCTCAAGTTAAAAACAAAAACAAAACACTTCTAGAACATTAATAATTAATTATTGCCAACTTAAAATAATCTGAAAAACAAACAAATAGAGCATTTTCAATCACATGACTCGGCCTAACAACGGCCTTAGCAACGTTGTTTTTGCCCGCCAGTGACATCATGAGGGAATGTTTCCATTGGATGCTTCTAGTTCCCGCCCCTAACAACAGCCTTAGCAACGTTGTTTTTGTCCTCCAAGTGACGTCATGTGCGAATGCTCTATATGAATTAAAAATTCTCTTTAGGAAAGTTGGTTTGAGTTCTTACAAAATAACAATTGTTCTTTAACGAAAGTTGGTCCATTTCCTAACAATAATTATCCGTGGTTAGAAAAAAACCTTTTGGATAAAAATGTTTATTTCTTTTAAATATTTTCAGGAAAGAAGTAAGACACAGAGTAAGTAAAGTAAGTATGAGTAAGTAAAATACAGAGGTTGTTTCGAGTTCATAAAAAATGTAAAAAATATACCATTTTAACAAAATTATGTTTAAATGTGTAGTTGGTTGTATAATATATATGTTATGGGCAAAGTGATTAATCGGGCATTATTAATAATGCCCGGGCAATGTGATAAATTCAGTGGAATTTATGAATGAAATTTGTCACTTTACCCGCCTCCACTTCGGGCATTATAACATATGTTCACAATAAACGTAAACTTCAGGAAATGTGTAATAAATTGTGATCTAAGGTTCGTATATATTGCATTTTGAATCCTTTTTTATTTTACGAACTGCTTCATTCATCCACTCAGAAACAAACTTGTTTTAATAGAGTGTTTTCAGGTGACGTCACAACCGGTTATGTTCTTTTAACTGTGTACCTTCTGTAGGGCTTTTAACTGTTGCTAAGGCCGTTGTTTATCTGTTGCTAAGGCGGTTTTTAAGTATGGGGTCACGTGATTACAAATGCTCCAATAGAAGAATTCCACGGCCAGTCATTTTCTGTAACTGTTAACCTCTGTAGGGCAAAAAACTGTAACATTTCTGTTGCTAAGGCCGTTGTTAGGTCCGAGTCATGTGATTGAAAATGCTTTATACTTCACATCCTCAATAAAAGAAAACACACGAATTCAAATAATCATTCAGTTGCATAAAAAAACATCCTGGTTATAATATATCGCCTGCAGTCAAATGTAAACAAGGCCAAACATGGCGTCTAGAGCACCACAGCTACTCGAATTATACCGAAAAGAAGTTAAGCCGAAACATAACCGCATACATAGTGGCTATTAGAAGTTATTGTTATGTTTGCAAATGCATTCCATAAAAGGTAACATATTTTGGCAATCGGTGCGTTCTAGATAGATGTTACATTCTAATGCGTAGAAGAAACATTTTCCTTCTTTATTAAACCGTCAACAATGAAAGAGACAACACAATATTTATTGCTGTCTCTGTTTATCTAAATGCAGAATTTTCGGTTCCTTTATAAAAGGTATGATTATAAAGGAAAATATTCTTATATGATAACTATTCCTTTCATATTATATTCAACTAAGATTAATTGAAGGAAGATATTAACTCTGATATTTTTAAACTGCCATCTGTTTTTATACTATATAATTTCGAAAAATTCAAAAAGCTTGGGAAAAAAAAGATTAGTAAACCCCCAACATTTTTAACATCGAATTTTTATAGCACAGATTTAATAAGAAAAATTATTAATGATTCAATTTAAGATCCATGTTTTAAACTTTATCAATACGAATTTCTTGCAAGATGATGCAAAATGATCTTGCAAAAATGATAAAACAAAATTTCAGGTTTTTATTTTATTTAGAAATTACGTAATTGGGAAAAATATACTTTTGACATCCAAATAGAGCATTTTCAATCACATGACTCTGACCTAACAACGGCCTTAGCAACGTTGTTTATTCGCCAAGTGAAGAAAAATGTTAGTCGTTTCTTTTTAACCCACGTTTTATTCAAATCCACTAACGCATATTTCACGTTGAGGTTTATTTACCACCAATAAGCTAAATGCTTTCGACGCAATTTGCTACATGAAATGTTTTTATATTTTAAGTTGGTGGCCTATCTATACATTTTATGGTTTACTTCTTTTTCCAAAATACCAATAATTAGCTCTAGTTTTGTGCTCCTCGCATTTCTTGTGGTTAGGAACTCCAATCAGATATATATGGAGTAACCTCTCTCTATAGGGAGCTGGATGGTAGCATGAAGATTTAATTAAGGATCCAACCATTCCGAAGAAAAAAAAACATACTGATTACGTGTTTATCTGGGTAAATGTATTACTTCTAATGACTCCTATCTAATTAAGATAAACTCCAAGAACCCTTCCCCATTTCTCTGAGGTAAACACTTTTTACACTGGTTATATTTTGTTACAAGTTTCGTTTCGGCGTTACTTGACTGGGATTGGGCGAAATCTCGCGGTAAAATAAACTTTTTCCCGGTGTTGGTGAGGGTTAGATGTTTAGAAACTGTAGCGCTGTTATTTTTTTTTTACTCCAGAAACAACAAAGTTGTCTCTGTGGTAAATTAGGTAGAATAATTAAATTAACCAGGGTACGTTTTGAAAGTGTTTTTCGTAATAAAGAGAAAAATAAACTCCCCATAATTAAAATGGAGTTAATTACTTCAGATGATCATATAGTTCTCTACTAACTCATGTGGATGGATACTTTTAAGTTTAAATTAAAAGGCAAATTTAATTTTCTTTTCGGTGTCCAGATAACGACAATCTTTCATATAAATATTTAAGTTGCCTTATCTTAAATTAGTTATCGAAGCACATTTAATTACTTATTATTTTTCGATTTACAATTTTTGAACTTTTTATCTTTTAAGGGGACAGCTTGGCACTTGAGTAACATTCGTCAAAAGTTTTTGAAAAATTTGGGGACATCTTTTTAATTTCAAGTTTATTATTCTAAATAATGTATCGCGAAAAGAAGTGTCATTTGCTCTTTTTTAGGACGAACAAATATCTCAATTAGTGTTAAGTTAGATTTAGTTGGTATTATAATAATAGTTGTTTAGAGTAAGTTTTTACAAATGATGTAATAAGTAAAAAAACCTTAATACTTTTGTATTGTTTTAATTCAAAGCCTTATTTATTGAGGATTCAGAAAAATGTTTTTTTTTTTTTTTTTTTTTTTTAAATGTCTACTCTAAAATAAAAAGGTTTAGAGCAATGCTTGTTTTGATTAATACAATTTCACAAATAATGCTAGTTTTAGTTTTAGAATTATCAAGCTTTAACATTAGAATACTTAGGCTCAAATTAAAAGTATAATTTTTTTTTGGCAAATAAAGTACGTTCCTCTGTTTATGCTACAACTGTTTTCCATATCTTCTTTAAACGCACGATACTGAAGTTCAATTGTTATCAACATAAGTTTTAGTAAAAATATGCTCGTATAGTACCTGGCATTAAAATACAATTTCATGCATAATATCAAACGTTTCCCTTTCATTTGTTTAGAAAGTATTTTTGGATTCATAGAAAAAATAAATGCATACTATAAAACTCATTAATTAATTCATCAATAAAACATAAAAGAAGAAGTTCATATTCTAAACTAATTACTATTTTAAAATCCTAATTGATTAAATAAATAAACAATACAAATAATAAAAACACGTTAATTAAACATGATGCGAGTAACCTTAGTAGCAAATCTCCATTATTAAAATGGGAAAGAGAACATCACGTGCTTCACTTAAATTCTTTAACATCCATTCGCCTAGTGGTTGATTCCTTAAGCACTTTGCAAAAATGACTTCAAAGAGGAACACTTAGGTTGGAAACGTATTCAATGAAGGATTAAATTAAATTTTCAGTCAAGTTAATCAGCCTAAATGCTCGTATAATGACTGGGATGACTACATTAACAGAAAGAAACTCGTTCAAGGTACCTAAAAGAGAAAACAATACAAAGAGGAACAGTGGTAATCTTTTCTTTATAAACGCTTTAATTTCAAAGGTTTTTACGGAACAAAAGTACCTCGTTTATAATTAATTAAAGAATAAGGGTAAATAAAACACCTTTGATGTTTTTCAGCATTTCGCATTTTACCTTTTATTCTTTTTCACTTAGTGATTTCTTTGCCCAAGTACTTGGCTTATTCTCGGGTTCTTTTATTTGAGATAACTGTTTAAATTCGTATTACTTAATTAAATGAAGTTTTATCAGTTTCTTTTGAATTTTAAACGTTAAGAATGTTTAAAGGGTTTGTTTTTAGTTCTAATTAAAATATTTGAGAGTAATGAAGAAAAAAAGAACTTCCCCACGTATTATTTCTTAGAAACAATTTCAATGGTAAAATTCCATAAGGATTAATTTGCCTTTTCTTCTTGAAATACAATTAATATATTTATTTTTTAAAATATAAAAATCAGCGTATTAGTATTACAATTTATAAAATGTACGGAAATATGTTTAGAATAACAGCTTCTTATTATAATTTATACAAAAAGTCATAACTTCAAATAGCTTTTCAAATGAAATTTAAAAAAAAAAATCGTTTTATATGACATAGCAAATAAAGTTGCTGTTTTTTTAAAAGTAAAATTTAAAATGGAAATAGGATATCACAATGTACTTTAATTCTCAGAAACACATTAATGAATAAAGTTAGTATTGGTCTCAAATCCCTTTTTCAAGTTTATTAAACATAGTATTTATTGCAAAAAGTAAAATAAAATATTTTATTTCTGACGAAATGTATGAAACTAATATTTTTGAAAAACTGTTTCCAATAATTTCCTACTCGTAAATAAGAAACCAAATGTAGTTTTTCAAAGGAAATTTAAACAATATTTTCATGTGAGCTTACAAATATAATGCAGGTTGCTTTTAAATGAGAAAAAAAAAAATAAATAGAAATTTCACTATTATATTATGTTTTTTAAATACAAAATTTAACAAAAGTATAAAAATCACAAAGTAAAGTAATAGAAACAAGAATTATATTCATTGGAGAATTTTAAGCGCAGGATAACTACATTTTGTAAAGAAGGAAGTCATCTCTCTTGTTTTATAAACTTCAAATTATTTAAAATATTTTTACTCATTTAAAGATATTTTATTTGCCCACATTTATCATAAGTCCATTTGATTTTTTCATAGAACAATAAGAAATAGCTTATATTTTTATTGCATTTAACTGTGCTACTTCTTAAACATTTGTGCATACATTCAAAATTTAATCAAAGTGCCTTCTTCAAGCTTTATTATATCAAGACTCTCTGAGAGTACAAAAATAAAAAAAAAATCCCCCCTTTTTTTAGCGAATGTAATATTTTCTGAAAGTTCAGTGCCTACATTTGCAATTCATATTTTGTCAAAAAGTGAGCCATTAAGTCGGAAAGTCCTTGTTACTCTAATGATTTCAAAGAGCGAAGTTTGAAAAGCAGGAAAAAGTGAAACGTAGAAAAGTAGAATATTTCTAGCACACGCTAAGAGACACACTTAAAAAACCTTTCCTTTGAAAGTATGTACAAAATAGTTCAATAAAAACTGAACTGCATGCATATGTGTGACTGCAATTTCCATTTCAAAGGTAGAACATACAAAAGTACGCACGTGAATAATAGCTGAATGCTATTTTTTTTACTGATTTTTATAAACATAAAGAAGTTATTTAAGTTTTAAAATAGGTCACCTTCATTTTGGTTGTAAAATCATTCAAATCATGTATTTATAGTTATTTGAAAGTTTTACTTAGTATTTGAACATAAAAAATTCATTACTTGTCTTTTAACGCCCTTGAGCAGTTAGATCCCAAACGTTTATTCTTTGTGTTTAAAATGGATTTTTTGAAGATTGATTGATTGATTTTTTGAAGTGAACCTGAAAACATTGAATTATTTTGTAAACATTTAAGTCACTTTAACTCATTTTTCTTAAGAAACGTATGTTTACATCAATAAAAACCTAGATACTGTGTTTCCGCATTATCTCTATAAGTGGTTTATTAAATAAAATAACCACTAAACTCCAAATGCATTTCAATACAATTTTATAATTTCAAAACTTAAAGCAGAGTTAATAAATTAAACCCTCACAAACTTACACAAGTTTTAATTTGAGCCAAATAACGCAGTTCTTATTTATAAAATTATGAAAAGCTTCTTCTTCGTAAAAGCAGCGTACTTTATCTATTCAATTTTAAAATCTGTCATTTACATTATTCTTAAGGTTTCAAATATACCGATGAAGAAGAAAAATTATGTTTTTTTTTCGTTGAATATGCTTTGGGATTTTCTCCAGTCCCAAAACTTTTGCTCCTTCGCTTTTGCAGCTAAACCTTTGGTGGGAACATGAGCACCTGGGTACTTCGTGTAACCTTTATTAAGCCACACCGGGATTTCTCTGTACACACAGAATAGGGAAAATCTGAGGTCCTTTATAGATTGCTCTGTGTTTGAGTAGGAACATAATTATAACCCTCGGGAAGATTGAGGGTTTACACAGTTTTAATGAAGGCGTGAATACTCGTTATAATATTCACCTAGGTGGCCATGTTCGGATATTAATGGGTTTTTGGTAGGGAAAAATGCTTTCAGCAGAGACGCTTATGTTTGTAATGTTTTTAGTTTGTTGATTAGTTTCGATAAAAAATGTTTAAGTAATGCAGAAAATATGGACGTTTCTGCAAATTTTGATTAATATTACGTTCCTTAATCCAACTTTAGAGAATTTTAGTAAAGATTTGACCTTTAACTTTTTTGAGGAAGTAGTTGGTTGGTTGATTGGTGGGTTGAAAATACTGGTTTTTGCTTGAGATTGTAGTCTCAGCTTTTACCAGTGCTCCTTTATTTGTGAAGTAGTTTAAAATAAATTTTTAATACTTAACCATAAGTTAGGGTCTTAATCTATATAAATCTTTCTGATTAATGATTTTTTTTTAAACTTGGTAATACTTTTATTGTCACTACTTTCTGTCTTTCTCTAAAAAGTTCTTCCTTTATGATATGTTTTTAGTTCGAAAAAGAATGTTTACTTCTAATAAAATTAACTATTGTTTTCTGTTTTAAATTAAAGTTTTAACTTATTCATGGTGCGCTTTTTAATTCGCATGTTTTTTAGAATGGAAGGTTAACCCAAATGCGATTCAATAGAATCTCACAGCAGAAAAAGAGGTAATAAACGACATAAATTTAAAATAACCTTGTATTTTTATTAATTAAATGTTGTTTTCATTTATTATATGTTAATAAGATGTTGCACGGATATATTTTAACCAAACAATTTATTACATGGAATCTCCGAAGCGTAATGCCATTAGAACCTGTAAAAATACATATAATCCCGTTTAATCTTCAGTTTGATTGCATTCGGTAGTGCTTCTCGCTGCCACCCCACACACCCGAGTTCTGTTCACGGGTTGGGCAAGCCAGACTCTGCCTTTCATCCCTCCGGGGGTCGATAAAATGAGGACTAAGTTTACTTGGGGAAACAACTTTTCCTCAGCTGACTGACTTTCAGTCGCACGTTCCGTAACAGCTCTGTTCAAAGCCTCACCCAATGAGGATGGTTTCCATAAGTATCTCATTATGTCCCTTACACCTCTTTTAGGTGTTTGTTTTCTCTTTTTATATGTTGTTTTCCCAACTTACTTTGAAAATATAGTTTAAAAATAATTTTCACTTCCTCTCATCTTTTTACCAAGCCTTATAGAAAATAAGTCATGAATACCATATTTAAAATTCAGGATTGTCTTTTGTCAACATGTCTAAAAACCACATCGGCATTGCAAGCTGCTATTTCGATCCATTTATAAATAAAGAACAACGGGTACACTCTAGTGTCCCCTTTTTTTACAAAGGTAGGTAGAATAATAACCCAAGTAATTTATTAGATGCTCAGAAAAGATGTGCATATATTTATCTGAAATTCCAACACGTGTCAGTTTTCTTTAAAAAATTCTCCGAAATATTTGTCTGAATAATCGGAAACTTACATATTTTTCCTGGAAAACTGATTAACAAAATTCCTATACAGAACAAAAAAATTATACATTTTTGGTAACGACGTTGTGCAAATAGATATTTTAGGATTTTTCCCTGATACTATTTTTCTGCAACGCAAAACAATTTTAATAAACTAGCATAACTTATTTTTCTTAGAATATGAAAGAAAAACTATGGAATTTATGAGGATTCAATGGATATTATATCTATCTTTATTCACAAAGCATAAGCATTTCTAATATTTGTAAAGCTGAAAAAAACGAGCAAATTACAACAAATGAAAAAAAATTGACATGTTAATCACCAAGGGGTCAATATATCTATAAAAAATGAACGCCACACACACACACATTGTTAAACATTAAAAGAAACCCCTACACATTTTAAACATAAGAATTCTACTTTATCATGACTATTATATATTTTTTAATGCTTTATCGTATTTATGCTTAAGACCCCAAACAGGTATTGTGACTTTTTCCCTTAGAAGATGAAAATGATTCTAAAATGTTAAACCATTGTAAAACTGCCTGTATTTGAGAAATACAAGCATTGGCAAGCATCAAAGTGCGTTTGGGGTCATTAAGAATGTAAAAGTTGCAAAATACATACTAGATAATCTTTTTAAATACTTCAATTAGAACCATATAGCTGTGATTTTAAAGTAAACATTCGAGTAACGCTGTTTGAAACTTTCTAGTATAAAATCTCTTATTGTTATCAATCGGATATTGTTATCATTCTGTTCTGGGACAAAAATGATCACATTAAGAAGAATCGACTGTATTTTAAAAATTAGTGGTCTACAATAATCATACCGGAAAAAAAAAATTGTAATTTTTCTTTAAAAAAATATTTTTTTCAATTTCGAAAGAAAAAATTTCCAGCATCGCACATACTTCATTACTAAAATTATACTTATTAAAACTTATTACATTTAAGTACTCCAGTACTGTAGTGCATATTTTAACTCGTATGCATATTTTTTTTCATATTGGCATCTAACGTAACTTTGATATTATACATTATATCATTCATTAAAATAAAATATTAAACCCAAAGTAAGCGGGAAAAGTAAAATACTATCTCCTGTGCATCATATACAGTTGGTATTAAATACAACCTTTTTACATAGTGATCATTTTTTTAACCAAATGTTATTCCTATGCCAATTACATACTGCACTGACTAAAAATCATGATTACCGATCTAAATAACTACCCCTGAGCAGACTCCCCATTATGCAGATGTGATCTTTTAAGCTCCCGTGTGAATGTGATCCCTTAAGCCAGAAATTGTTGTCTCAGGCACTTATAAAAGCAATAATTACTCTTACTTACGATCTTGATAAACACGAATAGAAATACCAACTCCGCCCCATAACAGAAACTAGTACTAATTTGTCTTCGTTAATTGCGTAGAATTATCTCCCCAAACACAAAATCCCTCTGGATTCGCCCCTTTCACACATCACCAGAACAATCAAGTGAACTTAGGAACTTTTTTCCTCTACTGGAAAGATGCTTTAATTTATGAATCATGCTTCCGCGATTCGCTAATCACCAGGCTTAATCATCAAAGAAACAGTCGTATAAGTACATAGCTACCGGAATACGCAACGTTATTTTTCCCTCATTTAAAATTCCGGGCCTCATTCGAAATCAGGGACACAAACAAATTAACCCCTCCTCGAAGAATCGTCTTTAGAAAAGAACTAATTGCCATTTCCATTTCCGTAAGAAAGCTTAAAAAGATTTCGGTTTCGGACTGGGCTCTCGGTTAAACATTCAGAATAAATTCCCCTGGACATGGGGAAAAAGTCCTTCAATTATTCCCTTAATTAGGGATAAATCCCTCGCTCGCCTCTGGAGTGCTTCCACTGCGCGGATGGTGGGGATTTTCTTCTCTTTTTTTCCCCGGAATTTTCACCTTTTAAATCCTGGACCGCCCGAGATTCCCACCGACTCCCATATGAATGTTGAGGCGGTCAGGCCTGAAAGATTTGAGTTAAACGGAAAGTCCCAGGGCGCTGTGAACTTTCTGGAGAGTTGATTAAATGAGCATTCTTGTCGAGAATTTTTTGGGAAGGACTGAGAACGGTACATTGAATATTTTAATCTATTCAAAGGACGGGAAGCATAATTATTCATTGTTTTCATCCTATTTAAATGTGTCACAAGCGCTTTTGGGTTGAAAACGGGATTATATGCGTTATTTTTACAGGTTCTAATGGCATTACGCTTCGGAGATTTCATTTAATAAATTGTTTGGAAAGTATAGCCATGTACAATCGTATTAAAATACGATAAATGAAAACAACATTTAATCAATACAATACAAGGTTATTTTAAATTTAGGATTGAAAAAGGTCGTTTACTACATCTTTTTCTACTGTGAGATTCTATTGAATCATGTATACAATATGCTCTGTACTTCAAGCATTTGCTATGATCACGTCATATACTTTAATAAACAGTATAATTGAAATAAAAACATAACATAAATTTTTTGTTAATATATTTTAATTGGTTTAGGCTTCGACCAAAAAAGGAGAAAATACATTTACAAAGTTAAAAATTACACTTCTTTGAATTTTAAGATTTATTTACCATTCTTCCAGCTTAAGAAGAAGCAAAAGTGTTTGGGATGTGTTAGACCCCATAATAACAGGCAATACGCGACTTTTTCAACAGTGTTGGAAGCTTTAAACTAACCAAGGAAATGAAAATTATGAATGCATTGGCATTAAAACTAAACGTATTTCCAATATGCCAAAAATTTTTAATAAATAATTGTACGGAACAACATTATTAATTATTTTAAAAATAGCCGAGGTTTAGAGGTATCCGTTAAATTAAGGCTGGGGCGTATACCATAAAAATTTATTTCGGGAAGGGCCCAAAATTATTCTTTATCCGCTCCTATACATATTTAATAGGTCCAAGGTAGCTTTTAATACACTTTTTGGTATAATTTGCGTCTTAAAGAACTAAAAATTATAAAAGTTGGGAGTAATTAAGTTCCAAGTACCAAAGGGGATTCTGGGGGTATTCCCTCAGAACATTTATGAAAATGTGACTCCAAAAAAACAAACAGGTTTTTAACTAGTTTTGGTACACTTATTCCTAATTTTGGATATGCATTTTTAGATGTGATTTGTATTTTTATAAACTTGTTACAAAAAAAAAAAAGTTTTGAATAATAAAGTTTCAAGTACAAAAGGAGGTTTAGGGGTCCTCCTCCAGAAATTTTTTGGAAATTTGACCCTAAGAATGGGGGGTTTTACTTAGTTTGATACACCAAGTCTAAAGTTCGGAGAAGGACAGGTCCCTGAGTTTTTTTAAGCTATGAATTCCACTTTTAATGAAAACTTAAAACGGTGTAAATGTCTTTTGCAGTCAATTTTTCTTTGTTAAATAACTCGCAATAGGTATAATGAATAGGGTCATATTTCCTAATACTTTACTCAATTTATTATGTTAATTTAACCGTGCCCATAACAACAACTTTCTAAAAACGCATCCGAAAATCTACATGGCACATAACGTGTATTCTAATTTCTTCTTCTCGCAAGGAAAAAACATTAAAATCTGGACCCTAAATGAATCTTGAAATTACAAGGTTAGATTCCATTAATCTTAATATTTGCAGAAAAGAACATCATTTGCCTGAAACTGAGTTTCTTCTATGCTAAGCTCTTTGATACAGAGTTTTTTTTTCTTTTTTTAGTTCTTCGGTATGAAATATGATGGAAGAAGTTTGTTACAGGGCTCGTAATGAAACTACTCACTGTACATTAAGATTAATTTTGCTGTGTTTCCTTAAGCTAACCATGCCGTTTAGGTTCAAAAAGCTGTGTGAAATTCTCGGTAAAAATGTGAAAGGAAGATTAAATCATGCTAAGCACTTCTTTCTGTTCAAGCATTATGGAAGGAAATACCTTGCAGTTGAGGATTTTTGAGCCGTTATTTTGTTAAACATTCTTTACCAATAAAAAATTAAACTGATAAGGGTAAAGTAGAAATTTTCTTATTTTTAAAATTTCATGTTAAATTCCGCCTTTTATTTACAGTTTTACTGCGGAAATAGCTAATTTGACTCATAAACAAAGTAAAAAAACTGTATTTTTATTTTTCACATGTCCATGCAGTTTTTTGTGATAAAATAGTAATAAAACTTTTTTCGCAATAAAATTCTTTGATAATTTATTATTCAATCTTTAAAAAATGTGCAGTAAGTAGTTAAACATAGTTTACAAATAACTTGAATACAATTTTTTAGAATGTTAACTTTCGTTATCACGATACCTTTAAAATTTCTATGATAAATAATTAATCGGTACATGGTACATAATTAAAGCTTATTAAACCACAATGTTTTACTTGTATACATATTACATAAAGGATGTAGGTAAAAAACTGTGTTAATTTTTTTTTCAAATAAAAAAGTCCCAAAAAGTTTCTCGTAGATTAATTTTGCAAACAAATTTCAACCATTCTAAACATACCTAATAAAGCTGAATATTTCAAATACGTATTAAGTATGCTTATGAGATTCGTCATTAAAGAATTAAAAATGCAATAAAAGAAGAAGAATAAAAGTGTTATGGTCTTAGTAAATTTTGCTTGAAAACTACAAAAATTGGTCAAAAGTGTTTTTAAGTTTCTAAAAACATACGATCGATAAAAATTTGACAACATTACTTTGAAATTCTGAGAGATTCATCTCAGAGCACAGGAAACAAAATCCTGAACTACAAAACTTTATTCGAATTATTCGTAAATTTTTTATTTCACATTTGCGAGGTCCTTTAAATCCCTTACCTCTCTCCACGTACACATTGTTAAGAACAGATAAACCTCCATAAAACATGCAAGCCCCAAAAGAAAACAGAACACTAACAAAAAAAAATCACCCTTCCATTAACAAATTACGAGCCCACCACTAACAGCCGCAAAATATAAACTTTAATAATAAGCCCCCTACCCCCACGCCCCCCCGTACTTTTTGTTTCGAACGCAGCAGATAAGGTTCTTTTTTTTCCAAAAATACCTCCCGCATTAATTTTGCAGCGAAAAATGTTTCCCCGGGATCATATCCGTCGTGGGACTACGGGGTCCTTATCAGTAGCTTGCTCTCTCTCTCTCTCTCAAAAATAAAGTTGAAAAAAAAAATAAAATTCCAACTATTAACGTGGACCGTGCCTTTAAACTAAAGAGAAAGACCGAGGGAAACTCTTTGGCAACTGGGCGTGTGTTGGGTAATGAATGATAAATTAATCGCTGTGTCCCTCGGTATATGAATAAATAATAAAATTATTTCTCGAAGGGAGGTCTCCATTACTATTGACTGCTACTTTCTGATCCATTAAAATGAGGCTTAATGATACGAATAATCTTGCAAAAAAGCGCCTGAAAGCGTTTTGTAATAGAAAACCTTAAAATGCGTCTTTTGGATTAGTTTTATACAGAGTTTTGGGAATATCGTTTTTGCGTAGTATTTAGAAATTATGTTTACTATATTTTTAACAGGCAAAGATATCTGTTCTTTTTATGGGAAACGTGCAAGTTATTTTTTGCTTTCGATGTTTAATTTAAAATTTTAGGAATGTTACGCTATGAGGAGAACTTGTGGCTTAGCGAGTTTAAATTACATTAAAGATTATAATTGCGATAGTTTGAAAGTTAATGACACAAACCTATGTTGTGGGTTTTCAGTTCATTAAAGTTAAAATATTACTCTAGGATTATTCGTTTTTCACATTTTCAAATGTTATTCATACTGAAGTGAAAAGTTTTAATTCAAGGAATACAATCGTGATGGGAAATTAAAGATTCTAAAAAATTAAAAATATTATAGAAGGAAACAGAAATCTAACTATTTTAAATTAAGGTAGAACCGTGTGTGCAACAGTATCATAAAAAATACATGAATTATTTACAAATTGATATGAGGGACCACAAAAATTAAAAGCATACGCAATTCAAGAAAATATTATTTCCTTTTGAATTTTGCTGATTCATTAGTCCATTCTTACAAATTTAAAGATTTCAAAGAGGAATAAATAGCTATAATTCACAAACCAGACAATTAATACTGACTAACACAATTTTATCCCTATAAAGTGAAAGTAGTAATTTAATTTATAATACTTTCATTTCATATCATCCCAACTACAAGGATATCATTCAAAACAATAAATTCCACCTAAACAATGAATGTATAATCCATAAGAGATTTTCTCTCAAAGAGGTTATTAATCTATAATGAATTAGAGATCAAAGAAAAATAGCTTTGATGTATCGAGCGAAATAGATTGCCTGTAGACATGATCCCTTATCTGGTATTTCTTTTTAATTTCCTGCATCATCCCAAGTAAAAAGATACAGCCTCAGAACTTCAGCCCTCTCATCTTTGATTGGAAGGATATGTGTAATCACATAGCTTGGTTTTGTTTGCAATGAGATCCAGTTGTGCTTCCGTTATGCGATAGATCATAACAAGTAATATGAAGTTTCTTTCCTTAGTACTATCCTCCTATGGCCATTTTGTATGATTAAAGTAATGAGAAATACAGTTCTGGTTATCACCAGATCTATACTTGAAGGAAATTATTTCTGTTCTCATGTATGTAGGGAGAATGGGGTAATAAGAAACATTTTTATTTCCTGCTTTGTGTGAGAGCCTAAAAATCTGAAAAAAAAAATCACAGAATATTTTTTAAGACTAATTATATCCCATAAACATTTTTATCGTTTTGGAATAATTATTTCAGTGAAAAATTCCCGTTTGAAGTTGATGCAACCAGCAAAATTATCCACCATTATCCATGATTTTTCAACTTCCTCAATTTATCTTGTTTTTGCAATTAAATTAATTATCTTGGAATTTTTAGTGAACTTATTTTAGAGGTTGAAAGGGCAATATAATTCAATTTTTATTCTTCAATTCACCCGCGTTTCTTACTACCCCATTTAAACAAATATTTGTGTATAATAATAAACTATTTTATTTTATCCCTGTAAAAATTTATTTATCGTATTTTTCTCTTTATCATTTCAATATTTTATTTTTTTATTTTGTTTATCAAGTTAAAAAGTAAACGATTCAAAACAATAGGAATGCCATCTCGTTTATTTCAGAATGGGAGTTTCAAAAAAGAAACACCCTGACAACCGTCGAAAGCATGCAAAAAATAATGGGTATAATGAGGCATGTTACTTTCATAGTTAATTTATGTATCTGCAGCATATTTTATACGAACCGCACATAACGAAAGGTTCTTATATGAAGAGTTAACTAGAATCTTTTTCCAAGAGAAAATTTTCATAAACTTCGTTTTTCTTCTGCTTATGGAATTCCGCGAAAAAAAAATAATAATAGAAATTCTTTCCCAGCAATTTACTTCCACTTCTATTTGCGGAAAGCGGGAAAAACAACATTTTCTTTCAAAAGCCTTCCCCAGCTTTTTTCTCTTCCAAAGATTTGTTTATAATGAGAGGTTTGCGTTCAAACCACTCTTTGTTCCACAGAACTCGCAAAACAAAATGAATGAAGTTGATTATTAAAAACCTCGACTTAAGCCAAGCCCACAGGGCCCACCCCCCTATATATATAAAACGAACTCTCGGTTCCAAAAAGGCAACCACTATTGTTTCGAAAGAGTCGACGAAACAAACAACTTCAAAAATATTCAAAAAAGTATCGGATGCCGAACGAAGAAAAAATGACGTCATGAAAAATAAATGGCCTTCGAGAAGGGAGAATAAAAGATACTAGGCTGAGCAAATCTTTCTTACACTTTATTGAGTTTCTTTGCCCAATAAACAAAGAATAACAGTAAGAATTGTCAGAATTTCCTTTACGTGTACTGCCACCGCGTACGTATTAACTGTAAAATAAAAAAAATAGGAATCACGAAGCCGACTTCTTTTTTTGTCGTGTTTCTTAAAGTAAAAACTATGAAAAAATAAATGTTAGATGAGAAGGAAAGCCGACCCCCTACTCGTTGTATTGACCAGTTCGCTTGGCTGTTTCGTTCTTATTGGTCCCGTTACTTCTTCTCCTCGACGTTTTCTTTGCCGTTATGATTAGTGTAATGTTCGCAGATGTTTCTTTGGGTAATATTTCAACGGGTAATATAAATATCGCGATGTATAAATAGGTTGTTTACATCGTTTTGTTCGAATTGCGAATAATTTTTGGGATACAATCGTAGTCTGTTCCTCCCACTCTTATTTGAAATGTAAACAGGGAAATAATAAGAGTGATTCCGTACGTTGACAAATAAGTAGCGTTTTATTGTGTCCACCAAATTTGGTAAAACTTCTACAGAAAAAATACTCTTTAATTTGTTTCATTGGAAGTAATACGGAATGGTTTTGTTATAATTGTTACCAGAATGGATTGGTTGGTTGGTGTCTTGTCCATGAGAGAACTTTATGTAACCAGGTGTATTCACAGCTACCAGAACGGATTATCTTTATTATAAATTTAATATGATTAAATACATAAATAATGTGTATGTGCGGGTATTTTATATAAATCTTCAGTTTTTCTTACGATCCGTATCAAACTTGGTGCACATAGGCAAAAAAAAATCCAACGGAACACATAGGCTAAGTTGCAATATTTAAATGAACCCTTCACCCACTGTTATCCTTTTTCCAGTTATTTTGCTGAAATAATTTTATTTTTACCGAGAAAAAATCTGCTCACACGTTACGAAGTAAACATAAATTCAAAATACAAAATGTTTTTTCAAAGAACACTAGATTGAAAAGTCTATTTAAAAACTGGTGAACTTGTAGCAACAGCTAACTTCAAAAACTTTACACAGTTCTTTGTTGCTGGGAACGCTCAATTACTATTCTTAAAATCCAAGTCAATGCAATGTTAAAATTTTAAAACATTATGCCTGATTTGACAGTCAATCTAACTTCTAACACATGGGGTATATTTAAACAGCAATATTATGTATCTAGTCTTGTGGAAAATAGAAGAACAAATGCAGTATCCTATCAACAATATTTCAATCAAGACTGAAAAACATTTTTATCACCTTAATTCGAAACGATTAATCAATAAAAACAACTCGTACCTTTAGAAATAAATCGGTTTTAGCACATGAATTGCTTCAAAAAACTATTATTCATCTAGGCTTCAAAATTCAATGAAAAAAAAAGTAGAATCCCATACAAAATAATATCAAAACATATGTATCCTAAGAACATACCGCCATCATGATAAAGAACTGAATATTTTTTCTGACCGATGCCAGATTCCTCCGTGTAGCGATTTTTCTAATAGCAATTCTCGTGCTTTCTCGATACAATCTCCTTGTTTGAAGAGCTGATGGACTGGGCGTTTTCAAATTGGGGACATTTCTCCCCAGATATTAGGGAAGCAGGACAAATACCATCTACGAAGTAAGAGTGTTTTTGATGGTGTTTGAGTTTTAGAGATAGCTCGAGCTATCGAAAATATCAATGATTCTTGAAGTAATGCATTTAATAAATATTTCGTTTAAAAGGTTTATTTTCTTTTAAATAAATTGCGATACTTCAAATAGATATTTGTTTAAAATGATGGTGGAGGATATTCATACTTCGTATCTAAATACTATTTTTTGTCCTTAATGTATTTGATTTTCTGTTAGTATAAATAGTTTCTCTACAATAATCATGGAACTAGAAGACTGAGGAAGAGCCGTATCGGGAAACGAGTGAAGCATTCCCTGTAACCGCGCCGCCATCTTGGTCCATCTTAGCCCCATAAAAACATTGCGTTTTCCCATGTAAAGCAATGGGTGATTCCGTATTTTATAGTAATATTCGTGAATATGTTTGTTAAATGATTGCATTCAGTCAAAGAACAGTGTTCTGCCGTTCAGCGGAATAAATAGTGAAGACGATTCTTAGAAAACGTTTTAAACTATTCATGTTCTAGTTACTTGTCTCATTCTGTTCAAATGTGTTTATGCAATAATGTTTCTTTATTTTATGTAAATAATGAAATAATTGAATTAAAGATTTATGTAATACTGTTTGAAATGTTAAATAATTGATGAAATAATATGTTTAAGTTGTGTTGCTTGGATCTGTTTAATTTATATGTTCTTGGATGTTACGACGACATGTTAACATTCTTATTTTAAAATATTATTAATAATACTAATATTCTTTTTCTTCAGTCTTATATTTATATGTGAAGGCTGATTGTAAATTTCTAGCAGAAAATCCACGGGTTACATTTTAACCACTGGGGAAGTTTCTTATTACATACTTAAAAACAAAGTTTATTTAATATTATAAAATTGTCTATAAAATGTTAATGGCATTTTTAAAATTTCAGATCAACAGTGAATCAGAATATGAATTATGCATATAGAATATGAATTTCGAGAATAAGAACTAAATTGTAATTATCTCGACTGCTTAATTTTCTAACTATGATATAGCCCATGGAAAATTTGTATTTTCTTTTTGCTTGGACCCCTGGAAGATATGATGAAAGATTTTTACTATGAAAATCTTTTAATAAAAGATATATTTGCAAAATTGGAGCTCAATCAAAATCTTTGCATCAAAATTTACTTCTGACAAAGTTGTTAAAAATAAAAACAGTGAGAAAAATATCTCCAAGAATTTTTACAAGTTACAAAAAATATTTTGTTACAAATATTATTATTTTTTTGAATAACTTATTTTGCCTCAAATTATCCTGGGTTTTGATACCTATTTGAAAAAGAAAAATTATACAAAATCCTTTCTTTTACTGCTTTTACGAAGTAAGTAGCATGTTTTTTGCTTTTAAAAAATATCAAACTTTACTGTTTCAAACTTTCTTTTGATAAAAAGTTTTTAAAATAATTTACTTATTTGTTTATTATTCTTATATTTTCAATAAAAAATTTCTAAAAAGTATTTTTATCTTGTTTTATTTCTAAGTTCATTGAAAATATGTTTAGTGTTTTAAAGTTTTAATTGTGTCAAGAAGTTAAATTTTCAAAGGTAAGTAAAAAATGGTAACTATTTTATGGGAAATAATAGGGCAATAATATGCCTTTAATTTTTTTTTTTGAATTGGGAACTGCCTAAATTTGTAAAGCAGAAAGATCGCGTTCTTCACTTTCATCGCTCAAAACGAAAAGCGCGTTAGAAACGGCAAACATCGTGAATCTGCGCGGCCGCCATGTTACTGCATTAATTTCTAGTCTCTTCATTGGCTTCAGTTAAACCGGTAGCGCGGAGCGGTAATGGCACTTCCTTATTGTACTAGTTCCATGACAATAATATATAAATAAGAGTAACATTATTTTTACTTCCATTGATCGGATTTAAACACCTCTCCAAACAAACAGCATGTAGAGAATTTAAAATCTTATCTTATCTAAGCCTTTTAAAATGTAAAATTATAGTTTGAATTTGATGCTTCTTATGTAGAGTAGTAAGTAAAAAATACTTTAACTGATATTCTTTAAGTTGAATGTTAAAGTATTGAACTTAATAACCCTATGCATAAACTGAATACTTATTTAACTTTAAATTATATTAAGATTCATGAGAATTTTTTTGAAATAGGATTGTTTTTAATTTTTTTTGTTATGATACGCTAAATATTAATTGTTACACGAAAGATATGGTTTGAATTCAATCACAATTCCCAAATACTTATCTTTTTGCTGAACATGTACCATGCTTACTTTTTTATACATTCTCTGCGAAAATAAAGTGATAAGAAAAAATATATTAAACTACCTTGTTAACTTGAATATTAAAATGTTCAAAATGCTTACCTAATTGTAATTATTTCTATTCTTGGAACGATATTAGAAAAGAAAATTTGACGATTAATAATAAATCAAACAGCTTTTTATTAAAAAATATCAATAATTTACCCAATGTTAAGCTTGCTATGCTTATTTGCTTCATACAAAGATATTCATGCATTATTTGTTAAGAATGTGTGCCTTCTGTATCGGTAAAATACTCTAACCCAATAGATCTGAGATCTATGTATGCCCTAAAGGCTAGTATAGAAGTCTGAGCCATGGAGACATACATTTGTTTGCATAATAACGATTGTATTGGACAGAACACTATATGGCGTATATATGCACTTCTCCTATGTTGACTACCACTTACACTAAGATTGACTCACAGAAGCAATATATCTTGAATGGGAAAGTCGTGTGTGTGAAAAAGTTTACTAGAAGAATATAATTACTATTGTATTTCTAAAAAAATGACAATTAACTATAGAAAGTCTGAACAGTACATTAGAATTATAAATATGAGTTCCTTAATAAACTTTTCTTACAAATAATGAAAATAAATTGAGATAGGCTGGACTAGTGAATCGCAGTGTAAAGATAATTATTCCCCAGTGATTAATTTTCATTTTAAATTTCTAAAATGTAATATTGCAACTGAAAAATAGGGGCCATAGAATTGGTTGTTCTAATAGATGATTCGAGAGTTGTTTTTGCTTGGAGATTATCTAGTGATTATTTTTCCTTTAGCTTCTTTTTTACTCTTCCATAATAAACTTTTTTTTCTTTACAACAGAAGTAATTTGAAATGTTAGTTATATCTTTAGATATCAGGACATAAATATTTTATTACTGAAAGAATGAATAATACGAAGATAGATAGCATCTCAGTAAGATATTTTTTTTTTTTTGAAACATTGCATCAATTGGAGAAACGTGAAAGTTAGCCACTTTCAAACCTGTCTCAAGATTTAGACAAAACCTTCTAACACAAGAATGTAATACCAATTACTTTTTTCTCGGACAACCCATCCGAGTGTTTTATTGAAGTTTTTCTATTGGCAATTTGTCCTTGGGCGGTATGCAATGGTGGTTAACAAATGGGAGGTCAGGTGGAAATCGTTTGTTTTCTTTAACGGATTCGATAAAAAGAGTCTGCGATTTATTTCCTGTGATTTCTATTGGTGTATATTGTTTCAAGTTACGCGCAATAAATTCAGTCGAAACACATTTTTCAATTGGTATTTATGTAGTAGTTGAAAACGTTATTGAAATCTAAAAAGGATTGTGTGGGTATTATAAAATCAAAACAGCTTTTAGGAGATGTAATATTTCTCTTTAACGTGCAGTAAACTATTAAATTTATATTGTTTTCAGTTTGAAGCTGAAATAACTATCTTCAGTTATTTGAACTTTTTTTTAAAGATTTTTACTGAAGCTAAATGTTTTATTCATTAAATGAATTCTATATAGAAACTCCTAGTTTTTTTTACTAATTTTGCAGTTAGGCTCATATATTTTTCACAGACGTGGTCACTTTATCCTTAAACTTACAGAAAGACTAGATTAAAATCTACTCTGCAAAGTTGATAACAAGATCAAATGGAAAAAACCCGTTTATTTGCACATAAACTTTAAAAATATTAAGAAAAAAATTTTAAAAGAACAATTTTTCTTGGATAACTTAGATCCTCTTCATCAGCGAATGATATACAAAGAGTCATTGTCTTAATTTTGAACGGAGTATATTTTGAAATGCTAATGTACCAGTTTACTTTCACATGTGAATTTAAATTTTAATCCATCATGAAGTCAGAGAAAACTAAGCATAAATTGAAAATAAAATAAGAAGTGTTGGGTTAAAATTAATTATTCCTTTTGTGAATAAAGTTTAAATTAATGTAAATTTACTTGTATAAATTTTTAACTTATTTTCGAATTTGGAATTTTAGAACGCGGTTTACATCCATTGCCATTGCATCAAAACAAACTAAATTAAACTACTAAAAAAGCATATTTGCTAAAAACTGCTTGTATAAGCAGTTTATTTAGCAACAAATTGTCTTGATGAAAGGGGTTTTTTTTTTTGTAAATTTGTTGAATGATGTTTAATTATTTTTAACTGCTTGAAAACAACGATTGCGAGAGTTGATTTTTAATTTCCTAGGGTATATTTCGTTTTTTAGTAATTCGAAAATTTATAGAGTGTTTTCAGGTGACGTCACAACCGGTTATTTTCTATTAACTGTGTATCTTCTGTAGGGCTTTTAACTGTTGCTAAGGCCGTTAGTAGGTCCGAGTCATGTGATTGAAAATGCTCTATGAATACAAACCCCTCAATCTTATCAGAAAAACCTCATAAAACAGTATTTAAAAAAAAAACCTTTGAAATTTTTTATATATGATGCACAAATAGAAGAAAAAAAATCTAAGCTAAAGTAGTAGAAAACTTTCTCAAAAGGCAAATAGAACTGAAAAGGATTCCATAGAGAAAGGAGTACCCATCTTCTCAATTCTTTTCTACGGAATTTATGTTTCATGCTATTCTTCAGTTTAGACCTTAAGAACACTTTAGAAAATGGAAACATTTTTTATTCAAAATCTTAAAATTTTTCAACTGAATTTGTTTTTTTTATTTGATGGTTATTTTCACCAGAAAGAAAAAGACGCGGAAAGAAAGAAAGTTTTTACGGTTGACATAGGGGAAAATGTAGAAACCTGTTTAAACTAAAAAATAATATCGTAACATAACTGTATAAACACTAATAGTAAAAATTTATTGTTTCACCAGGAATTACCAGAGACCCTTGAATAACAATATTTTTTTCTGCATTCAGGATTTCATTAATTCATTTCTGCACTAAAAAGTCATTTTAAAGGGATGGGCATTTTTTTTTACCTCAAAAAATTTAATTATTTCCCCCCATAGATACGTTGTGACTCTTAAGTCCGTTTTTATGGACCTCGTGCCATTAATCACCAACCAACCAACCCCCTCATCGACGATATTTTTTCTTTGGTTTTCGGACTGTTGCCAGTTGCCCAAAAAGTAAATGATTAGCAAAACTGCACAATTACATTATTTCTAAACAAAATCATGTAATTTTAAGGCGATGCTAAATGTTTAATTCTCTATTAAAAATTGTTGTGGTAAAATAGAATCTAATAGGGGATATAAGAGTTCTAAATGTTTGGAGTTTTAGAGGCACAATTCCTTTACATTCCATGTCCGCCAACAACCTTTACGACAGTTTATTGTACAATTTGATAAATTGAACTTGAATGGAAAAAAAAATATATGATTAATGTTCCTAACTAAGTATAATAAAGAAAATAATTTACTTCTTACGTTGAAGATCCCGGTTTCTTCCTCTATGAAAAATGCATTCAGTTTTATGATAGTAATAATTCATGGAATAAAATGAATGGAGGAAAAAAAATAGTCGTTCAAAAAGAATGTGGTGAAAACAGTCCATAGAGATGGAAATTGTTAAATAAATATACAGCAAAATGAAAAAGGTTTGACTCAAAAATATAAAAATGGTGATAACTGTTGAGCTATGACCAGAAATCTCAGTGTGGTAAGTTTTGCCATCCATCATTTTGGTGATTCTTCATGTCGCATGAAAATAAGCGTTTTTACAGCTGGGAAAAGCTAGTTGTCAACAGACTATGACCGACTGTAAATACCATCAGAAAAATATATTGTGCGTGACTATATTTATTGTAGAAAGCCTCGCGACTTTTATTTTGACTGTCACTACACATTAATCATTCGGTGACGTCCAACTCAAAGCGTGTGTTGAACAAATGTTAAGCTACGCAGAAACAGCAAAAGCACTTAACCCACGAAAACGTACACTAGAAATGAATGTTGTGTCATTGTGCGGTTTTCAAAACGTTAGAGATGAGGCCACAGGGAAAAGACAGTGTAAATAAAGATAAAAATCGCTCTAACAAGGAAACCAACAGTAACTACATAACAACACCCCAAAAACTTTTCCAGGACATCAGGAAACGGGATAGCCCGGCGTAGAAAAAAAAAGGAGACAGCTAAGCAGAGACTCCGGAAGAATTTTCATGAGGTATTCAGTTCAATGGAACGGGCTTCCGCACCGTTAGCCTGCATATTTCACGCTCCAAATGAGAAGTTAAACGTGCCATGAAAATTCGTCCCTTTGATATCTGCACGCATTGGCTGCTGAGGGAGAGACGAGGCTAAGTCACAGTGTCGTTCTTTCGGAATCGAACTGCACCTGCTTTTGCAAGGCGAGGATATTGGTTCGTAGTTTCTGACGGATGATGGGGTGTTAGGGGTTATTTGAAGTTAGCTTGGGAAGATTGTTATTTTTTTTCTTTCCGGGTCGCTGTTGGCCACTTATTTGAGTTTCTTTTTCTGGAAGAAATGGGTTTCTGCGATTTTTGGCAAGTTGGGAATTCGATTTGCCACATTTTAAAAATGTTTTCATTTTTTTGCGATGGATGTCTGAAATATATTCGAGGATATGTTTTGCACCGGTGCTTTTAGTGGAGTTTTCTTTAGAGGTTCTTAAGAATATAAATGTTTGCGTTGTTGAGGAGATTTCCGTAACTGTCGTTAAATTTTATCAAAAGTATATGACCGTTAAGAACGCATTTAATAGGATAATCTCAGTTTTATTTTAACTTAGTTTACAGACATTACTAATTTTTTTAAATTACTTAAAATAAAAATAGTTTGGAATGTTAAACAATCTTTTTAAATGGAAAATACCTTAATAATAATTACTTTTTAAACTAAACTAAATATTTATACCGGTGCTTTTTTTTAGAGTATTAAGTAATTCAGAAAATGATGCTTGCTATAGAGTATTTTCAATCACATGACTCTGCTTAACAACGGCCTTAGCAACGTTGTTTTATTCCTCCAGTGACATCATGTGCGAATGCTGCTATTGGATACTTCTATGTCCCGCCCCTAACAACAGCCTTAGCAACGTTGATTTTGTCCTCCAAGTGACGTCATGTGCGAATGCTCTATGGAGATACATTGTACAGTATAATCTCAAAATCGAAAGGACACAAAAAAATTTCGAGATAGTAGGTGTTTCAGATAACAATTATTGAAAATAGAGAAATACAGTCGACTCTGCTAAATGTGATCACTTTTGTCCAAGAGTAGAATGATAACAGTATCCGATTGATAATAATAAGCGATTTGATACAAGAAAGTTTCAAACAGTGTGTCTCGAGTGTTTGCTTTAAAATCACAATTATGTAGTCATAAGTATTTAAAACAATTACCTTGTATGTATTTTGTAACTTTCACATTTTCTTAAAGACAAATATGAGAGTAGAACATATAACCCCAATAAGTTAATGACTCATATTGTATGGTAATGTATTACAATTGGCCTTAAAACGGGGAAAAATGAGGTCTTTAGGGGATTTTACCAGATTTTGATAACATTAAGCGATATATTGATCACACAAAACTTGCACAGATTTTACGTTAAACAGGAGTGGTCGGAACCAGTCAATTTTGATAACATTTTGATTACAATAAGCGGATTCGACTGTACCATCACTTAATAGCCCGACTTACGCCACTATGCCTCACAACAAGAACGATTCCTCGTTGCCAGATACATCCATCCATCCATCCCTCCCATCCTCCTTCACGACTTCCTTCCGATCCTGGTTTCCAGGAAGCTCTCCGGTTCTCGGGATAAGAAACCGGAGAGGTGTTTTCTGGATATTTATTCGCACAAAAGGAGCCAGCACACTCTCACGCAAGGCTGACGATGGACAAAGGATGCCCATTACATTTCCCAAAAGGAATCGAGCAGCATTCAGCGGAACGTTCATTTCCATGGAGTGGGCAAGTTTTAAATGCGGCTATACTAGTAGTAAATGCTGATGATTTCTCTCTCTATCTCTTTTAAGGAGGTTGGTGGTATGTTGAGTTACTTTTGGAGGAGGTTGGTCCGATGTATGTATTTGTCGAGTGAGACTTGAATGGTTTTGGGAAAGTAGGGTGGTGGTACTTAAATGCCATTCATTTATGCGATTTTATGGGGAGTGCAGTTTGGGAAAGATGCTCTAAGGGGGATTTTTCATCGAGTTTTAGGATGCGTTTTGAAATTAGATACTTGATGGAGGATGTGCTTATACCTGTTAAGTGAAAACTTTTTTTGACAACCATGTTTAGAATTTTAAATGTTGCGAGACATTTTTTATGATATATTATAGTGTTTCAACAAGTCCGAACAAGTTCTTCAAAGCGAGATACCTTGGGTGAAGTACATAAGTGTTGTAAAAAAAAATTATATTTGTTTCAATGATTTTTCTGTTTTCTAAATAGGGTCTTGAATCTCCATTTAAAATTCGGTGGTTCTACAACGAAAATTTCATTACTAATATAATTTTTTCGATTTTCTAGAAACTTTGTTTTTGAACTAATTCCCTTTTTCAAACTGACTATTCAGTTTAATGCAGTGTTTCATAATCACTTAGCCAATTAATGTACTAAATTGTGAATATATAGTGTGTAAATATATTCAAATTCAAATATCAGAAAGTGAGGTACAGTTCTTCTTTTAAAAACGTTTTTAGGAATTTGGCTCTTAAAAACAGGCTTTCAACTCATTATTTGTAACATAGGGGGTAATTTTTATCGCAACATTTCTTTAAAAAAATCATCCAAAATATTTTAGTGTGTCTCATGTAGAAAAAACTGCGTTAGAATATAAACGGAAGTTGTCAGAACCATTAAAAAAATTATGTGGGCAAACGGCTGGAAGCTAGAAATAAAATTCGAGCTTCAATTTTCATGCATTAACGTATTCTAAAAACTATCCAAAGTAAATGTCCATTATTAACACATAATTTTTTTTTAAATCTTTTTTGTGGCACTTCCATATTATGTATAATTAAATTCAATTTCAATTCGAAAATGTTTTGGCATAGCGGAATGAAGTTTTCTTTCTACTAATTGTGCACGAAGCCTGCCTTACGGATGTAAATTACCAGACTCTGTCGAGACTCCTCTTCACACATTAACAAAAAAAAATCCCCTGAATGATAAAACACTCAGGATGTCATCTCCCATTTCAGCGTAAAAGCACGTCCAACTAAAACCCCAATCGAATCACATCCAACAGAGAAAAACGCCTTAATTCAGAAACACTACGCGGAAAAATTATTTTAAAATCCCGGAGAGATACGCATCCCTCAAAAGGCTTTTTAAAAACCCGGCTGGCTTATCCTACCACAACACTTCCCGAGAAACTTAATTATGCAGCTTTCTTCTGCATCAGAATAAAAACCTCGCCAGAAATTGTTTGGATGGATTATTTTTATTTTACTAACGACGGCGTTTCTGTGATAAACTGGTGAGATGCGATTAGGAAATGAAGTTTTCTCTCTCTTTGAGAATTTCCTTGAGGTGTTCATAGGCTAATGGCGAGGCGCTTGTTGCAAAGCGCATTAGCCAGGAGAGGATTTTCGCTGGGGCAATCTTTCGAATAAACTTTTTGGAGGGTTTATTTTCCGAGGACCCATTCGAGGGGTTGTTTGCGTCGCTTTATTGTTCCCTCTGTGAGACGTTCTTTGAGGAAGTTCGTGGGGTTTTCTTGACACGGTTGAGTTGGTGACGATGCTAATCGTTGAAGGGTTAATTTTTGCGAGATTACCAAGGACTTTCTCTTATAGAGAATGCTTTTTTATGGGTTATGGCACAAGAATTAACTCACAGAGAAGGTGGATGAAAAGTTGGGAGGTGTTGTTAAAGTATGGAGTAAACGATGGAATCGTTAATATTGTGAAAAATTTCGTTAAGAGTTCTCAAAATTTTCTATGTCAAGGCACCCTTTGAAGAACTAAAACTTTCACACAGCTTCCAGTCATAAAATTTCGGCCTGAAGTATCATTTGATATATTTTTACGTAATATACCAGAAAATATTACCTGCTCTAGACCGTAAGCTACTTTTTGTTCTCCTTCTTATACGTACATTTAGCTCTGGTGTAAATAGCTTTAGGAATATTTTTTCCCAACTGTGAAAGGTCTAAGTTTTGAAATTGTTACAATTTCATGGTAAAAAAGTACCCTTAGAAAAATTAGCTCTATTCCTATTTAAAAAATTATTTGATTGAAGAAAGATGAAATTAGGTACTTGTCCATCATATATTGCTAAGAAGAATTCGTTATGCAAAAAAATTATACCATAGAAACTAGGAAATAATTAAGACCAAAAACCTTTCCCCAACTCTAATATCCATGATAAACTCCAAACGAATCCAATAAACTGAATTACTATAAAATAATTTATACACGACAATATTTTAAACGAGGGAAAATAGAGAACATGCTTTAACGCTAAATAATAACATGCTAGAAAATAAATTCACCCTCAGGAACTTTTCACACCTAATCTCGAAAGAAATACATAAAATCCCTTTCAAATCATCGTTTGGATAGATAGATTCCTACGGTACTCACCTCTCTTCCATGTAATGGTTTCAAAAGGATATCCTCCAAAAGGACACACCATTGAAAATCCTCCTCCCGCCAAAGCTGTCACGTTCTCTAAAGGCCTGACGAAAAGAGGCCCAAATACATTAAGTCTCCTGAAATTCAAGAATGCGGGGCTTTAGAAATCGGATAAAAGAGTAATTTATTCACTATGTAAAGCAATGTCTTTAGAAATGAATAGCAGTCAGTTTGTGACATTGCTATGTTACCTAGTAAGAGAATGAGGGAATTGCATAGGTGGGGGATTTGCTTAATTTTACCCTTTTTTGATACGTTATAGTTTGAAACTCTCAAATATCAGATTTTAAAGTTCAAAAATATGTTTTAAATAACTTAAAATTCGATTTTATTTTTGCCAAAACACTAGTAAAGCCATGTGATCAAAAAACGGGATTTGACGTCACAGCGCCGTCGAAACTAGTGAATTGTTGAAAATTAAAGAAATCAGACTTATCATAAAACCAAAACACGCATAAAACTCGTCTGTTTCTCTAGTGAATGGCCAGAAAAAGAAAAAATTATAACTTTGAATCCTAATAATTCCAAAACCAATTAACATTTTTTGAAAAACAAAATGCCAATCTTTTTATAAAAAAATATTTGTACGTGTCTTTAAAATATCATAGTTTTTTAGTTAAAACTTTGTGAAGAATAGCAGAATGAAGCAAGCTAAGCATACAATAACATAGAGGGTCCAAGTGGGTCCAAGCGCTGTGACGTCACACAGCAGCCATAACGAAATTACTGTTTTTCCCGCCAATACTGGAAACGACATTTTAAAAATTAATATCTTGGGGAATAGTTTTCCGATTTCAATAATTTTTACGTCATTTTTCATGGATTTTCATACTCTATCATAATAAAATTTAAAAAAAAAACCGTGCAATTCCCTCATTGTGTTTCTCTAAGTAAGAGGAAATAATAAGGGCTTGCGAGATAGGTCAAAATTTAAAATATATAGACAGGGAATAAAATTTTGTTTACTAGGGAGCTACCACCCCCTGAACTATGAATGGCGCAGCCGGAAAAAAAAATTGGAAAGATTGGGTCTACTTTTGGTCGTTTTAAGAGAGGAATAGATAATATTTTTTTTTCATTTATTGCTCTGATGCTTAGGGAGTTTGATTGTGGTTTTCGTGTCTCTGTATGTGTAGTCAATGCTTATTCTGTACTTCACTCCTCCTAAAAAAATCGAGGAGTACACTGTAAAAAAAAAATCCCGTAAGATTTGCGGTTTTAAACTGGCAGCTGGGTTGGTTGTGGAAAACCGTAAAAACTACGGAGTAAATCCGTAAAAACAGCGGTGTTTTACCTTGCAAAACCAAAATCACGGGTTAAAATTGTAAAAAGCCGTTGTTTTTACGGATTTACTTCGTAATTTTTACGGTTATCCACAACCAACTCAGCTCTGCCAGTTTAAAACCGTAAATTTTACGGGATTTTTTTTTACAGTGTACTCCTCGACGTTTTTAGGAGGAGTGAAGTACACAATTAGCATATACAGAGACACAAAACCACAATCAAACTCCCTAAGCATCAGAGCAATAAATGAAAAAATGTAATCAGTTAAATCCGATCCCGCTAAATATCGCCCGGTTCTATAGTGGTATAAAAAGTAGAAAAATTCATAAATAATTTTAAACTCCAGAATTAAAATGTTTAATTAGATAAATAACTATTCAGTTTATTAATAAAAGTCAGAAAAATGTGTTGATACTTGGATATATTTAGCAATTTGGATATTGGCGATACTTAGCGGGGACTCTAACGGAATTGAACCATGCAATCTTTCGTCCCTTAAAACGACCAAAAGTAGATGCAGTCTTTCGAAAAAAAAAATTTTTTTACAGTGTATTTTTACTCCTCCAAAATAATCCTAGGAATAACACAACCTTACCTGGAATGCCTCGCCTTCCCTGCATCGTTAGAAGCCTCGCAGGAATACATCCCGCTGTCAAGTACGTCCACGGAGCTAAAGTTGACGGAGCTGGTGACCAGCCCTTCCCCGCTCAGATAGGAGCTGACCAGCACCCCTGGCCGCGTGGACAGAGGCCACAGGTTGTCCAGGATCCACCGCACGTGAGGCTCCGGGTTGCCCGTGGCAACGCAGGAGAGGGAGACATAGCTCCCTGGACGGACGGTCTTCTCGGCGAAGACAGTCTTCAGTTTGGGGGCCAGATCTGGAAGAAGTCGGAAAATTAGTCAAGGCAATGTTATTTGAGAGAAGAGGAAGTTAGAGAAGTTTTCAATCTAGTGTGATACAGTGGCGGATCCAGGGGGGTGGCACTCTGGAAATTGCCCCCCCCCCCCTTGGACCCAAAAAATCGCTCATAACCCTATTGGAAAAAGTTCACAAAACCAGTATCAAAATGATACTAGAACCAGTATAAATCATACTGGAACTAGTATCCATACTGGAAAAACATACAGGAAATTTTAAAACCAGTATGACACCATACTGGAAACTTTAAAACAAGTATGAAACAATACTGGAAATTTCGATACTGGTTTTAATGGATACTGGGAACTTCAATACCAGTATGAATCAATACTGGAAATTTCGATACTAGTTTTAATGAATACTGGGAATTTCAATACAAGTATGAATCAATACTGGAAATTTCGATACTGGTTTTAATGAATACTGGGAATTTCAATACCATTATGAACAACACTGGGAATTTCGATACTGGTTTTAATGAATACTGGGAATTTCAATACCATTATGATCAACACTGGAAATTTTGAAACCGTACTGGGGAACGTTGATACCAGTTTTAATGAATACTTTAAATTTTTATACTAGTATAGAATGTACAAGAATTTTTAAGTGCACTTTATCCAGCCTGACGGAACCCAATGGGAGTTGAAAAATACTACTTTGGCGAGGCTCATGTCCCAGTTTCAAATTATGCCGTATATTTTTGGTTTGGGTCTTAGGTTTTCAACGTCCAAGAGTCCATTTCTAGATAATTCATGTTTTACATAGGGGATTTAAATGAAAAATAACACGAAACTATAACATAACGATCCCTAATTTTAAAATTATGAACATCCGGCCATCAAAATTTATTTACTCACATCATAAGCATAACTACACAAAAATTGTTATTGTTAAATATAATAAAAAAATTCTTACATAAATTAAATAATAACTAATATTAATTAAATAATAACTAAATTCTTAAATTAAATTGAATAATGTTATAAAATTTAATAATTAAAAATATTCACATCATAACTACAAAACTTTTCTCAAAATCTATAAATCTAATGAAAATAATTAAAATATTATAATAAAAACTATGTACTTTAAATAATTTAAAACATAAGCGTCGTAAAAATGCCGGATACATATTCACATCAAAACAACAAAACTTTTCTCATAATCTATAAATCTAATAAAAATAATTAAAACATTATAATATTAATTAAAACGTATTAAATAAAAACTATGTCCTTTAAATAAGTCAAAACAACAGCGTCGCTAAGTTGTCGGGCACCAGGATTCGAACCCGTGATCTCTCAGTTAACAAGCCCATACCCTACCATGTGAGCCATCGGGGCACGGTTCATAACAAACCTTCACGTCAATGTTGCTCATTACCTCCAAAGAAGCCAAAATCTTTCGTCGCCAACGCTGACGTTCGAGCATGCGCACAAACTGACTTTTCAGCTCTCATTGGGAGACGTCACGTCAGACGATCCAAAGGCTACTGAATTTTTATTACCAATTTTAAAACATACTGAAAATTTAGATACCAGTATAGAATTTGTTGACTTTTTTTTATTCCAACCTTTATTTTTTTAGGTCATAAACTTAAAAATATTTGAAATTTTCTCGAAAAATAAAGAAATTTTGATATAAATTCCAAAACATTATTTTTGGAATTTATATCAAAATTTCTTTATTTCTTGATAACTCGATACCTGTATGAAAATTTTTGGAAATATTGATATATACCTATGTAAAAACGTGCAGAAATTTGTTTCGGACAATATAATCTGGCTTATAATATATTGCAATAAACTGTGTAAAAGTATATACTCGATCGTTACTTTTAGAGCTAAGTAAGTGGCGAAAGCGAAAACCGTAGTGTTTGGCGGAAACAAACCCCTCGTGGTGCGTTAAGCGTTAAGCCTAACACATGCTAGTTTTAACGCTGAATAGCTGCGGATCTGTTATGATCACAGTTTAGTGATTTATATTTTATGAAAGCATTTAAAGTGGGAATTTGAACAGTATGAATCACTAACAAATAGTGTAAAAATTGTGTGATCCAGAGACAATTCAATTCATTGTTTCGTTTTCCAAGACGTGTTTTCACAGATTTCTCTAGAAATAATTGTCAGAAAGCTTATCAGTATTCAGATTCTTGAAGAACTCTTAAAGACCTTTAAGAACCGTGTTAGAAAGTGGCGAAAACCGTAGTGTTTGGAGGGAATAGACCCCTCGTGGTGCGTTAAGCCTAACACATGCTAATTTTAACGCTGAATAGCTGCGGATCTGTTATGATCACAGCTTAGTAATTTATATTTTATGAAAGCATTTAAAGTGGGAATTTGAACAGTATGAATCACTAACAAATATTGTAAAAATTGCGTGATCCAGAGACAATTAAATTCATTGTTTCGTTTTCCAAGACGGTTTTTCGCAGATTTCTCTGGAAATAGTTGTCAGAAAGCTTAGCAGTAACCAGATTCTTGAAGAACTCTTAAAGAACTTTAAAAATACTAAAATTTTATACCTTTAGTTCTAAAACTCCGGGCGGGACGCCCAGATTCAGTTTTTCAATAAAACCGGAAAAACTCCCGAAATATGGGACCCACCCCCTCATACTTTATATATTCTTAATCTACTAATCAAAGGGAATACAGTGTTATAAAACACTTGGGGTTCATTCATATTTTCCCCCTTTCCCCGTTTTTCTATACCCCCAAAAAATGCAATCGATTCTTACAAAGACAAGTAAACCTCTTTTGTGTTTGAAAATTCCTGGATGACGTCAGAATCCCCATGGCAACCCGAATTTCTGGAAAAAGTTTGCCACATTACTTAACTACAAAAATAAAAATTGAAAAAAATTCAAACTTATCATTAAATACCGATTTTTGGGCCTTTTCAAACTTGTGTTTTTCACTCAAAATACTGTTTTTCCCCGACTCTGAAAATCCGTCTAATTGAACACCAAATTGCACAAAAATTTGATACATATTGTATTTTGAGGTCCTTTTTAAGTTTATTCAACTGAAATGTTTTTTAATGAGCGTTAACCATGTCTTAAATGCCCCAAAAACGCATTTTCACCTGGAAATACCTGCTAAATAATAAATTGCCCTCCTCTTTAGATTAAAATAATGTATGCATTAATATTCAAATGCAATGAAAATAATGTTATAATGTGAATAATTTAATCAGTTGATGAAGTAGGTAAAAAAATAAAGGGGGACAGGGCAGGCCAATTAACTACCAACAAACAGAATGGCTGTATTGTGCATACTTGTCGTTCTTGACTTTTCGATAATTAATTACTGTAAATTTTCATCAAGATTCCTTTTGAAAACTTTATTTACTCCATTGATTTATAAAAAATATCTCTTATATATTTTTATATCTCTTATATTAGGGTTTGATGTTTTCAGATATCGTCATGTATTATTTTTACTCTACATACTTAGCCACAGGCACACCAAAGATTTGGATTTATTTGATTTGATTTCTGGAAATGGCAACGTAAAACGTTGATATTTATTTATATTTACCTTATTATGTGTTAAATGACCACGCTATCTTTTCCTCTTTTCAAGTAAGTTGAAATGTTCAATATATTTTATTTAGAATTAAAATATTTTTCTTTTCAACAAAATAAAAACAGGGCTGCTTTTAATTTTTTAAATGTCTCCATGAGTAATTTCTAGAACACCTCAAACAAAGTCCGATTTGGGATCATTGTGCCCGGCACATCCTTTTGTAATGAAGATTTATACTAGCATAATATATATGTAAATGTAAGTACAGAATAGTTTGCTTTTGAGTTCAAATGTGTTAACATTTCGTTAAATACTGTCAAGCTGATTCCCTTAGTGTGATTCTGATTTTGAAAATTAGGATGTGAAGAAAATAATTTTAAAATGCCCTTAAAATTTTTGCTTTAAAAGGGTTCTACTTGACTTTCAAAATTACCAATTTAATTTACAAGATGGATATTTTTACCCTTTTTTTAAGAATATGTAGTTATAGTTGGGATTAATGAGAAAAATAAAATATAGTGGTCCATGATATAAAAAATTTTGGGATTTGTTTGGGTTTTGGAAGCACTATACAATGCATTCATACCCAGTCCTTGAACTTATTCTTTTATGTATTGTGTTTTTGACCAAAGGCAAGTGCTTGATGAGTTTCATTTCTAAAGTTTATATTAAGCATGGGTGCCACTCTTCCATCCCCGGGACAGAATTCCATCATTTTAAAATTTCAATGAACGGAATTCCGTCCCAGGTATATTGCGAAACGCAAAATTAGTACTAAATTCCAATACCTACATTGCACATTTGGTTCTATTCCGTTAACGTTCCTGCTAAATATTGCCATGCTTTTGAGAATGCCATACATTCAAATATCAACATTTTAAAATTTTTATTGAAAATATGAATAGTTTTTGATCTATATAAACATTTTAATCTGAGTCTAAAATTGTTTTAGCAATACATTACTGTAACAGCGCCCTCTCTCTCCTAACTCTGAAACTGATACGAGCGCCCCCTAGTGGCGGTTATGTACGTTTGACAGTAGACTCCAGACTCTTGGAGGGGAAGGACGTACCTTCCAATCCGTCCGTCACCAAACGATAACAATGATATCCTTTTTATGTGTAGCATTCGTATTTTGTGTGCTGTTTGTCTTGTACTATTAATTGTCCTTAAGTGTTTTCATTAAATTAAATGTTTTATTATATTAGCTATTTTCCTTGATTCTTTGTTTTGTGGCTTTATTGACAACAATAAGCTACAAGTGGCGCCCTGCACGTGGGCCCTTCTTCAATCCCCGAGATCGGCTCAGTGTTCTGATAAGTATTTGATTTGTTTAATGCCATCTAGGAATGGTTTTATATTTTTATGGTTTTGAAAGCAAAAAGAGTTTATATTTTGAAGTGTTCTGTTAATGGTGCTTCCCTATTTTGAAATTGTGATTTCATGTTTTCATTTCGATAGCAGATAAAGTATTATTATTGTCTAGGAAATATTAATGAGTGCAGTGAATTTATACTTATTATATGTGTTTGAAGAATATTTTCGGTTTTGTAAATGCTGAAATCGTTATCAGTAACGCCATTTTTATGGGTGTGGTGCTTCTAAAAATAGATAACCTTGAATACTTCGAGTCAATCTGCCACCTGCAGTTTCGTTTGGTTTTTGTTTTTCCCTATTAGCATTGGAGATTTATTTGTTTTTCTAGCGAGTGTGATTCTTGCTGTATAAAAAAAAAAAAGGGAAAAGAGTTTGAAGTTGATCTGTTCATTTATTATTTTTTCGTTGAATGTTTTTGATCTTCGCAGCTGCATTGCTTTTTGAAAAGATTGTTTTATATATGTTGAAGGTTATAATTAATTTTCTATTTTGTGCATTTGAGTGGTATTATTTTATGGATATAAGACTAATCCTTCTTTTTAGGAAAAGGTATTATTGATTACTTTACATGTGGTATAAAATTATAATGCCAAAGGGTTGAAAGAGTTAAATAATTTTATCGCATAAATAATTACTGAAGCTATTTTCATACTAGTTCATTAAGTTTTTGGACATTCATTTTTTTTTTCGCATTTAAGACTGACGGTTAAAGTCATTATGGCTTATTTGGGACTAGCAAAGAAAAAAGATTTACAGGCGTTAGCTGCGGAACTTGGTCTGCCCGTCTCAGAGGATTTAAAAGTGATTCAACTTAAAGAGCTAATCATGAGTGATAAGAAATATGATGAAAGTTTCGCAAAGAACTTGTTATCCAGTATAATAGAAGAAAGAAAACTGGCTGAACAAACTGAATTGGAAATAGAAAAACGTTTGCGTGAGGAAGAACAACTTAAACGTGTTGCCGAGGAAGAACAACTTAAACGTGTTGCCGAGGAAGAACAACTTAAACGTGTTGCCGACGAAGAACGAAAAGAAAAAGAACGTCTATATGAGTTGGAAAAATTAAAATTACAGCTGGAATTACAGAAACTTTCTCAAAACGGGGCTACAGTTCAAAAAGCTGACCAACCTAAAGTGGATATTGCTAAAGTGGTCCCTAGATTCGACCAAAAAGAAGATGAAATAGGACTCTATTTGATAACATTTGAGCGACAATTGAAGTTTTTAAGTGTTCCAGAATCGCAATGGATTCCATACCTGATGAGCTCATTACCAACCGAGATAGCACAGCTTATTGCTAGAGAAAATGAAGAAGATGCTCAGGATTACCGAAAAGTCAAGGAAATGCTCCTCAAGAGGTACAGATTAACAGCGGACCGTTTCAGGCAGTTATTTTGGGACCATAAGAAAAGCTCAGATACAACGTGGAGAGATTTCTACTTTGAAATCGCATCGTATTTTGAAGGCTGGATAACGGAGCTTAATGTTAAGAATTTTGAACAGCTCAAGGATTTAATTATTTGCGACCAAATAAAGAGGAAAACAGCATTCGATCTAAAAGAGCACTTCATTGATTCGTGGTCAGAATGGAACCAGCCATTAGAGTTAGTAGAGAAAATGGATGCATACGATAATGTTCGTCAAGGTTTAAAGAAAAATAATTCAACGACTTACAACAAGCAAAGTTTTAGAAATAGTTCTAGTCAACACTTGGATTATACCTTTCCTAATGACCGAAGCTATAAAAGAACGACGGGTCCAAATGATAGTAGACAGTTTCTGTCCGGGGTCCCCAATAACAGTAGGCGGGATCCCGGGGTTCCCAGTAAAAGTAGGCGGGACCCTTATATGGACAGAGGCAGGGATACTTATATGGACAGAAGAAAATTCCAGAACCCTTACATGAACAGTGGCCATTCTGCCGTAAATGAAGACCTACTTCCGAGACTTGGAGTAAGATGCTATGGATGCGGAGCTCCAGGAATCATCAAGTCAAAATGTCCTACCTGCACAAGGACCGAAGAAAAACAAACAACAGTGAACTGTATGACATTGTCAAACTTGAATTCAACATCGTATCCCTCTAGCATGATAGTACTAAAACTTTTTGGAGAAACGATTGCCGCTTGTGCAGATACCGGGGCTTCCCATACCATCGCTGGTGAAAAGCTGTATAAATTCCTACAAGGGCACAACGTCACTTTTGTAAACAAAGTAATTTCATTTATGATGGCTGATGGAATTCGACAGACCATCACGGCTCTGCATACTTCCGTCAACCTGCACGTAGAAGGAAAAGTTGTACCGACAGAATTTCTAGTATTGCCCGAAGCTAAAAGAAATAAGACTCTTTTGGGAAGGGACTTTCTTCTCGCAGCCGGAATTGTTCTTGATGTCCAAGGGGGGAAGTGGCATTTTTCCGAAAATCCTCGAATTCAGTTTAAGTTCTTCAAGGAACCCATTGAAGATATTTCCATTAGATCATTGGAACTTCGAGAAGAGGAGGGGAAAAATCTGTCACTAGAACAGGTTCAAGAACTCAACGCGCTTCTGAAAAAGCACGAGACATGTTTTCAGCCAGGGGGAGAAACAACACCCTTTGTAGAACATCATATCCACACTGGAGACCACCCTCCTGTAGCTGTACCTCCATACCGTATGCCTCCTGCAAAAAAGGAAATTTTAAGAGAAGAGTTGAATAATCTTTTGGAGACTGGCGTAATAGAGGAGTGCGAATCCCCTTATGCTGCCCCAGTTGTGTTGGTCCCTAAACCTAATGGAAAAATGAGACTTTGTATTGACTATAGGGGACTTAATGCAATTACCATTGCCGACTCCTACCCTCTACCTAGGATGGATGACTTACTCCATGAGGCAAAATCCACGCCGTTTATGACCACCATTGATTTAACATCCGGATATCATCAGGTGGCTGTTTCCAGACAAGATAGAGACAAAACAGCTTTCGTCTGCCCATTTGGAACTTTCAGGTTCAATAGAATGCCTTTCGGATTGAAGACAGCCCCAGCTACTTTCCAAAGACTGATTGACAGATTTCGCAGTGGATTAAAAGATATCCTGATATTGTCTTATCTAGATGACATCATAGTTTTATCCGAGACATTTGATGATCACATCAGGGATTTAGAAAAAGTGCTGGAGCGGTTGACACTGTTTAAGTTGCATGCCAACCGAGATAAATGCCGTTTTGCCTGTGACCGTGTGAAATATTTGGGTTTCTGGATAACGAAAGATGGAATTGAAGCTGATCAGGAAAAGATAGCAGCTATCCAGAAAATAACCGTACCTACCAATGTGAAGGAGGTTCAATCGTTCCTACAAACCTGCTCATGGTTTCGTCGGTATGTTAACAACTTCGCTGATAAAGCGCGCCCGCTTAGCAACCTCACCAAGAAGAAAGTGAATTGGCACTGGGGGCCAGAACAACAAGAATCTTTTGAGACATTGAAGATGTGCTTAATGTCTTCTCCTATACTGAGGCAAGCCGACGGATCAAAGCCTTTCACTATCCGTACTGATGCAAGTAACTTTGCACTTGGTGCAGTACTTCTCCAGGGAAGTGGATCTGATGAATACGTCATCGAATACGCAAGTCGTCTTCTGAATCCAGCGGAGCGAAATTACTCCACAACTGAACGCGAGGCTCTAGCAGTGGTATGGGCTTTAGAAAAATTCCGTGGTTATGTTGAGCATCAACAAATACTTATCGCATCAGATCATCAACCTCTTAAATGGCTATTGAGTATGAAGTCACCGTCTGGCCGACTGGCCCGGTGGGCCCTGAAAATTCAGTCCTTCAATCTGAAGATTGATTATACCCCAGGGAAAGTCAATGTAGTTGCTGATATGCTCTCAAGGCCGTCGTATGTTGAGGACAGTACTGCGAATGCAAATGCTATCACCGTTGATATGCCATCCCGGAGACCCAGTGACATTCGAAAGGGTCAGCTGGAAGACGAGCAATTAAAGAAAATTATTGACTGTTTTGAGAGAATGGATAAAGATGAAGATTTTGCAAATTACACTAGTCGCGGATACCTAATGGATCAAGGTATCTTGTATAGGTACTCACCTGAAAATGACGAAGAAGGAGCTCAATTAGTAGTCCCTGTTCAAGAGCGAGAAAGAATACTTCAGCAATACCATGATGATTCCACAGCGGGACACTATGGAGCCGAAGGTACTTACCATAAGGTTGCCTCAAGATACTATTTTACAGGGATGAGAAAATTTATTGCCGATTATGTCAAAAATTGTCCAGACTGCAATCGTTATAAACCAAGCAACCAGAAGCCAAGTGGTCTTCTTAGAACTCCAGTTTATGCCCAAAGGTTCGAAACCCTTGCAATTGACTTATTTGGACCTCTTCCAGAAACCCCGTCTGGTAAGAAGTGGGTTTTTCTAGTTGAAGACACCAGCACAAAGTGGGTTGAACTGTTTGCGCTCGAAGAGGCTACGGCTGCAACCTGTGCAAAGACTCTAGTTGAGGAAATTTTTCTAAGATATGGACTTCCACGTAGACTCATAAGTGACAATGGACCACAGTTTGTTAGTGCTGTGATGCAACAAACTTGTAATTTTCTTGGAATTAAGCAAGACCTTAATCCTGTTTACCATCCCCAAGCTAACCCAGCTGAACGTAAAAACAGAGATCTTAAGCCAAGACTCGCCATATTAGTCCGAAATGAACATGATGCCTGGGAAGAAAAATTACCCCTGATACGTTTCGCTATGAACACCGCCAAGTGTGATACTACCAACCACACTGCAGCTTTCTTGCAGTTTGGAAGAGAGTTACGAACTCCAGATGATGTTACCCACGACTTGAGAACTCTGATTCATAATGACAATTTTGTCGCAGAAATAACCCCATACCTCAAACGATTTGTAGAACGAATGACGGATGTTAAAGACCAAAGAACTCCTGACTCCTCGACGGGACTTCTTCGGAGTCAGAGGGGGAGTCTGTAACAGCGCCCTCTCTCTCCTAACTCTGAAACTGATACGAGCGCCCCCTAGTGGCGGTTATGTACGTTTGACAGTAGACTCCAGACTCTTGGAGGGGAAGGACGTACCTTCCAATCCGTCCGTCACCAAACGATAACAATGATATCCTTTTTATGTGTAGCATTCGTATTTTGTGTGCTGTTTGTCTTGTACTATTAATTGTCCTTAAGTGTTTTCATTAAATTAAATGTTTTATTATATTAGCTATTTTCCTTGATTCTTTGTTTTGTGGCTTTATTGACAACAATAAGCTACATTACTAATTAAAACAGAAAGGCTTTCACGGCCGGATGTATTCGAAGTTAAAGTTTCCGGGCTTGGTTGCAGTGGTCTCGATGTTAAAAACTTGGACGTTTCACCCCAAACTGTGTTGGGCATCATCAGCTGTTTTTTTTACGTTACGTGGTTGGTTACGTGAGAGAAAAAACAGCTGATGATGCCCAACACAGTTTTGGGTGAAACGTCAGAGTTTTAACATCGAGACTACGGCAACCAAGCCCGGAAACTTTTATTTCGAATACATTACTACTTTTTTGGTATCCAAAAGAGCAAAGCGGTATTTAGCGGGAACATTAACGGAATTGAACCGCACATTTTGACCACAAGTAAGATGGTTTTACTCACATACAGCTTTATCTTGATTTAGAATTTAAGGAACTATAATTGTTCATGATATTTTATGAATTTTCATGCAATTAAAAAAAAATTGCTAGACTGGATGAAAATGATTAATACGATACTTTAAAGTTCCGTCTTGCAAATTTTGAAAAGTGGCCCCCATGTACTATGTCATGTCTATTTAATATTGTTTTTGGCTAATTGCTGATCATGTGTGATATTACATATGAATCAAAATGCATGCATATGTTAATGATTCCCCATTACAACTGTTCACACACATTACAATACATAATAGTTCTCTTAGTTGCTATCCCTTGAACCATCAGTATCAGCAACACATTTAATGGGCTTTAACTTTAACTGTGCATTTTCAGAAGCACTGCGCATGGGCGGATTTAAAGGTGTCAACTTTTTGAGAAAATTAAATTTTTATAGGGAAAATCATGTTTTTAAAGCCATCAGGGACAGTTTGCACCCCCATGTTTTCCACTACGCACCCCCAGGGTTCATTACCTAAATCCGCCCTTGACTGCGTGTGAAATAATATTGAAGTACTAGTAACAATTTTTAACCTTTTTAAATGTTTTGTTACTTGACTTCTGTTCTGTTTAGGTCTTGTAACATTTTATTTGCAGTATTTAAGTAGCATAATTTATTTTCTTTATTTCTTTCCCTGTCTTTAATTTGTTGAAATATTTTGCTAAGTTTTATTCCAAGAGATCTATTTATTACCATCCTAAGTGTACTATACCCGTAAATTATGCACAATTATATTTTGATAGTTTCTTTTACAGGGTTCCCACGGGCCTTGAAAAGTACTTGAATTTCATTTTTAAATTCAAGGGCCCTGGAAAGTATGCTTGAATTTAGTGCTAAGTCCTTAAAAGTCCTTGAATTTTATTATTTATTATTTTATTTGAAATATTTTAATTTGGAATTCTTTTCAGTTCGAACATGAAAAGTTAATCAAATAGTTAATATCCTGTTAGCATATTGTAGAACAGGTATAACTTGCCTACTTGAATTTTTCTGTTTGACTTTCCCAAAACAAGTAAAATATAGTAGTATGTTTTGAAATTGTTAAATATAGTAATGGTAATATTATAATTAATCTTTGCTGTAAGAAAGGTTTTTGAAGTAAGGGTACTAAATTGGGAGAAAAGTTTTTTTTACTTGTAAATGGCTTTTCCGCCTTTCTATTTTAGTTCATGAAAGATTTTAAATTTAAGCCCTTAAATACTTGATTTTTTTCCTCACAAAAGAGTGGGAACTATGTTTTAAGTACATTTCAACTTTAAGGAATAAAGTTGAAATGTTTTCAGAAAATAACGTTTTTGACTTTTAAGTGCAATTTCTAACACAATTTTGCAGTGTCATCAGCCTATTCCTTTACACTTGATCATACATCTGTGTTTCTTTGCATTCAACTGCATGTATCATCGCTGATGTTTCTCTTGGTTATTTCAGGTCTGCCCGGCATCTTTCAGTGGGAGATGGGGTTTGCACTAGTAATATATAGTTTTCTTTCTTATAATTGTCCTTTTTGTTTCAATGTAATAATACATTCATTATGCTTAATTTTATAACTAAAGGGTCCTTTTTCTATGGGAGAAAAGACAAAACTAATTCCTACTTAGATCAATTTTACACATTGATGAAAATTGATATAATTACATGAGTGGGTCTCTACTAGTCATACTTTTATGAGAGTAGAGAGTGATTTGGTGTTGAATAGACACATGGACGTATAGTCAATAGGTATATGATGGACTAAGCTAAATTAACTTAAAGCACTGAAATATTTTACTTTGTAAACAATTTAGAAACAGCATGTTTAGTTATTATATTGTGAACTTGTTAATTACTTTTTACTTCTTAACACCATGTTTATACTATGCTTAAGACTAAAAAATTGTTTATTAATAAGTTAGCGGACCTGGAAAAAGTTGTAACCTTCCCCCGAACCTAATAAAATTTACCCGAACCTTATGTATTGCTCCTATGGAGCTGGCAGGGGCTTCCCCCGAACCAGGTTCGTAGGTTCGGGTACTTTTTCCAGGTCTGTAAGTTAGTATTTATTACTAAACAGTATTTTCATTGCAGTAAAATTATTAAATGAATAAAATAAGTTAATTTTTGCGTAGGAAAACATTCTATCAGTGAAAATTTTTTTCTGCAATAAAGAAGTTAAGAGAAGCTAAGTGGCGTGGTGGATCTTGCTGCCACCCCACAGGCCCAAGTTCTATTCCCGTGTTGGGGAAAGCAGACTCATGGTGGATTTACACCACCATGTCAAAAGCGGCGATAGGGGTCAACAGCGATTCAAAAGAAGCAATAGAAAACCTCTAAGCCTCGAAAACGACTACTGTTCGCCAGGTTTGACGCGGTGGTGTTAACCCACCATCAGAATTACGCTTCATTCCTCCGGGGTGATAAAATGAGGACCAAATATATACTTGATGGAGAAACAAGGGTATTTTGAATCCGATGACTGACTTTCATAGTCACACTTTCTGTAACAGCTCGGCTTATGGCCTCACTAAGTGAGTCTAAGGACCTAGGTGGTACTCCCTCAAGTATCCATCCCATTGTTTCATTAAAGAAATTAATAGATTGAAAGTTAGACATTCTACCTTCCCCAAAACACACAACAAATAAGGGTTAACAAATATTATTTCCAAACCATGGCTTACTAGATACTATACAGGCTAGCCGAGTACGGAAATCATTAAAAATCCAGATGGCAATACTTGACAAACTGGCAAAGCATATCCACAGTGTTGAAGGCGGTGGGTGATATAGGTAGGATTTGTGGCGATCCAAGCGGGAAAAGTTGTCAAATGGTTTTCATTGTTTAAAACTTGGCTAGCCTGTATAGCATCTAGTAAGCCGTGTCCAAACTATACTAATAAATTTTAAGTTCTTTGTTAGCATTTAAATTACGCACAATTATATATTTTGATAGTTTCTTTTAAGTACATTTCGACTTAATTAAGAATTAAGGTGAAATGTTTTCAGGAAATAACGCTTTCAACTTTTAAGTGCAATTTCTAACACAATTTTATAGTGTCATCAGCCTATTCCTTTACACTTGATCATACATCTGTGTTCCTTTGCATTCAACTTCAAGTATCATCGCTGATGTTTCTCTTGATTATTTCAGGTCTGCCTGGCATCTTTCAGTGTGAAATGATTATGAAATCTCCCAGCAGAGTTGTAGAAGTGGATGCTGTGTCTGCGGATAGTAGTACAAACAGATGGAACTTTGCTGCAAGTAGGTTTAACCTCTTTATACAGAAAACCTTTCCATAAAAAAATTAAAAGAATCTAATGTGGGTGCATCCTGCGAGTTTGGGTTTCGCACTAGTAATAGTTTTCTTTCATATAATTGTCATTTTGGTTTCAATGTAATAATACATTCATTAGGCTTAATTTTATAATTAAAGGGTACTTTACTTTTTCTATAGGAGAAAAGGCAAAACTAAGTTTTTGAGATTAATGGTACACATTGATGGTGATATCACATGGGTGGGTTAAAAACAAGTGGCTAAAGTGACATTGTATTTAAACTTGCAATGAAGGGTATGAGAAGTGGCCAATTCTATAAACAGTGGCAATATTCAGCTAACCCTCTGTTGCCATCTCTTTAATCTGATTGTTTCTGTAATTCATTATTGTTCCAAGCTCACAAGCAATGGTTTATTAACATTTTAACCGTTTTTATTAAACCTGTTCTTAATTTATTGGTAATAATTTAAACAACTGGAATGAGGCATATAGAATCCAACTATTTCCAACATAGCTCAATATTGTTGCTGATTTGAAGAGCAATCACAATTTTTGGACGATGCTGCAGTCTAACGTGGTATAGCAGATTTAATATATATTTTTTGCGTTGCAATTCCTTTTCCTTATTTGCCTTGATAATTTTTTTCAAATCTTGACCCTGTTCTTCCTTATCATAATTGGAGCCCTGTAAATTTCTGCACTATCTTATAAGGCTTGGAAACATCCCTCGTTTTCTTTTTTTAATCCAACTACCAAGGCCAAAAGGTCCAAAACACTTCCTTATTTCAATTTAAATTAAATTATCATATTAATTTCAGCATATGTAATCATCCAGCATCTTGGTTGTATATTTTCTTGACAATAAAATGAATGACATTTTTTAAAATCTTTTTTATTCTAGCTGCAATAACCCTTGTAAATTTTGCACTTTATATACTTTAGATGTATTTGGCAAATATCTTGTGACTTATTAATTTACACATTTGTGTTTTGTTTCAGATTAAATGCGGTTCGACCCTAGTATGTGAACGAGAGTACTGCAACACCATCACCATCACCTGGGGGTGCAATGCTCGAAGGAACCAGGCTCGAGGATACCCACATTCATTAAAGGGATGAATTCGTCTGGGACAACCTTGTCTCCTCTAGCCCCTCAGGTGTATCTGGGATACCACCCTTTCCTTTCGGTGTCAGGGACACCATACCCTTGTGGTCACAGTGTTTGGGACACTGCACCCTTCGCCCCCTTGAAGTCTCTGGAAGACTAAAACTGTCATCATCTTCGATAGTTTTGACCTTCTTCTGGTTTTATGGCTTTTTCTCGAAATCAACTTTGCCGACTAGAGGTCCCTTTTCGCTTTCCGCCTCATATATTGTGATTGTGCGTGGTTTTAATTACAATTTAGTCTGATGTTTCTGTTGATTTAGTATTGTTCTCTTGTATAAACCTGTGTCCCATAAATGTACATAACATATGACTGTATTCTTGTACTTTTTTGAATTGTGTATTCTTGTACTTTTTTTGGTTTGTAGAAGTAGTTTTTGAAACACAGGTTTTTGTACGATACCGGTTCCGGCATCATACTGGTTCTAGTATATACTGGTTCCGTTACCATACCCGGTATGATAACGGAACTAGTATATACTAGAACCATTATGATACCGTGTTATGAAACACCGGAACTAGTATGATACTAGAACCAGTATGATACTAGAACTAGTATCATACTGGTTCTAGTATATACTGGTTCCGTTACCATACCCGGTATGATAACGGAACTAGTATATACTAGAACCATTATAATACCGGGTTATGAAACACCGGAACTAGTATGATACTAGAACCAGTATGATACTAGAACTAGTATCATACTGGTTCTAGTATCATACTAGTTCCGGTGTTTCATAACCCGGTTTAATTTTTTTTCATACCGGAAATTTTTTTTCCAATAGGGAAGTACCAAAAAAAGTCCCAAAAAGTACTCAAAATGAGTTAAAACCCTACTTTTACAGGTCAAATTTCCAAACTTTTTTCTGGGGGAGGACCCTCATACCCCACAGCGGTACCAAAAGGGGATCTTGAGTAGTAATTTTTAGAAAATTCCCAAAATTTTGACATTTTTCTCAAAAGATAAAAGTAAGGCTCTGAAAAAGTGCCCCCCTTGGAGCCGTGCTGGATCCGCTCCTGGTGTGAAACAATTGTGTAAACACATCTCCGTAGAACTTTTTAGTATTAAAGGAAATTTGTGTATTATCTGCAGGGTAAAGATGATCAACAGATTTTACTATGTTCAAAAGGTTTTTTTTTGTTTTGTTTTAATTTTATTCCTATTCTTGGGTGGTATAGCGCTGAGAGTGTTAAATCATATGCGATGCTCGTCAATTTACTTCTTAGGGGTAAAATATATGTTATAAGTACTGCAATTTTGTAAGAGATGTACTTTAAAATCACACTGAATTCTGGAAGATGCTTTCAAAACGTGAATATAATCCTTTATTTTACAAGAAATCGCAAGAATAGAAGTAATTGCTGGTCACCATACTTACCTTCACACTACTAACTGGATACTCAATAATTTACCATTTAAATAAATTATAAATACCCCGTAATTCTAAAACACGACATTATTTTGCCCGCGAACATTCAAATAAGTATAACATTTACCTTAACACTCATCACTATCTATATTGATAAACACAGCACAAGTTGCCACATATTTAAAGAAAGTTTACAACAAATCTCAAATATGCACTCAAGTCGACTCAAGTTAGCAAGTTTACCTATAAGTTATGCCACAGAACAAGGAAAAGACACGGTTTGAAAGAAGAATGAGGAATACAGCTTCTACCCTCTCTCTTCATTTGCCATTACTTTTAGAAGATGTGCGTGTTCTACTCAATAGTGGAATGTAAAAAAAAACCGAAAATATGCATAAAAAGGATGTTTACGAATTCTATAACAAAAATGATAAGGTGGGTAGAGAGGACGTGGACAAGAATATTTTAAATAAAAATGGGTATCCGGAGATTCTCCGTTGACCACAAAACCGGAGTCCTAAGAAAATATTTGTTCTGGATCTTCTCCATTCGCTGGGAACTGTTTGATCATCCACACTTAATTTCAATCATTCTCCGAGTGGTTTTTACCTGTTCTTACACCTTATCTGTTTGATCATTCGCAGATCATCAGACAAATCGGACTCCATTCTTTGGCTTTTCTTTCTATCGTACTTTACCTTACCCTTGCTAATATATCTCTTCGAATATTTAAGGTATCTCATTGAAATTTTTGCTGTATCTCTTTTCGTTTTCGATTTGTAATCGCTAACTTCCAAAGTTCGCCACTGCTGACACTGCGGTTGCTCGCATTAGGTCGTGCATACTCATTTTACTATAACCTACTTGAATATCTGTAGCTTTAGCAACCATTTTCAGGTTAAAGGAACCTTTCTATGCACCCTGTATATCACACAATTAATAGATTTCTTTGTGAAAAAAAACCCTGAAAATTACCTCCAATGATAAGCCTGGCACTGCCTTGCGCCGAATACGTGTCCCTGTAGCCGAAGCACTGGTACATCCCTGCATCCAATCTCTTGACTTGCCGCAGCTGCAGCACAGAGCCTGCCGGGAAGGAAGCTCTGGGGTCGGCCGACAGGGGTCGCATGTCCTTCCGCCACACCACCGACCCCACCGGACCGCCGCTGATGTTGCAGCTGAAAGTGGCCGTGCGACCCACGTCCAGCTGCAGGTCACGTGGGGCCACGGACACACGGAGAGGCTCTGCGGGAGAAGAAGGAGATGTTGGTCATAGGATGTTGAGAGAAAACTTAAAGTCGATGGATGAACTTAATATTTCGCCATCTTAATATCAATCACTACTACCTCTAAATTGATGAAAACTTCCACGTCCTGAAGAGTAACTATTTATTTCATTTTCCGGGATGGATGGCCGTGTTTGTTGGAATTTATTCCTTTGTAATTGACAAAATTGATAATTTGTAATGTGGAGAAATGCCGGATAAAGCCATATCACAACAATAGTATTAGTATCTGATCTCATTTTCATTAAGGTCATTAAGGGTTCTTACTCGTAGCATTCACGCTGTAATTGTTTGTTATTTGTAATTTAGTTTTCAATTTTAAGTAGTTGATCTTTTCGCCACTGATGATGCTCTCCGAAAAAGAGAGCGACACGTCTGAAAATAATTTCCAACAAACACGGCCATCCATCCCGGAAAATGGAATAAATAGTTACTACTACCTCTGTTCGGATGTACGCGTATGAATAACCTCATTCATAATATTTGAGATGGATGAAAATGTTAAGGAAAAAAATCCACACAAGCAAACAAATAACTAGTGTTCGGCAACTAGTGGTACAAAAATAGTTAACTACCAACTACTAACTAGTCTGGGAAAATCTGGTTGCAACTAGTAGTTAACTATTTTTTTCCAGGGACTAGTGGCAACTAGTAGTTAACTATTTCCCAAAGTAGTTAACTACTAGTTAACTAGTCTATTTAATTTCATAACCTATTTTTTGCCCAAATTCTAATACATCTTTCTTATCTATATCACAAAAAACGTTTATGCTTCGCGTAAAAATGGTCTTTATTTCTGTTTATGGTATTTGAGAACTCTACCTTTGATAAAAATTTTAAATATATTTTTAAATTTTAAATAAATTTTTTTGAAGTAGTTGAAAATTTGTGAAAGTAGTTTTAACTAGTAGTTCGTTAAAAAAGTACTACTTTAAACTAAAAGTAGTTAAACTACTAGTTGATCAGTAGTTAACTACTAGTTGCAACTAGTTCTAGTTAACTAGTGCCGAACACTACAAATAACATCACTTCATACAGCACTGCAAATCCAATAATCAGTATAGAATAGATTACCTTCTTTAGATGAATTCTACCAGACAAAGAAATAACTTCGACGATTATTACAACACAAAGTATAAAAGCCCCAATAAAGTAACACGCATCCATATTTCATAGCCAAATTCCCTAATCATACATAATATCCCTCTCGACTCTAAACACAACTGAAAGGATGTTTGGTCAATCCCTGACATCCATTTACGATTCGTGGATTTATAGTCCCCCCGGAAATGCCTTGATGGCCGGCCAAAGAGCGATAAGATCTTCGTATTCCCCAGTCCTTCTTTCTGAGGGATCAGACGGAATGGCTGTTTTATTCTGTGAGGACTCTGTTGGGGTAATTGGCTTTTTCTTCTGTGTCTTTGTTGTTGTAGTCGCAGGGAGTTAAAGGGAATGCGTAATTTATTCAGCTGGGTGGTTGGGAGTTAATGGGATACACGAATCTTACATTTAGCTACATTGTGTTAACCAGAAGTCTGACACAGTTTTAATGTTTTTTATATACAAAGAACCGAAATCTAATGAACAATTCTCGAATTTTTTTTTTATTATTTTTTATTCGATAGAGATGTTTGAAAAAGATAAATATATTATGTCGCAATTTTTTTTTCGGTCCTGATGCTTAATTATTTTTTTTTATTTAGTTTCAAAGTTCGTCTTTTAAAAAGAGCGTGAAAATAGCTGCTACGTCACTAAAGCCCAATTCCCATGGGATGCGTTTTTTTTTGAAAATACGCAAGCGAATTTACTCGATTGCGAATTGTGAAGGATCTTTAGCCCTAGCTTTTTTTCCCGCTTTGTTTCTGATTACGCTCACTAGAGGCCGCTCACTTTTGTAATCGGCGCCAAAAATTACAGTAAATAACATTAAAACCTTTAACAAACATCTTCTCTTAAAGTTGTAATTAAGCATTTATATTTCTTTTTTAAATTTAGTAGATATCTATTAAAATAAACACAAACACACACTGGTTAAAAATATTTCACAAACAACATTAAGTTTTAAATTTTATTTATTAGACAGCGACAAGCTCCGCGGCGGAATGTAGTTTCATATATTATATTATAAAGCTAAAAAAGAAAACTATTGTACTAAAAAAGAAAGACGTAAGACATAGAGCATTTTCAATCACATGACTCTGCTTAACAACGGCCTTAGCAACGTTGTTTTATTCCTCCAGTGACATCATGTGCGAATGCTGCTATTGGATACTTCTATGTCCCGCCCCTAACAACAGCCTTAGCAACGTTGATTTTGTCCTCCAAGTGACGTCATGTGCGAATGCTCTATTGTTTTGTTTAAGAACATTAAACAAAATAAGGAATTACACGAGGAAATGTTTTTTTACGTAAAATTCTTATAATAAGTCCATGAATATTTGAATAAGGTTTTTCACGTTTTATATTTTTTATATATTTTGAAATTTTTGTATAGATTGGACAAAGTTGAAGTGGCACGCTTAAATTTCGGTTCCCAAATATAGAGCATTCGCACATGACGTCACAGGCTTGTGACGTCAGAGGCTTGGATGACAGACAGTATGATGGAAAACTATAGGATGCACATCGTTTATTTGTTTACTTTTGATGTGAATTTTGAAAAATAAGGATGTTTTATGTTTTTCTCCAAAGTTTACTTTAAAGTAACCTTTATTTACTCTAAAATGGCATCTCTGCATATTATAAGTCATTCAATAATACTACATTTTATATTTAGCAGTGTTCTAATTGCTGAAACCATTTCTGCCAGTGTTCTAATTGCAAGTACCATTCGCAATGCTACTAACATATTTTAAAATTCTTAATTACTTATTAATTATTCAATATTTAGTTTCAGTAGCATATTATAAGTATTTTACAGATGTATCGGACTCGAATATTGTTCTAACAAATGTAAACAAAAACATGTCACCTCGTAATAAGTCTTTTTCTAAATTTAGCTTACCACTAAAACACAAAAACATATGCACTTACCTTCAACAACTATAATTCTTTCGTTTCGGTCTTTAACCGAGCCTAAAGAATCTTTTTAAATGAACTTTTTTTATAAAAACTAAATGCAGCGCATATTCTCTATGGGAGCCTAATGTTAAAGAAAAGTTGTCTGTCCTCCAAGCCAGCTTGATCACGTGATCGGAGACACGTGATTGAAAATGCTCCCAAAAAGGTTGGTCCTTCCTAACATAAACGGTGGGAGAGAAAGGTGTATGCATTTTGTAATTAGAAAGTTGATAGAAAGTTTCCATAAGACTAATATAAAATCCTCACTAAGACCAGTTCTTTAAAAAAGGAACCTTGAAACATGGAACCTTTTAAAGTATTTTCTTCCATGTCCCATCAGACCTTTAAAACCTCTAATGGGGTAACGGGTCAAAATGAAACCATTTATTTTCCTCCGTCTTCTATTGAATTGGGGGGACTTCTCAGGTCAACGGACATTTCGGACTTTAAGCAAAAGGATTACTGAATCAACTCATTCAATTTATAACTGTTAGGTGAAAATCCGATGACCCAAGGATTTCGCCACCAAAGAACTAAAGATAATCCTCGGTAATGGGTAAAGACTGAAACAGTTTTGTTTGACTTTGTGAGTTATTTTTATCATCATAATGGGGGGCTTAAAAATATGATTAAAACTCCGATGTTTTCAACAAAGTATTGGGGAAAATGAAAAACTTCTTGATGAAGCTAATTTTTAACAGTTTTGTGATCATAGCTTAAGGCTGAGAGCGCACTAGCGACTTTTGTCACGGTGACAAAGACAAAATTGTCGCCATGGCTATTGAAACAAGTTAAAGAGCGCGCACTAGGCGACGTGACACTTGGCCGATTGCCAAGAATTTCTTCATAGAGATCCATTGTTTTAGAGTAACATTTTTGATACTAGTGATACTGGTCGCCGTGACTTAAGTCGCTAGTGCACGCACAGCCTAAAAGCGAATCCAATTTTATTCGGGTGTAAATATAAAATTATCATATTTTTCAAACATTGTTCGAGACTGTGTGACAAATCAAAGAAATGAAACTGGGAGAATATTTCATGTTTAATGTCGACTTTGCAGCAATCTTTATACCCCGAGGGGATAAGAATGTTGATTTAAAAAAATAACATTTCATTTCCTAAGAAAACCAATAAATGCCAACAAGTAAACACACACTGAATACTTAATACCTTAATTTAGATTTGTCTATATTTGAACATAGGATTAAAAACTCCCTAGGCCTCAGATTCATAAAGGCTGTGTTTAGACTAAAGTGTTGATGTCCTCTAATAAAGACCTAGTCTAGATTGCCACATAATAATTAGTTTTATTTGGCTTCAAATTGACCCAAGACTTGAGGGTGAACTTTTAGAAATATTTTCATTTTAAAATTGAATCGCCAGTTTTAATATTGGTCTTGCTAATTATCCTTTTCTAAATACCCTTCGTGAGAAATTAAACGTTTAAAATGTATCAATTTAATTACAAAATATTTAATTATAAAATTTAAATTCTTAATTAATTTCTTATTCATATTTTCCCAATTGTATTTAAAAAAATAGTATATGCAGACGTGTAACTGTATGAAAAATCTTAGGATTTTCCAAACAGGATTTAGGATTTTTTAAATGAATCGAACGTATTTTGATTTAAGGAAGTTTGTAAAAATGCTATTTTACCTTACGGTACTTTCAGAAGAAACGATTAGTATAGTTATATTGTAAAAAAAATCAAAAGTTAGAAATAAAATGCATTTTTTTTTTGTAAATTCATAGGCGTGACAAAAAATCATTTTTGTGTGAAAAGCTTGATTCAGACATACTAACAAAAGTAAATCCATATATTGATTCGTTAAGTAGATCCGTTCTTTCAACAACATAATAAAGTGAAGAGTTGAGCGAAAAAAAATCCTTAATGAGAAAAACATCACATTGAAAAGAGTTGATTGATTATTCTTAAATAATTACATTAATCATTATGTTCCATGGACTTGATTAAACGTTTCTTTTTTCTACCTTTTGTAATTTACAATTTTTCCTAGAAAAAAAATAGATTCATTTACTTCCTTTTACGATAGGGTTCATTTATGATTTATTATTAAAATTAACTAAGGAATAATAAAATTTTAAATCTAAGTATAAAATAGTGTGCTGAAAATTCGTATGAAATGAATGCAAATGGCGTAATGAATGGGTTAATTATAATTTTAAGAAGAGAATAGTACAAAATTCGAATCCCAAATTTCTATTTTAAAAGAAATTTTAGGAAAACATGATTATGTACTTTATTTTTCCTCCTGAATGCTTTTTAACCATTAGAAGACCCAGAAATGATAAAACGTATTTCTAACTGAACCCATTTGACTGCACCGAAACCTATAACAGTATAATATAAATTCGAATCCCAAATTTCTATTTTAAAAGAAATTTTAGGAAAACATGATTATGTACTTTATTTTTCCTCCTGAATGCTTTTTAACCATTAGAAGACCCAGAAATGATAAAACGTATTTCTAACTGAACCCATTTGACTGCACCGAAACCTATAACAGTATAATATAACAGTATAATACTTCCCTTCCAATAAAAAATATTCTTCGAAAATGTCTATACATACGATGTGTATCTCTTATAAGTCTTTGAAGGAATCCCTACAAATTCTAGGTATGGGTTTCTATATAATACCTGATAAGGGGACATCCATAAATTACGTGAGGTGTTTTTTCCAAATTTTGGACCCATCCCTCCCCCTTGGTGAGATTTTGCTGGATCCCTCCTCCCCCCACGTGAGATTTTCTCAACCACTAGTTTTGTTTCATCGGCATAAAAATTACCATCAAGATTGCAAAATTTTGATACAAGAACACGTTGAAATAAAAAACATGGTTCTAACTTGTAATTATCACGACTGACTGGCTAATGATTTGCTGTTTTGACTAATCTGAGCATTTTTTCTAAACTTGTGCTAAAAAATATTAAAGAAAACACGAATATTTTCTAAACTAAAAGTTGACGTAAGATTTTAATTGACTCCCCCCCCCTGGTGAGATTTGGTTAGATTTTCCTGAACCCCCCCCTTTTGACCTCACGTAATTTATGGATGTCCCCTAAGGAAGTACAACAATGGGCGATAAGGCACCCTATGGTGTATTCTATCAATGCAGTCTATACGGTTGTGAGAGTGCTGCTTCCTTTCAGTTATGAAAATTCCTTCAGATTGTATTTGGCATGACGACGGTTGCCAGTATTGTTATTGTTGACAGGGGGAATCGTACGGTTTAAAAAAAGGACCCATCTTATTTTTTGAACTTGATTGGAAAGAAAACATGTCGATGCCCGTCGATGGTACTTTTCACAGAGTGTCATCTCGTTCCATCACTTGTTCTCAAAAACGATTGCGAAGAACAGTCCATTTGTCTCCATCTTGTTTCAAGATGAGTTCAGATAAGATTCCGCGATATATATATAGAAAGATATGATTTTTTCCTAAGATAGAGCGCGAGTATGAGATTTATTGCGTCCTTTTGTCGAACTTTGAATTCTAAAGAGCCCCTTTGGGGATACGATGTCAAAATATTTTATTCGAGTTCTATTGTATCTTACATAAACAACAAAAATGACATGCGAGTTTGAAAGGGAAAAAAATATTCTTCGAGAATAAAAGTATGAGTTTCTGATATTATGGTAAACATGATATCATAGAATTTTCAATGCATGCATGGTTATAGTTTTAAAACTGCAATGCATATTACAGTGTTCTGACTGAAAAGAACCTTAAATTTACATTTTGTAGGGAAAGTAAACTCATAGATCTGTGATAAGTCTAAGGCTCTACTAGACAGCAACGTTAGTTGACCCTATGACGTCAATAACAAAGTCGTTCCCATCGTGGTGTCTGAATTTTGAGTGAAATGCAGAACGTCAATTCCTTTATTCATGCAAAACCGTATTGGTATATAATTAAAGACCTTTACCATTTAAGGGTTTGGTTAACGGAAATCCAAATTTACTAAATGACGGTATATATTTGAAAATAAGAAAACAGAAATAGTAATTCGAAAACGTATTTAAGTATATCATAACGGATTTCATGTTTCCTTTAATATCTTCGTGTTTATAAATTACTCTTCTCATTACATTTTCCTCTAACTCATCAGTTAAAATGACGCAACAAAATAAAAGAGAAACACACAACCCTTCTTTTACTTATTAGTTCCTTGATCGGCCCTTCACAAAAGAAAACTAGTCAATTTTTCCCAAGATTTTTTTCGATATACTTCAGAAGAAAAATCCAAGTAGTACTTCTTCAATAGCCAATTGGACACGGGCTTAGCTCAGCGTTCCTTAATTTGGACGTTTCTGTTTTTATGGCATTTGTCGATGGCATTGCGCCATCATTTAGCTCCCGTCGGGAGTTGGTTTCTTCTCTCATTTGTTGATCTATTTCCCAACAAGACCGACTTCCTATTAATAACACTTCCCGACTCACTTACAACCGGTCATCATTTGGAAATAAATGTACCCGACACTTCACCCTGATGTCTCCTGCTCATTCCGGACGACAGATTATTGGTTGACTAAAAAAAAGAGAGATGGATGGCTGATTTGAGCGGGCTTGTTGAATAGTTTGATTTGTTTTTATGATGGCGTAATTGGGCGGGAAACCTTTTGCCAAGCTTTTGTTTTCGGTTCTTTGGAGGTTTTAGCGAATCTCTCGGCCGTCGATTCGATAATTTGGAAGACAATTTTGTAGGTTGTTAAAAGTAATCGGCGACTGTGCAGTAGTGTCTCAACAACTGAGCATAGTGTTTTGTTGTGCTTGAATTAATTTATCTTTAACTACACTGATACTCGACAGTAAGGTTTATTGAACCCAGTACGTCACAAATGCGAAAGGAGAAATCGGTAAACACAAAGCCTGTTGGGTTGCTAGGGGGGGGGTTTCGGTACGCAAATCGTGATTTAAAAAGCACTATACATCCCAGATAGCACGTATGCTTGCTTCAAGTTTGAGATTTCCTGTAATTTAAGTTGACATGTCAAACTTGCAAAAAAAACCTTACTTCAATTAATTTTCAAGCTGGATGTTTCAAGATGGAAAAAAATCCAACTATTTTCAAACTTGAGAGTTCAAACGAAAAACAAGCTTGACTTTATCAAACTTACTTCGATCATTTTTCAAGCAAGGAAATTCTAGCTTGGTTAATACAATATTTTTCAATCATTAAAGTTGGTTGAAAATACAAGCAAATCACAAGCTTGACTTTATCAAACTTACTTCGATCATTTTTCCAGCAAGGAAATTCTAGCTTGGTTAATAAAATATTTTTCAATCATTAAAGTTGGTTGAAAAAACAAGCAAATCACAAGCTTGAGTTTATCAAATTTACTTCGATCATTTTTCCAGCAAGGAAATTCTAGCTTGGTTAATAAAATATGTTTCAATCATTAAAGTTGGTTGAAAATACAAGCAAATCACAAGCTTGACTTTATCAAACTTACTTCGATCATTTTTCAAGCAAGGAAATTCTAGCTTGGTTAATAAAATATTTTTCAATAATTAAAGTTGGTTGAAAAAACAAGCAAATCACAAGCTTGAGTTTATCAAATTTACTTCGATCATTTTTCCAGCAAGGAAATTCTAGCTTGGTTAATAAAATATTTTTCAATCATTAAAGTTGGTTGAAAATACAAGCAAATCACAAGCTTGAGTTTATCAAACTTACTTCGATAATTTTTCAAGCAAGGAAATTCTAGCTTGGTTAATAAAATATTTTTCAATCATTAAAGTTGGTTGAAAATACAAGCAAATCACAAGCTTGAGTTTATCAAATTTACTTCGATCATTTTTCCAGCAAGGAAATTCTAGCTTGGTTAATAAAATATTTTTCAATCATTAAAGTTGGTTGAAAATACAAGCAAATCACAAGCTTGAGTTTATCAAACTTACTTCGATCATTTTTCCAGCAAGGACATTCTAGCTTGGTTAATAAAATATTTTTCAAACATTAAAGCTGGTTGAAAATACAAGCAAATCAAAAGCTTGAGTTTATCAAATTTACTTCGATCATTTTTCCGGCAAGGAATTTCTCGCTTGGTTAATAAAATATTTTTCATTCATTAAAAATGGTTGAAAATACAAGCAAATCACAAGCTTGATTTTATCAAACTTACTTCGATCATTTTTCCAGCAAGGAATTTCTCGCTTGTGTAATAAAATATTTTCCAATCATTAAAATTGGTTGAAAATTTAAGCAAATCACAAGCTTGAGTTTATCAAACTTACTTCGATCATTTTTCCAGCAAGGACATTCTAGCTTGGTTAATAAAATATTTTTCAAACATTAAAGCTGGTTGAAAATACAAGCAAATCACAAGCTTGAGTTTATCAAATTTACTTCGATCATTTTTCCAGCAAAGGATTTTTTGCTTGGGTAGTAAAAGTTTTTCAATGATTAAAATTATTTTGAAAGTTCATTAAAAGTTTTTGTTCTAGTTAATATATTGTTTAAAGGATTTCAATACAAAAATGGGAAAATAAGTGTGCCTTTTTAATTGTTCAATAAATAATTGTTGGTTCAGTGTAAACCAAGAATATTAAATATACAAATAAATTTTCATCCTATAAAGATAAAGACTTATGAAATTTTATTATAAACTATCGTTAACTACGTAAAACAATATAATTAAAGATTTGGAGAAAAGTGCATAAAAACATCCCTGAAAATTCCATTAAATGTTTCCCCAAAGTTTGTGTTGTTTAGAACTATCTCTGGTCATTGAAAGTTGAAATACTAATGAGATAACGATGAAATATGATACTTTATTTTTAATGAGTAATATTAATTTTCTGTTGACATAAAAACAGTTAGTAATAATTAAAAGCATTTAACAAGACGCATGTTAATTACTAGAAGAAAAAAAAAAAAGCTTAAAAAAACCCAACAGGTTTCAGTAGGATAGAAGATTAATAGCATTGATTACATCAATATCATGGTGGTTGATTGAGACGAAGAGGATATTTATTGCAACAAATATTTAATTTTGGTATTCTAGAACATATTTTCCTTACGAGAATTCTAATTAAACGGATTCTATTATGTCCGGTGTTTTACCGAAAATCGCCGATAATTCTTATATAAATCGGTTTATTTTTTTAATAATGGTTCAAAAGGTGATTGATTCTTAAAATATACATCGAGATTCATGTCATATCCGATTTTCATGAAAAAATCTTTATAACTTAGTAAGTTATTAGACTTATTAAAAAATATATAGGATCGTTAAAAAACACAAGTCCAATTTTTGCTTAATAAATCGATAAATATTATTTAATTTTTTTATTTTATTTTACTTATGAGTAAAGGACCGTTATGGCAAAGTTTTTCCAGAATTACGGGTTTTCATGGTGATTATGACGTAATTGAGAATTTTCGAAAGCAGAATGGAGCTTACTGGTCCTTGACGCGAATGACTCTGGAATATTTCCCAGATTTGAGTTCTCGGTTTGTTTACTTTTAAAGTTAGATTTTAATGCTTTACATATTTAGAAAGCTTATAAAAAATGATTTTAGGAATTGGAAATTTTGAGGGGAATATATACATATTGCGCTTGTAATTTAGGTTCAAAGAATTTTCGTTTTACTTGAAATTTTTTCCAAATATGGAGATAAATATTTAAGATTTTAACATGTTGTAGTAGACCTTTAGACGAACAAAAATATGTATCGCAATAAGGGGTTGATGAATTAGTTCTGGATTTATAAATTATTCAAGTTTATTACTGTATTTATTATGTATACGGCCCCCTAATTGAAATTGGACCCTGAAAATTTAATAGATTGTTTGAATTCACACCATGAACAACATATTAAAATTTCATGGTCCTAGCTTTATGGGAAGTCCCTTAATTAGCTTAATTACTTGCACATCCGGTGTATTTTAATACTTGGAAAAAATTCCAGTTCAAAAACCTGCCTACCGATTTCGATGAAATTTTAGTATGTTGTGGAACTCGAAGAGACGCTTCGTACAGCGTATCTCACTAATGTGGCGTGTGAAATTTATTTATTCCCACAGTTGTCACATGCAGGGCTTAGGCTTAACAGCTCCATGATACATGAGGCATGGGCATGCCAGAGAGTAAACAGTTGTCATTTAAAAAGGAAAATTCATTATTTAACAAGTTTGTTAAACTAAAATTTAAAAAAAAATGTTTTCTTTGATATTTAATAACTATTTAAGTGATTTATTACCGAATCTTGGTTGTTTTGATTGGTTTGATTCTTATTCAGTTCATAAAAATTACCTATTTACTCAACGAACTAAAATCCTAAATGAAAAAAGAAAATAAAAATTTCAATAACATGGACAGTTTGCTTGAAATAATTGGAAATAATGATAAAAAATACTAATTGTCGGTTTTTTTTGTGTTTAATTTCACCATTTCAACAACACACAAACCAAGTGAAATGAAGCAAGAAATATTGTTTTGGCGGGCGTTAGTTAGGGTTAGCCACTAGCGTCAGCGTCAGCGTGACTAGCGTAATTCAAGTAAGTACAAATATTTGCTTATATTGTTGATGCCCTTTTAAATGCTTTTAAAATATATTTTCTCTTTAAAAGCAAGGGTTTTTATGTTTGCACATTAGAATGTAACAAAAATTAAGAGAGTGATAGATAAATAGTGCTAGTTGAGATATTTTGAGGGTGTTACACAGGGCCGTAACCAGACTTTTGTTTCGGGGGGGTTTTGACTCAAATATTCTCTGAGGTACCTCCTTACAAATACTTTTATATGTTAATTTTTGGATGACAACACTGGATTGAAATTTTGATGCACTAAATTTCAAATTGTATGGACAATATGAATTCCAAGCAAAAGGGGGGTCTGGGGAAAATTTTGGAAATTTGCCCCTCAAAAGAGTGTTTTAGCTCATTTTGAGACCCTATAGATAACTCCCAAAGAGAACCACTCATTATAAGCGGCCGAATTTTCAAGGTAGGTATATTGTCATAAATGGCAAAATGTTGAGGGGGGGTTTGGGTTCCTACTCCAGAAAATTTTTTGAATTTTGCCTTTTATTGCCTTTGCCTTTATTTGAATTTTTTTTTTTATACACATTTTGAGACACTTTAAGTTGCATCAAAGAGGACCACTCCCTGTAAATCACTCAAATTTGAAGGAAAAACCATACTTAGTAGATTTCAAAATTTCGAGGGGGTTTGGGGGTCCTCCCCCAGAAAAGTTTTGGAAATAAGTAGGGTTTTGACTCATTTTGAGACCCTTTGGGTTATACCCGAAGAGGATCGCTCCTTGTGAGACATAATTTTCATGAAAAATAGCAGTATAAAAATTGATGTCAGAATTTCGGGGGGAGGGGGGTTGAACCCCTAAAACCCCCCCTTGGATACGGCCCTGGTGTTACATATCATTATTTGATAAGTTTCGGCAATTCAGCATATTCTATGCTGCGTCAGCTAATCCAAAAAAACTTCCGAAATCTTCCCAAGATTTTTTGGGTAAGAAATTTGATAAAATTTCCAGACCTGTGCACCATATAACAAGCAGCCTATATAGTAAAGCCTGATTTTAAAGATACAACTGCTTTAGTTTAACAGACTCCCATTTTTTAAGCTCATATTCATTAACCATACTTTTACGTTAGGGGACATCCATAAATTACGTGAGGTCAAAAGGGGGGAGGGGTTTGGAAAAATCTCACCAAGGGGGGTGGGGGGGTCCAGATTTTGGAAAAAACACCTCACGTAATTTATGGATGTCCCATTAGGTGTGCAAAAGTTCAAATCCTTTGTATAAGTACCATTAAATTTAGTGTGTAAAAATACTCTCCATGGGGTAAGGGGGGACCAGGGAAATAATGTTGAGTCAACCCCTAGTCTAGTCACTAGTATTTGCAACATCAAGAGCGAAGGTAAGTATCCTTGCCCCCCCCCCCCTAACATGAAGGTTAAACTTTATATGCCGAGGCCCTTTTCGCCAAGTTCTGTTGTAACAATACAGTCGAGTCCTATGTGATCACATTTGTACAAGATCACAATAACAATATCTAATTGATGATAATAAGCAGTCTATAAAAAAGTGACAAACAGTATAATTCCAGTGTTTGCATTAAAATCAAGACTAGTCCTAATTGGAGTGAATTTCTAGGGTGTATTTTGCAACTTAAACATTGTTAAAGAAAAATATGAAAAAGTGGATCATATTATACTTCACATTAATGACTCATTTTGTATGTTTATGTACTAATAAAATTGGCCTTCCAACAAGAAAAAGGAGATTTTTTAAGGGATTTCACCAAATTTTGATAACATTAAACGATATTCTGATCACATAAAACAATTGAATTAATTTTGCGTTAATTTAAATGGGAGTGATCAGGACTAGACAATTTTGATAACATTAAGCGGAGTCAACTGTACCTTCAAAAAAGTAATGGTTTAATTCCTTTAACTGTCCCATTAAATACTGCCTAATATCACTAAATTTTTATTCTTGTTATTTTAAGGAATTGTATATTTTATTGATTAGAGTTTGCAATTTTACAGAATATTTCTAATTTTTGATGTCTAAAATAGCTTGGTAATATTAAACAGGATATTCAATGAAATTGTACCAAATTATTTTTTATGATCTGTAAATGTGTGAGATTTAAGTGGGCATTCCACATTTTAGATTGCTGTATAAGAGTAATCTTAGTTGGAGGGGGGAGTCTGCATTGACATAGACTGAGATTGGCCACTACTGACTTCCTGTTCTCGATGGCATCCCGGCGAGCTGCATCTCTTCACCTGACAGCGACTTGGATGTCCTCCTCATTATGTGCCCCCCCCCCCTCCCCGAAGATCCCCTACGCCACTCTTGGATGGAACGCTACACAGCAGCAGGTGGGTGCTCCCTTTCTTCTGATTCATGTATCGGTACTTACGTATTATCCCGTCAACCGTGACGCTTAATCCGAAAACGTTATCAAATCCCATTGACTTAACTACTACTGTGCCACTGAATTAGACGGCCGCTGAACGGTCGACGGAATAATACATAAGTACCCAATCTTACAAAATGAATTTTTGTTTTTATTTACGGGCCTTGCAAAACTCGCTTTCTGAATGGCCCCTGTATTCATTCAGATATTTTTAAATGTTGTCACACCGATACCAGGGATTTCGTGATACCCGTCATGCTGATTTGTCTCGCCCGTCACACAAAAAGTCATACAAAATGATAATTTTAAAACCTTTTAACATTTTACATGTGTTAAGAACTGCAACAATCAGAACTACTGAAACCTTCAAGTATTCAAGTGAAAAAATTGAATCTTGTGTAATAACCATCTTTTTTTGTGACGAGTGTGACAGAAGGAGGATCTAAATTTAAATGCATCAAAAAATGTTTTTTCTTTAAATGTTTTTTCAAAAATTGAGTGTTTTATTGGATAATCAAGGTCAAAAATAGTGACATTATGCTCATACAATGAAAATTCTGCTGCATTTAGTATTTTTTTGGTCAATATGAAAATACCTTATTTTACATACTTGAAAAGTTTTCAAGTAACTTTGAGCCCCCAAAAAATTATCAAATAATAATATTGTTAAAGCTTAGCTCTCTTTAAATCCATCTTGTTCATATCTCTACCTTTAATAATAAATAATTTATAGTATAATTTATAAACCAATTTGCATCAATTTAGCCCTTATGTCCACTTTTTCATGGAATGACCCTAATATTTATGTAAGGCATTAAAAGTGTACTATTTTCAAAAATATCTTCTTGCGTATAAAACAGGGTTCCCACGGTCCTTAAAAGTCCTTGAATTTTGAATATACTCCAGCCGTCTTTCGCTGATTTATCTAAATTTCCTTTCCACATTTAACGGCAATGTTTGAAACCATAAAACTGTGATAACTAACTTAATAACTTAACTTAAGATGATTAACCAAGGTTATCTAAATTATTATCTAAATTTCCTTTCCACATTTAACGGCAATGTTTGAAACCATATAACTGTGATAGTAACACCCTCTACATCGGTTCCACAAGTGAACAAACTAGTTAGAAAATTAAGTTGGAGTCAGTAGGCAGTTTAAAAACACCTCCAATTGCTCTAGAAAGATTATAATTTTTAAATGTCTGCAAAAAAAGGTCCTTGAAAAATTTTGTTGAGGTCCTTAAGTCCTTGATTTTCAATGTTTTTGAAGAGATGAGACATTTTTTCTTTTAAGCCATGTAAGTTGTTCATTGATATTTAGTACTATATTTAAAATAATGTCATTACTGAAAGTTTGGTGCAAAAAATAACTGAAAATTAGAGTTTTTCTTGCATAGTTTTAAAGGGAAGTTAATATTAGGGTGACCATAAGTACCGCTTTTGAGGGGTTGTCTGTGGGACATCATGAATTCCAAGATCCACTTCTGCTTATACTGGGTATGCTTATACTTATAACAGGTATGCTCAATAACAATTATACCCTAATATTATAATTGCTCAATAACAATTATAACAGGTATGCTCAAACTCTACACACCCAGATTCCTTGTATGTAGTGCATTAGAAATGCCTACTGAACTATAACTCTACAATGTTTAGTTTTCGATGAAATCACAACAGAAAAGCTACATACTACTCCGAGTAGGGATCATGTAAAAAAATTCACTGGTAAAATGTGATATTGTTAGGTATTATGCATAATTTTCGGATTAATCACAATTACTGTAACATAAATTTGCTAAATTATTTAAGAATTATCATTGTGTACATTCTATTTTGTTTAACAGGTTTTTGACTGGAACCCCCAGGGCCATTGAAACAGGGAAAGGCTACAAAAAGATTGGAATGTAACAGAAGCAAAGCATCTTGCCACCAACTGTCAGGTGTAAACATGATGGAGGCCCTATGCTCCAGTTAATGGAGTGCGAGAGGAATAAATTAAGTAAGTCATTGTATTTTAATTACAGAAACCAATAAAATTAAGAACATTAAAACTGTTATAAAATTTTTGGATACTGGGCTTATATAAAATCAACATTCTAGTAGAATTGATAATCAATTATTTTAGTCTATATCTTTTTGCGCTAAGTGGCTAGGAATGAGAAAATGCAAATTCAGGTAGGGGGTGGGAAATTCGGGTAGCTAGCATGGGCATGAAATTTCTCACTAGCCAAGAGGGTACTTACGTATTATCCCATCGACCATTCAGCGGCTGTCTAATTCAGCGGCACAGCAATAGTAAATCAATGGGATCTGAAAATGTTTTCGGATTAAGCGACACGGTCGACGGGATAATACGTAAGTACCACCAAGAGTAAAAAATCCGATATTCTTGGACGTAGAAATTATAAAAATTTTAAGAAAAAATACTATGGTAAATTGTCATCTGCTTGACCACAAGAGTTAGTGTAACAAATAGGACCATATGGGCTTAATTTAAAGACCTGCCTGTAGCAATGAGCTTCATGAAAGATAAACCACTTCTTAATAAGTAGGGGAAAGTGGGAGATAATGGGACATTTTTTAAAAATAAATGCTAGTAAAAAAAGCATAAAAGCAGTTATTTTTATAATGTTTATGATTTAAACCATTTACATTTAAGTTTTGTTTATAAAAATATTCCTTGAAGTGCCTTTTTTATTTACATATGCTACTCTATATATTGAATATGCAAAAACTGTTGTGGATGAAATTTCAGCATTGAACATTTTAATACCACAATGTCTTCTGCAGTGTTTAGTTTCACTAATCCTACTTATTTCTTCACTAATTGGAATTATCATAATAGGGTATGGATAATTCTAGATTTAGTAAAACTTATGGGTTTAAAGTAATTTATTTATTTATTAAAATATTGACTTTGGTAAAAATATTGACTTTGGAACAAAATATAATAAAAGTCCCTTGTTTTGTTTTTATGAATTTTTTTTTTAAATTCATTTAGAACTAGATACTTGAATGCATCATAAAAACCACACAATTGATTTTTTAATGCTTTAAAAAGAAACTCTTATTTTTTTTTAAATATATGAACACCAAATTTGTTTTTAATCCATAAAAAAGACAAGATATTTGAATCTAGAATAAAAAACAGTTGGTTTTTATTTATCAATAAAAAAACCTTTCTTATTATAAAAATGTACATATAACCACTGTCTTTTCCATGCTATAGAAACTTTTTAATGCAGCTAAAAAATCTGATGGTTTATATATAATTTTTACTTTTTAAAACTTAAATAAAATTAATTTTAATTAATAAATTAGTTAAGTCACTTGAACTATTTATTCAATGCATTCATAATTTAAATCAATCAGAAATATTTATATTTATGTGTTAAAGGGAAATTTAAAAAAAAAAACAGTTTAAACCAAACCTGAAAAAACCTGTTTATTTTTTCAACCCTGCTTAATACATATATAGGAAATTTTTTTTGAAGGATCCTATTTAAAATTACTAATTTGTTTGCCTAAAATGTTAAAATTTGTCCACTTAAAAAACTATTTAGTTCTTATCTTATTATCTTATTCTATTATTAACTTTTTTTTTAAATTTTATATGTTGGTAATGACTGTCTAATTCTGTTTCCATACTACCTAATTAAATATGCAAAGTCAAATAAACACTACAATGTTCTTTTAAGAAATATTCAGCCATATTAAGTTGTCCCATTAGCCCCCACAACACATGTAACATTAGCCCCCATGATGAGGAATTTACAATCCTAGAAATAGTTCTTTAAATGTGCAATTTTTCAGTAATATTTCTTATTTTCCAATATTTGTAGAATATAAAAGTGTCCTTAAATAAGATTAAAATATTCTTAAAATACAAATGTTTGTTTGAATTTTTGCAATTGATATCTGGTTTTGTATTCCAATGAAATTTATATATTTCAAAGAGCATATTAACAATCACATTAAATAAAAGGAATTTAGCAATTTAGAATAGACAGTCTTTAGATGTTAAGCAAATTGCAATTCACTGTTTAATTTCCGGATAGTTGCAAACTTATTTATCAGAATTTGAGGACAGTAAGCAGTGTTTAAGGGGTTTAAAAAAATGTCACTAAAATATAGGGGTTTCTTTCAAGAAGGTCCCATGGAAAAACACTTTTCTAAAAGGGTCCCATAGCTTTACTCAATTATTATTATTTTCATTTTATTACTTTAAGAAGTCCAGGGATTATCGTGTCAAATTTTCAGGTGAATTAAACTGCACTACCCTCAAAAAATTGTTTGAAATAAGTTAATTTCTTACAACTAAAATCTAAACCTTTGTCTTGAAAGAGAATATACAATGCAAATAACAATGAGGTACAAATATTTTTTTTTATATCTTAAATTTTGCTTATAAATGGTAGTAATCTAATATTTATCCTAATACATCTTTAGTTTTGGATTTCAGATAGTACCCAATGCCTAATAAATATTGTAATTGTATCATCCACATTAAAGAAATATGTATTTATAATCTCATCTTAAATAATAACTCTTTGTTTATGACTCAGTGACCATAGGGGTAAACATTTAAGACCATGTGACAGGTCTATAGAGTAACAGCAATGGCGGAAAAATAAATTTAATTTTTAGTTTGGCACAAAACCAGTTGCACTAATCTTTTACTATGTGATACTTATAAGTTATACATATTATAAGTATTTTTTACCTTTTTCACAGGAAAAGAGAAGAAGAAATAATAAATGATGGAAATGATCTATGATCTTGTCTTTTTATGTTTAAATTTTTTTGTGAATAAAGCATTATTTTGAATATTTTAGTTATTAATTTATTTTTAACAATGGTGTTTGTGAAAGTGAACTTTCAATACTAATGATTCAATTAAATCTAAAGCAATTAATTTAACAGATAAGTTGTTGAGCATTTAAACTGGATTAATAATTATGATTTCAACTTTAAGAACGGTTAATTTATTAATCTTTAACGTTACCATAATTCAAAGCTGCTATTATTTCAACCTTAAAACGGTGTAATATTCAAGCTTAAAATTAGCTATTAAATATTAATTTAAGGCTGAAACAAGCAATCACTGGTACAAATATATGCATAAAAAATTTAAAAAAAAAGTTTGAAATTTCAAACTTATAAATTATTGAAATTTCAAACATGGAGAATAATTGAAATTCAAACCTGAATAATAATTGAAATTTCAAACCTGAATAATAGTTGAAATTTCAAACCTGAATAATAGTTGAAATTTCAAACCTGAATAATAGTTGAAATTTCAAACCTGAATAATAATTGAAATTTCAAACCTGAATAATAGTTGAAATTTCAAACCTGAATAATAATTGAAATTTCAAACCTGAATAATAATTGAAATTTCAAACCTGAATAATGACTGAAATTTCGAACATGAAAAAAGATTGAAAGTTACAACATGAAAAATGATTGAAATCTCAAGCTTTAAAGTATTCTTTTTTCCATCTATATTTCAAACTTGAAAAATAATTGAAATTTCTTTCTTGAAAAATGCTTACTTTTAGCATGAAAATTCAATCCTTCTTTATACATGATTCAAGATCGCCGTGGTACAACTATACACATTAAATACTGCTAAACTACCGTAATTTTCAAGTTTGATTCAGGTTTATCAAGCTTGAGCGCTTAAGTTTGATTCAATCTTTTTTCAATCTTTCTGTGCTATCTGGGATACATGGGTTAATAATCATGTTTTTATATTGACGTTCTTCATTTCACTCAAAATTCAGACACCGCGCTGGGAACTACTTTGTTTGTGAGTGACGTCATACTGTCAACTTAAGTTGCTGCCTAGTATAGACTGCAACGTTACTTGACCCTGGAGAAACAAAACAAACAAAGTAGTTCCTAGCGCGGTTGCTGAATTTTGAGTGAAACTAAGAACATCAATTTAAAAATATGATTAGTTTTTTAAACCATTTGTATATATATAGCATCTTTTTATTGCGATTTGCGTACCGAAATTCCTCGTAGCAACCTAACATGCTTTCTGTTTACACAGCTTTTCCTTCCATGTAGTGATGTCATAGAGTCAGGAAACGTTGCAGCCTTGTATAACTATATTTTTAAAAAAGAATTGCCTTTTTAAAGCTTTAGTTACGTCCTTTCCATTTTTAAAATTCAGGACTTTTAAACTGTTATTATAATACGTTTAATTCTTTTAAAAATTTTCATCCCTTGCTTATGCACATACTTTTGTAGTACATAATACTCTTTGTAATAGAAGTATTTTAGTATAGTACCGATTTTTATTCCAGATTTAATAAAAAAAAAACATGGATTTCTACAAGTAGTAGACGGTGATTTACAACTAAAAGTATATTTTTTGCTCAGATTTATCCTCAGGATATATTTTTAAATTGTTTATAAATCATCTGAGTGCCTCAGCATTTCAGAAAAACACTACTTTCTTAAAACATCATTCTCCCATAAATTATTTTGATGGATACTATGTACCTCAAAATCTACAATATACACTCAAATCAGTAATCACGTTTTCACCCCATCCATCAATCGTCAAAAACAAACAAACAATCCATGCATCCAATCCAATCACGGAGACCATCCAATAATATTTCACAACACATCCCTAAAGCCACTCCATCACTCCATCCCAAAACTGCAGTTTGGTATCATTACCCCTCAAAAGAGTTTTGATTTTGTGTGCCGCGCCTCGCTTCATTAAAAACGAAAGAATATCGGTCAAAGATCGATGCGAGGCGTCACTAATGCGAGAAAAATCGATTCAAGGAAGTTTATAATGATAAGGGGCATTAAATAAGGGCAGCGGCGCAACAGCTTGGGTATCTTGACTCGCCTTGCCCTCCTACCATTAAGGGCGTCTTTTTATATTTTAAACATAGATGGGCAGTCACGCGTGGGTAAAAATAATTAATTTCTCACTGTGTTGACTCAGACAGTTTAAGCATTAAACAGAAGCTCCTGCTTCTTTTTTTTATTCTTTCTTGATTCTGTAAGGAGCCTGTTTGTCTTTGCCTGCTTGCTCTGGTCTTTTGTTTCCTGATGACTTTCGTGTAAGAACTTGCTCGCTTGCATGTCGGTGAAAAATTTTTCGTTACATGGCGCCTTGACTTTTGACTTTTTTAAAAAAAATTGTCAGCAGATGTATACCAAGTTTGGAGATTTTGTAATTTTGCTATCATTCAAGTTTTTTTTTTTCTTTTAAAGTGGGTATTATATTTTACGCTTGAAATCCTCTTTTAATGCTATGTGTACACTCAGAAGTAGCCTTCTTCTCTGTATACGTTATAATCGTTACAATTTTACCCGTTTCTATCCACTGGTGCATAAATAATGTATTCGGTAGGCATTTTAAAACTATTATTTATATTGCGCAGGCTCAATGTGTTATATGGTTAATATATGAGTGTATGAGATAGTTGGTACTCCATCTCGTCGTTTGATGATTGTTTAAGTATAAATCGATGTGTATTTTTGTAATTGTGTATTAACGTAGTATTTTCATTTTTCCAAAATATTATATGTATGGTTAAATGATTTAAATAAAGCAGGGATATCAAAAATATTTAGATGGAGTTTTTTCTAAACATTTTTTTATTTTTAGCTTTTCCACATGAAGTAAGAACACGTTAAACACAACTAATGAAAAACAAAACCATTTTAAATCCTTATAATCGCTATATTTAACTGTGCTATAGATAATTTCATTTTTCATGTAGTTTGAGTTAAATGGACCAACCTTGTTGGACTTCCTGCCTGTAGTTGTTTGTCAATATTTGTATTTGTATAACTTTATTTCATAACCAATAACTTTGAAGCAGTAATTTTTAATAGCAATAAATAATAATAATAATAATCTCAAAAATACAAACTCAACCATTTCGTAATACTTAAGTGTTAACTGCCCTTTAAACTGGAGTTTCTTGAATACGTTAAAAGAAAAACCAGTTGAGCAAAAGAAAACCGTCTCAAATACCTCACAACAGGGCTGACGCAACAACTAGCTTACGGTGAAACAAAACCTGCTGAAACGTACGATTCCCCCTTAACAATTGCGAATTGCGACCAACCTCATGGAAAACAATATATTTACGCCGATCACCAGACGTCGAGTCAGCATGCTTCTATAAATAGAATTTATTCCTCACAGACCGACCCTCCCGTCTTTGATGGAACGGATCCTTCCAAACCTTCAGGTTTTTCCATCAGACGTATTACGAGGTAAAAGCCCCAAGATGTTATGCAAGGAGGGGAAAAAGGAAATATATAAATTCCATTTATCAGATGCGAGGTTACACCGAAAGGTTGGAATAAAAATAAAGTTGAAAAGAATACTTAAACAAGATCAAAGAGCACGGAACCTTCTCCTGACTAAATCAAAGTTTCCGTATAGTCCTGCAGGGGGAAAAAGGGGGGGATGAAATACCTCCAGATCCTCTTTGCTGAACTGGGCTTGCTTGCGTTTACCCAGAAGGGAACCGGGAAATGGCACTGTTTTAGTCGGTTTTTATTTTTTCCTCGTTGTGTTGCTTTGCTCTGGGACTTTAGATCAATAATAAATTGAAACTTGAGGGGGAGAGTTTCTTTGATCGAGTGATGGATCAAATGTATAAAACAGTGCGTTTCGAGTATTCAAATAAAAGTATTTTGGATTGTTAGTGAACGAATAACATTTTTTGAGCGTTCTGGTATATTTTTTGGATGATTTCGGAGAAAAAATATGAGAGTATAGAAAGAAGGAAATATGGGATGGTATTGCTTTGGAAATGTTGAATTACAATATAGATGCTCTTAGGATATTGGAATTCGTGGATTAAATTTATTTCGAGATTGCTCGCGTAAACCAAGAATTTAAACCAAGAATTACTCTTGGATGTATAAAAGTGGAGAACTTAATTAAAATAACTTTTTATTACTATACAAAATTAGGAATTCTGATCGAAAAGGGTATAGCATTAGATGAATCCTCAAAAAATTAAAAAAAATATAACATACAAATATTAGCCATCTCATAATATCAAAAACAATTAAAACATAAATTAAAATTAAAAGTGCTACCTACAAATTTTGAAGGAGCAGTTTTAAACATTGGTTTTGTATTTCTACTAATACCTCTTTAATATTTAATGTATTAGTATACTATTCACGCAAGTTTTTTACGCTATACTTTAAAATCTTCTGAAGTCGACAGTGTATTTGTGTGGTAAGTTATGTATACAAAGTTTATTTTTAATTTTAAATAGGTGTAATGTTTATGATTCGCCATTCCTGCTACAATGGAATTCACCAACCGAGTTACTAGATTCCTTCAGTTGAAAGGAAGTGGATCCTGATTAAATAGATGTAAAGAACGATTTAAATTCGAAGTGTCTATTTGAACAGTAAAACCGGCAGTTGGCACTTGTTGGCGCATGCACCGTAGGTCTCGCGGTCCCGGCGCTCCAATCAGAACCGTTGTCGGGCAAGTGCCGGGTAAACAGGACTAGAGTTAGAGAGTATATCTGCCGGCCAAATAGACAGTGACAATTAAATTAATGATTCGAAAGGTGTAAATATACTCATTATTATTGATTCCTTAACTTTTCACTTATTAGTTCACTTTTCTGCAAACGACTTTGGATAGGATGGAATGATTAGGAGGCATTTCACAGTAATTGTATAGTCCGTAACATTTCATTTTGTCTTTTAAAGTGGCATAAATTCCAAATTTTTATAGCTTTTCTGTGTTAATCTGATGTTTACAGGCTATGTTAGTATAAGAACAGAAAATTTTGAAAAATTTGAAATTTATACAACTTCAAAAGACAAAATGAAATGTTACGAACTATACAATTACCGTGAAATCCCCTTAGATAAGTGAACAATCCTGCAAAATCCATAAAAATAAGCTTGTTTATGTACATCTTTAAATTCTGGTATGATCGGAAAGCATTGTTGACTAACATTTCAAAACATCCCTTTACTATACTTATCGAACAGAACACCCCGCACTATTCAACCAAAAGAACACCATTGTCTCAAACCCCACTTAAGCCATATTTTGAGACCCTCGACTTTCAAAGCCACAACAACAACAATGCCGCCAACAAGGATCGATTTATATTGTCTCTCCCTCGTTCTCCACACCACAATAATGAATGAATGAATTAATCCGGTTCGACAGAGCACTTGACGACTCACAACCACCCCATTGTCACCCCACTTCCGACCCCTCTTGCCCTACGACAAAAGGCGCCATTAGGTAGCGAAATCGGCCCACAAAACCCCTGCATAATTACTCGACTACAAGAGAGGTAAACAAAGGCTACTACGAGCTCAGTTCATAAGTCTCTGATCAATGCTTCACGGAATCAATTGGGCTGGGCGCTTTGCCCAGCGAAGCTATCAGCTACGGAGGTTGGGTTGAACATCGATTGTGGATATCGGGAGTACACGTGTTTTGCGAGTCGGAAAAGTATTGGAATATCACCCTTCAAAGGGAAATCCGATCCATTGTCTTTTTGAGGTGATATCCGTGAAAAATGTAAACGCGCTCATTATTATTGTTTTGGATGAATGAATGAATGAATGGTTTTTGGTTGTGGTGTGTTTTGGAGTGTTATCCGGGGTAGAATCAGATTACATGGTTTGTTAGTGGTACGTTATTTTCCAAGTTTGTCGGATGTATGTTTCGGGACAAAAGTTATGGCTTGGAATAGTAAAAGGAACATGTGTTATGTGGTGTAGGTGAATTGTGTAAGGCTGAGCGCGCACGAGTGACTAAAGTCACGGCGACCAGTATCACTAGTATCAAAAATATCGTTAGAAAACAATAGAGCATTTTGAATCACATGAATTTACCTAACAACGGCCTTAGCAACGTTGTTTTAATCCTCCAGTGATGTCATGTGCGAATGCTTCTATTGGATGCTTCTATGTCCCGCCCCTAACAACAGCCTTAGCAACGTTGTTTTTGTCTTTGTCACCGTGACAAAAGTCGCCCGTGCGCGCTCGCCCTAAAGTTTGCTGAAATCTGTTACATTTAATTTTTTTGAAATTTTTTACATGATTTTCAAGTTTCATTTCTTTGAAGGACAAACCGAAACACCAACTAAACCCAAAAAAATCAAAGTATCCCTTTTAAGTTATATTATCCCGACCTTTAGTTCTCTATACTAAGACTGCAACGTTTCTTGACCCTATGACATCACTACATGGAAGGAAAAACTGAGTAAACAGAAGTATGTTGGGGTTGTTAGGAGGAGTTTCGGTACGCAAATCGTGATAAAAAGACACTATATATACATGGGCTATATATGAAAAACAAATCATATTTCTAAATTTAATATTATGTCGAATTATTTACTCCACTCAAAATTCAAACACCGTGTTGGGAACTACTTTCTTTGTTTTTCTCAGCTTGTATCTCCAGGGTTAAGTAACGTTGCAGTCTATACTCGACAGCAACGTTTCCTGACCATATGACGTCATTTTGGGGAAGTAGAAATTGCGTAAACAGAAAGCCTGTTGGGTTGCTAGGAGGAGTCTCGGTACGCAATTCGTGATAAAAAGACGATTTGTATACACGGGTTTATCAAACGAATCATGTTTCGAAATTTAAGTTCTTAATTTCACTCAAAATTCAGACACCGCGCTGGGAACTTCTTTGTTTGTTAGTGACGTCATAGAGTCAAGAAACATTGCTCTTGAGTATAGCATAGTCATATTTTATCTACTTCACGCAAGGAATATGCTGGCTATATGCAGAGTTCGGACGAACTTTCATAAACACCCAACATAAAAAAATACACGAATATACATGAAAAAAAAGCAATCAATCATACACTCACCTTCCACCACGAGCTCAATCTGCACAGAGTCCTCCCCCATAGTGTTGGCTACGTGACAAGCATACCTCCCGGCGTCTGTGGGAGAGGTCTTGTGGAAGACCAACACGCCTCCGTCCTGCCGAGCCGAGGACCCCGCAGACTGACCGCTGGGGACCCGGTGCCAGCGGTAGCGAGGGGCCGGGTGCCCCTGTGCCACGCACGACAGGGTGGCACGGTGCCCCAGGGGGACCGACACAACGCTCGAGCGGTGGGTGATGCGTGGGGGCTGGGAGTGGTGAGGGTCTGCAAAGATGAAGATAATGATGTAATTTTTTTTCAATCAATCAATCAATTCATTTACAAAAACAAAAATTTGCAAAATTTAAAACATTGATTCACAAAAGTTTACACAGAATTAAAAGAAGAAATGAAAAGAGACAGTTGCAAATGAATCCCATAGGAGCCACAGGTCATCCATGAGTTCACATGTTTCCAATTTTTGTGAATTGTTAAAAAAAGTAAAGAAAAGAAAAAAAAAGTTGAACTTGGCTGGCTAAGGAGTTTGTTTATTAAATGTATAAATATATCAAAACGAGATTTATAATAATCTGACTGATTTAAAATATTTCATCTGTATTAGTATTAATAATAATAAAGGAACTGCAAAGTTTTTTTTTTAAATAACGGATATTAGATTCCGATTGGATTTCATTTGGTAGTTTATTGAATAAGATTGCAGAAAGGTATTTGAAATGTTTCTTTATGAGGGGCAGGTACACAGTAAAATTTATGCTTTCGGAAATCATATGAATCAATAGAACTGACTGAGTCTCGAGGCGGGAAGTTCTTTATGAAGACCAGGGTATTGAATATGAAGCGTTTAATAACAACAGCAAGCTAAAGCCAAAAGCATTTTATTTATTAACAAAATCAGGGATGCCTCAGAATACTACAAACACAACAAAGAAAACCTACATATCCAAAACCAATGATGCCAACGCCAAGTTACAAAAACAGTGTTAAAAAATTTCTTTCTCTCAAGCGCGGGCACTCCACTCAGCCACCGCATCGCCACAAATACAAACAACTGACTCACATTTAAAAGAACTTTTTCTGGAAAAAATCGTAAATTTTATTTGTAGATTAATTTATTTATGTGTGATTAAAAATGCCCTTAATCAACAATAATGTTGCGATTAAAATACCCTTAATCAACAATAATGATGTGATTAGAATACCCTTTATCTAACATCAACGAAATTGACCATTTCTTTGCAGAAAGCCAGATCATTATTAAAGTTAAATATTTGCCACGCGAAGTCCTATAGTGAACCAAGCATTAATAATATAAATCCCTTATCCTATCTAAAATCCATTTTAACCCTCTCCCCTAGACAAATAAATGAAAACGCTTAGAAATGCATTAGAGTGAAAGGGAAGAACTCTCTAAAGAGTGTTTAAATTTTTCGTTTGCCACTGTACGTGTATACTGGGACTTTAATATCTTTGTGAAGGTAAACGCTTAGGTTTCACTAATACCGTTCAAACGCTTTTTATTTTTTAATATACAGTTCTAATTATAAAACAAAAGAAAAAGTTTAATAAAACCATACATACAAAAAATTATTGCTTACTGTTTTACTTTTTAATTTAAAATAGGATATAAAAGTAAAATTTTAAAAGCTTGCTCATATATTAGATTTTGCTAAATGTGTTAAAGTTATATTTGAATCGTCAGTTTAAAAAAAAGTATAAGTGAATTTAAGTAATTTTTAAGATTTTTTCTACTGAAATTTCATAAGTTTTAAAAGGGGAAATAACACCGTAATAATATTTTTGAATTTACGTATTTTTTTCGATGATTGTCTTTTATTATACCTTGTTTTGAATTTGAATTTCATTATTACTATTACTATTACTATTATTATTATGTCAAAACTTTGTGTTTGGACTTTCAAACTGACCTTTCATTACATTCATTCACATTTCATTACATTCACACAGTTTTCCAGAACAAGATGGGTTAAATAATACATTACAAATGCCCTTATTAAATAAAAGTATAGCAAGCAAAATAAATACGCCTAATATAAAAAAACAAAAATAAATACGCCCAAAGCATAATTCTTATCACATTATTTAAGAACATAATAACATTGCTATCTAATCAAAAGGGACTAAACCTACTCCCTGATTTAATTCGGACTTTAACATCGCCTCATAAGTTCGATAACGTCTTATTAGTTGTATTTGCTAGCCGAACACACACACACTCTTCTCTGCTGGAAGCAAGCATCTCATATAGTCACGACATGCTCTAATGCCGAGTGAAATGTTCGGTACCGTAATGTGCAGAAGTTAGTCAGCTATCATAATGTTATTCAACTCAACCACAGCTGTTACAGACAACCCGGAATTATGCGCCAAGAACTGCGGCGTTCAAGGCCCTCGTTGACTGGAAGGTCATTTTCAGCTAACCTCTGAGAAAGCCCGAAGTTTCCTCTAGTTTGTGTTAACAACAAACTTTCGCATGTTCTCTTTTCAACAGTAGTTTATTAGCAATGTTAAGATTTGTGTAGATTTCAAGTAATCTAAACTGTATTTTTGTGTATAAATGATAAAAAATGATGACCTGATGTGATATAATACATATAATGCGTAATGGTTACTCTTATCCTCACAATGATTTCCAATTGGAAAACGTAAAGTTTACTTCTCCGCACAGTAATTAATAGAATAGGAGAAAAAGTTTTGCAGATATTTTTCTGTTCCTTTGCTTTCCTGCATACTAACGCTTAATGAGGAGAAACAGTTGTACAGGCGTAAACAATTTTTATAGGTAAGGCAGGAAAGCGATGCCACTAGTAGGGGAGCCCAGAGTGTTTTTGGGTAGTAACTCGAGCGCGTCAGATAATCATAAGGGGGATACCTTGCATGCTTTTGAGTAACTCCACCAAATATAAACTCTCTATGTAGGGGGGTTTGTCTAGAACAGCCCGTCAGATTTGTAAAAAAAAATTAGTTAAATGGACATACTCGAGCGCGTCAGATAATGATAAGGTAGGTTAGTTATCAGTTAAAAAGTGTACATTTTCTAAAATCTACCGATTTGAGCGGTGGGTAAGGGAGCGGGAGGGTTACAAAGTTGCAAATGTAAGCCAAGACCGGTAAGACGCAATCGCTCTTTTTGAGAAAAATGTACGAAACAAAATGTTTATAGACTAGTAGCCAGGAAACTAGGCTCAACTAGTTGTAAACTGTCTTGGTAGCCAATCTGACGCGCTCGAGTATGTCCATGTAACTAGTTTTCTTTCAAATTTTGACGGGCTGTTCTAAACAAACCCACCAACATAGAGAGCTTATATTTGGTGGAGTTACTCAAAAGCATGCAAGGTATCTCCCCTATGATTATCTGACGCGCTCGAGTAAATCCACATTTAGCATCATGGGCTCCCCTACTACACTGACTAAAAGGTTGTATGATTGCGTATATGATTATGACTGTTACGCGCAATATGATAAATTCAATGACATTTATCAATGAGTACTTATCACTTTGCCCGAAATATGCAGGTCTTATTAGTAATGCCCGGATTTATCGCATTTCCTGTAACATTTACATTGGATTGGGGGACAACGGAAAAATCTTCCAAATAATTAAATATAAAATATATTGAAACATCTATTTTATGTGTCTAATATAACTGTGTATCTATGCGAATATGTTTTATGTTTCTTATGAATAAATGTAGCTGGGAATATTGAGTATTAGTGTGGTTCTTATCCTTTCTTAAGCTAAACAATAAATTAAGCTATCTTGACAAAGAGATATAAAAAGTATTAGGTCGTGGGTATGAATATGGATTTAAAATTAAATTAATAAACTGGTTATAAAACCAAAAAATTTATTTGCTTTTTAAAGGTTCGAAATAAAATTAAAAATATACCAAAAATATTCAGGAAAAAAGAATGGAAAGTGTAGGTAGAAGATAGATACATACGAAATGCCTTGCTCTTACTTTATTTTAACTAAATTAAGCCATCCTTTCACCATAAAACTTTGACAGTTTCTTTAAAAGTTCTTTCCTTAACTGAATTATTTTTTTTCCAAACACCAACAAAACTTTCACAGAATAGAGTGTTTCCAGGTGACGTCACGACCAGTTATTTTCTTTTAACTGTTTGCAGGGCTTTTAACTGTTGCTAAGGTGGTTGCTAGGTGGCGAGGTATCTTTTGTTATGGCGGTTGTTAGAAGCGGGGTCACGTGATTGCAAATGATCCAATAGAAGAATTGCACGACCAGTTATTTTCTGTAACTGTTAACCTTTTTCAGGGCTTTTAACTGTTGCTAAGGCCGTTGTTAGGTCCGAGTCGTGTGATTGAAAATGCTCTATGGAAAATCTTACCAGTAACGATTATTCTTGAGTAGTTGGTACTGACTTTCTTTTCTCTGGTGATAGTGTTTTCTGTGTGACACCTAAAACTAAAGGGGTTCACATGGTCGGAAGTATCTTGCAAGTACAAATCGCCGTTTTCAAGCATTCCGTATTTATCTGAAATAAAAAAAAATCGTCAAAATCACAGATAAATAAAACATTACGGGCGAAAAATAATAAATATTTTTTATATCCCTCTGCCAATATCTAAGTTGAAAAAAAATGTTCATAATTTTGATTTTTAAAAGTGCATGGTTTTGATTTTAAAAGACTAGAGATCCACGAGTCAAAATGACATGACTTGATATTTCACCTGAATGTTCCTGAAGCCGGGGGTTAGCGGCAATAATCATAATAGTAACAATAGAGATAGTTGATTTTTGGAAAATAGCCATATTCACAGCCATCGGTGTCGGTGTTAACCAGCAGCTAATTGAAGAATAATTAGCTTTTCGTTTAATCTTCTTGGTGGAATCCTTCTTTTTACCAAGGATTTAACACCTGCGCTGATAGCTGTAAATATGACTGTTAGGCTAAGCGCGCAGAGGCGACTTTTGTTACGGTGACAGAGACAAAATTGTCGCCATGGCTGTTGAAACAAGTTAGAGTGCGCGCACTAGGCGACGTGACTCTTGGCCGATTGCCAAGAATTTCTTCATAGAGATTCATTGTTTTCGAGTAACATTTTTGATACTAGTGATACTGGTCGCCGTGACAATGGCTGTAAGAGTTACAACTCACCACTAGCAGAGTGTTGGGATATCATGAACCCGTCGATTCTTTCCCAGGATGTCACTCGCACATAGTCACTCACGGAGCTGGGGATCGGACATCGCAGCACCGCCATGTTGCCTCTCAGCACGAATTCGTCATACAGCCGAATCTCGTAATTCTGTACCACAACTGAAATGAAAAAGATGCGATTTGAGCCAATAGACTATGCTGTATATTTTGAGAACTTCGGCCTACATAAGACACTGTCTATTTGGCCTGCAAATATACAACTAAACTCTACTCTTATTTCCAAGGCAACGGTTCTGATTGGAGATCACACTAAGCGCCGGGACTGCTACGTAACTGTGAGACCTACGGTGCATGCGCCAACTGCCGTTTTTGCCGTCCAAATACTTCCCATACGTAAAACGAAGAGGTTATTTCCACGAAAGTTGAAGCATGCGCAGTAATATAAGTTTGTACTGACCGTGATACTACGTGTTTTATAACATTAAAGTTATATTATTGTTCAATCCTGGCATCAGCACCGATAGCCTAGTGGTATAGTGTGCGGCTAGTAGCCCAATAGTCCCCGGTTCGATTCATGTCTGCTACTTTTAATTATTATGCTTTTATTTAACTTGCAATTTTTCAGAAGTAGCGAGATTAGTTAGAGTTGAGTTGTTACTTTCGTGGAATTAACCAGTGCCTACAATAAAATCCACATTTTTCGTAGTTTTCCGTATAATTCTGGTTTGAATATTACATTAATACATATTTTGTTTCATACTGAACTCTTTCTTTTGAAGTATTTCGCCATTTACTAAGTTAAATATTTTTCTCAGAACTGTCACGGGAGCACTAAAGTGCATAATTATAAAAATGTTTGATATAATAACAAATAGTTTTGCGACGCTGCAAAACTATTTCAATCAATAATGAAACGAAACTATGAATCAATGTAACATTTGAAAGGTATAACTACTTTACAGAAAGGAATAGTTAAATATTTTCTGTAATGGAATGGTTTTCTAAACTATTTCCACTGATTATAACAACTCCAATATCCTGCGATTATCATTATTATATTTCAGGGCATACAAAATAGATAAAATGATAGTTTTCAACGGTACTATATTAAGTTTTAAATACATTTTCCAATTTCTTGAAATCCCTTAGTTACTTGGAAAACATTTAAATATTTCTTTAGAAAATCTTACTGGAAAGAATTATTTTCTTAAGATGCATTATTCTATTTTAAAACTGCTGTAAACAATATTTTTAACAACCGTCTTTCGAAAACAATATTAAGTTTCTGGCAGTAAATTTAGTGGGAAATTTATTAATAGAAAATATTCTGTGCCTAAAAAGGATTCCACATACTCGTTTATTTATATTTATAGATGAAGCATAGAGGATATTTTTCATTATTTCAAATATTTTCCATGAAATCTATCTTTATTAATCTAAGTCAGAGTTTGAATTAAGTTTCGCGATGTTAAGTAACTAGTTAAAACCACTCGTACAAAATCTACTCTTGGTGTTGAATTATTTCCCCCTGAAATATTACATATCGTGACAAAGAAAGCCTTGACGTGCCTCGAAATTTTAGAGATTTCTTTATTTGGAAACTTATCTTCTGATTAAAGTGTCCTTAATCTTGTCGGAGAATTCGGTACCAAGTTCTTTCATTTAAAGCTCAGCGATTGAGCTCTCAGATATGTTCCCTTTATTTGCCGAAGCCATCACACTTGAAGAGTAACGCGTTTTCAATCAACGCGGCTGGAGTGTTGCCAACCCCGTTTTCGAAAAGAAATCCGATTTAAGTTTTTAAATCACTTATTGTTGTTCGCTCGAGACATAAATCACAGAATAATTTTGCACTTTTCTAATTCTGTAGAGGCTAAGTCGTAAATATACGATGCGTGTTTCTTGGTAGATTTCTTAAATAACTTAATGAATTCATACGAAAAGTTCTGTATATTTGTAATCATAAAATATTTTTCATTAGAGAATGCGAGATTAAATCTTGTTTAAAATTTTGAAAAAGAACAATATATTTCTTTTATCAACGTTCATTACATTAAATCTAACATTTATGCCTTTAAAATATGGATGTTGGATTTTTACTCATTGAAAAAGCCAAGTTAAAAAGACCAGTGGCAGAATTCCAAACCGAAATGATTGATTGATAAGATTTATATTTGCACGCATGAATTATTCTCGAAAGAAATTAAATGCATAGTTTTTTCTAATAAGTGTGCTTTTCTTTTTAGTTCTATGTAACCACTCATCACATGATACATTACCGGCATTGAATAGAAAATTATATTCATGAGACATGTATTCATAAAAGTTTAATAACACAATGTACTTAAAATAAATAGCTCGTGGGATCTTAAAGTTTAAAGTTAAGAATATTTATGTCAAAGGAGTTTTTTTTAGATGGGGGGGGAGATAATCAATAATGACAATGGTAATTAACAACTACTTTACCCCTCAGCTATTGAATATCAAATTGTTCTAAATATATATATTTTTTGTAAGTTATACAACAAGGGAAAGATAATTATAAAAGTCGTTAAGTGGATAGAACACAGTTATAGCTGAAAAAACCTAATACTAATATACATTTTGTACAACGTTTGGTTGGAGAACCTAAAGTTGGGGTTTGCCTACTGTAAGAAATATTTTCATTACTTATCTTCATTATTGTGGAGTTAAAATGTTGATTGAAAAATTAGCATTGTTTTAGAAATTTATGTGCAGGATAATCTGAATTTCATAATTTTGAATTTCATGAATACCTTGGAGGGGTAGACAAGACAGAAATCAGAATCACTTACAAAAGTTACATCACGACTAGATATTTGAAAAGAAAACGTGAAATGAGCAATGAAAAAAGAGGTTATGCTTGTAGTTGTAAAACGGTTTTGGGAATTATTTTTCGACTTTTACGATTTAATTTATTTTTAATAATTAATTAATACATGTGTTCAAAGGGTGCGAATACGAACATTCCAATTTAAGTTAAAACATAATTTTCATCGTTGGACAAATGAAGTATATGATTCATTCCAAATTATCTGTGTGTTAACTCAATGAATAAACTTAAGTGTAAATTGGGAAAACACAAATAGTTGTAATATGTCGTTTCATTCGTCAAAAATATTTATAAAATATTATGTTGCTATTTATTATTATGTCTAATATCTACCAGTAATAACAAAGTGTTTTCAGGTGACGTCACAACCGGTTATTTTCTTTTAACTGTGTACCTTCTGTAGGGCTTTTAACTGTTGCTAAGGTCGTTGTTTATCTGTTGCTAAGGCGTTTTTTAGGTATGGGATCACGTGATTGCAAATGCTCCAATAGAAGAATTCCACGGCTAGTCATATTCTGTAACTGTTAACCTCCGTAGGGCAAAAAACTGTAACCTCTTCTGTTGCTAAGGCCGTTGTTAGGTCCGAGTCATGTGATTGAAAATGCTCTACTGAGAAGGAAGTGTGATAGTTGACAGAGGAAGTGAAGACAAGAGCATCAAACTGTTAAAAATAATTTATAAGCCGACGTTATATTAGTCATTTAATGTTAGTGTTTATTTTAATGCAAAATTACAAAGTAATCGAAGAAAAAACAAAATATTATATATGGGGTGTCTCTAAATTCCATTTCAATAATGTCAGTTGTTCTAAATAACATTAAATTTTTAGCACACTCATTGCATGATAAACAAATTTATCGATCTAGTAGAGTCCCTGCAGAAATTGAAAATTTATTCTGCGTCGGATGAACGAAATGAATACTTATATTATTTTGTCCTTCATGCAGAATACTAAAACAGCTCTTTCTGATTTTCACTTTGGTATTCAAGAGCGGAAAGTATCGGAATTGCGACGGCTATAAACGCCTTGCGAAATACCGACTCAGACTTTCGCCAAATTTTTTAGTAAAACAACTCCCTCGTAAACGTCGTCGGCAACTTGATAATGCTCCAGATTTATTTACTTTTGTCCGCACATAAACCACGAGATAGAAAAAAAACTCAGTAAATGGAGCTTATTTGCATACTCGTTCGTTGTAAGAAAAAAAAAACATCTTTTCTTCTTTAAGAAACTCTTCCCGGAAATATTGGGATTAAGCGCGGGGACGATTTAAATACTCGGAATGGGAATCTCATAAATTTCAGAAGGGTTTTTTTTTTTGTCCTTGCTACTCTTTTTAAAACCGTCTCCTTCAGAAATAAACTAGATTGATGCTAGTTTTTTTTTCGTCTGTATCCTTGCGCCTTTATATTCTTGTTGTTAAGAAAGAAGCACGGAAAAGAAACGCAAATTAGATTATTTCGCAAAATTTCTCAGTTAATTGAACTTTTACTGCTTCTCTTATTTTCCCCAGACCACTTGACATTTTTCACGGAACTCGCTGTGGGAACTTAAAAATATGAAATGCCTTTATTTTTTAAGTGCCTGTTAATTGCTGGGTTTTAAGTCCTTCGAATAAAGCAAATACTGGGATGAAGAGGCAGGATTTTTTCCCTTCAAAAAAGAATTAAGAGGCTCTCTTTCTTTTGGTGCTATCCAATTTCTTGACAAAAATGTAAAAGGCGCGCCACTTTATAGATTAAAAACTGATATTCTTTTTCAGTAAATAGGGTTTTATGCTTTTATTACTAAAGGGATTTTTAGAGGAGGGAATGTCAGGAAATGTAGTGATTTATTAATGATGTTTATATTTATGAATGTTTGTTTACTCGATGACTTTTAAATTTTAATAAGTAGTTCATGAATTTTATATGAGGAACACTTCTTCATGTTTTATCAGTTAAAATATTTGCATATATAAAGGTATATATTTTATAAACATTTTTATGAGGCTTTCCAAACTAGATAAATTATGGAATTGAATTTTACTGTGAATAATTGTATTGTAATTTATTGTAACTTCAGATTTCATATGTATGTAAATTTATAAAAATTAATGGTAAACATATTTTTAAGTTTATTTTTTTTTACGAACCCAGAGGCAAATTACATTATTTTTCTTGGAGTTTGAATTTCTTAAACCGTTATAAGGAATGTTTTATCCTATTTTATTTTAATTTAAAACATTGAAAAAGGATACAAATACAAATATAGTCGATCAACTACAGGCTAAAAAGCCCAGCAAGGTTGATCCAGTCTATTTATCAGTTTATCAGATAGAATTATAAAAAAAATATCGAGGTTTAAATGGCTAATACGTAAACACAATTTGGTTAAGTATTTGAGAAACTTTTAAATTATGAATGTAGTAAATAACATATCTTTCTAATAAGAAATTGAGGAATACGATCTATTAAAAAGATTTATTTTTTTAGCTTACAATTAGTTATAACTAATATAAGGTTTCCAAAAACATTTCACTGTGGTTAATATAATTGCTCTGAAGGATATAGTTACTATATTTTGCATAGAAATATATGTTGCTTTTGATTATGGAGAGAAAAAATATCAATAAAAATCTGGTCCTTATATTACCTGTACATATAGAAAACATTACAGGCATTTTCCATTTTACAAACTTTTTCAATATCCTTTTTTCCCTTATAGTTCTTATCGTTATAACTTGATATTTTTATTTAATGAAATGATAAATATTTAAATAGTCCTAATCTTTTGAAACTGGCATTTTGGTACTTTGTATTCAAATATGTATAGGTGGCATAATTATTACCCACAATTCAAATTACATAAATTAAAAATTATCGATAACGGTGTATAAGGGATATAATGATAAAATATGGAAATCACATAAATTAGATGTTATTTTTAATTTTTAGCTAACACGTTTTCGTACCCTGTTTGCCAAAGAGATCCAATTAAACATTAAAATATCAAAAAATAAGTACAATCCATTAAAGAACTTCCCAAACAATTTATTTTACTTTAAATCTGCGTCCTTCTAAGCCCATTATCCCATAATTTAATTTAAATGCAATTAGCAATGCACACACACTTAGAAAAGACCGTTGAGGGTAATTAATTAGTTGAGATGGCAAATATCCCCAATCAATATCAGTTACAATTTCAAAAGTTACTCCTCACTTCATACGGTAAGATTAGAACTTTCTTTTCGCTAAGCCTTCCAATGCACAGAAACATTGTTTTTTACACAATGCGAAATGCACTTCAAACTTTTTAGAGAGTATCAATCGATTTTATTGAGAGAGCTTATCGCCACGCGGACGAATAAACTTATTTCACTCTGTACTCACCCGTAACTTATTTAATCAGCTTAGTAGCGCATCGTGTTATTCTCCTCTCTAATTCTCCATCTGCAAAAATTCATCTGGAACACCAAATGGGAGGATTAACCACCCCCCTATCCCCTGTTCGAACAATAAACGACCCCGATAAGACGCGCTCGTTCACTTATTACAAAATGCAGTGCTAATCCTCTCGCTCGCGGGGTAAAAATTGAACTATTATTTGTTTTGATAATAACTAAGGACAGTTATAAGCTGATAAATGCGTGTTTGTACATTCGGTTTTCTCGCTCTAATCGCTGTTGCTCTTTTTAATGGGATTAATAACAAGAGTATTATTTCTTTGGGAAAGGAGTTATTGTTATTAGAAGAACACCGGTTTTGAAAGGTAATGGACGATGCAAGGCCCCTATTAAAGGGATAAAAAGATTAAGCTGTTCTCCGGTAAACATTTATTATTCCTTTCCTTATTTTATTTGCTCAGCTTATTCAGATTTAGGTTCTGACCTTATTGGTTCCTAGTGATAAAAGTGAGCTCTTTTTCAAGAGAAAGAAACGCGCATATTGAAATGGAAACTGTTAAAGACGAGTTATTTTTTGGAGGATGGATTCAATAAACAGAGTAATTGGTCCCTATAGCTTTCCTAGAAAAATTTTGAAGCTGATTTAAAAATACCCTTTGTGCTATTTAATCTTACTACTTTAATCAAATTATTTTTTTACACCTACACATTCAAACATAACTGAAGCATTGATGTGTTGTTCAAAATATATTGCAATTATATACTAATGTCCTTTTGCATTCTTACTTTCAAGTTGAAAAATATTCAGTTTCCCCATCGATTTTAAAAATACCTATGAAACTGTTTTAATCCAATTTACGCACCTACAACTTTACATCTTCAGGCTATTAAAAAAAGTTCCAATATTAGAATATATTGATAAAATTAACGTTTTTCAGAAACCTTTAAACTTCTTAAAAAAGAGCATGTCAAGTCACACTTTATCACTTTTAATCATTCCTAATCACATCCATGATGGTATTTTCAATGCAATAATGAAAGCAATACCCGTCACATCTACGATAGATACGAAAATTGACAGGGATAATGCCAAACAGATTACTTACTGCTCACCGATTAATATAGGTTTACAAAACATTCAGACATCTTTATTACAGCCACTTCTGACAAATGATACATCAAGGAAGGAGGGGAAAATGGACATTTAACGGTTGTGTGTATTGAAATATGTATCACATACTTCTGCTAAAGTATCAAGGGCTGATGTAATAAAGATTAATAATCGCAAGACGTTTATTCTTTAACGCTGGAGAAACTGCAGATGCATTTTCTTTTACCATCAGTTACAAGAAAATTTGATTAAGAGCTACTAAAAGGGTTTTCTGTGTTCTTATAATAAAAATCATCATACGCAAGAACGTTTTAGTCTGAAGTTATATGTCACTTAAAGGAGAACAGGTTTTGTAAGATAAAACTTCGTTATTATTGATATATATTGAATTAGTTTATTACACTAATGAACTTTTACCATTAATGTTCGTTAGTGTTAAAGAGTATTTAACTTGTCTGTGCAAATTATTTAAAACCTATATTTTGATGTACTAATGAAATTCCTTTTTAAGGATAATGTGTGAGAGTATATGTACTTTTAATGATGCTAATACTTTTTAAACTACCAATTTTATCAATTAAGTATGCAGTTGAGAACGATCATTGTAATAATTTCGTTTCTTTGAATATTGGAAAACCATTGTAAATAACAAATTATGAATCATTTGGATAATTTTAAAATATATTTTACTGATGATTCTGAGTATGGTTACTGTCGTACAAAATATGTTTTAGACTTTCAAAATATCCTGTATAAGTTAAGAAACACATGAAGATATTTCCACGAAAATTTTTTCTGTGTTTTTGTTTTGTTATTTCATAACTGAAGTCTTTGTTGTATCTCCTTCAATTTTTGAATTACTGGTTTTTAAGTTTCCTACTTTGCCACAAAGAGTCATCTCAATGAATTCAGAAACGTCACTTAACGATACATACACTTTACTTGCATTACTTTATGAAACTGACTTAAAAAAAGGATGTATATTAATGAAATAATATTAATTAAATTTCACGACTTTTTAAAGAAAGGTTTCTTATGCACTAATTATCATTATTAAGAACGAATGATAATTTGTAAAGTTTATAAGAAGATTATTCGTACCAGCAATCTCAAGTTTCCACAACACTACATCAGTTTCTATTTTTAAGTTTTGCTTCAGAAAATAAATCAATGAAACGGAACCGTTAGTTCAAATAAAGCTTCCAATTTACGTTTCATTATTGCCCATACTGAAGGCAGAATAATTAATTAACGCTTAATCCTTTAGCTTTAATTTTAATCCTCTTAATCCAATCCTTTTCGTGAAAATTCCTTCATTTAAATCAATCCTCCATAGCCAATCCCAAACCCTGATTGGACTTTCTTTGCATTTTTATTTAATTATGAGAATGTTTTTGGGGAGATGGATAAAATGCAAGCTAATTAATATTACTAAAATTTAACTGCAACACCAAGCTTCGTACTTTACTTTACATTAACAACATAAAAAGAAATCATTTTAAGCGACACGGATTATATACGCTCCACTACAGCATACTACACTACTTACTATCCCCAAACCACTTCTTTTCTTTACCTTTTCATCATCTCCAGATGGATTCGTTGCTGCAACCCATCCCTCCATTATTTAACCACTCCATTTAATTAAGGGAGTTAGGGACGAAACATGAAAACTAACTGTCAACCGAGTACTCCCGACATATTCCAGAGGAAGTCTTTCGTCAAACAAAAAGGAAGGAAGTTCGGCATCGAGGGAAATCATGAGAACCTCAACTAGCTCCCAGGTACAAAGCCTCGACAGTGCTTTTAGTGGTGAGGTAACAGCTACGCGAAAATTCTATTTCTATCTTAGTGAAACCGATGGGAAAAGGTAATTTAATGGCGTTCTTTTTGAGCTTTAAGTTATTCAGATGTTATTTACATGAAGAGGGTGGTGACACGTGCGAGACAAGAATGGATTGTGTTCATATTTTCAGGTTAAAAATGTAATATGTATTTTTTATTACAGTGTATGTTGAAGGAAATGAAGAAATTTTTTGGTTATGCAGTCAACTCCGCTTAATGTGCTCGCGTATGTCCAAGAAAAGAATGATAACAATATCCGATTGATAACAATAAGCGATTTGATACTGTAGAAAGTTTCAAACAGTGTAACTCGAGTTTTGCATTATAATCACAACTATGTATAGTCCTAATTAAAGTATTTATTTAAAACGATTTCCTAGTTTTTGTTCAGCAAATTACACATTCTTAAAGAAAAGTGTAAGAGTAGAACTTATATTACTAATAAACTAATGACTCATTTTGTATGCTTATGTGTCAAAATTGGCCTTCATTGCACATCACTTGGCCAGCATCTCTTTTTACTATGATTTCGAATAGAAAAACATTTACATTATTTGTTAATTTTGATTGTGTTGTTTTGTACTGATTACTGTTTTATTTGAGCTTGTACCTTACTTCTGTAAGCCCCATGTTATACTTTGTGGAGCATGGAGAGATTTTCAATTTGTTTCAATAATGGAATGGAGGTTTCAAAATGGAGGTTTTTATGGGATTTCACCAAATTTTGATAACATTCAGCGAAACGTTGATCACATAAAACGGCGCATTTTACATTAAATTAAATAGGAGTGATTTGGACCGGTCAATTTTGATAACATTATCCAATTATTAACCGCGTGATCACATTAAGCAGAGTCGACTGTATATAGTAGTTGAGAAACTTTATAAAAATAGTCTTCAGTATTGTTAAGGTATTTTAAACTGTACACTTATTTTTACAGTTATATTATTGATCTGAACAACGCAAAGTTTATAATTAGAAAGGAAAAAATTACTTCCATTTTAATACAATAACATGAAATGGCACATTTGAGAATATTGCAATAAGGTCATGTAGTGTAAATGCAATAATTACGAAGAGTAAATTTAGTTAAGAGGTATTGAACACGTATTTTTTTATAGATTATCTATACATTAAAAGCATATGGTTGGGAATGCAGTGTTACATTTTGTAGTAACAATATAAAATTTCCCATCCGATGCAGTTTGACAGTGTTTAGAAATCAATAATTGCAATAATCTATTAACTATTGAGTTGAAATTTTTGGTAAAAATTTAAGATAAAAACACGTGAAGCATTTTTGCCCGTAAACTATATTCCTTTACCCCGTCCCAAAAGTGTGCATAAAATATATTTTTGCTGATCGAAAAAGCACTACCATAAATATGCCTGCCTTTTAAGGAAATTTGTGTAAAATAAATAAAAAAAAATCAATCCCCTATATTGCGGTCAAACGATCCCAAAACAAAAATCCTCTTTCAATTTTTCAGAGAGAGAGAAGACGCCAACAAAAAACAAAAGAAAAACTCCACTCAGCTTGACCACTCTGAACCGAGTCCCAACTCTACAATCCATTCCCTTTCTCGATATGTACGAAACACACCATCGTTTAATATCTGTTAAAGCCTTGCTCCCGCACTTTTCTATATAGATAAGTGCCGGAACACACCAGACGAATAGAGTCGTCCGAAGTCGTTAAGATTCTTGTCAAACGGAGGGGAGAAAGAAGGAGAGTTAGGTGCATCCTAGACTTTTACAACAGCCGGAATAACCTCACTTTATACCCCCGGTGTCTTTTCGTGGTCAGTTAGCTAACGATAGAAAACCTCTACTCGGACGGGAGAGCGTGGGGAAACCCTCAAACCACACAAAGACTCTCGGAAAGAAAGAAGAGAAAGAGAGAGAGATGGAAAGAGAAAGAAAGGAGATAAGACTGAGGTTCATAAGGGGACGTCCATAAATTACGTGAGGCCAAAAAGGGGGGAGGGGGTCCTGAAATATCTCACCAAATCTCACCAGGGGCAAGGGGGAGTCAATTAAAATCTCACGTCAACTTATAATTTAGAAAATATACGTTTTGCCTTTTATCTTTTTAGAACAAGTTCAGGAAAAATGCGCAAAACAGCTAATCATTAGTCACTTATATAGAAGAGGAAATTTCAAGTTAAGACCAATTTTTGATTTCAACATGTAGTTATTTGCATCAAAGTAAGACGAAACAAACATGACTAGTACATACGACCAAAATTAACTTCTTTAAAAAATTGTGGAGAAAATCTCACGTGAGAATTAGAGGGGGAGAGGCGGGTTCAACAAAATCTCACTAAACCTCAAGAACGGGGTTCAAAATTTGGAAAAAACACCTCACGTAATTTATGGACGTCCCCTAAATGTTTAGGAGGACACTTAGACTACTCCTGTAGTGGAGGAAAACGGGTGTCATCCATTCCCTTCCATCCGCTACCTTTTGACGCGCTTGTGATAGAACTATTAAAAAAAAACCACACGAGTTGAAATCTAAGGAAAATTTTAGCTTAGATTGATGTGTAATAAGGTATTTGCATAAGTGAGGGATTTGCTTAATTTTACACTTTTTTTCATACGTTATAGTTTAAAACAGTCAAATATCAGATTTTTAAGTTCAAAAATATGTTTTAAATAATTTAAAATTCAACTTTATTTTTGCCAAAACACTAGTAAAGTCACGTGATCACAAAAACGGGATTTGACGTCACAGCGCACTCGAAACTAGTGTTTTTACTGTTTTTCAATGATCGGAAAATGGGATTCTATTAGATGTGACGTCACAGCGTATGTAAACAACAGTGTTTTTGTTTTAGCGCCAAAACGCAAAACAAAATTTCAAAAATTTATATCTCAGAAACTAGGCTACGAAAATAGGATGTAAACATCATTCTTCTTGTTTTTTATCTACTATTTTAATAAAATTTCATCTCAAAACGTGAATACCTCATTCGACGAAAGTCGGAATGTATTTTTTGTAAAGATAACTGAATCCTACAGGAGTAGTCTAGTGCATCTTTCCTGAACTCCCCTTCTTCCTTCCCTCAGTTTGATGCGGATCTTAACGACTTCGAGCGACTCCAGTTGTCCAGTGTGTTCCAATCCCTAAGACGAAACTCTGGAATCCAATCTCGAATATCGTGCTTTATAGAACAGAGAGAAAAAGAATCATCAAATAAGTCTCGAAAATCGATTGGCCCTCTCTTCCCTGCTGGGACAGAGATCCTGCTTTGTCAGAAGCGGACACCGCTAAAACTAAAACTCCTTTTCCTCTTTTGGGACGGGTAAAAATGATATAAACTGCCCCGGCTTAGCGGGCTAACAAGAACAGATGAAAACGCCTCCTCCGCTGCAAATAGGCCACCGGGAAATGGATCGTAGGCGAGCGGGATCTATTATGCAATTTTGATATGGGTTAGATCTTTGGAGAGATATCCGAGTGTCTCGTATTTTATTTCCGAGAGTAAAATGGAAATTTTTATTTGGAGTTCGAATCGTGGTCAAGAATGGGAAAGAGTTATTTGTTTCGTCTGGGGGGATAGTATATTTGGAAACGTATAAACAATTTCATTTTAATAAACGATGAAATGATGTTTCCATGTTTCATTTTTATTTACAAAGAAGTTTATTAAAAATTAAGCGTATTATTTATTGAAAAAAAGGTAAATGAAAATGTATTTGAATTGTTAAAAATTTCCAGAATTTTCATTATACCTGTTGTCATTTTCACGGCTAATTTCATTAAAAATGGAAACATGCATTCATTTTACTATCTATCGCGATGCCTTTAGTTTGATATTTCCGAACAAATTAATCAGGAATGCAATTTTAATAATAAATACTTAATGTAGTTGTTGTTGTTGTCGTCGTGTCCATGATGAGCAAATGGAAAAACATCAGATCGCACCGAAGTAGTCGCCTCGCCGACCTCAATAGCTAAATAATTAATAATATACCAGAATAAAAATATTTTTAAAAAATCTTGGAATAGGTTTTAGAATTATAATGGTTTTGATTGCTGGGAGGTACTTTACACTTCTTATTTACTGATTTTTTTTAAGTAAAGGTTTTATTTTTCGCATAGGCTTAACATAGGGACGCTCGGAAACTCGCTTTCTTTTCGAAAATAGTTTTTATTGTTAGTAAAAGTTTGGATGTGATTTCATTATAAAGCATTAATCATCATTTTGACTGAAGTTATCTTAAAACAAAACATTTTTGTCGATGCCGATACAAGAATTTTGAAATCCGCTCACCAAGTTTACTTTTGAAAAAAAAACCATAAATAGAGAAAAAAATTACAAATTCCGCACACGGGTCTTTTTAATTACAACAACCAGAAAAAAAACGCTTTCATTCTTTCCTAAAAATAAACTATTCATATAGAAAAAAAAACTTGAGAAACGAATAAACTTCATCCATTCTATCTAAAAGAAAACAACCTTAAAAACAACCTTAAAAAATCCCCAGAAAAACAAAATAAAAGTATTTTTTTCCCCTGAAAGAGTGTTTAAAAAATCACGCTTCCCAGACGCACAAAATCCAGGTAGTTGTTGTTGGGAATTTCCCCTCTCAAGAAATATTTTATTCATAGCAACTGGAAAGAAAAAAACTAATTTTTTCCCCTTTAAGCCACCCTCCAATTCTTTCCATCGTGCCTGGGAAAAAATAAAGGTTTTTTTTTCTTCCCGGAATGAAAATTCCATTTTGATCGAGAGCAAAACGCAGAGGGGCCCCATAAAACCATAAATGACTGGAAGTCATTTGGGGGCTTTCAACATACAAACATGGATTCATCAATGGGCCCCTAATGAAGGGAGTTGGCAAAGCGGTTTGCATTTTTAGTGGAATCTGAATGGACTTCATATTTTTTTTTGACGCACAGTGCTGGATTCGGGGCCACAATATACAAAAGATAAAACCTCTATTCATTGTGAGAGTAGTATTATTTTTCACACCGTTTAACGCTCGGCTTTTTTAGTTTTTCCGTTTCAGTTTCGTTATCTGAAAACTGTACAATACAATAAGTATTCGGGAATTATACAATAGAGCATAGAGCTTGGTCTAAAATATAAAATGCAAAGGTAAAAAAGAGATTAAAAAATGGCAATTGAAATTTATTAAAACGGTCTGAAAATTTTAAAAAAAAAGTATTACCGCAGAAACTATATTTTTGAAACTGTCGGGTTTATAAGCGAAAATGTTATTTACAAAGTGTTAAGGAAAAAACTTAATTCAGTCAGTTAATGAGCGTTTAGAATTCAAATAAATTTACAAAACGTAAAATATTCTACCTTGAGTAATATTCATCTATTAACGTTTTAAGAGTAAAATTTTGAATAAATGTAAAATTTATTACATTTATTCAAGTAAGTTATAAGTAAATTTAAAATTTACTTATATTAGAATGTTACCGTAACCATTTATATTCCTCTTTAAAAGCTTTGGGTCATCTAAGTTAAGCGCCACTTTATTTTGAATCTAATTATACATAAAAATATTAATTTGATACTATGCTTGGATTTTATCCATCACTTAATTTAAGAATATTGCACCCTGTTAAACTCAATGCTGCTTTTTAGCAGGATATAACTTCCAACAATATGCCTATACACGACCAGATGCTATTAATTTAGTTCAAAATGAAACAAAAAAAACCCAAATGTCACAAGTCGATTTTGTTACATAAATTTCCTTGAACCGTGACATGTTGGCATGCATAAATAAACCATCAAGCATTAATTCTCCGTCCAAAGATCGATGATTAAAAGACGTGTTTAATTAAACTGTAGTTACAAAACAGAGTAAGGTACTTAGGAGAACAAATATTTCGCAGCAGAATGTAATAAAGTAAACCCACGTCCATTAAGCTGGTTTATTACTGCTCCTTAAAGGCCGTAGCATGGCTATGTTTATGGGCATCTACTCTTACAAATAACTACAAAGTGAAAGGGGACTTTAAACTAATGATAATGGACGCAGATTTCTTTTATCAGTGAAAAAATATGTTACCGTAATGTTGTTTTGCAGATTTCGGCATTTCTTTGGTGAAATGAGGGTCATTATTTCTTTAAGTATTGTAATTTTAGACGCTTGTATCGAGTTAAAGGAACTCTTTTGTATGCATGAGAAACACTCATATAGCGTTTCTTATTTATGGAGGTTTTAAGGTAGACATTTTTAACCAGGGTAACAATGTCTAAAGAAAGTATCCCTAGTAGTACAACAGCTCGTACCAAATATGTCAAGTTTACGTAACTGCTGCCGGAAGTAAACGAAATTTGACCATACATGACGAAATCGGACGAATCTTAAACGGTTTTTGCTGCTTTGGATAGTATTTATTTCTAACTACTATTAATCTATATTACTAAAATTCTTTACTTTAAAAGTAGCAACACGGAGCATAGTTTTCTAGAAAATCGCAACAGGTATGACGTCACATCCGGTTTACGCTAAAATGTTTATGGAAAACATGGACATAGTTATTTAGATAATTTTGTACACCAAAATGTTGAAAACATCCATTGCGCATACATGCGCGCATCGTGGAATGACGTATTCAATTTTTTATCGGATACTACTCGCATTTTTTGAAAAATAATAGTTATCCTAGAGGTAAAGCTCTTTTCGCATTTTTATCTACTAAAAACAAAGAATCTTCCTGTGCAAAGTTTAAGCCTGTATACAAAAAAGCAGGGCCCGATTTAGTAAATTTGGAATACTAGGCCCAACATATAGAAAGGGGCCCCCACGTTGCCACATTTGGTGCTATATGAATGTGAAAGCGTGAAAAATAATTGTTTGCTTATAGTGAAAATTCACTATCACCAGGGAGTTAGGGTTCACACGTATTTATTTACGTTTTTCACATCGCTAAAATGTTTCGATTTTTATTTTCATTTTAAAAAAGTAACGAAAAAACATTTTAAAAGGTATAAAAAGTTATTTCTACTGTAAATTTTTGTTAGCTTTTTAAAATTAGGAGGCCCCCAAATTGTGGGGTTCCTATGCCCAGGCCTAGTGGGCCTAATGGTAAATCAGGGCCTGCACAAATAAGACAAATATTAACAGACAAATAAATGCATAAGTATATCCCTACAAATGCTAAACAACAGTACACTCCCAAAACTACTACTATTTCGTCCATAAGTTACAAGAATATTGAAATGGGATCATCTGGGTGAGACGTTTGGACCAATCCGGTATTCTTTCGTCCTAACGAATCAGAGCCGGAGGTGCCTTGGTAACGAACTCAAGACTCAAGATAAACACGGATTTGGGATACCCAAAAGGGCTCACAGAATGCGAAATCTCGGATTTCCTGGGTGAAGACTTAACATAAGAAATAGACGGTGGGAACACGGAGAGGAATGTAACAACATTCAGAGTCATAGTGGGATGAGACCTTTTTATGAAGATTTTCACGGGATGAGGCTATTTGCAATGATAGATAATTTTTATAAAGGTTTCTATAGCTTGGTTATAATAATAGTACTAATTTTCTGATTTTAGAAGCTCTATAGTTTGATAAATTATGTGTTATGAATTGGGAATGAGGGGATACAAGTCAACATATATTTTAGGATCTGTGATTTTTAAGGTATATTTTTTAGGTTTGAGTTGTAAGAAATTACAAACAAAATATTTTTTCCAAATTGTTCTAAGGTATAATGCGGTAAACTTTACACACAAAAATAATAGAAGGTAAGGTTTTTTTTACATGCGCAATATATGTGTGCTTTAAAATATCTATGTGTAAATAAATCATCAGTTTGAAAATGGGAATAAGTCCAAAACCAAGTTTTAAAAAAATTGAAAAAAAATACCGTATAAGTAATGGAATTTTCATTGTATCCCCACCAAATTTGAATTGGACATTCCAGACCTTATTTAGAGTCCAGAGTAATCAGTGAAAAAAATATGTTTATTCAAAAATATTTTTCACTTTAAATTCAGCCGTATGAAATTTCAGCTGACAAAATCCCTTTATTCGATAATTAAACTATATATCTACTTAGTTTGCTGCACAAAAGGGTAAAATAGAAGAAAGATACTCATAAAATGAATATCAATCAATATATATAAAATCAAATGAATAATCAAATATAGATAGCACTAATGAGGATGTTCTCACATGATAACTTTGTGAAAATGCTATATAAAAAGACAAAATGTGTAAAAACTGTAGCTATTTTTTTTCTTAAATTTAACTGTACCGCCTCCATGTATGTTTTTTTTATAATTACCTTTCATTATTGTTTCATTCTGCCCCGGGTATGAGGTAGACCGCGGCATATAACATCATTTTCTGTACTGTATAAAAAATGCATTATTCTCTTCAATATCACTGAATCGTCATGTTTATTAAGTTCTAATCTGCATCAATCCAAATTAATCCCTTCTTTATTTGTAAAGAATATTTTCAACACATAATATCCCGTTTCACCTCAGCTCCCTCTCCGTGAAATCATTCCCATAAATTCCCCAGAAAATAAAATTAAAAAAAGAAAGAAGAATCACAAGAATGAATATTTTTCTTTGATGAAGAAAATTACCTTCAATCTTGACGCGGCAGATTTTATTCAAAAACCAGTTTAAACCAGTTTTTCAATATACGTCCTTCAAGAAACACCTCCATACATACTATGCATTTTTAATTAACGAATTTTTATATATATATTTAAGTAAGACAAAAACCGGGAAGTTTATTCTGGAGAAAATGTTTGAGAATTCAACGTTAATCTTCTCCATGCATAATTTCCCCACATTCTTTTCTCTCTTCTGCGAAAGTTTCTTTAGTTCTTCTCTCTGCTGGTCTTAATTAACTTCTATCCGATATGAATACATTAATACTTAATGAGTGCCTCTTCAAAAGTCTTTGAAGAATTAGTTTCTCAGGACAGCCGAAACTCAATGAGAAAATTCGCTCCTTTTTAAAAGATTAATGAGTCGTATTCTTTGTCAGCTTATGCATCATTTTTTTTCTAGCCTTTTTCCTCCCTCTCTCTCTCTGTCGTTGAGTGTCACGTTGCAAAGTTTTGAAAGTGTATTTTGTTTTAGGTTTATAACAGAGAAACTATAAAATAACAAATAAGTCTAGTAATAATATTATTATAATGATTTTATTTCGTTTGTCATGTGTTATACTGGCAAGTTAAAGTTTATGAAGAATCTGTCTCTTACTACTTTCTCTCTCGCTTTTTCAGTTTGAAACTTCATTGTTTCGCTTCTAAGTTCATTTGCGGTAACAGCTTTTGAGTTGAATAAGTTTTGAATGTTACGAGAATTAATTTTATATGATTAAACTTATATACGAAGCGTTTTAGAGTGTTTCTAAATTATAGATAAAAGAATTCCATTAATAAATTGTATACTTTGTCTGTCCTCGCTTGGCTGCTGAGATAGCATTGTGGAAGGCAGAGAAAACCAGTTTTTAGCCGCCTAGCGACGGAAGACAAACTATAATTATTATCCTGAGTCACTTCATAATTAATTGTTAATTGACGTATCTAGGATAATTTCAAAAAAGTCTTCACATTAATAAAATTTTATTTAACCCTTTCAATACAAGAAATATTAAGATTTTCACTTAATCTTAAATTTGAGATGGTCAGAACTGAAAGTGTTAAATTTAATGCACCACAAAATTTTTAAGAAGCAATTCAGTAGATGGTTGAAACCCACTTCTTGTTTACTTAAGTTGTATTAAATGCGAATTGTAGTTCTTAAGACAAAGTTCTATTCCAAAAGTAAAATTAAATAAAATAAAATAAAAGTAAATTAAACTAATCGTGAATATTCATTTCATCATTTGAAGTTTTTTGAACAATAATGAAAAAAATTAGCAGATTAAATAATTCACATTCTATAGAGTGTTTTCAGGTGACGTCACGACCAGCTAATTTCTTTTAACTGTTAACCTTTGTTGGGCTTTTAACTGTTGCTAAGGCGGTTGCTAGGTAACGAGGTATATGTTGCTAAGGCGGTTTTTAAGTATAGGGTCACGTGATTGCAAATACTCCAATAGAAGAATTCCACGGCCAGTCATTTTCTGTAACTGTTAACCTCTGTAGGGCAAAAAACTGTAACATTTCTGTTGCTAAGGCCGTTGTTAGGTCCAAGACATGTGATTGAAAATGCTCTATATATGGCGTTTACGCCACTGTTACAAACAATCAACTATACTAGACTGCAACGTTTCTTGACTCTATGACGTCACTACGTGGAAGAAGAAACTGCGTAAACAGAAAGCCTGTTGGGTTGCTAGAAGGAGTGTCGGTAGGCAAATCGTGGAAAAAGACTAGTATATATGTTACGGGCAAAGTGATCAATCGGGCATTATTAATAATGCCCAAATTTGAGGCGGGCAAAGTGATAAATTCCATTGAATTTATCACATTGCCCGGACATTATTAATAATGCCCGATTTATCACTTTGCTCGTAACATATACATGGGTCTACGTTTAACAAACTAATCCTATTTTTAAATTGACGTTCTTCATTTCACTCAAAATTCAGACACCGCGACGGGAACTACTTTGTTTGTTAGTGACGTCGTAGGGTCAGGAAACGTTGCTGTCGAGTAGGATAAATACCATAAAACCTTAAAAAATATTCACAGAATTGACTCTCTTCACTAGTCTTCGTATCCAGGATACGATATTTTTCTTGTAGATTCTAGCCCTGAATCTCGATATGTGTGTAGTACTGTTTGCTTTGTCTTCCGAGAATCCCACCCAACGGCTACTATTTGCTCATCCTCATGTGCGAAGTGCAAGGGGAAAGAATCTCCCTTCAACTTCTTCTACACGGTGATCGAAGATTCCTTCAGGATTCTTAATGCAATAATACGAAGAGATTGTTGCATAGAGAAGCATTAGCAAAACAAGATTCAGCAGAATAATCGGATTATCAGGATTATATATATGCGTATGGAAGTTGATTGATGTATGGGGATTTCGGATTTTTTTGATTAATCACTTAGTGCATAACGATTAACAATAAAAATCCCCAGTAACAATTAGTAATAAAGATTGCCTAATTACGTAATGATTTAGGCCACAACTTTCGTTAGCTGTTAATATGTATATTCAGGCATTATTCTTACTATGATTACTTTCTATTATTTTGAATAATATTACGCACATAAAGTTCAAAATTACCCTCACTGTAACAATAGTAAAAATTATGTTTTGATGTTTATTTACACCGGTGAAATTAATATAATTCTGCAAAAACAAGTTACACTTTTAAAGATATGTAAGAAAAGCACAATTTACGCCAAGTATCGCACCTCTTAAATTTTAAACAGTAACTATTTTAATTTTCTTTCTTTTCTTATTAAAGGTTAAATAAAACATGTATTACAAATGAAGACTGTACTTCAAAATCGAGCTAAGTGCCAAAAAGTATATTTCCCGTAATTCATCGTTTTAAATTTGATTCCCCATAGAAATACACATAATAAGTAATCTTTCATGCCGTTTTTGACCTACTAATCCTGATCGTGGCACTTATCTGGATTTATAGGGTGTTGGTGATATGTCACTTAATTGGTTTTTCGGGTCTAATTCATTTTTTTTTTTTTAGTTTTGGCACTTAGGTCGTTTTTGAAGTCCAGTCGTCAAATAACAATGCTTCGTGATGATACTGTTTTGTGCTTTAAATAAATCACGGCTTGACTTTAGGTATAAAAAATTTATCACAATTTAACTTAATTATAATAGTTATTCAAGATACGTTTATCCCTGTGTGACACATTTTCTCCTTTAAATAAGTAGTAAAATGAGTTAAGATATTTAGCCTAAAAGCATGAAATACTTTTTGGAAGATTTAAAGGAGAATCTTGGAGTTAGAAGCATTTTAATTAGTTAAAAGGGTTTAAAATTTTAACTAAAAATCCAAGTACGGAAACAGGTTTAAGGCCCAGTATAACTTTCTGCATATTTAAATTTAACAAGAATCTCTACAAGTTGAAAACCTAGAAAATCCAACTACCCCTTTCTGAATAAAAGCTTCATTATCCAAGCAACGGCTTTCATTGCATTGCTGATGCGAGAGTGTAATTATGCATAACTAGCGTTATGAATACAGGAAGAAAATTGTTATTTTCTCCAAAAACACATGCATTTGTAATAAGTTCCCAAGTCCAAGCTGCTGCATCATTCGGGAGTAAAAGACTTAGCATTAATCTGCGTTAATACTTTAAGTCACTTTCTGAAACTAGCTATATTCTTGCTGAGCGAGGCTTAGAAAAACAAAAAGCTAGTTGGTTGCAAGATCTAATAGAAGGTACGGTTGAAACTCTTAAGATAATTTTAAATCCCTATTCAGAGCGTTCAGATTTACATTATATTTCATTCTAAATCCATTTGCTTTAGTTCAATAAAATAAGGATGTATTTTTAAAATATGCATTTGTGTTGAAAGATTCGTAGAGAGGTTTTTAAGTTCAATAGGTAAATCCAGCAAACAAATGCCAAAATGACTTAGTTAAATTTTTTGTTGTCCTTAATTAAACGTGTATAAAGGAACCGGTATTTAAAAGCACACAATTTCAATGTCAAATGCACTATAATAATTTTAAGGGTTTTTTATTTGGATGGTTGTGAGTGTACTGTACATATAAAAATCAAGGAAAGTCCTAACTATATTTTAAATAAAACATCATCCGTCCAAAGCAGTTGGGCTGTTGAAAAGTTTCCAAACTTATCCTTCTGTGTTTTAGAACCGAATTAAGATTTCAAATTCACAAATCAGTGATTTATTGAACATGCATATATTTTTGATATCCAATTTTGAGTTAATCAGTTTGGGGATTTGGACAGAATGTCAAACAGCGTCATTTTCTGGATGTGGTGAATTTTTAAACTAAATTTTAATCCGGGAAATAAAATCCCACAACTTCTTCTGACCGTTGACCAAGTTTGGCCCGGTAGCTTTTTTTTTTGGCCACCTCAAAGTGAACATTTAATCATAACCACCATGTACCTTTAAATCATAAAATTAATGCACAAATATTCAGTTTTTAAAACAATATCCTCATTCCCATTAAAATTAATCGCCTTTATGAAAATAACAATACTTTTTGGGTTAATGAAACAATAGTTAAGCAAAGTTATTGCATTATGATAAAGAGGGCCTGAAACATTTCATTTCGAGTTTAATTTATACCCATACTGCTATATAAATATAACTACTCTTGGAAGCAAATACTTAAAACTTCACGACATAAATTACCTAGACCGGTTAAAGCTTTTACTTTTCCATTCATCCCCATTTCCATTTGTTGCAAGCCACTGCAAATTATTGAAAAGCTATTTCGGGCACTAAAACATGATTTATTTATAAGAAACTCACTCGGGTCAAACCGGGCTAATGAACTGTAAAACCTGGTGGTTGAGCACAAAAGCAATTATTGAAGTTTATTTATTGCGCCTTAGACAAATTTAGATTATTTTACGATGTCTTTTATGTTCAACATCAAAGCGGATGGATGAAAGACGTTGTTTGCTTATGACGATGTTTTTCAATGCGTCAATATGGTTGTAATAATCTTAAGAACCCCCATTTTTGCGTATAATCTATAATAGGGTTTCATTATTTTTTTTGAATTGAAAATACTGAGGGTTTGATTGTATAAAATAAGTTGCCCTGTTTGAACAGTAAAATTAACGACCCTTATAATATTTGTTCAAAACATATTTAAAGGTTTTAACATTGTAATTTCAATGAAATTTCTATAGTACTGACGATTTTAGTTTTTTATCGAACTTTTTAACTATTTCAGTTCATAAGCCACCCGAAAATATCATTGAATCCTATGACAAATTTTGAGCGGCTAGGACTGAAAGGGTTAAAACTGTCACTTCATTTGTAAATTGGAAGAAAAACAGTTAAATGTTTTCCTTTAACTAATTCCATGGAAAACACAAAAGTTCCTTAAGTTTTTCCTAAATATTTTGAAATGATTCAAGACTTTATCGGGCCGCCAAAAGAGAGCTGGCAGACCGTATGTTATGCTCTAGACCTCTAGAGAGTTGAAAAATAAAATTTTATAAAGCTATGACCGAAAAATTAACAAGAACACACTGCATAAGCCAATATCCATCACGCATACGTACCAACCAACCAACCAACACGGAAGACATTCCACCATCATCCATCCATCCATATTCGTCAATACCCATCCATTATTTAAACTCGCAAGAAAAACACACTCTATAAGCTCGTTAAAACGCCATCCCCGAATCCCTCAGCACATGTCGGCACGCGTATGGACCAACGCAGATAAAACTACACTCTCCTCAAAAATTCCCTTCTAACTTCTCTTCAAAAACGAAGCCGTAATCGAGGAGTACCGCCACAGGAGCACGATCCTGCACTCCTGCCCTAAGCTTCCCCTGCGCATTCCCTGCACGATCTCCGGTTTGTTTATCCTGCACAACATGGGCCTCGGAAGCCCATCCGTCAAGTCTAAACATGCCATCCGTCACCCTTGCTGAACGTTCGCGCCCGAGCCCCCCTTTGCTGAGCCGAATACGTAAGGATTCCACTTGATTCTTTAGTAAAAAAAAGGGGGGAATGGAATACAAGGGTTGGTATTAATATTAATGAAGTGTTTATCGGTGTTTTACAACGGTTTTTGTGGGGATTTTTTTTCCCACCGGATTTGGTTACGTGTGGGTGGTCAGCTATGCATTATTCAAGAGCTGTAGGTTTTCGAGGCTGTAGGTTTTCCGAGACGGGTGGTTTCTGATGGGATAGCAATAGGAAGAGAGGTTGTGTTTTGGTAATTAGTTTTTGAGTGAGAGCGGTGCTTTTGCAAATTGATTCTGGGGATTTTCAGCGTCAAATAGAAAGGCCTTTCTTATTATTTCGAGAAAAAATATGTACATAAAGTTAATGGGGGACATAATTCAATTTTAAAACGTAGGTTGAAGAGTGTTTATAACGGGGGTATTTGCCTTAATTATCATCGTGTTTTTGAAAATTGGTGGATTTGCAAGGCACTTCAGATATGAAAAAAAGTATAAAAAAAATTCCAATTAACACTCCATAACTCAACTATGTACTTTAAGTCAAATGTATTTTGAATCACAATGCGTATTTTATGTGAGCAAATATAAACAAAATTATTCAACAAATCATATGTTAAAGTATTTTTAAATATGATATTAAATTGGTATATTACATCGGTATTATTCTAATAATAATGTTTTCCAAAATGTTTCTTTTATATACTTTATTTACATTTAATTGTTTTATTGTTATATATCCAAACAAGAACCATCCGACCCTTCAAAATTCTTTAGTAAATTATGAATACCTTTGTGTTTTAGGCCATAATTTAAATTTAATAAAAGTAATTTATACTTATTTATCTAAAAAAAGAAGAATTTCTGCAAGTTGAAATAAAATCTATTAGTATTTAATTGCAATGAGTATTTTATGATAGACTTGTTCTACTTCCCTTGAAACTAATCGAAATAATAACAAGCACATAATTATTTTATTCATTTGATTTATATCACAGGGCACACAAAAGCTGATTATCAAATAGTCCACCTCTGTTCAGGTGTATTAGACTTCGAAATACGTAGTGAACCGACATTGCATTAATAGAAATGACACAACAGGCATCGCATGTAACAGGTGGAATTCACATAACGCAGTTAACAATTAACATTCCTACGACAATTTAGTATTGCACCCCTTTATAATAAAACAATTTCCAGCCCTGTAATTTGCTTCAGATATTTAACGGGCTGTTTAGAATCAATGAGCAGCGTAAACCCTTGTTAACCTATATTAGAACAAATTGCTTCAATATAGCTCTATTCACATAACAATGCAATGCTATGGCAATCATGGTTTGGAAAAGCTTTATTCCAAATCATGGGGACAGTTAAGTAAATACGTGTTTATGCTTAATGTGAATCCATTGTATTTTCAATGTTGGTTGATATTTGAATGAAATACAAGAAATGAAAAAGTTGATTTATTTAGGGGATTTGGATAAAAACAGCAATATTTTTTTTATCTGAGTCAGGAACAAAAACCTGTTTAATAAAAATTTTTAAAATTTAAAAAAAGTTTTAATAAAAATTAAAAAAAAAAACTTCTAATTAAAAAACTTCTAAAAAAAACTCTGGTATCAAAAATTTTGACTGTTGAAAACAATCTTTTAAGGACATAAGCTATACCCAGAGATTGCTTATTAATAGTAAATTAAAAACTGATAATTGGGATGGAACTAAAGTTTTATTTCGATCCCGACCTTTTAGCCCACTACAACACATATTTTATTGCGAAGTGAGTCAAATCTATGTTTGAAAAAAAGCTAGTTTTCCTTCTTTAACTATCCAATCATAAATTTGACTGCTGGTTAGCGGTAAATACGGCCGTTAGAATTTGCAAAAGACCTTGTGAGATACCCTGTATATTATTATAATAAAGCTTTTTATTTTTACTAAAACATATAAATATTGTTATCATAAATTAATTAGTTTCTTGATTATAATAATAAGTATGAATTCTACAAGAAGGAAAACGGACAAAAGCAATATCATTTCCCCTTAATCACTCAACTCCGCCATAAACTAATCAGTCAAATTTACCTAAACTATTACCAAAAAGACACAACATTCAGCTAGACATCTTTTCACTTAACCCCAGGATAAAAAGAAGCTGTTAAGATACCCTTACAAGCCTTCATCCGGCAAACAACAAAAACCTATGGCGGCACAAAAAGCTTTCGCTCCCATCCTTTCCTTGGGAAGAAATGGAATTATCTCGCAGTTCTTTGCCTCCTGGAATGCCCCTGAGGGGACTCATAGCGGGGTTTAGTGCCCGGCCCATGTCTGAAAGAAGCGGCCCCAGTGTCCATAAAGTCTGTGTTTAATCGGGAACAGACGCTACTTGTCATAAGATAGAGGTACCGGGTTGGCTGGATTTGAGGGAGAAATTGGGTTTGGTTTCGCAGGGAATAAGGTGAGTTGTTTGTTATTGTGTAGTAAAGTAGGAATAAATGCTTTTAGGTGAATTTGGTAATAAAAAGAGGAGTAATATACTAGACTGATGAAGGAAGTAGTTCCCTGTGCGATGTCACACCTTTCGAGAGTGAAATTAGGCACTTTACTTCAAAAATATGATTAGTTTTGTTAACCTCTCTCTCGCATTTACAGCGTTTTTTGGTCATCGTTTTCGTAAAATAGTAAATATTTTTTTTTCCAATTTTGCAAGGCAGCGCGGAGTAGTTACATTAATTTAGAATCGAACGCTCCAGCCAATAAGAGCTCAAGCAACCCAACAGACGACCTGTTAACTCAGAAATCAATGCAAATTCAAAATATATCGGTATATTTACAATTTTTAAAATGAATTTTTCAACAGTAAAACACGATCGGCTTGTAGTCATTGAGTCAGTGTGACTTCTTGTATTTGTCGTTGCGTGATTGTCCTGAATAAACATGTTTGTTTTTACAAGTGGCGTGTCTCATTTGTCATGTCAAGAGTTAACAGGAAATTAACAATACATTGTTCAAAATAAAGAGACAAACAACGGTTAAGGCAAAACTACAACACCCCATGTCCTAAAAATAGTGTTCAGCAACTAGTGGTCAAAAAGTAGTTAACTACCAACTACTAACTAGTCTGGGAAATTGTAGTTGCAACTAGTAGTTAACTATTTCTTCCTGGGACTAGTTGCAACTAGTAGTTAACTATTTCTTCCTGGGACTAGTTGCAACTAGTAGTTAACTATTTCCCAAAGTAGTTAACTACTAGTTAACTAGTCTATTTAATTTCATAACCTATTTTTTGCCCAAATTCTAATACATCTTTCTTATCTATATCACAAAAAACTTTATGCTTCGCTCAAAACGGCGCTTTATTTCTGGTTATGGTATTTTAGTACTCTACCATGACATTTTAGTTATAAATAGCAGTGTAATTTTTGTATATTTTGATAAAAATGTTAAATATTTTTGAAATTTTAAACAAAATTTTTTTAAAGTAGTTGAAAATTTGAAAGTAGTTTCACCTAGTTTAACCTAAAAGTAGTTAAACTAATAGTTAACTACTAGTTGCAACTAGTTCTAGTTAACTAGTGCCGAACACTACCTAAAAAGGATAATTTCCCACGCACAACAAATAAAAAAAATAACAATTTGATTCATCCCCAGAAATATTTACTTACCTTTACCTCAAAACAAGACTCACACACAAACAGCTCCACCCTCTACAATACTCTTTTATTAATAAGACTGACTAATTCCGAGGCTACATCCGAAGGGAGCGGAATTCACCGTATATATCTCACTCCCCCTCCCTTCACTTGCACAACCTAAAAGCATCCAACCTGTGCAGCACACACACTTCAACAAGGACAGCCTGGCGAAATTTTCTTAATTAAGAATCATATTCGGAGAGCGATTCAGCAGAGTAGGAATGACAGCGAGGGGAAGAGAGAGGAATTAATTTAGAGAGAATATCTCGGGTAAAATGTTATTATTATTAAGAAAGACGGTGTTTCGTTTCTCGATGTCTGAATGAACCCACGCTTCTTCCTTTTTTGTTTTGCGAGGAAGAGAGAGAGACCAGATATTACACTCGGAAGCGATTCTGAATATTTAAAAGATCGTTTGTTTGGAGGGGAGGACTAGGGGTCGAGAGTTGTTCGGAAGAGTTTTCGTGGGGTATTTGCAAGGAACCCTATCTTGAATATCGTGGGACTGTTTTGAGGCTTTTACTTGGCTCTTGGAAAAGTGTTCTAATTTGGAATTAAATACAGTGGCTCAGTGCATAGTTAGTACGTTAGCGTTAGAGTATACTCGACAGAAACGTTTCCAGTACGTCGCTACGTGGAAGGAGAAAATTGGTAAACACAAAGCCTGTTGGGTTGCTAGAAGTTTCGGTACGAAAATTTTGATAAAAAAGACACTATATATACATGGGTTTAACAAAATAATCATATTTTTAAATTAATGTTCTTCATTTCACTCAAAATTCAGACACCACGATGGGAACTACTTTATTAGTGACGTCATTGGGTCAACTAACGTGTAAGTCTAGTATAGTAATATAGCTTAATTAACAGATTAAAGTATTTATGTTGAATCATTAAATGTATTATTTTTTCTCACAATAATTATGTGTTGGATGAGTATATTAAAGAAACAGTTTTAGGGGAAGGACTAAAATTGAGGTGTTTCGTTGACATTATAATACGGACCTTCATTTTAACGTAAAAATGTTTGATTATGTATTTTAAATTATATTTACACATTACTGTACAAATTTTCACTTATTTTACTATTTGGAAAGACTAAAAACCATCATTTAACGAGCAGTCAATTACACATTTAATTTTAAATATATTTAAAACTAAATTTGAAAAAGGCAGCTTTTGGTGGCTAAGTTAAGAAAATTACAACTCTTTTAAAAAATTAAAATAAAAAAAACTACTGCAGTTGTTAAATTAAATTAAAAATTAAATTTATGTATTTATGCCAAAACACAATTTAACTTAAACTTTTCTCATACATAATAGACGGCAACTTATGTATGTAAGTTCTGTTTAGAGAAGTAAGAAGCTCTAAAAGTTTTTTTTTATAAAAATCAAAGACATAAAGGTTAAAATGACGCGACAATCTATCATTTTCCTAAAAAGAAACGATTTTAAGAATCATTCCCCCCCAAAAAAGGCAATGGCATTCCCTATTATGATCATATCCTAAACTGACTTCAAATAAATATAAGTTTTTCCCTCCTTGCAGTCGTCTTCCTAAATTTGTTTTGACACCTTGAGATAACAACCGTACATTTCGAGACATAAAATAGTTGGGCATTTCCAAGAATAAATGTCTACATTGAAGTGCTTTGTAGAGATATGGCCCTTGAAACTGACAGCGATAAAACAAAAGGCATTCGTTTCCTAAAATGTTTTTCTAGTAACTGTCTTCTCGATTTTTAAGCAAAAAAAAAATCATATTTTTAAAAGTAGAAGCACGGCTTATTAGATACTATACATTTACTTCTTACTATACTATAGATATAAAGATACGATTTATTTAGATACTACAAATATATATATTATACTATAGTATATAAATAAGATCTATATACTATACTATAGATTTTACTATCTAGTAAGCCGTGGTACAAGTTACAGATACAATAGCTGCTTATGTTTGTACTTCGTGAACGTTATTATAATTTTATGAAATACATAAAGTAACGAATAAATCACTGAGACCAATAAATGTAACACTACAAAAATATAGTAAAATGACAAATAACAGTATAATGTAAGCAAACGTGTAGTATAAAAGAATTATTTATGTTAAAAAGTTCTCTAAAACTTTTAATTGCTGAATGAAATGAGTAACAATAAGCTGAAAGAGTTGAAAAGTATTTAATGTTAAAGAACAATGCTAACCATACCAGTGTATAAAGCTATTTACTTTGCTTACCTTGTTAAAAAGGGTGCAAAAATAATTTCGTGTTTACGACACGTACTTATTATGCATGCTAAACGTAAAATGAATACTTGTATTCTATTATGAGAGTTTAAGGAGTAACAATAGCAAATGAAAGACGCTGAATTAATTAGGTGAAACAAAATTATGTTGTGGTTTTTTACGAGTTACAGTTTGTTTTATGTTAAAACGAATTGTTTAAAACTAAACTTTTAAATTAAAATCCCTAATAGCATTTTTTAAGATGCTAAAGAGTTACAAAAGGATGTATGTTTTGGAAAAGTAAACAGGAAAATTATGCTTGATAAATACTTTTAAAATGGCCATCCAGACAAAATCAGTTTTAAGATGTTTGTAGATATTAATTATTTATTAATTAATAAGATATTTCGTAAAAATTAAAAAAAAACCCCTGGAATATCGTTTTTAACGGGTTTAAATACGTTCTTTTACAGAAAAAATTTCAATCACAAAGGAATTTTGCAATTTTTTTAGTCGTTATGAGTTTTTTCTTTTTAGATTTAATCCTATAGTGCATAAAAATATTCAGTAAACTTTGAATTTAAAAGGGCGGATCCATTTCTTAACATTTCCCAAGGTAAAAATCTCAAATTTTACTCATTACTCTAGAAAATAAAACGAAATCAAAGAAATCATTATTTTTTTTTTACTTTATCATACGAGTACTTATCGAGTACTAACAAATCTTTGCCAACATATTCATATCCGTGAAATTCAGCTCTACTGCCCCATATTAAACTCTACTAGCAGAATAGCTTCAAAAACCATAACTAGTAATTACGAAGGTCCAGAATATTTTAATGCCTATCCATTCCGAGAAAGACATTACTGTTTATAAGACTCTGATAGAAGATAAAACTTACCGAACATTACTGAGAATATCCAAAGGTTTCAGAAAAAAAGGAAGAAGAATACTTGAAAGCTAATTTCTCTGCAACACCACACAAACACTCTCAGAAACTTGAAGCTTTTGAAAAACAAATCACATGCATAAAAAATCCCATTTAACTTTCCCCACCCCAAAACTAAATTTTGGGAAAGCCATTATCATTACAGGTTCACATTACCGATGCTGGGCATGGCTATTAGAAAGCAAGAACTTCTTGAAGGGGCAAAAGGAAAGCTTGTAAGCCTTATATGCTTTAAATTTGATGAGAGTACTCATCTCTAAAATTGTACTCTTTTTATTTTTGCTATTTTTTTTACACAAATTAGGGTTTTTTTTTTACCCGCTATTCATTTGGATAGCACGTCATTATGTACCAGAAATGTTGAAAAAGTCGTTATACTTAGCCTTTAAATCATATGTCTTGAGGTAGCTATTATTGTCACATGTAAATTTTTGGTGCAATTTTGCATTCGTTTTTACTTTTGAACGAAGAAAGTACCTAAAATGTTATTGAGAAAATATAACGCAAATTAAATTCATTTTTCTAATTTGGATTTTATAAATTGTCATGATCAACTTTAATCAATGTTTCAAACATACTTTTTATTTTGTAATGATGCATTCTTTAAAATATTTCCCACATACACACCAGACGTATATGCTAAAAGTATATCATGTTTACAAACCAAGACTATTTAAGGTAAGACATTATGGGCTCAAAAAGGTGTGAATCATATTACTGAAGATAATAAAATGATTATAAAAGTACAGAAGTACTTTCTGGTGGAGTGCTTATATTATATGTATTGCTATGTATTTAATCAACGAAGTTATTTCATGTGAATAATTGAATGGGTTATGGATAGTCAATTGTAAATCACTTACTTCGTACTGATGTGGTTAATAGGAATTTTATGCTAGAGAAAAAAACGAAATTTTTTCAATAATTTGGTAAAATTTCCATGTTTTCAAAAAAATCATGGTTAAATTTTATGCTCTGAAAATTCCATACCTACATAGCTCTGATTTATTTTCGGTTCCAAGATAGGATGGAAAGATGATCCAACCCTCTAGTAACAAAAAAACCATTTTCGATGAACTTGGTGAAATGTTAATAAAATCCGTCATAACATGCTTACATACTGGGAAAATAAGCTCAATATATCCACAATTAACCTAAGTAAAACCCTGCAGTTCTTAATAAATTCAATACTTTATTTAGCTCAAAAACCATAAAAAAAGTACCTGCTATTTATAGGAGTAATAATGTTATTATTAGTTAGATTTTGGAGCATAAATTTATGAGCTCTAACATATGTGCTCAATAAGACAAGCTTTAATTAAATCGGATAAACTCAATACTTTCATGTAATTTTGATATAGGATAGTTTCAAAACCTAATTTGGTGAATAATTTAACTAAATCACAAATAATAAACTATAAGAAACTTGTTCATCATTTACTTATTATGAACGTTCTTACCTCTTTCAGGCCTTTTAATAGGCCATGCTACATTTTATTTCAGAGATTCGAACGATAATCTTCTACTCGGAAAGTAATTTTCCGCCTTTCCTTTTTTGTGCCCCAGACCTCTCTATCCAATATATTTCCTCCACAGTGTCAACAACAAAAACTGGACTTAGCAGATCCTTGTCTCCACGCGATTTATTGGTTTAAAGCTTAGCGAAACTAACTCTTATTTTCCTGTTTTTCCTCCTTGCTTGCTTTCTCTTTCTCTGGAAACAAAACACCCGGAATCCCGGAAGAAACGGGATCCGACGAGAGAAAAAAAAGAGATAATAAAAACCAAAGCGCAGCAAAGACGGAGTATCCTAAAATACTACTCTCCGCCTCTGATCTTGTTGAAATATCAGGGAAAACAACAAGGAATAGAAGGAAAGAGGAAATAATAATAAAAAAAAACGGATCTTTATTTAATACCACAGCTCTACCACTTAATCCAAAAGTGTCAGGGGGCGCCTAAGACTTTTACCGAAATTAAATTTACACCTTTTATTGGATCGGACGTTCAAAATGCAGCTCGCTCGTCGTCGTTGTTGCTTTTCTTTATCATCCGAGGTGGTTCGAAATAGCCTTTTAGTGAATCTCCCCCTTTAGCGGTTTTTTTGCTTAACGCCTGCCTTTCTTCCCTGTTTTTTTTTCTCCGAGCGCATCCCTTCATTTGAGGAATGTGATTTTCTGCTGTTCGCAATAAATCCGATACAGATTACTTACTTTCTATTGGCTCTATTAAGGAATTGGAAAGTTTGTAGCGATGGCGGAGGAGAAGGTGTGATTGTGTAACTTTTTCCATTGTGATTGGGGTTCGATCGAGGTTTGGGAAGGAAGCAATTCGACTGAGATTTTCCAGTTCGATTCGATTTTGGGGATTGCTCTGTAATTTATTAAAGGGGGAAGAACAGTGTGTTTCACGTTATAACATGCTCTTACTTTTGTAGTAAATATATATTTTATCGTAAAGGAATGGTGTTTCACAACATCTCTCGAATATCGAAATCGTCAATTTTAACTTATTGAAAATTCTCTCCTGAAACCGAAAATACCCTTGTTTTTTCCTAGAAAATTATAGTTAATTATAAGATATTTCGTATAAGGTAAAAGCTGACGTTGTGGCAAGTGCGAGCCCCGGGTAGATACCGATCCGAAGGTCATACGACTCAAAAGTATACTCCAGAGTTATAATCGCTTCAGTCGGTATTTATAACCCATTTGAATTATCTGACTCTTATAGTGGTGAGTAAGCTCGCCACAGTACTCCCCCTCCAGAATGCAGCTTGGCTGGATTCGCAAGTCTTATTGAAATCGGGCTCTCGAGGCTAGGTGAGACGCCGGGAGTGCGGAGCCCATGTTTTTAAATCTCGATCCCGAGGCGTGATATTGCGAAGCCGAGAGCGATAGCGAAGCGCTGCGAACCCAACCACAGCGAAGAGGGTGGTTTGGAGCTGGTGACCGTTAGTGAACGTGGTGAAGGTGCGTGTTCGTATACCGGGTCACCAATGTGGCAAGTGCGAGCCCCGGGTAGATACTGATCCGAAGGTCATACGACTCAAAAGTATACTCCAGAGTTATAATCACTTCAGTCGGTATTTATAACCCATTTGAATTATCTGACTCTTATAGTGGTGAGTAAGCTCGCCACAACGTCAAAAGTGCCTCTCGGAAAGGCGGGAAACACTGAGCTGTAAAAAGAAAACAAAAACCAGACTGCAATGTCTTTCAAAGCGGAATTATTGTAAACAAAGCACGCGTGACATTACAAGTTGTTTCAGCTCAGAACGAAAAGAGGCAGTTTTTAACTGAACATAACTTCAAATTTAATGCTTATAAAGGTATATTAAAAAGTTTCCTGGAGGTTTTAAGCCACACTGAACACATTTAGATTAAACAGATTGAGTGTAATTGCCCATTACAAGTTTCTCAAAAGTATTTTGAGTTCACATCCAAAGTAAGTTTTTTTCACGATTATGAACAAAAATGGTGTTCAAATGGTGATGAAAATGGATTGAACTCAAAATCATGATGGGTGAATAGAAACTTAAATAACTACATTTGGTATATTTTGGAGTCTGCTAAATTCATAATGAGTGTTTTTCCTTAACACGTTTTCCTTGCAAAGTTAAATTGAAAAATTTGTTAAACAAAGTGTTTCAGCAAGCCCACCCAAACTTTGCTATACCTTCCGTGGAGTGGCTATAAAATATCCTAAGAACTATAATATATCTCGATGGAGAAAATTGTGACGGAAAAAAGTATGACGCCGTATCTTGTTTACGCAAAGAAAGTACAAAAGTGAACTTCTAGGACACATTTTTTCCCCAGCAAAATATGATGTCATACGTAACAAAAACTTTGTTTTTTTTTTAATTACACGATCTGCACATGCATGCCTCGGATAGGCGCAGTGGAAATTTTATCACCTAATTCTACAAACGCATACAGAAACAATGTTCTCTTTAAATAGAGGTGCAAAAATATGTGTCTTAGAGGGGCAAAAATATGTGTCTTAGAGGTGCACTTTTTATGTACCCTGTGCAAGGAATCTGGGTGTAAAGAGGTTGGGCTCTCTTGCTGGTAACATCCAGTAGAAGTCATTTTATTTGTAATAAATATTTTATTTAAGGCTGGGCGCGCACGAGTGACTAAAGTCACGGCGACCAGGATTACTAGTATCAAAAATATCACTAGAAAACAATGGATCTCTGTGAAGAAATTCTTGGCAATCGGCCAAGTGTCACGTTGCCTAGTACGCGCACTCTACCAATACTTGAACTTGTTTCAGTAGCCAAGGCAACAATTTTGTCTTTGTCACCGTGACAAAAGTCGCTCGTGCGCGATCAGCCTTACACAACAATTTAAAGAAAATAAATATACGGTTAGTTAACATCCACTTTATTCTACAGAATTTCAATATTTTCAAGTAAAATATAACTCATTACGTGCTTCTACCGTCTGCAATTTCCCTTTATTTGAGATTTTCTCTATAGCTCGAACATACTTTTAATGGAGTAAAAAGAAGCGTCTACTCAAAAGAAAAACAAGCGTTTTATTACATTTGTTCATTCCAAATCCAAAACATATTCTTCGAACATTTTCATAGCAAATCCCCTCTTCAAACAAGGTTATATATAACAAGGGATCATTTTCCATTTCGACAAACCCGACTGTTTGAAAAAATATTAACCTCCATCTCTCAATTCTTCGGCATAGATCCGAACAGCAAGCAGATCCCGATTTAAATAAACGCTTCGGAAACCTACAGACTTAACGAAATTGTCCCTTAAATGAATCTTTCATGAACGCATTAGCCTGTCTCGGGACGGGCGGGCTTTAAGTCCGAATTTACGATAACGAAGTTTACTTTGTATATAAATTTTATTCAATCTGCAGCAATGAGCTGCAGCGTAAGGTTTTTGCTCTGATAACGACGGCTCGGCGAGCCTCTAATGGTTGCATAATGTAGGACGGAGCCATCGAATATTTAGTTTTATATATTTCGTGGAAATATGCAAATGAGATGTATGCATAATGCATGAGATGGAAGAGAGTGGACTTCTTTTGACGGAAAGGCAGTGCTCGGCAATATTTTACTCACCGTGGAAGTTTAGCGGACTTGTGCGTAGTATTACTGATGGATTATTTTTTTACGGTGTATAAAATGATCCTCTTCACTCGAATTTATCTAATAGTGAGATTTGTTTTATTTTCTCGGATATAGACAGACGTAAGTTACTGAGATGAACTCAAAATGGAGATTTTTCCAGGGGGGGAGGGGATTTCTGTGTTATCGTTCTGTATTTATATATTCTTAATTTTGGATTGAAACTGTTTCGAGAAGGTTTTTATTCCCAATATGTTTCCATCCGAGGTTTTTTTATATGCTCAAATGAATCGGGGATTTGTTTTCAGACTATTATGTTTTCAGACTATTTCTGGATGGAATGATAATACTTGAACGAAAAGAATTTAAAGATACTACTTGGAAATAAGAACTTGGAAACGAGTCCCTTTAATAAGCTATTCTAGATGTTGTTGTGACCGAAAAATGAATATTATCACTTTAAACTAACGAAAAGAAATATCGAATTCAACAAGAACAAAAACTTCAACCCCTTCATACAAATGCTTCTTTCGAAAACAATATAAAACTTTTATCAATTTTAAAACCACTTTAAAATTACTATACCCACATACGATAAAAATTTTTGGACCAAATTTTATATGCGTCTATGTCAAACCTTAAACCGCAATGAGATTATAAGAAATATAAAAAGAAAGAAATTACTTGTTTATTAGATAAAAATAACTATTTTTAAATATTTTACAAAACACTTAAACGGTAAGTACACCATTAAGTTTAACACTGTTTATTGGATTGTTAATAATTTTATTTTAAATACATTTTTTAGGCTTTCAACTTTTCATTAAGTTTTTATGCTCCTTCACCTTTATTGAATTTTACTTAGTTAATAAAATAATTGAAAGCTATATTCCGGAATTGTTGGTACTGGACTTAAGACTTAAAATCCATACGTTTCGCTCTCTGCTTCGGAGGGCATCATCAGTGGCAAAAAAAAGCCAATTAACTAATTATTCCCCAAAATAGAAAAGTAAGTCTGCAAATAAGGAAAATATGTTATCTTGAGACAGATAAGTGATAATGGATGGACTAGACATTCTTCAAAAAAATCCTTGAAACTGCGATGCAGCTTTGCCCTTCAGGCCTTCCCCGTTTCATGAAATAATTTTTGAATGTTTCTCCCCCACCTACTCACACAGACATGCATTCAAGAAATTTAATTTTGTTTTAAAAACAATTTCATCAGACAAAGATTAATTTAAAACGAAATTTAGCAAAAATGAGGTGCTAACTGCGCACAGAAACCCTAACTCGCATTATTAGGAAAGCCACTCGCGAATTTCCGCTTTCCATGGGGAAATAATTGCATCGTTGGGGCAATCTTCAGTTACTCTTATGCGAAAGAATTGCCCCAATTTAACGCTGAAAGGCCCCGGTGCGTAATTTTAAAGGAACGTGAGAGGATAGGATTCTCCTCGGATTCCTTTTAAAAATCTTCCGCCAAAGAAGAGAATCAGGAATGGAAATGTCCCTTATATTTCTCGGATTGTGATTACCCCCACAATTATTCGCGATTCTTCCTCGGAAATGTTGAGCAGATAATTCAACCGACCCAAATGATGAAGGTAGAGAGTTACGCGGTTCGAAAATGAGATGAGTGTGTGTAGTTTGACTTTATTTCTGTTTTATTCTTTGCAATGAGTTGCTTCTATTGTGACACAGGTTTATTATTTGTAGTTAGCCAAATGGGGCAATGGGGTTTTATCTTTTTCAATGAGAGTATTTTATTAATCAATTCGTGATTTGGTGATTCATTAAAAAATTTAATGTATTATTTTGATGAAATTGCAGTTACCAAATATATTTTAATAAGTGTTTGTGATTTCATTTGTTCTTCCTATCATGTTTTAGATACCATGGACTAACCTTGTGCTCTTTAAGTACCCCCACACAATTATTTTCTGTGCCTTTTTTGTTTTGATTATGTATGCATTACGTCATATTTATTGTTTTTATTCCTATTTTTTCACCTTTTTTACCATTTCTCATATTGTGTTTTCTTGTGTTATGTAAAGCTTCATGTCCAAACAAATGAGGTAACTTAACTACATAAAACGTAACTATTAATTTTAAACTGATATTGATTTTCTTTACAGATAAAAGAAGGAAAAAGATAGTAAAACTTCTACAGAGATTGAACGTCAGTTGTAAAGCTCCTTACGCAGCTGATATTTATACATTTCTAGAAGTTTCAAAAAGATCTGGACGTTACACTTTTTCAGTCTAGTTTAATCGGTGCATTAAAACATACTTTCTGCAGAATTTATCTCAAATGGGATTTTATGTATCCCACATTTCTCTAACATAACTAACTTCAGATTTAAAAGATTCATAGGGACTATTTTTATCAAACAACAGAACATAAAAAAATAGATACAATAAAATCCAGAATTCAGCGAATAATTAAGATTATCTGTGTGATGTAATGTTAAACGTACAAAGAAACCAGAACAAATCAGAACTCTTTGACTAATTTGCATTTCTTTCTACGTTTATTTTAAAATTGTTTTTTTCGCATGCTATACCAGGCGAAATGACATTTTTTGTGACAGAAAAATAATAAAATACTTTTTTACTCTAATAAATTATTATATGTCCTCTTATAATCCATAACCTCCAACAGCCTTATTCACCGGTAACTTGACCGGCAGTCGAACTTCTGATTGGCAGTTAAAGACGGAAAAATAGTTTTCCACCAATAAGAGGTTTGACTCTTGGACTTGGTATTAGAGAGTAAACGTGTATGGATATATTATTGCTTACTTTACCAGTCGTATTCTACAACCCCTTACCACCGATTACCTAGCTTTCAGAGGAGAAATAGTCGAACCTGATTGGTTGAATCCTTCTTCGACTGCTGTTTAATTGCAGGTCAGACGCATAATACTACCAGAAGGAGATTCAACAACTGGTTTTTTTTACAATCTGTTCGATTTCAATAGTCTAAACTGTCTGTCTACCACAAGTTGATCTCTGGCCTAGTTGTTTGGTTGTGGCGGTTGTTATAGAAACAAGACCGGCTCATTTTAAATAGGGATAAACCGTATTATGATTTGGCGGGGGGATTAAAGCCGACGGAGGATTATTGGCAAAATGTTTGGCGATCACAAGCTTGGTCTTCTCGGAATTGATGCAGTTGCACGCGTATGTTAGAGGCTGGGATTAGTCAACTGTTAAAATAAAAAGGACTAGCGTTTCAATGCAAAAATTTCCCCCCGTTGAAAATGAGGAGAGGTAAAAGAGAGCTGAACTTGTGATAGACCACGACTTACTAGATACTATACAGGCTAGCCGAGTTTAGAACAATGACAACATTTTGACAACTTTTCCCGCTTGGATCGCCACAAGTCCTACCTATATCACCCACCGCCTTCAACACTGTAGGTATGCTTTGCCAGTTTGTCCATCTGGATTTTTAGTGATTTCCGTACTCAGATAGCCTGTATAGTATCTAGTAAGCCGTGGATAGACAGGCAGTACCTACTAAAAAAAGCAATTCAAAGCACTCACCGGCCCTGACGTGCACGTCTCTGCTGCCAATAGTCCCGATAGCATTGGTAGCTTCGCAGCGATACCCCACGGCATGGACATCGGCCCTGTAATCGGCAGCAGCGAAAGGGGGGAAGACTAGGGCCCCGTCCGGCCTGGTGTAGCGGAGTCCCGGGAGGTCCCTCAAGGGCCTGCCGTCCGCCCCAACCCACGTGACTGTGGGCCTAGGCCGACCCTCGGCCGTGCACGAGACCACTGCGCCGCTGGAGTTGGAGAACTCAACTCGACTGACCGGTTCTGAGACGAAGGAAGGGGATTTCCACTGTGGGTCCATGCCGAAGCACCCTGGAAGAAAAGAAGATGAGTTTGGGAGATTTTCTTTTTCTTTATACTATCATTATAGTCTGTGTAAATAAAATAGGCGGTTTGACGTCATTCTTTACCATGCCAACGCAGAAGAAATACATTGAGTAAAAACTCAAGGTCAACCGCCGATTCGATTTACACAGAGTATAAGGGGGTGAGAAGCCAATGGAAATGCAACTGATAGTGAGTGAGAGGTTTACTGTGTGTTGTGGATAAGGGCCCTCCTAAACTTTTATTACGGCCAGAGAAATCTCAGTTTATGGCCCGGGTTTCTTTGTGTGGCCAATTAATCCCCTCCTTGGACGGGAGTCCCCAAACCAAACAAAGAGATCGGAGAGATAAGACTGAGGTTTCACCGGCCGTTATAAAAGTTTAGCATGACCCTAAAATTGTGTGCACTGGAAAAATTAACTTACAAATTTTGAGAGGTTTATTATTTTATACTGTTATTTATCTTAGTTAATACGAAGCAAGCATTGGAAGCCAAGAAGAAAGTAAAACTTCTTATCAAAATCGCATGTGACATAAAACTCGCTCACTTGGTCAGTCCATTTTCTATGATAAAATTGCCCCCATTGTTTCTTATACATCTTATCTTAAATTTTATGATTTGTTTAGAGAGGATATGTTAATAAAAACATGTAAAAATGATTAAGAAATTATCGCATGAATATTTTTAAACCAAACGGTAAACCGGGAAAAAAACTTATAATCGCTTCTACCCATACAACGTTGAGCAGTAAGAGAACTAGCGTAAAAACACTCAAAATGATCAAAAATTGAGATTTGTAAGAAGAAGCTACGTTAAATAATCCCGAAACCCCCAATTTAAACATACAAACGAGTTATTACTTTATTAAAGTGTCACTTAATAGTCAATTCACAAAGTCCAGATGACTTATTTATCCAATTTAAAGTTTCAAGCTGGGGCGTGCTTTGAAACTTTTTCCCATAATAGATTGACAAATGACTGTAATTTGTTCCCTTGACGTCATCAACGACGTTTGAGTGCTCCTGTCATAATTGTCACGAAGGTTACGGTTGAAGAGAGGTTTTCATTACTTCCCAAATTTATTTCGAGCCGATAAAACATTCAATAATGTTTATTAACTGCATTCAACTTTGTTGCATAGCAACTCGAAAAAATCATCAAGGAATTTAAAAATATTGAATAGAAATCGAGTAGATTGATGTGGGACATATGAAACGTACTTTTCATAAATTTATTTTTGATCCTTCCATCATTTTTATTTTGATCGTACAGAAATAATATAATAATGTTACTTCTGTACTGTATAATCAAACGTTAAAGAAAAAATTAATAATTGGAATGTGTTTTTAGGTAAAGAAGGGAAAATATAAGAAATAAAATGAGTTAACTGAGGCAAAATAATTTTAGGAACATAATGCAGTGTTCTTGGAATTGTATAAACCAGTGTTTCCCAATGTGGGGCGCACGCCCCACCGGGGGGCAATATGAATTTCTAGGGGGGCAATTCGAAAACTTTCAACTAAAATGCCCCCAGGTGGGGCATGGACCACCGAGATTTATTTACTTTTAAAGAAGGATTTTCAAAAAAAAAGGACATGGGGGGCATACAAAATTTAAAAAGGCTTTAGTGAGGAATGGACCGAAAAAGGTTGGGAAACACTGGTATAGACCGTGATTTTGAGTCACTGTGACGTCTTTATTGATCACAGAGTACTAGAACAGACTAACTAGTGTCCACGGCCATAGGCGGTAATGAAAATCGAAAAAGCATGGAATATGGTATAAGTTAGTTAGGAGCTATTTTGCGCTGAGATCGCGTCACGTCATGATAGGCGGAGAAAAATTCTTGATCCTCCAATAGCTCTCGTAAAGGACATATTGAATGAACATGTCACAGCCAATCACAGCTTTGACCACCATAATATACTGCCTACCTCTCTCTCAATCATTGAATTTCCCGTGCTGTCCTCTACCTTATACAGAAATTTAAAAATAACCTTTTGGTCCCTCTTTTAGGATTTTTCTCTGTGGTGGTCACTGACTACTTTTGGATAGTGTTTGAATAACATAACTACCCTCATCTTTAACCGTAACTTCATGAGAAAATGTACAAAACACTCAAACGAGTCAGTAAGAACATATTGAGTCAAAATCACAATAATTATAAATCACTTTATTGAAAAAAGTTTCCGAGCAAGTTCTAGCATGTATTCTTGCCATTTAGATCGAAGCGGTTGAGCTACCAATTAACTCTTTTATTTTATATTTTTATGAATAAACAAAGCTTATTATCGATGAGAAAAGGCTCTCCATAAATTGCATCAAAAGCTATAGAGCATTTTCAATCACATGACGTAGTCACGCCGTAGCAACAGAAGATGTTACAGTTTTTTGCCCTACAAAGGTTAACAGTCACAGAAAATGACTAGCCGTGGAATTCTTTTATTGGAGCAACAGATAAACAACGGCCTTAGCAACAGTTAAAAGCCCTACAGAAGGTGCACAGTTAAAAGAAAATAACCGGTTGTGACGTCACCTGAAAACACTCTATTGAAAAAACTTCCTTTGTTAACCAAATGATGTCCCCTTTAATTTACAGCATATTTATATATGAGAAAAACATCCCAGTTAGTTAACATACTATAAATACCAAAACCCACGTACAGTAAAAAAAAAGTCCCGTTACTACAGCAAACTAATTTGAATAGTTAGTTGATCGTCACCACACAAAACAACAACAACACCTTGCGTAACACGGTCTCACTTTCTCACAAAGTCGGTCCCCTTTTCTGAGTGATTTATTATCTCGCTGAAAGCTTAATTACGCTTTACACACAACAATCGATGATTCCTCTTGGTTTTCCCGCCGAGGCACGCAATAATGCAATTTCCTCCCAATGCTGTCCATACATCAACAATCAGGGGAACAAAAAAAAAACCCACGGTCGTGTCAAAATATTTGTGTTATTTCTCTGTAGATTGTAATTAAAGGTAATCAAAACGCGGCCTGTGCGTAGGTGAGTGGTTGAGGGTGTTTTCGTTTTGTCATTGTCACGGACACTTTAGAGTGAGATTGATTTAATTTTTTGAGAATATTTTGTGCTGAATTATGTATTTTCGTGAGTGAAACAACGGGACGGGGAAATATTGTCTTGCGTGTTGAATTTAGATTTAACCCTGGAGGACGCGCACACATTCTTATACGGAAACGCGCGCCGGGGCTCTCAGGACTTGCAGACAGTTTACCAAGTTTACCCTCTAAAAGTGTAGTGAAGTTCATAACTATATGGAAGAAATAAATAAACTTTAAAAGGTATTATTTAAAGCTGCTTTAGTAATACTCTGTGAAAAAATCCCGTAAAATATACGGTTTTAAACTGGCAGACCGTAAAAATTACGAAGTAAATCCGTAAAAACAACAATATTTTACCCTGTAAGACAAAAAAAACCCATGGATTAAAATGGTAAAATGCCTTTGATTTTACGGATTTATTTCGTAATTTTTACGGTTTTCCACAACCAACCCAGCTGCCAGTTTAAAACCGTAAATTTTACGGAAATTTTAACAGTGTAGTATTTAAAAAAAGTGTAAATATCTGACCTGGAAGTTAGCAGTTAAAAGAAAATAACTGGTCGTAGAATGCTTCTATTGGAGCATTTGCAATCACATGACTCAGACCTAGCAACCTTCGTTGCAACAGATACCGCCGCACCTATCAACCGCCCTAGCAACATACGCATTGAACTACAGTAGTTAGCAGTTAAAAGAAAATAACTGGTCGTGACGTCACCTGAAAACACTCTATTATGGTCGGGCTTTTCTCAAAGCTTCCATTTAAAGCAGACAAAATTCTCATTTCAAACACATTTCTCTTATAAAAAAAGAAGTTTCTCACATACCCAATCATTTTTATCTTAATCATCTATTTAAGTTTCAAACGTATTCAAACAGCAGAATTCCGCAATAATGGCATTCATTTCTCCACAAGGAGAAATTAAACTTTAAATTCCGAGAAAACATTCACATCAGCAAAGAGCAAAAATCGCAATAATCGCACTCAGAAAAGCGACTCAAAAACTCTTGGAATCGTATTACCCGCACCCACACGCCTCAGAGCTATCTTTTAAGTTTTTCTTATTAAGGAATTCGCAACACTTTGTTATAAAAGTGTGATGGCGAATAGCTCGTCCCATTAGCAGAGGCAGAATCGTCGGCTAATTGGCCAGTTACGGCGATATTCGGTTATTACAATAAAGAAATAAAGGAATATTTCGCGCAGCAGCCGAAAATCGACGGAAAGAAATGAAGTGAGCGGAAGAGTCGGGGCCGTCGTAATGCGAGATGGGAATAATTGCCTAAGACGTGGGGATCCAGTTTTCTAATTAAGTTAAGGAATAACGTGTCAAAGTTAGGGGCAGGAAAAAAAAAGTTGAGCCCTCAGGTAATTAAGATTTTTGTATAGACTAATGGGGATGGATCTTAAGGGGTTGTAAAGGGGTCGAAACTAAGTGTCGGAGTGGGAAATGTGGGAGGACAAATCCGATTTTATCGCTGAGGTATATTTAGAAAATTTCAGCACCATGTAAATTCAATCTCATTTGTCTCTGGAGTACTGACTTATTGAATTGCTTTGGGATGATGGGGTAAAACGCCCTGAATAAATGGAGTTTTGAGAGATAATAAAGATTATGGAATGGGGATGACTCATGTAACAGTGGGAAATTTATGGTTTGTTATTAATTTAAAAATTATGTTATCAATTGAGTATTCGTTGTAGCATTAAGTGGCTAAATTAATCAAGCCGTTGCAACACGTTTTATTAATATGTACTAATGTCTGGGAAGAAGTTACATATTAGTTGAGCTATTATTTCTGTAATGTCTGTAAATAATTGTATGTTAATTGACTTATATGATCTGTTGTGAAGTGAAGTCCATTGTATTAAAATAGGGTATACTTATGTAAATTATTTTATGAATATATCTTTTGTCGTATGAAATTATGGAAAGAAGAAAATAATTATGTAATGAAATCTTTTTAATACCCATGTGTTGAGCAATAAAGACACACTTTATCCGTCGATTGGCTGCCATGAACAAATAATGAAGCTATATTTATTTACCAAACACATGTTTATATCTGCAATTGCTTATCCCTTTATTTATTGACTCTGGTGTTAATTATGGTTTCATGACAAACTATATTAGTATATGTGTTACGCAGTAGCGGATTTCTAAATAGGCTAGCTAGGCTGAAGCCTACGGCGGCAAATTTTCATAGGCGGCAAATTTTTGACGGTGGAATTTTTTTCCGCAAAAAAAGGAGAAGAAAAAGGAAACACAAGCACTGGAAAGACGAAGAACGCTCTTTTCACGTAACCAAAATCCCAACCCCCCACCCAGAAGTTTTGAGTAGTTTGATTCAGCAAAGTAACAAATCTATTATTCTATGCTTTGTTTAGACCACATATGGGCAACCTCCAGCCCGCCTCTCCATTTGTTTCGGTCCGCGGAACATATAAAAAATTGTCATGGAGAAGAGTCAAAAGAAAGACTTCAAAAAGTCTCAAAAGGACTTAAAACACAATTTGAGGATCAAATTTCAAAATTTTTTTGAGGGAGAACCCCCAAACCCCCTCTTAAATTTGGAAGTCTGTTACATAGCGTTTTTCCTTTGGAAATTCTGCCGCTTACAAGAAACGGTTCCCTTTGCGTGTTCCACCAAGTGGTTTCAAATGAGATAAAACACTAGTTTAAAGGGGAAAATTTTAAAAATTTTCTTGGGGGAGGACCCCCAGCCCCCTCGAAATTTTGACGTCTATTTATAATTTTTTTACCGTAAAAATTGTGCGGTTTACAAGGAACCGTTCTCTTCAAATGTTACCCAAAGGGTCTCAAAATCAACTAAATCACCACTTTTATAGGCCAATTAAAAAAAAAATCTGGAGCTGATCCACAGACCCCCATTTTTACTTACAGCTAAGATTGTAAAATTTTGACATTATGTGCACACTGCAAAAAAATCCCGTAAAATTTACGATTTTTAACTGGCAGCTGGGCTGGTTGTGGAAAACCGTAAAAATTACGAAGTAAATCCGTAAAAACAACGGTATTTTACCTTGTAAAACAAAAAAAATGGATTAAAATGGTGAAACACCATTGTTTTTATGGATTTACTTAGTAATTTTTATGGTTTTCCCCAACCAACCCAGCTTCCAGTTTAAAACCGTAAATTTTACGGGAATTTTTTACAGTGAATAGGCGGCAATTTTTGGTTCAGCCTATAGGCGGCACATTTGGAAATCCGCCACTGATGTTACGGGCAAAGTGATAAATTTCATTCATAAATTCCACTGAATTTATCACATTGCCCGTAACATATGTTTATAATTATTTTACATAGATCGCAGAGTATACTTCCTCAATAGCATATTTTCAGACGGTTTCTGCAAACACAGTTTTTATTCTTTCCAACGATTTATTCAGTTAGATTTTACTCAGAATTGTGTTAGGAGCTTGGTAAGCCGAAATCCAGCATAAATAAATCTCGAGTTCATTCCCGATTGAGAAGAAGAGGTAGGTTATGTATTGGGATTAGTGACGCCGTGTTATTTTGAATTATTGGCATAACATACTATACTCGACAGCAACGTTTCTTGAACCCAGTACGTCACAAATGCTGAAGGAGAAATCTGTAAACACGAAGCCTGTTGAGTTGCTAGGAGAAGTTTCGGTACGCAAATCGTGATGAAAAAGCATTTGATATACATTGGTTAAACAAACTAATCATATTTTTAAATTGACGTTCTTCATTTCACTTAAAATTCAGACACCGCGATGGGAACTACTTTGTTTGTTAGTGACGTCATAGGGTCAACTTAAGTTGCTGTCTAGTATAGTGGAAATTATTCCAATCTCTTTTATGTACATGAAATTGTAGCTCTTTGCACACTAAAGCCCGTCTATAAAGGTAATGTATGGGGCATACAAAACGTAGTATTACATAAAGTTTGTCGTATTGTTGTCTTTGAGCTCGCAGGAAACACGGAAAAACATCGTTACAGAAAGGTTTACGGTTGTATTATCGTTGTAGACTGTATCGTTATGCACAGGTTTCACTGCATGGCAAGAATCGTAAATAAAGAAAGAATAATATTTGTTTCAATCATTGTGTTTATTTAAAAACTACTGCCTCTAATTATTTTTTTACTTATTATGGTTGTTGCTATAGGAGTTGTAACACATTGAATACTAATAAAGTGATATAATTATTCATTCAATAAATAAATAAAAGAGTAATACAAGGTATAGATGTTACAAATAATATGCAATCTTATTTTCCCCTCTTTGGAAAAGTTATGCACTGAAAAAAACCTAAAGCTATTACTAACAATCCAAGTTAAATTCATTCATGAGATACACTCTGTGAAATATGATCTAACTTGGATTTTTGCGTCGTAAAACCATAACCAAACTAAGAATATAGTCCAATGTATTTCCTTTATTCACAATGGACAATAAATAAAATCGGGAAACCGCTCCAGAAAAACTTACCCGTCCATCGTTTTCTACAAAACCAAACATCCCTCTTCTGATTAAACCATTAGTAAAGGTATTCGATAAGGGTTCTAATTGACCAGGTAAATCGGCTATCCTCACAACTTAAAAAAAAAGTACTTTACCCCTCAAGAATCGATACAAAAAGAATCGATACAGCAAAGAAATGGGTCGAAAAGAAGGAGATTATAAACTGAAGTCCATAACCCCGACTTGAGCCACGAATAATTGCTTTACTGTCGAAAAGAGGGGCATTTCTAATTAACTTGCTAAATAAGGTGTCAGTGCCTAAAGAACATGGGACAGAAGAAAAAAAAATTGAACCCTGGTAATTAAGTTCTTGATAAGGACAAATAAGAACTGCGCTTGGGGTTACGTAGAAAAGAGACATGAATGGGAAATAATATACAATTGAATGCATTTTTGTTGCAAATGTGATTTTCTGGATGGAGGGTGGGTTTTTTTTCTGTTGGTGGGGGGATTGAATCCAATCTAATTTGTTTCCTTCCCTCGTGGAATTTGTGAATTATTTTTTTTCCAGTCGAGGAATCATTAATCACTGGGCCTCATTTATTTAAGAGATCCTCCTCGGGTAGGGATTGTGTGGGGACGTTTTGGATTGGAATGGGGAATTTTTAAAAGATGCGTGGGGGTTTTGTTATGGATCATTATGTTTGAGACGTGTGCCCCCCGTTAATATGCTTTTAAAAATATCAACTCCTTAGAGGAGTTCTGAACATTGAAACTTTTTATGCTGGACTGAATTTGTTTTTATATTCCGAAGAGAGAAGATATTAAAAACATCATTAGTTTTACTTTAAGAGGTTGTGACAGTGGATGACACATTATTTCTCTCTGCCATTTGTGAAGAATTTGATTATTTTTGCTTTAGTTTTAAATAATAAATTCGTCCCATTCGTACTGTTATTATAAACAAATAGAAACGAATTCTTGAATATGAAATATGAGAATATGAGAACTAAGTAGTAAGTACTGTGTATGTGGTAATATTATTGCAAATAAAAACACAATCACCACTTACAGAGCACTATCGAACTTATCTGCATTACTGAAAAGTACCACATTTATAAATTCAGTAACAATCATCTCACACTATAATAATAAAATTTTTGTCACTATGATTGTTAGTTTAAATGAAAAAATAATCGCATTACCATTAAGGTATTATTCCCCATATGATCAACAATTGTTTCATTTATGATTATAACACTAAAAATCAGAATATCTTTCTTCTATAATGCTAATCTTTATTCACAAGTGAAACCTTATTTGAAGAAGCAAGATGCGATAATTATATCAAATACTTATTACAAGTAGTTATAGTAAAAAAGAAATAATAGCACACTTTCATTGAGACACAGAAAAACTAATATTATTCTAATCTGAATCATATTGTATTAGACCAGTCATAAAATCATTCATATTACTGTGCACTATGCATTAGTCCTCTAAAAGAGTTTCATGAAATATTATTATGACATGAAAATAACAGGCACGAATTGCTGATTGTATTTGAGTAAAAAAAAAATATCCTTATAGATAGACTCTGTTCTACTCTTTAGGACTATACTATTGCATGATATGCGTGTTGGGTAGAAAGCATAAAAGGTATTATGGCTCCATCGCCGTAATCCAATAACCACATGTTTTATCATAAGGAACCCAGACAGATAATAAAAAGAAACACCTACATTATCCATACTAAAGAATCTGCCAATAAAGTTGTTGAAAAATATATTTAGATAAAGAAGAACATACTTTTTTCTCTAACACCATTATACTTCAAACGTTTTACCAAGTTGTGAATTAATTTACTCAAATAAAAAAAAACTCAGAACCTAAATGTAAAATATGCAACGAGATGTACTACATTAATGATCGTATGTTCTTTACGTTTCAAAAAATATACCAAACAAAGAATTAAACTTATGAAAACCTTAAATATCACTCGGATAGCGCTACAAAACCTACCTATATCACCCACCGCCTTCAACACTGTGGATATGCTTTGCCAGTTTGTCCAATAATGCCATCTGGATTTGCAATGATTTCCGTACTCGGCTAGCCTGTATAAGTATCTAGTAAGCCGTGGTTAAACTCACGTATATATAGCGTCTTTTTATCACGATTTGCGTAAGGAAACTTCTCCTAGCAACCCAGAAGACTTTCTGTTTACTCAGTTTTTCCTTCCACATAGTACTATCAGAGGGTCAAGAAACTTTGCAGTCTAGTAGAGATGTTTCCTTCCTTTAATTCATTTTTATAAAATTAAACAAATGAGAACATACACATAAATCTGCATTTTTTAATCGATATTCAAAATCCATCCACTTCCTCCCCAAATTGAATTTGCATCTTAATCCTTAATTCCCAAAAAAACCCTCCTATCACAAGGGGAAGATATCTGAGTATAATTGCGCAGTCCTCGAAACACTTTTCGATGATAAATCCCCAGCAAAACTCGATTATAGGAAGTTTTAAGCGCTTTCCGATAGTTGAAAGTATAAAATCGATACATATTACAGGTTTTATTTGCGACGTTCCCGGGGTAAACAGGAAGATGGGAATACATCAACATAAAAGCTCGGAGCAATTTGTAATTTAAATGCATATTTTATCACGCTCTAAAACTGCCGCCCTGCATCAAGTAAATTATTCGATTTTTTTTATTATTTTTTTTTACTGGAATCTCTCCCACGGGGAGAATCGATCTTTTCCTGAACCGAGTGTGAAAGTCCAATTACTGTAATACGTATGGGTTCATAAATTCGGGATCGATCATTAGGCTAGAGCCAGCCAATACCCCATTTTCTCAAGATGGTAGGCTCACGCGATTCGGATCTTAATTAATTATTCATCAAAACTGCCGAGTCCCCCTTTGTAATTTACGGGGAAAAAAAGCTCAAAAGGAGATAAGTATCAGTTACAAGATGAAGTGTATGGACTTTGTAACGCCGGACGAGTGAACATTAACTTCTTGCCTACGCCGGTAATAACATTTCTGGGCTCCATTAATTTCGTGTAATATTCCTCGGAGGGCTCTGTCATAACCTATCCAGCGGATGAAGTGAGTATTTACCCTTGATGAAATAACCCTTAATGTTGAAATTAAGGGGGAATTAATTGAAGCTAATTCACTAATGGCATAAATTTAATAATGGTTGAGCCTACAACAAATTTGTTTGTTTAGGTAATTGAATTGAATACCGGGTAGTATTAAAGTAAATTATCTTTGTATATTGGATAAGGCGGTAGCACCAGCCTATTAATATAACTAGTAGATAATGGAAATTTTAAGCATTGTTTTTAATAACCTAAAATATAATACATGCGTCTTATAATTATTACTGACTTGCTTTCACAATGGAGGGACCCACGTTAACAAATGGAGCTACTAAGTATTCAAGGGTGAAGATTTGTTGTCTTATTTAAATTTATTTATTGTGATTAACATCATTATCTCTTTTGAAAAATCAAAGGGATACTTGAGGGAGTACTTAGATCGTAAAATCTTCAAACTCCAGTAGGACTAGCGTCACAGACTGAGTGAGGCCAAATGTAATGTTACATCAGAAAACATGCGACTAAAAGCCTCAGCTGAGATAATTACAATGTTCAGTAAGTTTAATACAATGGATAGATTTGGACCTTTGGGCTGCTTTTTATTAATAACTTTGATATGAAAATAACAAAAATGCAGAGTAGTAATACTTTATTTTATTTTTATAGTTACTATAATTAAAATTTATTAGTTTTGTATGCTCTCTTTGGAAATGTAAGAATATTATAATGCTATAAAGTGAAATGCAACCATGGACACATTTTTCTCATCCGTTATAAAAGTACAGTAGATGAATATCGAAATAAGATAAAACAAAGTTTTAAGAAATCTAATTTTCAGGCACATAAATAGATAATTAAATAAATAACCTTATGAAAAGCCATTACATTTATTTATATTCTAAAAGGAGCACAAAAGATAAGACTGGATCTCTAAAAGTTCCATGAAAAGACTGCTGATTTAATTGAATTTACGCGGTGTAAAGTTTAGTGTTCGGCACTAGTTAACTAGAACTAGTTGCAACTAGTAGTTAACTACCGATCAACTACTAGTTAACTAGTAGTTTAACTACTTTTAGTTTAAAGTAGTTTAACTACTTTTAGTTTAAAGTAGTTCAACTATTAGTTTAACTACTTTTTTAATTAACTACTAGTTAAAACTACTTTCAAATTTTCAACTACTTCAATAAAATTTTTATTTAAAATTTAAAATGATATTTAAAATTTTTATCAAAGGTAGAGTACTCAAATACCATAACCAGAAATAAAGACCATTTTTGCGCGAAGTATAAGCGTTTTTTGTGACTTAGATAAGAAAGATGTATTAGAATTTTGCCAAAAAGTAGGTTATGAAATTTAATAGACTAGTTAACTAGTAGTTAACTACTTTGGGAAATGGTTAACTACTAGTTGCAACTAGTCCCAAGAAAAACTAGTTAACTACTAGTTGCAACTAGATTTTCCCAGACTAGTTAGTAGTTGGTAGTTAACTATTTTTTGACCACTAGTTGCCGAACACTAGTAAAGTTAAAGATAATTTTTTAAAAAATTAAAATGAATGGAAAACAAAAATTACAATTAACCCATAAAAGAAATATAGCTGATAACAACTTATAAATTATAAGAATAATGTAAAATACTGAAATCCTTGATATCTTACATATTCTAGAGATACTGTAGTTTATTTAGCGTCATGTTTTTATTGCCTCTAATTTGAAGTTTTTTCCTAAATAAAAAAAAAACGTTGTTATAAGCATCAATATCACAGCAACAAGCTAAATGTGTCCCATTTCCTCTTTTTCCCAAACCTAAATTCTTAAAATGCCATCTCTCAGCACGTTTTTACACTTTCTATGGGTTTAAAAGTCCTTTGTAAGCACTTTTCAGTTGTTTTTTTTCCTTTGTCAATGGCATCTGCTCCCTTTGCTTGGTTTCTGCCACTGACACCCTGTGAGTGACCTGCACTTCATTTTTTCCCTCGAGCCTCATGAAATATTTACAGCACGTCGCCCAGTATAAATGAAAACTAGGGTTTAACCTAGAGATTTAGAAATCATCAGGTGTTTTAGACCTACACAATCTGATTTATATCTAAGGAGAAAGAGTTTGAAGCCTACCTTATTTATTGTAAATAGGGGAATTGGATATTTACTTTGCATCACTCTAATGATAGAGATTTAAAAGAAAAAATTTTTTGCAGTTTTAATAGGATACTCATCGCACTTTTTTTAATCACTTTATTTGCAGATCACTAATGAAATTATTATTGCAGGATTTTAAAAGCTTGTCAACCGAAATATTGTATCATCATAAGTTTCAGTTAGTAAATATTTTTCCAAGTGTACAAATAACTTCTTGACATTTTTCTTTTCCATATTGCATTCTTATTTTTTCTAAATGGAAAATATTTAAATTTTCTTTATAAACAGGTTTAGAGTTTTTATACTTTTACGGAGATAAAAAAAACTGAAATTATATAATTCAAAACTATTTTAAACTACACCCTTATTTTTTGCAAGTTTCTCAGGAGCATGGATATTTTGTAATCAAATTTGTCGAAATATTTTATATTAAAGGTAAAAGTGGAATTATAATACAGTAGATTTGACTTGAAATTCAACTTAAGTCAGGATATTCCTATATGTTTAACATTATTTTTATTTTTTTAAGGAGCAAAGGATGGTCCTACTAAAATAACAAGCACGAGTTTACTTACCCAAAAATATAGGTCAAAATATAAGATATAATCAAGATAGTATGTATCGCAATTTTTTGAAACAAAAAAATGCAAGATACAAAATAGTTTCTAACCCTGTATATGATCTTAATAAATACACAATTCTGACTTTTAATTACCCATAAAATATACACAGAAAAGCAGATTTTGTCGTGATGATTACCTTATGAATAACTTATGCTGCACAAATAACTTTTTAGCCCTAATGAATAATAATCAAACATATTTATTCTAACTAAATAGCCTTCCTCTTAGTCCATCAAACATGTATCAGAATTCGCTTGATAACGTCCATACCCTACTAATAATTCCCTGACAAACTAATGAATACTAATCTTCTACAAGGACACTAACTTTTACGGCTAAACGATTAGAATACTTAAGCAATCTCTTTTTACACTAGTCGTCGACTATTAACATAAATAGGGTGAGATTAAGTTTACGTCCTCCGTTTGCGCGAGCCTACTAATCCACAGTCTTAACAAATCGCTCCAGCCAGACCCCCATTTAAGTTTTCGTAAATCCAAACAAATGGCGACGAGAACCATCTTTTATAGTAGACGGATACTTTGTTTTCTTTCGAGGGGCAGCTGGAAAAGAAAATCGGTACGGTTACAGTTACGGCCTGGGTGGGGTCTCCTCGTATTTCTCAAAGAGGGTGTCACCACACCCAGCAGAGCTATTGTTTCTCCAAACAGGTGCACCCTATTTCATCCCCCATCTGGCATTTAAATGATTTGATACGTGCTTTGACAGCTGCGGCACACGCTATTTCGGTCCCGGTGGTTGTTACATGGGTTGTTAAGAGTGTGGGGATATATCCTCCCGTCTCTGCTGTATCACGTTTTCCGTGTGTTTTTGTCTTAATGGCTCGGGAATGTAATATTATTCATGGGAGGAGAAAAGCCATTAAATCATTTGGTAAAGATGACACTTTGAATGTAGGAAGCGAAGTGGTTATTTCCACGACAGTTAAAGCATGCGCAGTAGTAGAAGTTTGTTATTACGTGTTTTATAACATTAAAATTACGGTATTGATCAATTGTGGCATCAGCACCGATGTCCCAGTGGTAGAGTGTGCGTCTCGTAACCTAATGGTCCCCGGTTCGTTTCCAGACTGCTTCTTTTGTTATTATGCTTTTATTTAACTTGTATTTTTCAGAAATATCGAGATTAGAGTAGAGTTGAGTTGTTACTTTCGTGGAAATAACCAGTGCCTATGGGAAGGAAATTGGTGTGAAGCATATGCTTTTATTCTGAGCAGAGAACTACTTTTATAATATTGTTACATATCTAAAAATGAGCTCAGTGGGTAGTTTGATAGGTACGTTTGGATTAATTGAATAGTTAGTTTGAAAAAAGGAATAAGTCCAAAAAAAAAATAATTGGAAATTGTGTTATTTACTGGAAAGAAGGAGGGAGGAAAGCTAATCATACTTTTAAATTGACGTTCTTAATTTCACTCAAAAGTCAGACACCGCGCTGGGAACTACTTCTTTTTTTTTGTTTCTCCAGGGTTAGGAAACGTTGCAGTCTATACTCGACATTCGCAACGTTTCTTGAACCCAGTACGTAACATCTCGGAAGAAGAAAATGAGTAAAAACAAAGCATGTTGGAATGACGAAAGGGCCACAGTCTGTGCAAAAACTTATAAGTTTAAAAAGAACAAACGAAAAATATATATGCACATGAATTTAAATTCCTATTGAAAAAGCTTTTAAGTTTTCTGCTTTGTCATCTACACAGAAGGACAACTTGAGACATTTGGTAAAAAATGTTGTTGTTTCCAATAATTCAACCTATCGACATAATTTAAGTAGTCATGAATTATCTGTTTTTAAATCTCTTAAATCAAACCCTGATGTGATTGTTACTAAGGCGGACAAAGGAGGTCAAATAGTTATTTTAAATAAGGATGATTATAACAGTAATGTACAAAAACTGATTGACGATGGCCCATATCTATCCCTTAAAAAAGATCCGTCTTCATCTGAACTAACTAATATCAAAAACGTTATAAAATCCAGTAAAGTTGTATCTGATTCTTTAAAGAAATCATTAATCCCTTCTATTGCAAATTGTGCCCGTTTATATGCTCTGCCAAAAGTACACAAACCTGAGATTCCATTTAGACCGATAGTTTCCAATATTGGCACTGCTTCTTATAAATTAGCAAAATACTTAGTTGGAATATTTTCTCCTTTGTCCGTGAGTAATTCTTTTACAACCAAAAACTCTCTTGAATTTGTTTCTAAACTTCGCGGTATTTCCCCTGACAGCCACACCATGGTTTCTTTTGACGTAAAGTCCTTGTTTACTAATGTTCCCATTAAGGGTTCTTTGCAGTGTTTAGAAACTAGATTACTTGAACATCACTTTTCTCAATTTGAAATTAATGAATTAATTTGTCTCACCAAGACCTGTCTCAAACAGAGTACTTTTGTTTTCAATAATAATTATTATTACATGTCTGATGGCTTAGCCATGGGAAACCCCCTTAGTCCAATTTTAGCCGATTTATACATGCATTATTTTGAATTAAAATTGTTTAACCTCATACAATTTCCTTTTTATGTCAGATATGTGGATGATTCTTTTGTTCTCTTAAGTGCTGATCAGAATGTCGATATTGTTCTTTCCCTCATTAATTCTATTGACCCTTGCATACAATTTACTTTTGAAGTTGAAATTAATCAGCAACTACCTTTTTTGGATGTTCTTGTTATTCGCACTGATTTGGATTTTCTAACTGCTGTATACCGTAAACCTTTTGCTGTTTCCTTACCCCCTCATTTTAAATCATGTCACCCTTATAATCAAAAGTTAGCTGCTTTCAATACCTTAGTTTTTCGTGCCATCAGTATTTGCAGCAATAGTGAGTTTTTGGAAACTGAGATTAATTATATCAAGGCTGTGGCCATTGATCGCGGATTCTGCCACACTTTGATAGATTGCATTTTTGGCAAATTTGTGAAAAAACGTAACAATGAAAAAACTAAACAGGAATTAACAAACTTAATTGTTTTACCCTTTTTTCCAAAAATTACTTTTAAAATTTCTTATATTCTGAAAAAATTTGACTTTTCGGTAGTTTTATCTCCAATTAACAAAATTTCTTTTTCTAATCTTAAAGACCCTATTGATACGGGCAACAAATGGGGTATTTACAGGATTTTTTGCAGTTGTGGTTTATCCTATATTGGACAGACAAGACGTGCACTAAAATTTAGGCTGAAAGAGCATGCTAATTATATTAAAAAACAGGAATTTTATAAGTCTTCCATAGCTAGACACGTTTGGGACAATGACCATAGTTTTGATTTTTCTTCTGCCGGAATCATAAAAACTTGTAATTCAGCCCTTGATCTTGATTTTTTCGAAGGCTTTCTAATAAATAAATTTGCAAATCTTTTAGTTAATGATTTAACAAGTACCCCTTTTCTTTCCCCGATTTGGAGTGAATAATTTTCATTTTGTTTTTGATGTTGCATTTTGGTGATATTTTGGTAATTTGTCGGTGGCCTTCTATGTACATTTTTCTCTTTTGCCCTGTGGCATCGCTTGTTTCGTTCTTTTGCTTTTTTATATAAACTGTGTTTGCTTGTTGTCATGTACCATTGACAAAGGGGATCCAAGGAATCCCCGAAACGCCGTATGGCTTTTAATAAATTTTAATAAATTCATGTGCATATATATTTTTCGTTTGTTCTTTTTAAACTTAAAAGCATGTTGGGTTGCTAGGAGGAGTTTCGGTACGCAAATCGTGATACAAAGGCGATGCATATGTATTTATCAAACTTATATTTTTAAATTGACGTTCTTAATTTCACTCAAAATTAAGATACCGCGCTGGGAACTACTTTCTTTGTTTTGGTTCTCCATGGTCAGAAAACGATGCGGTCTAGTATAACAGATTATGTTTTCAAAAATCAAAACCCAAAATAACTTATTTGATTTTTTCCCCTTTTATTGCAATTCTGGGAGAAAAAAAAATTAAACTCCTAAAATTTACTGGAATTTCTCGAGTAAAAGAGACCGGGAAATTAGAAACCAAACAATTCATTTCCACAGTTGTGTAATAATACAAAAAAAAACCTAATCGTTTTTGGTTGAACCAATTTATTTTCAACTTTCATTTTCAAAGAATTCAAAAATTTCTGAGAAATCTAAATAGAAACCACCATCTCTAAAAAAGATTATCAAGAAAATATGTTAAGCTATTGTGTGACCAATAAATAGTTTCCCTTGCTTATAAAAATACTCGCAATCGCTTTAAATTGCCTTTAGGATAAAACAAATTATTTTTCATGGTTGTGTATTCAAAAAGTTCATCTTCTAGTATAGTATCTAGTAAGCCGTGGTTCAACAATAAGATATTTGTATGCATTTCATGATATCGAGTGGATATGATCTAAAAGGTAATCCCGCTAGTTCCTTTGTTATTTATGAAGACCCTGAATGCGGAGTTATTGATCACCAACTGTCATGAAAAGAATTATTTATAGATGTAAAAAGGAAAGAGTCTTGAGGCATATTAATATTTCATAAATATCGAGTTTTGGGGGTATATATTGTGTGGTTTTTTATTTCTAGACGTATATGTTAATGTGTTTTTTTTTACCTTTGATAATACCATGTGATTTTCATGGTTTGAAATAAAATCAATACTAGGGTATACTTTTGAGTGATGATATTTTTTTTCAGGTTAGAGTGGAGAAAAGCACGTAGAGTAAATTGGAATAAATTGCAGAATATGAAGATAGTATAATAAGAAGAATTATGTATGAATGGAAATATTAACTTATTATAATATTAAGAAATGACAGTTAGCCCCTCAAAAAGAAAGAAAATGTCCTTTATATAAAATATGAGTAATACAGGTCATACCAAATATTATGTCGGATTTACATAACTGTAACTAAAAGTAAGGGGCCGTCCAAATATTACGTAATCATCTAAGGGGGGAGGGGGTTTTCTCTTTCCTTATTTTGCCTGACAAAGGGGAGGGAGTACAAGTGATGGGAACGTAAGATGTTACAAACACTGCATTTTCGAAAATATCTTGTTTCTTGTATAAATAATTTCAAGCATTTTGACTTCACAAGAAAAATGTTAATGATAGGTAAGTGTTCGTAGAGTACAATTAATTTCTGGAATCTAGACACTTCTGCTAAACATTTTGTAAAAAAAAAAGAACAAAGGTGGGTCAGCCAAGTTTTATCTAAATTTTATGTTTTACCAAGTTTTATCTATCAAGTTTCTCATGTAATTATGAGAGGACTTGCGGTTTGCTAATATTTGCTGACAAGGGGAGGTTAATAATGACCAAAAACATGCTTACGTAATACTTGAACGGCCCCTAAACGAAATTTTCCATACATAACAAAATTTGGACAAATCTTGAAAGTTTTTTTTTTCTGCTTGTGTTCAGACTAATCAGTTTTGAAATTCATTTTGGGGAAACATCCAGAGTGAAGAATTTAACACATGAATTTTACACTTTTCACTTTTCTTTACAAACTAGAGATTCATCACTCCGAATTTGGTTGGTTGGTGGGTTTGAGACATTTGATTGCCCTTATGTCGGCCGCTTTGTCTTCTTACCTTCCTTTTTTTCTTTTTACCACTCCGAATGAACGGCGAAAGTTAAACTATGTGAGTGAGCCTTTAAGTAGATTACCACACTAAATAAAATATCTTTAAAGATACCCCGAAACATTATAATTCCCAATTCCATTATCGTCGACCCATGCCACCCTTATATATAAAACATCTCAAATATTTCCAACCAAACGCCCTCTCTCCGCAAACCGCTATCGGCCAAAACCATCTATCGGCCTTCCATCCCATGCTTTTAAGCAAATATAGAAGAGATCCCGTATCCTCTCCAAGGGAGATTGCAATAAAGGACTTTTGTACCCGGGTATCTCAGTCATTTATCTCTTCCGAGCTATTAGCAAGGAATCATACTCGCAACCAAATCAAATCGACCCTCGGCGTTTTCAATGCGTGAGGGCCGCTCAGATCCAATCTTCGGCGGCCCGCAAGATAAACCACCCCTTCTTGATGGATAGTGTATCAGGCCCGTCCCTTTTACCCCACATAAATCAAAAAGTGGGAGAGCGCTTAACACTGAATCCCTTTTTCTCTGTTATTGGCTTATTTTTTTTAAGGCGGATACACACTACGTCCTACTGCGGGAATGAGAATAAGTCGGATCTGATGATAAGAAAATTCCTATGGAGAAGGATAGACTTTTACAGCCCTCAGTTTAAGGTCCCGGTCTCTGGCGAACCAACGAAAACTTTGGGTCACCGTTAAGTTTTATTACAGCCAGCCACTTGCTGTAATAATAAAACACTTATCTCCCCCAATCTCTTTGTTCGTCCACTCGCACTCACGTCCGGGGAGGGATTAGTAATTGACCACACAAAGAAACCGGCGCCGTAAACTGAGGTTTCTTCCTGGAGATAAGTGTTTTATTACAGCAAGTGGTTGGCTGTGATAAAACTTTAACTTTTTAACTTTAAAACTTTTTAAGAGATTGCGGGAGATGAGTGTTTTATTACAGCCAGTGGTTTGCTGTAATAAAACTTTACGGTGACACTCTGGGTGGTTTCTCTGGCCGTAATAAAACTTAACGCTCGCCCTATGGGTCACCGTAGAGTTCTCCACTGGCTGTAATAAAACACTTATCTCCAGGAAGAAACCTCATTTTATGGCGCCGGTTTCTTTGTGTGGTTAATTACTGACCCCTCCTCGGGCGCGAGTGTGAGGGGACATACAAAGAGATTGGGGGAGAGTTTCTCTGAGTTTTCCACCAACAACAAGTTTGCCACTGGCTGTAATAAAACACTTACGGCCGGGCCACCAGCAGTCGCGGTCACACTTATCTCCCCAATCTCTTTGTATCTTGAGGGGTCGTATATGGTCTCGTGGATTGAGTTCCATTTGTGGCTTTGAGGAAAGACTACTTCGATCCCGGTCGTAAATCGCACTGATTTTTCCCAAACCGGACACTGCCCGAACCGTGCATATTCTGTCTGAATTTCCGAAGTAGGGCTTGGTGTGTGACCGCCTTTAGTGGAAGAAGGCTATCGGCGAATGAAACGCTTGGAGCAAATGTATAATGGTTTTATCAGAATGGGGATACATTTTCATTTTTAAGTCAAGTATGGGAGATGGCAGAGATATGTAAGAGGTTGTTTGATTTATGGTCACCGTCATTGAATGAAGTCTTCAAGAAAGAAGAATAGCGACACATATATCTTTTTAAAATTGATGTTCACAAAGTTTAATATCTAAAATATGTTTAATGTTTTCATCGTTATCATAATTTTAATAAAAGTAAGTGAATTATAAGGGAGGGTTTAACATATTAAATTTCGGGAAGTAAGATGGAAGGAATTTATTATAGAGCTTCAATGATAGCATACTTCATGACTCGGATAATAATATGTTTTAATATTTCACAGATATTCCAATTATTTGCATTGTACGTTCGTTCTCTTTACTTTTAAAAGAGACATCTTAACATGTCTTTTAAATCAAGAAAGTGAACAACTTTCAATTGTATATGAATGAGTTTCAAAAAGATATATTTTTACACAGCAAATTTTGAACCTGCTTTTCTATACTGGAAATATTTTCAATTCATTTTCCACTTTTAAAGGAAAGGAAGAAAAAAACCCACGTTTGCTGTTCTGAAACACTAAAAATTAAAAATATCACTTTTAAGTTATTTTAAATAACATTTCTACAAAATAAACGTCAAAAAAAATTCATTAACACAAAGGATCTTCTATTTAACTAAGAAGTACGTTCAAAAAAAAAATATTTTTAAAACTCAAACAACCCGCCGAGCGATATTCAATCTTCTTATGTTCATTCCAATGGAAAATTAACAGAACTTCTCTGCAGGTCGCACAAAAGAAGTCAGATTTTGTTTCCGAAGTAGTGTTGCCAAAAACTTCCGAAATTCGAGAAAGAAAATTGAAAAAAAAAAAACGAACAAGAGCAAACAGAACTCTTCGGAAATAACCACAAACATATAACCCTCTCTTTCCTTCTCAGAATCGATGGTCGAACGGAACAAACACCCTGGTAGGGAGAACGGGTTTTCATGTTTAGAGTCGAATATCGTTGCAGAATTCTCGGAAAGAGAGGCTCTTTCCTGAAGATGTTCCTGGAAATTATAGAGTGCGAAAGATAAAAATATATTTCAAAACGAAAATGTTGCGTAAATACCAACGAGGTGATGTAATAAAAATCCTGTTTCTTAAAAACCCTCTTCTCTGTACACTGTAAAAAATTCCCGTAAAATTTTACGGTTTTAAACTGGCAGCTGGGTTGGTTGTAGAAAACCGTTAAAATTACGAAGTAAATCCGTAAAAACAACGGCGTTTTACCATTTTAATCCATGTATTTTGTTTTACAAGGTAAAACACCGTTGTTTTTACGGATTTACTCCATAATTTTTACGGTTTTCTACAACCAACCCAGCTGCCAGTTTAAAACCGTAAATTTTACGGGAATTTTTTTACAGTGTATGAAAGAAAAATAGAGTGCGAATCGGTTTCGAATTCAACGGAAGCCCTTGTTGCCAAGATAATTGCCTGATCGCCAAAGTTTGTTTCGCGAGTCTATTAATTTCTCTTAACTAACAAATTTCGACCAGAAATACTTTTTTGAATGACTCGAAAACACATCCAATCAAATCACAAATGTTCATTTTATAATACCATAAGAAGTAGTTTAACTGACAGAAATTTTGCTGAATCTAATCGAATAAAGCTTGTGAAAGTTGATCGTACTCAGTAAGCACGAGTTTTTTTATTAAATTATCATCCATAAAAATTTTACGGAGATAATATGAAGTTTTACCATCAAAAATCATTGGTTTCCACTTCCTTCTTTATGAACAATACTTTTTTTTTTCTTTTTCCGATATTTTATTTTTGTGAGCGACTTTTTGCCTTTGAAATCGATGCGTCTATGGGAGCTCAAATGTTGAAGAATTCTTTTTGCCTGGCATTGATGTTGGGAACACCGGATTGCCGTCCGGTCCATGCCGCCCATATTTTTTATTCTTCTACCTCTATGTATTCATGAGAAAACTTATGTCAATACCTGCATTACTACAAATATACAAGATGTTTATAACTTTACCCTAACTCTCTGAAGGAATGGAATAAATAAAAATTACCCTAATAAGATTAAAGAGCCAGAATTGATTTTCTTTTTGAAAAAGTTACCGAAAATTGAATTACATAAACACACGATAACATCACAGAAAAGAACAATACCTGAAATATTCATTGAATTCTTTAAAAAGGTTGAGTGACTGGTTAACTTGACATGGCATTAACCCTTTAATAAAAAATTGGCTTATTATGCAATCTGTCTACATATCTTATTTATAGGGCGTGTATTCAATAATGTAAAACTTTTTTAAGTTTTGAAAAAAAAAATGCATAATCAAGCAAAATGTGTTTGTAAAGGTTTTAACTCACATTTCACAAAAAGAAAATGTAAAATTTTAAATTCCTTACTGAGTATGAGTATTTATCATTCATGAGATTTAAAAGCTTTTTCATTCCTTTCTTGGAAACCAAAAATGGTCTTTTTGAAAAGAAAATCCACTTGATAAGAATGACTTTGACAGCTATCAAAACCATTCAGAGAATATTTTCACTTTTGTACAATTTATTATTCAGACCCGAATTACTCTATCGTTCTGAAACAAATTTCATATTTTCATCTTGATTTAAACATAAAGTAACTACCCCATTCATTATTTTTTACTGATTCACTGTCAACTTGTTATATGTTTTAATATAGACTCTTTATGTACCTAAAACTTAAAGAGTTTCGGTTTCCTTATCTTTGTTGGCGCTTGACAAAGTTTGTAGAGCCTAAGGAAAAGAGATACCGACTAAGCTCAGTGGAATTGGTAGTTTTAAAATAAATACGATGGAAACTAAAATAACTCATCAATGATTGTAAAAATTAAACCTTTTTTCATGAATAGTAAAATTTGACCTTGTTTGAGTAAAGATAAGGGTAATTTCTTTATGAAATACATTCATATTCATATGCAGTTCTTCTGGCTATATGCATTACTTTTAAGGTATTTAAATCTGAAGTAAAATTTTGTTGTTATTACTATTAGGGTTCAAGTTATTGAAAATTATTTTTTTTGCGTTTAGGGAATATTTGTGAATAACTTAAAAATGTACTTCATTTTAAATTTATCATTTTATTAAATATGCATAAATGTTTTCCGTCACTCTTCTGTTTTTCTGCAAGGCTTAAAAATAAGGCTTTTTTTTTAAACTCTCCCCATTTTTGGAATACTCTTAGATAGAGTATCAAAAATAAAATTTCCACTTTAATGCGAACTAAATCCAAACTGAAATTGAAACTTTTCTTTCCAAAAAAATAAAAAAACTTTTACCCTTAAACTTTTGTCAAAATAGGTCATTTCCCCCCCCCCTCAAAACTTTCAACACAAAAAGTAACTCCACTTAAATTTCACTTACGACCAGCATCTTCCTCCCTCTCAAATTCATTTCCAAAACTTCCCCCCCCATCCCAACCCCCATCAATCATCACTCCCTTTCTCTCTACCTCCCCCCCCCACCAAAAAAAAAATGAACGAAACGGAAATTAATTGATTGATACCAATTCCACTAACCTTTTATCTCAAAACAAATAGCTCCCTCGTGCCAAAAAAGCAACCGAGGCACTTAAGCAACAGGGCACAGAAAAAAAATGCTGCCCGGTACAGCTCTAAGCTCTCTAATTGCTTTTATCATGGCGAACAGCATCTGCTGTTGCTCCGATTCTTCCCTGGAATGGTGTAGGGGGCAAGCAAAAGTGCCGGCATTGATTTTCTATTTTCTTCCCCACTACGGGCATCGGCGGCTCTTTAAAAGGTGTCGTAAAACTCCATCGTGTGGGGGTGGACGGCTAGAGATAAGTCGGCAGTGAGATCTCAGACAGCTGCTTTTCTGGGTGGGATAGTTTTATGGCAGTTTTACAAGGGAGATCGGGGGAGGGGTATTGAGATGTCGGGGGATAAGGGAGTTGTAGGGGTAGTGAGGGCGTTTTTCTGGTTGATTAGTTTGGGTTGGTAATAATTGTGTGAATAAGGTGCATTGATTGTGAATGATATGAAAATTACTTTTATTGTAGATGATGTAGTTTTGTTTTAGGCTCTGCCCAAACTCGAACAGACAATTGCGGCCCAAAACGATTAAGATCTTTATCAAACGGAGGGGAGAAAGAAGGGGATTTGAGAGGTGATGCACTAGACCACTCCACAATAGCGGTGGAAATTGATAGATGATAGAATAGGAAGCATGAGAAGGCAAGGGTTACTTCACCCCAGGAATATTGTCCCTGTAAAACTTGCTTTCTTATAGTAGTACATTGTATACGGAGAAACTAACTCTACCGCACGAGTCTATCCACGGCTTACTAGATATACTGCTATACAGGCTAGCCGAGTACGGAAATCAAACCCATATTGGACTGCTGTCCTATTTATAGGACAGTTGAATTAAATGTGAATAAAATAGAAAAATCGATTGATACCCATATAAAAGTTGTTGAAAGTTATTATAAAGAGACCAAATTTAATAAATATCTGAGAAAACGTAGAATTTTTTTAAAAAAAAATATTAAACAATAGCTTTAAATTCGCCCCTAAAAAATGTCATATTTTTAACTCAATAAACAAGAATAAAAATCTTATTTTTTTTAAAGCAAATATATTAAATTTTTAAGTAGTGTCTGTTTAGTCCAAAACATTAAAAGTATCCATAAAAAAAGTTAATAGGACAGGTATTTGACACGTGTTTTCTAACTGTCCTATAAATAGGACAACGGTCCGATACCTACCTTTTGTTTTCAAATCAGTCTTACATGGAATTTCGCGAGGGAAACACCCATTTTTGTGGAAAACACTCTTCGCGTGGGAAAATTTTTCTTATCTCAATTTTATGGTCCCGATATCTAGTTTTGGGGGTGTGGTTTGGGGGTTCCTCTCGCACTACCAACAGAGAAGGGGGTTTCTTTCTTTCGCTAATTGACCCCTCAAAGAAACCGGGGCCATGAAACTTTCAGTTGTAAATCTCTATCCTCGGCCTATAGGGGGTAAGGGGGCAATAAAAGGGTGGAATGTTCTAGAATCCCTTTGACTCACTCTCCTTTACCGATCTGGTTCTTTTGTGTATGCTATTGCACTTGCGCATTGTTCTCTATTAGTTTAGTTGCTTCTATACTTTGTAGTTGTAAGTAGTTTGGCTGGATATTTTATGCATAAAAATGGATAGAAAATTTCTAACTGCCGAGGAAGCTTGGGAATATATGAATTCTTTATCTAATGAAGAACTTAATGACCCTAAAATTATTATTATCCCGCCGGAACCAGACGCGGTCAGAGACGAAGAAATTCCAATATAGTAGAAACATGTAGTCATCCTAAAGTTTGAGATTCTGCTGGAACTATAGAGATTTTACCCAGTTAGGAAACAAAGTTAGATACAAAAGTACCTAAATGGAAGAAATGTGAACCTGAATTTTAGCTTAGATCATGTTCTCTTCCTTCGCTAGATAAACATATTGCAGACAAGATGCCAATTAAAATCTTAATAATTAATCTTAATTAAAATCTTAATAATAATTAATTAAATCTTAATTAAAATCAATAACAATTTGTAAAAAGTGCAATGTTGGACTATGTAGAGTAGAGACTGTTTTTTGGACTTTCATTCTTAAAAACCCTTTTTGTAAGCTAAGTCAACCTATATAACTTTTTGTAGTGTATTGGACTGTTGTCCTATTTATAGGACAGTCCATATATCTGAAAAAAAATATTTTTTTCCAAAAAATTTCTTTTTTATATGTGAAAGTAGCTTATAATGATCATGTTTTAAAAAATTTACGTTGTTCCTATGATTTTTTCTTAGAGTGGTCCAATATGGGTTAAAAATGTAGATGTCAATAGCTGACATCTGGCAAAGCACTAAATCTCTATGCAATACGTATAGTACTTTTTAGGTAGGATATGTGGCGATCCTAGCGGAAAAAGCTGTCAAATGGTTTTCATTATTCAAAACTCGGCCAGCCTGTATAGTGTTTCTTCCCAATAAAACACCTATTTTTAAAATTCCCCCTTGGATCCAAGGTTTTGAGAGTATGTTAATAATTCAATTTAAATATTGTTTCACCCAATTGTCTTCCAACCCCCCATTCTGCATACTCTTCATTTGAAAATTAAATTTAATAAATTAATGTAATATTTGTCAGTAAGTGCCATCATTACTTTCTCTCAAATACAAACAATGTCAAATCCAATAATTGAAACAACATATTCCAACCCTCGGAATTTTCACACAATGTCTCGAAAACCCGACTGCAAACTCGATACTTATTTCCACAACAACCCATCAAATATCAATCGACCCACGTCATTACGGACTACACAGAGCAATCACGAGTCCATCCAAGTCCGGCTCGCACTTTAATAATGCGAACTCGAACCGTATTTAAACCCCCCGCAATCACAGAGCCCTACAAAAATCCCAAGGGGACTGACTGACACATCACGACTTGATGGGCCGAAGAGATCAATATTAAATATTAATCAGAGCATTCTGATGTCGTGGCTAACGAGCAAGGTTTCATCAATTCGGCGCAAACTGCCGTTTCAATTTAGTCGCCTTATCTATCAGAGCGACATCGGACAAATTGCGTCTGGGATTCAGCACAGGGCTTTAATTTATGTTTACTTTCGGGATGCAAACAGGGGTGGACCTTCCTCCTCGAGGGGCTGATTTATGGAATTTGGGCGGAAAGTATTGGGATTGAGATATATACCGCGGGGCTACCGGTTGTTGATTTGATGTATGCCTCCAGTTGTTGATAAGGTAAGCGCGGTAGGTGATTAAACACCATTTATGACCCTTTCTGGGAGTACGAGAGGGGGAAATGTAATTGAAGAGATTGCTTGAGATATGAAGTTTATCGATTATTGTGACCATATTGGTTTATGTATCCATAGCGTGTGGAGTAGTTCTCTCAGAACTAATATTTATTCGGTGGAATCGTATTGAAATGCATTATGGGATTGTTTGGGGTTATCCCCCCTGTATGATCCTTTTTCACATATTTAGAAAGTATTCGTCCTAGACTATATAACTCTACTTGGTACCAAGGAAAAGTCATAATGAATCGTATTTTCTAACCCTGAATTAAATGAAATTTACAAATAAGGCATTTAAACAGCGACATTTTTAACTTAGCTTTTTTTAGCTAACTTTAAGAGAGTATTTTCATTCTTTGAATTTTTCACAAAGGTTTAGCTTAAAAAATGCACCAAGTGGCCCCACTGAAATCAATAAATAATGTTTTTCTACTCAAAACACCAACTGATCTCAGCGGACACATTTTCACCCGACTCATAGCCAAAGCCAATTGCCAAAAGCCACGGCACCCTAATTATCATACTTTTTAATTGTGTTTTCATACAGCCATAATATTGTTTTTTCATTTATTGTTCTTATGCTTAGGGAGTTAGATTGCGGTTTCGTGTCTCTGCATGTAGTTCATGCTATTTCCGTATTTCACTCCTCATAATTCAATTTCACTCCTCCTAAAAAAGTCAAGGAGTATTTTTACTCATCTAAAAATGTCCTAGGAATAACACTGGACATAAAAATATTTTAGCCCAATTAATACACAGGGTGTTCTAACAAACCCGCCCAAACTCTGTACATAAAGATTCCTTGTGTGTGTGGAGTGGATAAAATTACTAAAAACTTAAAAATTAAAAAAACTACACTTCTACGATGACTTTTATTTTTCGAGAAATGTGTCCTTATATATCCGATAAAAACTTAATTATTTCGTGCAATGGATAGTTTTAACTTCTTAGTGTACACTTATACAAATAACCATGTTTATGTTTTATTGTTGAAATACCTTGTAGAAAAGTTAACTGTGGTGAAAAATCCCTGATGGTTACGGTTGCGGTCCTATCTCAAAACAATTTCTCAAACCTCCAAATAGCAGCCACGACTTTTCCGACACTCAGCTTTTTACTAACATGGTTACCATTATTTAAGTTGAGGATCGATGTATTATAAATAGCCACTATTCGCAACCACTACTTACATTACTATTGGACTACATAAGTTAGGAAAATGCAACACAAGATAATGGGGGGAAAAGGCCGTTCAGAACAATGAAACTACTGAAGTTGACTGCTCACTCCCACTTGAGGCGAGGACGTATTTTTGTTTGCCACAAAACATTCTACTACTTAAGATTTCGGCAATGTCATTTTAGTATGAAGTTCAAGAAATGGTATTCCGAGTAACCGTGTGGTAATAGTTAAAAGTATCTTATTTTGTAGACAGTAACAAATACAATTACTCTTATCTAGTAAGTATTCATAATATTACATTCCTACATTTGAATGAAATAAGAATCATGATATAACTTTCTAAACATACAGTCTTAAAAGGAATATATCAAAAATATATCATATTCCTCTATCGGCTCTTGTATACAGTAGAAAACAACATAGTAAATATTAACTAGGGATATTATGTTTAGTGTACTAAGTTAACATTCTCCATATAGTTACGAATACAACATAATGCATAATGTTGTCGTGTTTTATTACCCAGACGTCTTGGCCAATATTGCGTTGTGTTGTGTTATTCAAATATTTCCTTGACATAAAAACTTTAGTAGTTTAAAAACCAAATAAATAAAATAGTTTTGGCATAAATGTTAACAAGCTTCTATAGACTGGGATACACTCAACAATGCTTTCTAAGGTTGCTGTAAATATTAATTTCCATATCAATACCCATAATAATTTGGAGTTGTTTATTTCCACAATATGCATGTACGAAGAATTTATAGAAGTATGGCGACACTTCATAAACCAGAATACAATAGAAAAACGCGTTTCAACGCCGAAAAATAAAAATTGAACCTTCAAAGCCAGGGAAATATTTTCTTATACGGGCTTGATTATAATCTGCTGATGTCTCATTGTTCAATTATGGGCTTATAATGAAAAAATGATTATTTCCAAAATTTTAAACTGGTATTTGCTAAATTAAAATTGAGTTAACACATAGTTTATGAAGAAAAATTTAGCTCATTCTTCCCAATATGTATATATAGTATAACCTTACACTTTTCAAAATATTTTCTTTTTTTCTTTAATATCAATGCATTAAAACACAGTTATTTTACAAATCCTGCAAAAATCGAAAAGTGTTTATACGATTAAGATCATTTTAAGAAGATGAAATCTTTTAAATTCATAACCATCCAACTGTTACTAAGGCCTTAAGTCAAAGCAACTATTATGGAAAACCATAAAAAATCATGGTTACGAACTCGTACATAATCTTAACATTTCAAACGCTTACAGAAATGGAATTCCTCGGAATGAAGAAAATTTTCAGTCACTTAAAGAAATTGAATTTTTTAAAGGCAATTTAGCTTAAGATATGTAATAATGTAAGAACGGTCTTGCATAAACCTGCGGGGTTGGATCTTTTCCAGTTAGAGGAATATGAAATGAAAGAAAAGGCGCAGAGGTCTAAGGGAATTTGAATCAAGTTAATGGGAACTATACGAATCTCAAAGGTAGTACACAGCCGTAAAGGAAACTTTCTATCTGATATTTCTCCATTTCTCAGGCAATAATTTTTTACTTAATATAGCTGCGAAAAAAGTAGGCCTAAATAAGTTTTACTAAAATGTAAAAAAAAACCTCCTCAAAACTCCCTTAATTTCTAGATTTAGGAGTGTAATATTCTTTATACCATAAATAATTAACCCGATAAATTCTTTTAAGAAATGATATTTTAATTTTTTAAGTATTTGTTTTTTTTTTTTTAATTTTAAACATTAAAGTATAATTCATACCGAATGTAAAAGTGCACTTTGGGAAAACGTTATTTTATAATACATTAAATGCTGTAAGATTTTTATACAGAAAAACATCTTTATAAATAGGGAAGAGAGGGGCACCTTGGAACACTAATTCAATTATTTTTCTATTTTTATACAATAATATTAAAACACAGCTAATATTCAAAACATACTATTTTTCGCATCTAATAAAAATTTTTCTCACCAATTTTCTCTTTTGGGGAATTTAAAATAAGGAATTTAACAAAAACATAAGCACTCTATTTTCCAAAAAAAAAAAAAAAAATATTTCTATGTGTGCTTTTCTTATTATTCTCATTTTACACGAAAAAATATAAACTATACCACTATAACAAACACGATTAATCCATTTACAAATAAATTGAATAAACGGACACTATATGTTAAATCTATATTCCTACATGTAACACAAACACATCATTTAACTACTAGAAGCTCCGAGACCAACTATTTATTGCTAATGAACAAAGACACGACCGACCAATAGGCGAGCAATCACTATAATTGACATCTTTGGGTTCTAAGCAGGTGATGACGGTAGCCAGCACTGTAAATCAAGAAAATACTTTCCGCGAAGCATTTATTAATGAAATGGTTTCTGGTAGACACTTCAACAATAACGGAACACCACTTAACGGGATTGGATTGAAAAGTCAGGGAGCTTGAAAGCTTTTGGAAATTGATTATGATTAACCTGTAAAACGAATACAGTCCTTGTTGTTTCTGGGTAAGATTAATTGATAAAATAATAGGAATGTGGTATTTGCAAGAGTGAGGAATTTGCTTCATTTTTTACTTTTTTGATACGTTATGGTTTAAAACTCCCAAATTTCTGATTTTTAAGTTCAAAAATGTGTTTTTAATAATTTAAAAAATTCAATTTTATTTTTGCCAAAATGCCAGAAAAGTCACGTGATAAGAAAACGCGGCTGCTATTGGATGTGACATCACAGCGCACGAAAACCAATGTGTTTATTGTTTTCACCTGATCAGAAAACGGGTTTCTATTGGATGTGACGACACAGTGCACGATTTGTGATTTGAAAGTGTTTTCGAGCCCAAACAAAAAACGAAATTTCAAAAATTTATAACTCAAAAACTAGGCTACGAAAAGACTTGATGTAAACGTCATTCTCCACGGTTTTTTATCTACTATTTAAATAAAATTTAATCTAAAAACGTGAAAATACCTCATTGTGTTATTTTAACTCCGTCTGAGGCTATATTCTTTATTTTTCTAAACTTAGTGCTTATTTGGGAATAGAGTGTTTTCAGGTGACGTCACAACCGGTTATTTTCTTTTAACTGTGTATCATCTGTAGGGCTTTTAACTGTTGCTAAGGCCTTTGTTTATCTGTTGCTAAGGCAGTTTTTAGGTATGAGATCACGTGATTGCAAATGCTCCAATAGAAGAATTCCATTTTCTGTAACTGTTAACCTCTGTAGGGCAAAAAACTGTAACACTTCTGTTGCTAAGGCCGTTGTTAGGTCCGAGTCATGTGATTGAAAATGCTCTATATTACAGGTTAAACGGTACTTTTTTTTTATCTAAAGGATGTTTCATCTCTTTAGATTTGAAATGGCATCTCGAATAGTCGTATAAGTAATGTATTGTATATATGAACTTAAATGGCTATGTTAAATATATAAGACGTTGTTTCAAATCTAAAGACGTTAAAAAGGATTATTAACTTGCAAATATTCTCTTATTTCAAGACATTACTCAAAATAAATAACTCGAGAGATGTTATTAATTTTCATTCTTCTGAAGTGGATATTTGTAATCACATGTACGAAGAAAATCGGCTTAAGGATTTACTTACGGGTATATGATTTGAGAAATATTCAAATAACATAATTTTATAAATTGTTTCATTTAATCTTTAACTGTTAGAGAGCTAGTGCCCTACTTAAATAGAGTGTTTTCAGGTGACATCACAACCGGTTATTTTCTTTTAACTGTGTATCTTCTGTAGGGCTTTTAACTGTTGCTAAGGCCGTTGTTTATCTGTTGCTAAGGCGGTTTTTAGGTATGGGATCACGTGATTGCTAATGCCTGCCCCATTAGAAGAATTCCACGGCTAGTCATTTTCTGTAACTGTTAACCTCTGTAGGGCAAAAAACTGTAACATTTCTGTTGCTAAGGCCATTGTTAGGTCCGAGTCATGTGATTGAAAATGCCCTATAGTCATTATCTAAAATTTGAATTTCTGGTTATGTAACGCAGTATTTCTTGAGATTATTACAATTTAGAAGGCTGTTTTTGTCTTTTTGGTCGGAAAGTGGCAATGTTTTGTTTATAGAAAACTTTTTGAGTTTATTCTAAGGTAAATAATTTATTTTAATGATAGATTTAACTTCAATAAGAGGTAAAATGGTTTTAATGCGCGTTAAAGTATCAATTTATAAACCCTGTCTTAAAAGTAAAAATGAAACGATTTTGTCTGAACGTCTTTAAAAAAAATGAAGCATAATGCTTTAAGTTTTCACGTAAAAAAAAACCATTATTCTACCTAAACATTATACTACATCTCTTTGCATAGATGGCAAGCAAAATGTATCAGAAAAAACTATTCGAAAATTTAAAACGCATAAAAAGGAAAAGCTTTAAAAACAACTGTTCTAAAAGTTTTGTTTTGATGGATTATCCAACTTTTGAGTATTTGCTTTGCTTATTTCGAAACGCATTCATTCAAGCAATGAATATTTCGTTATTGCATTGGGAAATTTTATAACGTTTGTTTGATGCGAAAAGTTCACCAAAACTATTTTTGATTGAAAAGTAAAGCTTGAATCGCGTTTATTTTGAGGTAAGAGTTTCAAATATGCCAGATCAAACTAAAAAAAAAAAAGGAACTTAACATTTTGCAGTTGTACGCTATGGGAAAAAAAAGGTTTGAACACTCTGTATATTGCAGAAAACAGTCAGGTCAGAAATATTCTTAACTCCTCTGATAGAGTATTTCACTCCTTGAAAATCGGAATAACTCTTTAAAAAACTAGAAAGGAGTATTTTCACACTTTGAATTTTTCACAAAGGTTTAGCTTAAACATTTAGCCAAGCCATCCTAATTATCATACTTTTTAATTGTGTTTTCATACAGCCATAGTATTTTTTTTTCATTTATTGTTCTGATGATTAGGGAGTTTGATTGATTGAAACCCAAAATAGCATCCTCATTTTTTTTTCAATTTCATTTTGTCCATTAAAAAGCGTTTTTAATAGAAATTTTGTCTCTGTATATGTAGTTTATGCTTTTTCCGTATTTCACTCCTCATAATTGAATTTCACTCCTCCTAAAAATATCAAGGAGTATTTTTACACCTTCATAGAAATCCTAGGAATAACACTGAGTCAAGTACGAGAATTTTTAAAATTATTATGTTTAGGAAATCAGAAAAAAAGTTTACAACATGATTTTTTGTCAATAAATATCCAAATAAAGTCTACTATAAGAAACAAATTGATAAACACCTTCACAAAAAACGTTGATAGTTTCGCTATTAAACATATTTTTTTCTTTCTTTTCTCAAAACTACAAATTCTTCGATTGACTGGTTTGTGAAATATAATCTATTTCATCAATACAATTGCCCGTATGAATCAAACTGCTCTGTTCTAACTATTGTATTCAATTCCACGCGTTAATCGTATCACTAATGGCGTATAGGATCACTGATCTCTGAGTTTGATACATTATCTATTGGATTCACATTCAATAGACTGCAGTTCCAATAGAATTTAATGGTAATTGCAGCTTTAAATATAATCGTCAAGGAAGAATAATACTGATTGTTATAACAAATGCTTTTCGAAATAATTTTTCTCTCTGGCTCAAATTGATTTCATTTAAAAATAATATCCGTTAGTAAAAAGCTTAGTATTTTTTTAATCTAATATTAATGCACATTTTATAGGAAATTTTAAATACCCCGTTAGTTTAATGGCCCAAGTTATTAATTTCATTATTTTTATGTGGAAATAAGCCGTTTTTGCGCATAAAGGTAAAGTACAGAATTATATCGTTTTTCACAATTTAGAAACTAATTACTTTTAGATGAGGGAAAAGTACATAATTTTTTTTATCTTTTGATTGCCTTTATATGTTTTTTTTTTAATTTAGGTAGGAGTTACTAAGCCTAGCTAAAAAAATAATTCGTTTTCAATTAACTTAAGTTTATTTTTTTGTACGTTACATGCATAATTTCATACAAGTCATCTTTTATACTGTTTTAAGACATTTTTGAATTGAATAGATCACAATAATTTGATACATATCTTTGCTTCAAAAATATATTACAATTATAGATACAGAACTTTCTCGACTTACAATAGTTATCAAATGAAATATTTAAAATGTAATCTAGCCCATCAGAATTCTTGATTTGTGTAAACTACCTGGATATGAAACCTTTATATAATATAAATCTAAGATTACTTTCAAAGGCGTATCCCAATGGCATTTGGGCTACGATCCAAATTTCCCATGTATGACAATCCTACAGTTATTAACTCCGGATGAAAGAATGGAAATTGAAATAAAATGGACACAAATACAACTCAATGCTTTAAGTATGTACAGAAATCAATTGAGTTTTCTGTATTCTCATTTTTTTATCAAACTTTAACTGAGCATAATAGGCTTAAGAAGATAAGCCTAATAAATCTAAAACAATAACACTTTAAAAACAATGCCCGAATTTATCACATCCCTATTGAAAAAATCTTCCCAGTGTTTCATAAACCAGTATCAAATTATACTGTATCCAGTATAAATGATACTGTATCCAGTATAAATGATACTGGATCCAGTATGATTTGATACTGGTTTATGAAACACTGGGAAAATTTTTCCAATAGGGATACCAGTACTGGATCCAGTATAAATGATACTGGATCCAGTATGATTTTATATTGGTTTATGAAACACTAGGAAAATTTTTCCAATAGGGATTGCTCGTAACATATACACTTTAATTTAATTTTTGAGTTTATCTTGGACTTAAAAGTTCAAAGGTGCAAAATCTTAAATTGTGGATAACACTAATCTAAAAAAAATTCGCAAAAGTTTTAATAGTTCATTTTCCAACTAAACAATATTTAGCATCATCTTCTTTAACCACAAGAAAAAAAAACTGGCTGTCCCTTTTTTTAACATAGAATGATAATAGATATGTTGTTAATCCCGTTTCTTTAATTTTTTTCATCAATCTGACGGCAGATATTTTTTTATACCGAAGCTTTCTCGAGTGGATTACTGTCTAGTACATGACGTTAACTTGACATCCAGAACAATTACACTCTTATTAGTCCGTGTCCTGGAATCGCATGTCTGGTGGACAAAATCAATAGATTGGGAGTTGAGTACTTCGATAATTGCTATATTTAATTAATGTGGTGTCCTGGGAAATTTTTAGCCGGACAGGTAAGATTAATAAGTTCTTTGACGGATTAAAATTAATGACTAGACGGGGAGCATTTGGAAGGTCGAGGTATTGTATGGGAAGTCGAGTGATTCAGGCCGTATTGATTACGATGACAATTAGGTTTTGATAATATGTACGGAAATAAAAAGAGTACTGGGGTTTTTCCTGTGTCCTCAGTCATTAATTTTAGTGGATTTTCTTGTCAGATAATGTATTCTGCTTTTGTAATAGGATGGATCCGGGAATTAATTACGTAGTTTCAGTTTGATTTTGGCAACGGGAGTGGGTAATTTAGAGCGATTTAATTGTTTCGTTCAGGACAGATCGTAGTTTGTTTACTTACTAAGTAATTATTTTTGTGATAACTGGATATTATTTTTCATTTTAATGAGAAGTATGGATTTTTTTGTGATAAAATATACTGGCATAGAAATTAACGTCTTGAAAGATTACAGAAAAATAAAAGTTGTGTTAAGTTAAGATGCTCTATAAATTTTTCTTTGTTGGCAAGTATCTACTAAACTTACTGGCATACTTAAAATATTGAATAACACTACTTAAAGCGTTTAATTCTTTCATACCTAAGCTGCCCGAGATTGCAATTAAATCCTATGGCAAATTTGGGGCGGAAGGACTCAAAAGGTAAAGAATTTGCGTTATCAAAATCCTCTGAAAACATATTAAAACTGACAGAAAAACAAAAACTTAAAGAATGTTAATTTTAAAAGAAAAAAATACGTTTATGTCAAATTGTTAGGTAAAATTGTACTAAAATAAAATGTGAATAAATTATTGAAGACTTCTGTGTTTTAATCTTTAATACAAATTCATATATAAATGATTTTGCTTTAAATATTGTTAAGTATAAAAAATATATATTTTTTTAATTTCCTTAACTTAATTTACAAAATCTGTTAGAGTCGAGTGGGGGGAAATGGGTCTAGTGGGGTGAAATAGGTCTAGGGATTTTAACAGTTAATATTTATAAAATTTAGTGTTTTTTGGCATGCTGATTTTTGCTGAGACTCAAGTAAAATCAGCATGCCAAAAAACACTAAATTTTATAAATATTAACTGTTAAAATCCCTAGACCTATTTTACCCCACCAGATCCATTTTTCCCCACCCAACCCTACATAAAAGTTTGGTTGCAAATAGGTTTGGTTTGGTTTGGTTTAGTTATTGTTTAATGGCGGAAAAATAAAGTTAGTTCATATTGCGCCAAGAAAGTGATCGCAAATAGTATAAAATATAAGTTCGAGTCAAATCTTATGGTTTTGGTCGTTAAAACATGATAAAATTTAAGATCGTGTGATCGTTGAGAACTTTTTTTCTTACGCTTCGTGTTTTCTCTTGAATAAATATTAAGGAAATACGCTATTCATAAGTTTCAATATATTTTTGTAATGAACGCGCATATTAACGGAAACTTCAAAATCGCTAATTTTTAAGCATCTCCATCTCTTTTATACATAAAACCATCCTTACTAAAAAAAAATCAACAAAAAAAAAAGTCTCACAGCTTTCCCAACGTCACTTACACTTTCGACTGGGGAAAAAATTTTCTCGTTTTACGTAATTACTCTTTCAGTTACTTCCATATTTTTTTTTTATTTTGAAGAACGTAAAAGCGCCAGAAATCTCTCGCAACTCTTTAAGGAGAAAGTAACTGAATTAAAGTTTCTGCAGGATGGGCGAGTGGGAGAAAACTTCTTTCACGGTAGAAATATTTTTCACGTTGGAAAAAAGGTTTTTTAATATTTAGATCCGGCTGTTTAACCGAAGCAGCGTGGCGTGCTGCTCAAACATTAGATGGGATGATTTTTTTTATCCTGCCTTAAAAGCAACCCTTTATTTTAGTTTAATCCAAAAGAGAGAATTTCCCTCATTTTGGCACTGTTCTGCGGCATTATTTCGGTACAGTAACTGACAAAAGATGTACACTTCTTTCAAATAAAAACTTATTTAATTACTCACATAATAAAACTCGATTCAGAGTTTTTAATTTTTATCGAAATTTCCGTCTTGCATTAATTTGTCTGGAAACGAAATTATTTTTTTGGTTCTTTTGATAATTTGCCAAACAGTAACGATGCTCTACTAAAGTACATATTTCGAGTTGTAAAAAAAATTATCTTTAACTAGTATAATTAAGAGAGATAACTTAAATATAACTCCTTAATAGTTAAAATCAATCAGTAGGAAAAGATTTTTTATGCTAAACTCCATGCGTAATTTATTGTTACTAAATACTAATAAATGTGATAGATAATCACTTTTTAACAACATTCGCGTGGACTTTCAGTTATTTTAACGGCCGCATTCACCACTAATCTAAACTAAGTTTAACCTAGAATTCAAACCTTCTAATGAAAAAAAAAACGGAAAAAATTTTTAAGCTAATCAGAGTTGTCGAAAAAGCTTGATTCCAAGTGAACCTTAGGTCAAATTACCACCGTATTCACAGTTAATCTGACCATCTGTAAAACTTTTGATTGGCAGTTAAATATGGAAAACTAGTTTTCTGCTAATCAGAGGTTCGACTCCCGGTTAGTCAGGTTACCGGTGAATAGGGCCAAGGGCGAGCGCGCACGGGCGACTTTTGTCACGGTGACAAAGACAAACCAACGTTGCTAAGGCTGTTGTTAGGGGCGGGAACTAGAAGCATCCAATAGAAGCATTCGAACATGACATCACTGGAGGATAAAAAAAACGTTGCTAAGGCCGTTGTTAGGTAAAGTCATGTGATTGAAAATGCTCTATTGTTTTCTAGTGATATTTTTGATACTAGTAATCCTGGTCGCCGTGACTTTAGTCACTCGTGCGCGCCCAGCCTAAGGGCGAGCGCGCACTGGCAATTCTTGTCACGGTGACAAAGAAAAAAACAACGTTGCTAAGGCCGTTGTTAGGTAAAGTCATGTGATTGAAAATGCTCTATTGTTTTCTAATGATATTTTTGATACTAGTAATCCTGGTCGCCGTGACAAAAGTCGCCCGTGCGCGCTCCCCCTAAGTGTTTTCAGCCCACACAGAGTTTTTAATGTGACACAAATTGTTTAGTTTACTATCAATGAACGATACTAATTATATACTTTTATAAATACTTGCAGTTTTTAAATATATTTTGATTAAAGAATTTTACTTTTCATTGAATGATAATAATACTCAAACGAAATAAGGTCAAAAACTGAACCTGCGTAGAGTGTCTTACTTCAAACTCACCCATGTAACAAAACAAAAAATGCGGATTTTATACAAAGTCATAATCTACACAACTTTTTTTCGTCTTCTTCAAACACCGCTACTTTTTATCATCCGCCCATCTAATCCTAAGTAAATTGCTACAACAATGCACAGTAAGATAACAGACTCTTCCACAATTCAGCCCGATTCACCCCATAACATTTGCCTCCATATACCCACACTTCCAAAAACAAAATAACCCCCCTCCACTCAATTTTTTTTTTTAAATCCTTCCCGAAAACATAAAATATCACATACCTCTTTCCATTCCAGCACAAAGGAGAATCGCAAAAATCCAGAACATCTTGAGCCCCGGCCGAAAAAGTTCCAAAAAGTATTCCTCCACGTCACTTAGAATAAAATCCGCAAAGGAAGAAGAAGAAAAAACGTCCCAATAAAAACCGCCTGTTCCTTAGTCCTCGCGTCCTTTCCCTATTTCCTTTTCTTCTTCTTAGAGATTATTCCCTTTTTTAGGGAAAGAAACAGCGGCACCACCGAAGCAACTGAAAACAATCAGAGAAATGTTTCTATAGGACATTCCATTCACTGTCCAACTCACGTCCAGAAAGAAGTTGACTTTTCCTCCCTTTCGGCGACAGAAAAGACACAGAACGAGTGATTTTTCCGAGAGCTTTTTCCTGTTCTAACAATGCCAAAACGTTTTTTTTTTTTTTTTACTCTCGACCCACTCGAATCTTCCGACGACTTTAATTTTATCGGCCGCAAAAACCGCCCACGATGTTATCCCCAGATAATTTGCACTGGGGGGTCGAGGCTTTTTCTTGATGTGTGGCTTGGTTTTTTTTTCTCGCTCGACCAATCAGGAAGCTGAGCTTTGAATATTGTTCGAAGCAGTTGTTTTTTCGTGGTGATTTAGTGAGGTTGATTTTTTTTCCTTGCTCGTTAGTTCCGAAAGACTTTTGCAACAATAAATTGATTCACAACTTTTCTTTCTTAATAAGCACCCGGCAATAACTAGGGGAGTTTTCTTATACAGTTGTTATTTTTTTTCTCAAGTTGTGATTACCTTTTTTCTGTCTCACAATTTTCTTTGTGAGGAAAAAACCTTATCAAACTATATAAATATTAGATACAAATTCTGTTAGATGTGAATAACACATTTGGTAGTGAATTCTTAAATAACAAACGTCTTGAACAAACTCTTCATGAAATCTATCAAAAGACTTAATACCTTATAGCTTCTTTCATTTTCCCTCTTATATTTCAAATAAAATAATCGGGTTTTTTGGCACCAATCAAAATTACTTATTTGAAAATCTCTAGAAATATTGATTCCTTATCAAAAACGACCAAAAACGTGATGGAAGACGTAATTTAGTTTTAGTGTTAAAATTACATATTTTTCTTTCAGACCAAATTGAGTGCATGAGATCAATAAACTAATAAAAATTATTAAACTAAAAGATGCGATAAGATATGCGATGTATAAAATAGATAAATAAATGGGGCTTTTACTCTGGAATTTTTTTTAAAGAAAATTGTATGTTGCACCGATCAAAATAATGAAGAAGTTTCAAAAAACGTTTGTTGCTTTTATTACTTCATAAAAGTCTTGAATGTCTATAATGTAAATAGCTTTACTCACATTTATGAAAATGATTGTTTTTCGTATTTTTAAATAAATATGTACAATTAAACATGAACTGTTATAGAGCACTAATTTTTCTCAATTATAAGTTTTAAAAATTTGATTCGGTGTCGAGAAAACAAGCTTAAATCATATCAATCTCATAGATAAATCAACAGTTTTATCTATAATCTATTAAATATTTATAACAAAATATATCCTTGTTGAATCTCATGCACAACAAGATTTAAATAACAAAAATTTCCTCTTCAATATCACTTAAACTTTAAAAGAGTTATAACCGACAGACATTTCTATATTTCCCATGATAGAATTTACCAAACTTTATATAATTCCAGGCATTTTTAAAATTCAACATCTACTTTCAGAAAATACAGATTATTATTAACTGCATTTTTTAAAACTTGCTCTCTGCTTTACGTTTATATCAATGCATGCAATTTATACTATCTCGGAAGCATTATTTTTGTCATTAAACTCTGATGTTTTCTTCTTTAGTATTTTAAGATCCTTTTCCGTCAATCAGAAATTTTGTTGGTTTAGTGACACTTCTTTTAACACACTATTACTTGCACGAAACCAATCTTCGACAAAAAAGTTTGGATTCCAAAACCACATGGGATTTCAAACACGTGAACAATCTTAATAGAATATATCTGGCATCAAAACAGTAATCATGTGTCGTATCTGTAACTACCGATGTATAATCTGATGAGCGTTGTTAAAGTATCATCATTTCAATCACGTCGATACCATTAGAAGGGACATGCACGCATTAAAAGTATAAAATCCAATCACAAAACTTATTCAATCTTCAAGCACTCGCGAAATCCAATTTGAAGCGAATGTTTCAGACCCAACTTGCATAAAAAACAACCAAGTATCCAAAACGGGAGCCGACGCTAATTGGCACGGAGATCAATTTCCACACAACGTTCCAAAAAACCACACCTCACCGAAACACGTGCGTTCCAAACTTCAACACTTTCTCTCTTTGTCCGTAGATTTTTCCAAACACTCAAATAACGTACTCTTCAAACACAGTCGGACAGCGTTCGCATAGACCAAAACCACTCAGCGGGGAAGAAGCCGAGTATCCGGGAACACGTGAAACCGGATCTCCGGGATACGTCCCGGACTCAAGCATCCAAGCATCCGTCCGGGAGCCCAGACGCAGAGCGAGTGAAAGGATCCGGACAACTTGTTTGGGTCTGGTCCGTCCGGCCGCGCATGCGCACTCCCAGCGAAAGCGAAAATGAGTTTGTTTCTTTTGCTGCTGCCGTTGCCCGAATGAAGTTTTTATGGCGCAATTTTCGCCCGGTATTTTGTATCGTTTCAATTTCCCAGAGATGCCGGCGCTGAGAATGGGGCAGAGATTGGTTCGATTCCCGTGTTTAGTTTCCGAATAACCTTCGATTTCGCGGATTGTCGCTTTTGGGTGTCTGAAAATTTTGTTGACAAATAGACTCTAGAAAATACTGCGGACGCCGGTGAATATCAATTCTACAAATCATTGTTGTTATCGAAAATATATATATATATATATATATCACGATAAAATTTTAATTCAAATCGAAAACTGACTGTTATTAGTATTCTTTCACTACATCAAAACATTATTCCAATTCTAAACATTATTTAATTACATTGCCAATCTAACAATCTTAAAATAAAATTTAAAAAAAATATCCAATATTTTTTTTTACACTTACAAAAATTGGTGAACCTATTTTTTAAATTACGTTACTTAATTCTCTATTCGCAAAGAAGGTTCCCTTTTCTTACCTTTTTTCCATAACTGGGATTTCATGTTTCAGTATTTAAGAAAATTTAAAATCCACATCGAAGGAAACCCAAATGCAGCCTTTTTTTAAAATGTCCCTAAACTTTGAATACGAGTGTAAAATAAAATTTGATAAAGACAGAGATTTATCCTAAGAACAGCTCTGTTATTTATTTTCAACTATGAAAATATGCAATTAAAAGCATTAGAAATTGTTTCTTATTAAAAAGGCATAGATATCTATATGTGTGTGTGAGCGGTTAGCATAAATATCAAAAGTTTAGGTAGAGTGAAAATTCGCGAGGTTGAATGTTTCCCTGCAACACGCCACGATTTCTGTAAATCCGTTTCACTGTAAGAAACTCCTTGTAGCAGTGAAACTCGATAACTCTGTTGAAAGTAATAGTATTCCTATTTTTGAAGTGGATGTACGGAAAAAGAAAATTCAATTGAATTACTTTGTAAGTACATTTTATTTGGTATCTTTCGAAACTTGAAGTAATATTTTTATCCCGGAAAGATTCATTCAATATCTGATTTCATGCTCAGAAACTTTCCCTTCAATGTTTTTTTTACTGACAAAACTCGGCAAGAAGTTCAAATTCTGCAATCTAGTGAGCGTATAACATTTCAATTTTCAATAACGCATTTTCAATCACATGACTCGGACCTAACAACGGCCTTAGCGACAGAAAAGTTACAGTTTTTGCCCGACAGAGGTTAACAGTTACAGAAAATGACTAGCCGTGGAATTCTTCTATTGGAGCATTTGCAATCACATGATCCCATACCTAAAAACCGCATTAGCAACAGAAAAACAACGGCCTTAGCAACAGTTAAAAGCCCTACAGAAAGTACACAGTTAAAAGAAAATAACCGGTTGTGACGTCACCTGAAAACACTCTATTGAACACAGAAATTACCACCTATTAAATGTTTAAGATAAGACATCTCAGTACGTTTTACGACCTTCTAGGGAGAAGACTAGTATCAAAATCGATACTGTGAAAGTAAATGTTTACACTAGTCCCTACCGTTTACTCAAAGGCACGTTTCGATGCTTTAACCTGTAGGGAGCCATAGAAGCTCTATCAAAGCTCCTATAACAGGAGACGAGGTGTCTCCTTGGTACTGGAAAGTTTTTATTATAGAACGTATTAAGTAATAAAACCCTACTGCAAATACATTAGTACTGTGTTCAAGCAAATAAAAAAGGATAGTTTACTTGCGTAATTAGTTTTAACTTTTGTTTAAATTTTAATGTTCTGAAAGAATTATTGCATATATAATGACCGATATATAAATATCTATATGGATAATAAAATATAAGTTATTCTACAAAATTGTGAAAGGGTCGTATTATTGTTCCTCTTTTATATCTTAATAAAGATCCTAAATCTAAATTGCTATTACCTTTTCATAAAATATTCATGAAACAATTACGTTTATCAGTCTGAGCTGAAGAACACAGGTTTTAGCCGACATATTTATTAGTTTAGAAAACCTAAGATAAAAACATATTTTTAAAAAACCTAGAGAAAGCGGTAGAACTTCTTCAATTAAAATTATTCTAATAAAAACTTTGGCAAATAGTTTTAATAATTGGAAGTTTTTGAAACGCAGAAAAATGTATTCATTGATTTCTAGAGAGAAGTGGGAATACCTTCCCAGTAATGACAAAATCTAATTTCCCTTTTCTCAGAAGGGTAATGAAAATAATTTAATAAAAAATTATTTCCAGAACTCATGATCAATCTATGTCTAGATTATGAGAAAGGTTTTAATTTTTAGTGGTGAAGTACTTTCAAGGTAATTTAAAAGTTGTATGATTGTTTTTAATATAATTAACTGGTTTATGTTCCTAAAAGCTATGGTTACGTTCATTTTTCTTAAGATTTTATTCTTTTCCACAAAAGCCTCTTTAAATATTAAATTTTCAGAGCAACTAAATTGACGTATATTAATCCCATTTTTCAAGCATAATAATAAGTTTAATTTTGTAAAGAACGATGACCCCCTAAATCCATAATTAATGAAATTAGTCAATGAAAATCGTCTTATGAGGTATGTTAAAAAGTATTTGAAAGTGAATTCAAGTTCTATAAATTTAAAATTTTTATCTGGAACTAAACTAACTTACAACTACTTACACAGGAGTATTTACTTTTTTTATACAAGGTGATTCAAAAGTTTGTTACTTGGCTTTTATTTTGAAACAACGTCTCCTTTGGCAGTAAAGTATACTCATGGTAAAATGAATTAATTCATTAAGACAGACAACAAGGTCCCTTGTGTCGAAATAAGAAAATTAATAAGAAATAATTAAAAACTAAAGGAACAAAAGAAGAAAAACTTCAGTTGAAAATGGTTTCGACATCATAAAGAAAGCACACAAAAAGATTTCTGGAAATATCTTTTTTTAACCTGGAGGACGCGCACAGCTTTCGTATTTAATAGTCACTATAATTGAGTGCACCTTACTGAACCTAATACTACGTTCTTTCAAACTGAGATCTGGGAAACAGACTTTTGAAACACCATGTATATTTTACATCTTAGTTTACATAATAAGAATTATGTAAAACAAGTAATATTGAACAGGCAAAAATATTTTATTTATATTTAATATGTTTACGTTTTCAGAGCACCTTACTCAAATTGTTAATTAAACTTAAAGAATCTTAAAATTCAAATATGAAATTATTTTCTTTCATATAACACTTTATTGAATGTTTAATGTTAATGAAATATTAAGTTGTACTTAATCCAACCATAAGTTATTTAAACTAAAATATTGAAGTTATAAAATAAATAAAATTAGTATGTCAGTAGTATAAATAATATAGTATACCTCGTTATCTCGAAGACCTTTATATCTCGAAAAAATATTCCGTACCCCCCACTTGAAATTGAGTATTTCTAAATGTGTGCATGCTATCTCTAAACCTTATACTGTATTTATGATGAGACGGTATATCTAGCAAAATATGTAGTACGTCCTTATTTAAAAAAAAAAATTGTTCAATTTTATTTTGATATGTCTAGGTCATGTATTTTCATCTTCATCTACATAGAAAAAGGAAAGCACAACCGATTTGATAAATGAAACTTTTATCCTACACCCCATTTTATACCTAAACCAAACAGACAATAACCAGTAGAAATATTTATACCTCCATTCCATTCTAAAGCCTATTATACGCATTGCAATATCCCCTATGGCAAAAACATCATAAACTATCAATCCCCAATACCCTGCCTCCAACTGAATATTATTTCACAAGATTAACGAACGAACCCATCACGGAATATTTTAATTTGGCTAAAGCGAAACCCCGTTATAAATCCCCTTTAACCCCCCCAAAAACACAAAAACGAGGCTCCACAACAAGGGACGAAAGCCTCTACCGCACGAAAAGGCAAATACCTTTACAAAATGTGATAAAGTCCGACCACTTTATCACGGTTTGAAGCGAAAAGTTATTGGTTCCCCGGCGGTGAAGCAAAAACAGTTATTTTTTGCCTCACCAACGGCTTATCCTTTTTATTTTGCTGTTCCCCCCATCCCTTATATATATAAGGCTTAACCCATCTTTGCTTCTTTACCTTCACCCTCATCCTTCCGGGAGATATGCAGGAGAAAATCATCGGGATATTGGATCCAGGAGAGAGAGAGAGAGAGAGAGCTCCTGTTTTTCGAGATTTTTCGCCACTTTTTCCCTACCTCGACGTGTGGAACATCTTTATTAATCAAAGAGGGCCTCTGAGGGCGGCGAGTATTGCTGATACGGCGGAATTCCATGGACGAAAAGAAACGATGGGGGTAATTATGGAATGGCGGTCGGTCTTCTTTTCAAAGGGAGGTTTTGCTGTTGCCAGCGGTTTTTAATAAGCTCTTTTTTTTTGTTGAGGCAGGCTCAGCAGGGTTTTTCGGAATATTAATGACCTTCCTTGTTTCTTGGCTAATTTATGTTTTTTTTGCGTTTCTTAGAATCATGTATATGTATTTTCATGAGAAAAAAGGAAACAACCCTTATTTAAAAAGCCTAACTCCTGCTGGATTGGAATTGCTTATAGCAAAAGAGTTCCCAATTATATAAGACAGAGACCGAATATGAACTTCAAGAAGGCTTCAGTGTTATTATTTACAATTGATTAATAGATGATTTGTAAAATTCCTTAGACCTTTTGAATACTCTGCATTTGCTTGAAACTTTGTATTTCTTATTATTAATTATTATAACTCAGTATCGATCAACTTCTTCGCATGGATTCAGACATATTTAGTTACAGTCGACTCCGCTTATTGTGATCCCGATTAATGCTATAAGTCGGATAATGTGATCGAAATTGCTATATACAGATCACTTCTACTTAAATTAACGCAAAATGTATCATTTTATGTTATCAAAATCTGGTGAATCCCATAAAAACCTCCTTTTTCCCGTTAAAAGCCAATTTTAATACATAATCATACAAAATAGGTAATTAATTTATTAGTGTTCCAATATCCTTTTTTCTTTAAGAATGTAAAAGTCGCAAAATATAAACTAGGGAATTGTTTTAAATATTGCAATGAGGAATACATACTCGTAATTTTAAGCAAAACTCTAGTTACACCTGTTCGAAACTTTCTAGTATCAAATTGCTTATTATTATCAATCGGATATTGTTATCATTCTATTCTTGAACAAAAGTGATCAAGCGGAGTCGACTGTATCCCCCCCCCCCAAGTCTTAAGTTTATCACCTTAGGTTCATCAATATTGTTGCAAGGAATCAAATCTCATAAAAAAACCCGATGTCTACTTAAGAACATGTTTTCATCAAAAACCTACTGTACTAGACAGCAACTTAAGTTGATCCTATGACGTCACTAACAAACAAAGTAGTTCTAATAGCGGTGTCTGAATTTTGAGTGAAATAAAGAACGTCAATTTAAAAATATGATTGTTTTGTTAAACTCATGTATTTATAGTGGTTTTCAATCACGATTTGCGTACCGAAACTCCTCCTAACAACCCAACAGGCTTTTTGTTTACCGATTTCTCCTTCCGCATTTGTGACGTACTGGGTTCAAGAAACGTTGCTGTCAAGTATAAGTAAAGTAACACCTCCACAACAACATTTTGACAGTTAATCAAAAAGTGGTTCTCTTCGCATTTATTTGACTGTCGTCGACTTATTTGAATACGTCGTTTGTCCCAAGCCACACATTGCTACAAAATTATGCTACTGCATATACGAATACGGATATCGATACCATATAGTACCAAGATACCATACGAACATATTTGTGTATTCATCACAATTATTATCCGCTTATAATTCGGAAGTGACGTACAATCTCTCTCAGCCATCACAGGGCAATCGTCACTCATAGATTAGGAAGGGGGCTGTAAGATCGAGGCTGTACCCTCATATGGATTGCAGAGTGTTGGGGTATTACGGCAGCGATTAAATTCAACGGCTATAATCCGTTGCATTCAAACCATCAGAGTCCCGGTTATCAGATTAGCACGTTAAACCGTTTGTTCAGGGGTGGGCAGTTACAACGTTTCTGTAGGATCCACAGATCGGATGCTAAGGTGTCCAGATGGTGTGGATTTAGTTAAGCTTGTGTGCGAAATGCATGCTGGGTGTCGTTTCTGATCCGAGTTCTGATGTTGGTTTCTGTGTATGTGTATGTTCTGTGTCTTTGTATGTCTGTGTATGTCTTTTTCGATACGTTATAGTTCAAAACTCTCAACTATCAAATTTTCAAGTTCAAAAATATGTTTAAAATAATTTAAAATTCAATTTTATCTTTGCCAAAACACTAGTAAAGTCACGTGATCAAAAAACGGGATTTGACGTCACAGCGCACTCGAAACTAGTGTTTTGCTGTTTTTCAATGATCAGAAAACGGGATACTATTGAATGTGACACCACAGCGATTGTAAACAACAGTGTTTCTGGTTTCACACCAAAACGATAAACCAAATTTCAAAAATTTATTATCTCAGAAACTCTAGGAAACTCAGAAACTTCATTTAAACGTCATTCTTCGTAGTTTTTTATCTACTATTTCAATAAAATTTAATCTTAAAACGTTCAAATACCTCATTATGGATTACATTTAAGTTTTAATGTTCTACATCAACAGTATTATGTTAAACTTTTTTCTCGAATAATAATATACAGCAGTTGAATTACAATTTTCAAATAAGTATTTTTTGAATTTCTGTTTTTAGATAATAGTAGAACTTCAAGTAAACGCAACGTCCTAAAAAATAAGGGGGATCCAAATGAAACTTTAGAGTGTTTTCAGGTGACGTCACAACCGGTTATTTTCTTTTAACTGTGTACCTTCTGTAGGGCTTTTAACTGTTGCTTAGGCCGTTGTTTATCTGTTGCTAAGGCGGTTTTTAGGTATGGGGTCACGTGATTGCAAATGCTCCAATAGAAGAATTCCACAGCCAGTCATTTTCTGTAACTGTTAAACTCTGTTGGGCAAAAAACTGTAACATTTTCTGTTGCTAAGGCCGTTGTTAGGTCCGAGTCATGTGATTGAAAATGCTATATATCGTCTGTTTATTAACAAACTAGTTTTTACCACATCATTAACTTGAACGTAAGTGAATTCCTATTTATTAAAATTAATTGAATTATGTATGGTATATGTATGAATCCCCTTTAATTAATCTATCACCTTTAATAACATTTATAGGTATTACCTTACTATCAAATAATTGTATGTTGAACGTTACGGGCATTATATAGCAGACGATTAAAATTACAAATATGTGAACTCTGCCTTGATCTCCCAAAATCATGCAACAATCACAAATCACGCACGATTTCCTTCTGTATCAAGCATCATCTATTTTACGGCATCAGAGGAGACGTCATTAATAACTTCTAAGCTTTGCATCAATTACTTAAGAAGTTAAAATTGCACATCTTGTAGAATTCCCACGTCTACCCTAAAAGTGCATGCTTCATTTAAAGTGCCCTCAATAGTTAATGCTTAATGGCTGCAGATCATTTGATACGGAAACATTTTAATATAATAGTCGTTTTACGATGGCTTCATAGGGTCCTTCTCAATTTTTTATAAGCTAAATACCAACATGGTGGTGAACTTATCTACTGGTTTTGTATAAAACTTAAATGTGATCGGTTAGATGTACCTAATTAATATTTCAAGTGGATGAAATATCATCAAAATTTGTATTTCCTGAGATGAGTAAGATCAGCTTTAATGGTTTATGTTTCAAGCTTTTTATAATGTACTAAGTATTGACTCTAATTTTGCATACCGATATTGGGTAAAAATTTAATAGACTATGAATTTATCATACAAAAGTGTTAACAAACTCTGAAGATACAAAGTGAACGTCAACGTCATGGATGATCAGAAACTTAAGCTAATAAGTTAATTTTTAAATTAACGTCTTTATTGAGAAACATATATTAAGGATATTATTACATTAATATCCAATTATCCGCCATTACCAAAAATAAATACTTTAATTTTTTTTGTTAAACCCTATTTATAAGTGTTGCTGTGATAAGTCCTTCACAATCAAAATTTATTTTTGGATTCGGCGTTACTAAATTAATCCTGTATGAGTCGTTTTAACATAATTTCTTAAAATCTACTTAATATAAATTTGTGGAGAGCACACTTATCACTCAAATAGCCAGATAATTCAACTTGGAGGATAAATATCACCTACTGAAACGAATATGGTTCCGGAGTATACTTTTGAACAGTGGGACATTCGGTTTGGCATCTGCCACAAAGGTCCATATTCTGAATTTAGGTCCATATTCTGAAATACAAACACGTAGAAGAAACGAGAACGGTACGGAAACGGTGAAAAAGCTCTCGACACGTGAGATTTCGAACGAGAACTTCGGAGCTCTCGTCCGCCATATTGTTCCAAGATTCGAATCGTATACGGATTACTTTTTCACTTTTTGTAGTCCGTTAAATAGTTCCAAAAAATATCTAGAACAGCTACTAATTACCCCAAAAAAGTCCTCAGAGATCAATGTATTGCGAAAGTAATGAACATCTAGCGTTTGCATGAATTTGTATTATCAGTGTGTAATTACTTGTAAGGCTTTGCGACAGGTGGAGTCAGGAGCGCACGGGAGAGCTGTAGAGTTACCATCTCAAATCACTCGTTTCTGTATCGTTTCCGTATCGTTTCTTCTACATGTTTGAGTTTCTGAATATGGCAATTAGCTATTGCCTTAGAATTGCAATTAGCTATGTCGTGCTATCTATCATGGATATCCAAAAACAGAGAGGGATTCCAAGTAATTTCGAGAACTACTACAAGCACCCTCCAAAAACCATCATCAATAACATAATCCAAACTCCTCCACATCCGAAAACACTTCGATAATTGACCCTCAAAATCTCAACAAACGCAACAACAATCCCAACTCCACCACAAACTCTTCCACGACCAATTATAACTCTCTCAGTCCCAGCCGCCCGAAATTTTCCATAGGATTCAATGGCAATCTCGGGCGATCTAGGACTCAAAGTGTTAAAAAAAAAGTATCCACTCCAAAACGACGCGCGAACGTCCGGAGATTAATTACCGTGATCCGGCAACGTGCTATTAATCAACGTGTCACGCGACGTCCGGAAGTTGCAAAGTCCGGGCTTTCTTTCCCCCCTCCTGGGAAGGACGAAGCATCTGTTGCTTTCGTTCCCCGCACTTGGAGTGATGGAGCGAGGACGAATGGAATGGAGTGATGGATTGCGGAGTTTTAGGGAAATTAAGCGGTTTTGTGATGTTTGGGCGAGGGTAATTTAAATGTTGGGCTGTTTGATGTTGTTATTTATAGGGTTGGGATGAGAAGTCGTGGTTTTAATTAATTCAACCCCAGGAACACGCGCGCATCTTTCTGTTCACGGCATGCTAGATACTATATATACAGGCTAGCCGAGATACGGGAATCATTAAAAATCCAGATGGCAATAGCTGACAATCTGGAAAAGCAAATCCACAAAATTGAAGGCGGGGCTTAATGGCTCAAAAATTCAACTCAGCCACTAATGGCCAACAATCAGCAGTGTACGTCATGAAAACACGCCTTTATTTGTCCTTATTTGTCAGTGTGTTATCCTATTGGTTGGTTGGTATAGGTAGAACTTGTGGCGATTCAAGCGGGAAAAGTTGTCAAATGGTTTTTATTATTTAAAACTCGGCTAGCCTGTATAGTATCTAGTAAGCTGTGTTCTGTTACAAGGAAACGCGCGTGGGGTCAGGCAGACCATGGTCATCTAGACCTAGACACATAAGGTCAGAGAAGCTCGAAATCTTGAGTGACGTTCTGCCTACTATTTCACGTCACCATCGCCAACAGCGCAACTCCAGCCTGAAATCTTGCACGCTCCCTTTTCCGCGGTTGTCCAAAAAGCAATGATGACTCGAAATAGTAGGCAGAACGTCACTCAAGATTTCGAGCTTCTCTGGCCGTATGTTTCTAGATGGCCTTGGTCTGCCAGACCCCACTCATCATTTTCCGTTCGAAATTTTCAGTAAACTCAAAATCTTTCCCCATGGAAAGTTTAAATACATCTTGTAATCATTTAAAGTGTATAAAAACTTATTTTTAAGTTTACAGATTTTTTTTTGTGAAAAAAGAGAATATTGGACAATTTCGCACTGTAAAATTTTCTACCTCATTTTTTGGTGATTTTTTTGTGTAAAAAAAAATTATGGAAAAAAAATGGGCTATAAGTAAACTGACTGGAGTGTGTCTTAGTTTCCTTTTTATAAAAGAAAAAAGGATAAAATAGGTAATTTTTTGGAATCTTTTTGGTCATAACTAGCGCCTATACCTTCAAATGGATTTCCAAAACTTTTTTTTACAAAAAAAATTTCAAAGTTCAAATAGTTTATTCTTATTTAGTATTGTTTTGTATATTTAAATATTTCTTTCACATGTTTGTTGAATGTTTATGTTTGTCACTTTTTCTATTGATATCGAAATTATATGCGTCTGTTATCTCTTCTTATTTAAGTCTACAAAGATTTTTACAATAATGTGATGAAAAGAACTCATTGCAAGAATCCTTGTTCGGTTTTTGTTAGTTTAGAAATCATTATATAGATCAACAACTTCAAGTAGCTATAATCTAACAGAGTTATCGAAATCAATGTCACAACAATAAGGAATCATTGGATATTTTTATTGGATCTTTTAAGATCTACCATTAGCGGATATCAACAATACTAATGGATATGGAATTTTTATTGTATTTCTTAGAATGTCACATGAAAGTAGCTTATTATGTTACTGGTAGATTATTTTCCTTTCAATGAACAAAAATACTTTATTATCCAACCATCAAGATCATTTAGTATCAAGCTAAAACAGAAATACTGCGGAAGATATTTCTTTGTCAGAGGAAAAAAAATTATTTGTTTGGCTGTAGATAAATTCACCTAATCGAGTTATAAAACATAACGTTTGTTCTAGTAATATCTTATTTATTATATTTTAGAGGCCCTCTAGGAAATATTAAATTATTAAAGTGTTATATGTCCATCGCTTTGTCTTAAAAAAACAACATTAATTTTTCTTTTATAAAATATTATACAGGTGTCCCAAGATAAGTGTCCACCCCCTTTAACTTTTGAACCCCTACAGATATAGTCATAAAAGGGGTGTCTAGGTATAGGGCTAGGGTGCCCTATTTACTCTCAACACTACTCAACAATACAAGATAAAATATCAGCAACGATACTCAACGCACCTAGCAGCAATGTTAGGAATTATAATTTTTATTTTTAAAAGTTTTAGAGATTTGCTAAATTAGTCACTTACAAAGTTGTATAGCAACATCGATTTTGTACTAAAAGACCTTGGGGAAAAATGCCTCTAATAGAACCCCTAAAACGCGCGCTCAATCAGGTAGAATTTCTCAATTTTTACCTCTTAAAAAGCTTCTCATAACGGGAAAATGAGAAATTGACTTAGATAAATGACAAAGTATTCTTAGATCATTCAGAAACATTCACTGCAGATACATTATAAGTAGCTCTAATCTTGATCTTCTGAGACTTTTTTATGAAACGACCAGTTTTAATGGATAGTGAATACCATTTGAATTGATGGAATGGATGCTTTTTTAAGTGATGTAATTATAATATTCTAAGAAATTAAATATATCAAACTTGTATAAACATATTTTAAAATTAATTTAATGCAATTTAAAACCTGATAAGAAAAATCTGAAGAATTAATTGGTCTATCACACGTATATCAATGGAGGGAAATATCAAGCAAGCTACAACATTATCAAACATAATAAAACATATCAAACTTGTATAAACAAATTTAAAACTAAATTTAATGCAGTTTAAAACCTGATAACAAGAAAAATCTGAAGAATTAATTGATGGTCTATCACGCGCATATCAATGGAGGGAAATATCAAGCAAGCTATCAAAACGCAGAATTTAGAAGAAAAGTCCTAAAACGATACAAAATAAAATCTAATGACCGAAAATTTTCAACCACACCCCGCTTGCTATTTATTTGCTATTTCTCGTACGCTTTGTTGACAACAGATCGAAGTTACTCATTTAATCTCCAACCAAACTAACAAGATGAAACTCATTTAAGGTCTTTTTGGCAGGAGATTGGGAAGGGGGAAAAAAGGGGGAGGGATCCCTTTTCGGGGCACATAATTGGGTTAACCGTAATCCAAGCATTCCAAACTTGCGGCAGCGGACACATCGCTTTAAATTAGTTTTACGGGGGATCTTTTCTTCTTCTTTCTGCCTCCTTGCGGTCTTACTCGATTTGCAGTTAGCACCGATTCGCAAAAGGGTAAAATGGATTAGGGTGGAGGCCGGAGCCTTGTTTTTTAGCACCCTGTTATTTACGAGCTGATTGGGAGGTTTGGGGGCCGTTGTTTTTTTTTTTTTGTTTACGATGTGAGCGGAAGTTTAAATTGCGATTTAGCATTTAAAGCTCGTTCTTCTCTTTTGAATCACCAATCAAGATCTTCTGGTGAATCAGAAGTGAATAGAAGGAATGAAGTTCCGCTATTATACGTAGCCCAGGTAGCACGCTATATCAATATATATGTTACGGGCAATGTGATAAATCCGGGCATTATTAATAATGGCCGGGCAATGTGATAAATTCAGTGGAATTTATGAATGAAATTTATCACTTTGCCCGCCTCCACTCCGGGCATTATTAATAATGCCCGATTAATCACTTTGCCCATAACATATATCCCTACGATATCAACCAATGACTTAAGTCATCAGTTGATATTAATTTATATAAAATGATATAGCTGTGCTACCTGGGAGCCATGACAACCTAGTTTGGATCATATGACATTCTTCAAATATATAGAAAATTCGTTTTAAATTGAGAGTGACATAAATGTTTCTTTCTAAATTCGAGCTTCTCCGTTAACTCTTGAATCAGAAATAATCCGTGAGTTTGCAAGAAAAAAAAGGGTTCAAAGAGATTAAGTTAATAAATATTTATAGTATAGAGTGTTTTCAGGTGACGTCAATACCGGTTATTTTCTTTTAACTGTGTATCTTCTGTAGGGCTTTTAACTGTTGCTAAGGCCGTTGTTTATCTGTTGTTAAGTGTTAAGGAGGTTTTTAGGTATGGGGTCATGTGATTGCAAATGCTCCAATAGAAAAATTCCACGGCAAGTCATTTTCTGAAACTGTTAACCTCTGTAGGGCAAAAAAACTGTAACCCTTCTGTTGCTAAGGCCGTTGTTAGGTCCGAGTCATGCGATTGAAAATGTTATATTGTGTAACATATTTAAAAGGTATTTAAGCTGCTTATAAGTACAAAGGTGACGCAAAAAATTAAAAATGTGATAAGCAGGGATTACGGTTTATTTTAAGCTCTTCTGTTTAAACCGGTAGTTGCCTGATATTAAAGTTCAGCTGAGTCGTGCCTCTCTCATTAGTAAAAACAACACAAAAGAAGTGGGAAAAAAAACATTTAATTTTAAGTGAACTATGGATGGTGGCCAACGTCCCTGTCACTTGGAACAGGTTTTTTGAGCATAGAGGTATAATTTAAGAATTTTCTTAAATTATATGTTTTCATATGTTACGATTTTTTTATTTAAACAATGCATGGCTTAGAAATCATAAAAAATCCAGATGGCAATAGCTGACAAACTGGCAAAGCAAATCCACAGAGTTGAAGGCGGGACTTATTGGTTCAAAAATTCAACTCAGCCACTAATATCCATCAATCAGCAAATTACGTCATGAAAACAACATGTGTTATCCTATTGGTTGGGTGATATAGGTAGGACTTGTGGTGATCCAAGCGGGAAAAGTTGACAAATGGTTGTCATTGTTCAAAACTCGGCTAGCCTGTGTAGTATCTAGTAAGCCTTGAACAATGCATAAATCTTATGACATATTTTTAAATATAGTAAATTTTCTCTTTCAGTAAGCCACTCATCGTTGCTAAAATTAACCATTTTCAATAGTAGACTAATCCATGTGAAATTTTAATATTATAAAATCCGTTATTCCAACCAATTTGTTCCACGATAATGTTTCCACTGTAATTTTCGACAAGTTTCTCCCTTTCTACAAAATGTTAACAAATCGCCATTTAAACGCACTTGCTGCAAAGCGTAGAAAATCTTAAGAGTCTGCACTGACTCCATTCTTTTCCGAAATAATGATTGTGCTCATTAGATAACCTCAGGGAAACAGTTACAGTTATTCTCCATGACAACTCGGAATAAGCACATCCTCCCAGCAGCGTCCGATGTCATCTAGCTCTGCTGGAAAAGGATTGTCTCGGAGAAAATGATTATTTTCAGACTCTCATTTAGAGATTCAGCTGAAGTACCTCGCATTCCACGCTTACAGGATTTTGGGAGATAATAGCTGTTTTATGGCAGCGTTTGCGTAAATGCGTAACATGAAACAACGTCTTATGTAAAATGTTTCATATTAGTTCTTATGAGCAGACATAAAGAAAATTGAATGAATTTAGCGTATGTCATGTTCTTCAAATTTTTATGTTTTGCATTTTTGGTGTAATTTTATACATGTATTATGGGTTAGCGGATTAGGTATTATTTTTTCTTTATTTAAGAAACATAATTTTAAGCAGGTTCTTTTGACATCTTTACTTATATAATACCCGCTCTTTATTTTATAAATCAGTCTTAAAATTCCTTAAAAATATAAGTTAATTGTGCTACATTAAATAAAAAGTTAATTTTTTTTGTATAGTAGGGTTAAAATTACCATAATAAGTTTTATTTTAAGACCATATTCTACAGTATATAATGGACACTGTCATTGTGATAGCAAGCGATTGTTTACATTTTCACTGTTTAAATTCGAGTAGACATGAGTGATGCTTACGTTAGATGTTACAAACAATGGATTTTCGAGATTCTCTTGTTCATTTACCAATAATTTTAATTATTTTCAACCAAAAATAAATTTTACAAAAAATTGAACTGGAGAAACAAAATTCAAGCATTTTCTTGATTTTCCGAGGGGGGGGCAGTTTTCTGACGTAATTATGAGGGGAAGTGTTGCAGTTTGCTTATCATTCCTGACAAGGGGAGTAGGGGTCAAAAATGACAAAAAAAAACATGTTCAGCTTACGTAATATTTGAATGGCCCCTAATTTATTATTTATAACATTAAAACTAATGGGGAAAAAAGGGTTTTTTTTATTTAAACAGTTAAGGTTAAGGGTAACAAAACACAAAATACTGAATCTACTATAAGAAACAAGGAAGCAACAGTATCACCTCATAGTATATATCACCCAAAGTATTACCTCATTTTATGGTCCACAATTCAGAAGGACCTTCCAATGTAAGATACAGAGGCACCCAACCTTTCCTCTAAAAGCCCCTTAAAGCCCGAAAATAACTCCAATCCATTCTTTAATGCCCTTGGAAGCTCCCAGTGAAAGGTATTGTCCTTGGGCAAATGGCTGTCTGAAGAGCATTTCCAGATCTGACAGTGGGAATCATTCTTTAAGTGTTAACACTTAACACTGGAGAAGGACCCTCTAACTTTCAGTCAGACCTGATAAATGGTCGTATAATGCTTTGTAGACAATTACGAGAAGGTTCTGGGAAAGGATAATGATCAGTTGGAATTTTGAGGTTGATATTTAAATGTCGTATGGATGTTACATTTATTTTTCAACAAGATTATGAAATTTATGCCTCGCAATTTTTTATTTTGATATTTAATTACTTGATCCATTGTTTTGTTAATCATTTAAAAATTGAAAAACTTACCGATTTTAAATACATTCTTCCCTTCTTTGTTAGAAAATGTACCAGCAAAGTCTGAAGTTATCAACAATTTGAAAAACCTAAAAAAGATATGTAATGAATCACTATATTCAAAAGTATGAAAAACGTTGCTTTACACTAACAAATTAAATTTATTTCACACAGCGAAAGTAATCACACAAACTTCAAATTGGAAAAAAAAACTATGTAAATTCTAGGATATGCCATTGGCATTATCATATGAATTATAGATTTCTGTTTCATGTAACGATTGCCAAACACTGAAATTTTCTTTTCCAATAGTTTTTTTTTAAAGATCAAGCGATTCTATTGGCGCATGACTTAACAATCTATTTATTCTTTAAAATTTCTTGCCTTAACAAATTTGTTCAAGGTACCGTAGTTAAACATTTTCTTTTTTTAAGCGTGGAACTAGTTTCAATATATGCTAATGAGTATGGGCGAAAAAATTATCGATTGCATCAGTTTTATGTTATTGGAATTTATTATTTATCTCCCGCATCTCTTTTGAGCGATGAAATTGTTTATCGGATATTCTTTATTTTACCTAAAATGACTTTTTAAAACGGGTTTTAAAAGAGGAGGAGAAATCATATTTATTTATGAGTAGAAGAGTTTACAAGAGTACTTTTTCACTTCTGTTATAATTTTTTTAAAGGAACTTAACCCATATCCTCCCATCGCTCTAAAAATAGGACAGCATAGATATGTCGCTTTTACCAAAACTACTTTGAATATTTTATTAAAACTTTATAAATTATATAGTAATTTTTAAAAATTTTTAAAAATGCTGATTTTTTAAGATTTTACTTTTGCATTTATAGTTATTTCAGTTCAATTACGAACAAAAAATATAGTTTTACTAGCTGAACAGCAACCCGATGCGTTGCGGCGAGTTAAGTTTTAATTCTAGTTTTCATTATGCATACTTTAATATTATATTTTTAGAGAAGAAAACGATATGAGAAAGAGAAATTCAATAAAAATTCTGTACCCACTTTTGCCACCTTTTCCAGCCTTGCACTTGTGGAGTAAATAAAAAAATTTTCAAAAAAGTTTTCTCAAAATACATTTCTAATTTTGTATATCAGCAATTACAATCCTCCCGGTATCCCAGGCGCCTTTTTCATATTCCGGTTCTCCCGGTAATTTTTCCTACACATCTTTTTAAGATATTATACCTATCCCGGTGTTTCCTATATATTTCCTGTCCCGGTGTTCCCGGTAATCTTTCCTATCCCAGTGTTTCCTGTCCCAAATTTTCACTTTTCCATATAGTACATATGTTATGGGGGCAAAGTGATTAATCGGGCATTATTAATAATCCCGGAAGTGGAGGTGGGCAAAGTGATAAATTTCATTCATAAATTCCACTGAATTTATCACATCGCCCGGGCATTATTAATAATGCCCGGATTTATCACATTGCCGGTAACATATATTTTAATTTTAAGGAAAAATCTTAAATAAAGGTAAATAATGTTAAAACAATTATTTTAATTTATTTTGGTGTTTTCATAACTGAAAATAGTTTTTAATAGACATTAATATGATTTTTCCCATTAAAATAATTAGTTTTGAGGTTTTCATCTCATTTACAACAGTGAGTGAAGCAGATCTACTCTAGTAGAGAAAAATTAAAAATAATGTATAATAAAAAGCCCTAGTAAATTTTTAAGTCTAGTAAACCGTATCTTTCCAATGGACTCTAACCGTCTGACGTCACACGGAACCAACACGTGACCTACTGAGCTTGCGATTGGTTACCACAGATACTACACTAGTAGATCTACTAGTGTAGTATCTGTGGTAACCAATTGCAAGCTCAGTTGTAGGTCACGTGTTGGTTCCGTGTAATCTCGAACCAGATAGGCGGTTAGAGTCCATTTCCATATCTCCAGTCAATTTATGAAAGTTATTCCATAAATATTTTTATTTTATAGGAATAAATCTTAAAATAAAGGAAAATAACGCTTGAAAATAAATTATTTGAATTTATTTTGGTATTTGCATAACTAATGGAGTTTTTAAATGGACAATTATCGAGTTTTTCATGTTGAAAATATTTAATTCAGTGGTTTTCATCTCATTTTTACAACAGTGAGTCAAGCAGATCTACTCTAGTAGAGAAATGGAGAAATAAGCGTAAAAGAGCAGAAAAACGCAAATATCTCGAAAAGTATTTCGAATTTCGGAATGAAAATGGGCGACTCGGCGTCCCTGGGTCATTTGCCGTCTTTTGGTACCTCGGGCGCCCTTCTGCGTTCAGTGGTTTCGGAGGAGATAGAGGGACATACGGACAAGCAAACGGACATACGTTTGTTTACTCTCGGATTTTAATAGTATAGACTAGCTGAACAGCAACCCGATGCGTTGCGCCGAGTAAAGTTTTAATTCTACAGTTTTCACGATGGATACTTTAATATTATATTTTTAATATAAAATACCTTTCGACGTACTGGCCTAGTGGTTAAAGTATCTGACTGCGAAACCGTAAGTCTGGGGTTTGAATCCCCGTTTGGCATGGATGTCAGTTTCTGTCTTTGTGTGATGAGTGAAAGTGGCCGTCCCCCAGTAAAAAGGGGTTGTGCAAGCGAATGGTATGTGTGGCGCGGGTAGCAGTACCTCACCTTCGTGGCTCCGGTCCACAGGTGCCCGCTGGGTAACGCTGAGTAGGTAGTTCTTAGGGCAATTCAGTGGTCAAGGATGATAATTCCAGTACCCACCCATTGGATTAAAAATATATAGATTTTTAGAGAAGAAAAATATATGAAAAAGAAAAATTCAATAATTTTCTTACATAACATTCTATCTTTCCAACATAATTAAATATATGTTTTAACTCAGTTTTATCTGCTGTAACCACTTGGCCGCTGGTTACACAGCGTTTCCCACGTGGAAGTAGGCTACGTTGTTCCCCAGGGATATGCACCCTTTTACACCATTACTTCTAAGGGCACCCCCCGGAACTCCTACGGGGTATTGTGTTTGCATATAGTGTATATCGCATTATCACTAATTTTTTTTTGCCATTGCTCCATTCAAAATTCATTACGCAATTTATTATTTTATAATTCTAATTATCGTAGCTGTATGTTCTATATCAAACCTTTAAAACGTATGAGAATACCAACTTATGAAAAACTTTTAAATCCCGTGGTTACTTTGAAACTAATAGCTCTAGTGATATTAAAGTTAAAAATTCAAAACATTTATTACTCCAGTTTAGTTTAATACCTAGTTAATATTTGATTTTTAAAAAACTTTTTTTTTTGTAATTTTTGTTGGCAATCATAAACTGAAAGGATTTCCCGTTGTTTTTAAAATCATTGAAAACGGTCTAGTGTTAGGGAATTAGAAGCACAAAAATGCTAATATCTTGGGAAAAAATTAGAATTTTAGAATTTGAATGGTCAATACGGGGTTCCCGAATTTTTTTCCCGTCTTTTGGTACCTCGGGCACCCTCCTGGGTTCATTAGTATCGAAAGAGTTTTATTTTTTATATTATCGATTGAATTAAGATAAAGTCAAAAAACAGGAGGAAGAAAACGCAGCAACTGAACCTCAGCACTGTCTGAATTATGTGAAAAGAACAGAAAAACGCAAATATCTCGAAAAGTATTTCGAATTTCGGAATGGAAATGGGCGACTCGGCGTCCCTGGGTCATTTGCCGTCGTTTGGTACCTCGGGCGCCCTTCTGCGTTCAGTGGTTTTGGAGGAGATAGAGGGACATACAAACAACCGGACAACCGGACATACGTTTGTTTACTCTCGGATTTTAATAGTATAGATAATAATTCAAACATTTATTTCATTTAATCTTTATAGAGCATTTTCAATCACATGACTCGAACCTAGCAAAGCACTTAGCAACAGACGCGTTGTTCTGCAGAAGGTTAACAGTTAGAGAAAATAACTGGTCGTGGAATTCTTTTATTGGAGCATGTGCAAACACGTGACCCCACACCTAACAATCGCCATAGCAACAGATACCGTCGCACATAGCAACCGCTCTAACAACAGACGCATTGACCTACAATAACTGGTCGTGACGTCACCTGAAAACACTATAGCTATAAAATCTTAAAAATAAATTATTTCTAAAATTAAATAGTTGGTTTTTTAGTCAAAAGAAAGAAACATTGAACATACTAGAAAACAGTATTATTCCTAGGATTTTTTTTTTTGGAGGAGTAAAAATACTCCTTGGCTTTTTTAGGAGGAGTGAAATTCAATTATGAGGAGTGAAATACGAAATAGCATAAACTACACATACAGAGATAAAATTTCTATTAAAAACGCTTACTTTTTAATGGATAAAATGAAATTGAAGAAAAAAATGAGGATACTATTTTGGTTTTCAATCAATCAAACTCCTTAATCATCAGAACAATAAATGAAAAAAAAAAACTACTATGGCTGTATGAAAACACAATTAAAAAGCATGATGATTAGGATGCCGTGGCTGAAGGTTTAAGCTAAGCTAAACCTTTGTGAAAAATTCAAAGAGTGAAAATACTCCTGTCTAGTTTTTTAAAGAGTAATTCCGATTTACAAGTTGTGAAATACTTTCTCTCAGAGGAGTTAAAAATATCTCTGCTAGAAAACGCTTCCTTTAAAGCTTAATATTAGGTTCCTTAGATCGTACGTAACAACCAAAACGCTTTATAACCTCTCTCCCAAGCCACCAATAAAGATATATTTCGCTGTTTTACTCATCAAGAAAGCACGAATCGGGATCGTATTTATACTAAAGACTCAGTCTTTCAATCTAAAAACCGTCTTTTCTTAAAGGGGGGGTTCCTTTCCGAAGGACTAAAGAGAATGAATCCTTGAAGAATATGAATGTGGGGCGATTTCTTCTTGTCTCCGGATCGTCTCTTTTTCGGTCCCTGAGCAACAGCTTCCAGGGAAATAGATGAAGACAGATGAAGACTTCTCGAAGCCCGGTCGGGTTGGTGTAGGCATTCGTTCACATCTTGAGAAGCTGAGAATGGAGAAAGTTTGAGGCTCTGACGACTCGTTTTGAAGAGTTAAAGGTAGAGAGTTGCTCGGCATTTGTTGCGGGACGGAATATTTTTCGGTTTCTGTAAGACTGAGAACTATTCTGTGTTTATTTAAAGTCGGATCATTTCGGTTTATGTGAAACTGTAAAGGTGCACTTGGGTAGGGGGACTTTAAAAAAGGTAATAAACTGTGGAAGTTGTTCGTTATAATTGTGTTCTCTTCTTGTTTTGTTTTTAAACCTGTTCAAGACTAAAACAATTAGTTTAACTTTTTAAATTCTTAGGGGTTTTTTTTAACTTTAAAAGTTATTATTTAGTATTTAGGTTTTAAATACTACAAAATGTTTGAAAACTTTGAAATTCCTGCATTAGTCAACTATTTTATATCACATCAAAATAGTCACTCACTGATTCATTCAATACAATAACAATTGCAATTAAAAGCAAAGTAATCAAAAGTAGCAGCCTGGAATCGAACCGGGGACTATTAGGTAACTAGTCGCACACTATACCACTAGACCATCGGTGCTGATGCCAGGATTGCTCAATAATATAATTTTAATATTGTAAACACAAACTCCTATAACTGCGCATGCTTCAACTTTCGTGAAAATAATCACTTCGAAATCGTACTCAAAATTGCACTGCAAAAGTAGATTACATACAAGGATTAAAGTAAATCGGTAGTTATACTCAACAGCAACGTTTCTTGAACCCAGTACGTCACAAATGCGGAAGGAGAAATCGGTAAACACAAAGCCTGTTGGGTTGTTAGGAGGAGTTTCGGTACGCAAATCGTGATTGAAAAGCCCTATACATACATGGGTTTAACAAAATAATCATATTTTTAAATTGACGTTCTTTATTCCACTCAAAATTCCGACACCGCTATTAGAACTACTTTGTTTGTTAGTGACGTCATAGGATCAACTTAAGTTGCCTGTCTAGTATAGTAGACTTTCTTAATTTTTGAAAATAATTCGTTAAATCCAGCCTTTATAACATGGAATATATTCGACATAATATTTAATAAACCAGGATCTTTGATTCACACTCATCCATCTCCAACCTTTCCGAACTTGTTAAACAAAAGCCAAACAATTCATCTTCAAAACGAATCAGGCTCTTCAAAAACACCAACCTACCCACGCAACCTGCCCAAAACCATTGTTTCTCCCAAACACCTCTACCCTGATAATTACCCAAACAGGCAGAACTTTCAAATCTCATAACGACCGCCTTTTTAAAATTCACAGAGCGCCCCCCGCTGCCATAATAATTCCGACTATCAATCACAGGGAGCAAAAAGCACCACGCACAGAATTCCGCTAATGAAACGGAATATTCGTCCCCCTCCTCGAGACGTTTCTTAAAACTCATTCATTAGGGCAAAGAACGGAAATTTCGTGACCTTGCGGGGGACTCTTGCATTTCAATCATTACTGAGGGACATAGGGAAGAAATCAATAGGCTCCAAACTAATTAAAGTTCCAAATGGAACCACCGGCCTGACCCGTAACGAGCCTAAGGCGCAATTTATCATGTGCACGCGCCTTCCTATCTTGATGATTATGCATCTTCCTTAGTAAGGGCTGGACCACACCGGACGACTAGGAGAGCTGGAAGTCGTTAGGATCCTTTATTAAACGGTGGGAAGAAATAAAGGGGCTTGAGGGGAGATGCACGTTCTTCTTTAGCAGAGCGGTCGAAATACTTCTAAGGGACAAGGCACACCAGTTTGAGCGGTGGCAAGTGCAATAAAAACGCAATAAAGATGGTTATCTAAGACAGGGTATCTAATAGAAGTGAGATAACCGTCTTTATTGCGTTTTTATTGCACTCGCCACCGCTCAAACTGGTGTGGCTTGTCCCTAACTGACAAGTCTCGCAAAATATTCCGAATTTCTTCGAATCGATCTAGGCCAGAGGTTCTCAAACTGAGGATCGCCAGTCCGTTTTGTGTGGGTCGCGGCAAAACTTTGAATTTATCTAAATATGTAGAATTTTCATTTATAATTTTTACAAACGTTTTGTTGGCTTTTGAAATTTATCAAGTTTAAATAATAAATAGAAAAAGAGCAATAATAAAAAAAATACACTACCCGGTGTCTAACGCAAAAGAAAATCAAAGTAAAATATATATGTGTGTATCAGTTTAATGAGCTGAAAATGCAAAATGTGTCAATATTGAAGATTTGAAGAAAAAAAATTGGGCTCCTACCGGAGGGACAATACCAATTTTTAGAACTACGAAATGATGTTGTAACTGTGCAATTTATCTCAGTTATTAAAAAACCGTGTTAAAACCCTGTTTTTAAGGGAGTCGGATTTCAAAAATATCTCTCAATCAATGTAATGTAATTTATTATTGTAACAAAATAGTTGGGGACCAACCAAATCGCACAGGTAAAATTCTTAAGTCTTGCTGGGGTCATGGGTAAATTAACTATAGGTGATGTGGATCGCGCTGGATTTTGTTTATAGGAAGTGGATCGCAATGCTCAAAAGTTTGAGAACCCCTGATCTAGGCTAAAATTTCAACTTAGACTCCAATTCTGTTTAAAAAATAGTTCTATCAGAAGCACGTCAAAAGATAGCGGTTGGAAGTGAAAGGATGACACCCGTTTTCCTCCGCTACAGGAGTAATCTATACTAGACAGCAACGTTTCTTGAACCCAGTACGTCACAAATGCGGAAGGAGAAATCGATAAACACAAAGCCTGTTGGGTTGCGAGGCGCAGTTTCTGTACGCAAATCGTGATTGAAAAGCACTTATATACACATGGGTTTAACGAAATAATCATATTTTTAAGTTGACGTTCTTCATTTCACTCAAAATTCAGACACTGAGATGGGAACTACTTTGTTTGCTAGTGACGTCATAGGGTCAACTTAAGTTACTGTCTAGTATAGCACTCTAGCATCACCCACGAACTCCTTTCAACTCTTTCTTCAAACCGTTTGAAAAGGATCTGAACGATTTCCAGCGTATCTATTCGCCGAGTGTGTACCGGCCCTAAGGAAGGAAAAGTTCCGAGAAGGAATGGGGTTTTTCGCCCGCTTGCCCCATTAAAAAATGGACATCCCACCGAGTGCAATTAGTTGCTAGTTAGAAATGGTTCTTGTCTTCTGAATTCATTTAATGAATCTTCGGTCTGCTACGGCTTAATAATTCATTACGGTTTGTAAGAGGTCAGAGGGGGGTGCTTGTACCGAAGGAGAGAAGTGTAATTAGTGCGTTGTTTGTTCGATGGAATCTGGAATTAATTGAAATGTAATTCGACTGTAATTCGTTTCTGTAAGTCGAGAGCCGTGTTTTGAAATATGGACTGGCAGAAGGATTGTGGGATTGAAATAATGAGTTTTGGCGGGTTATGATGAATAAGCGTGGGATTCGATAGTTCGTCGTGTTTTGAAGTTAAAGCTGTTGCACTTTGGCCTCTTTTCTATAGGTTATGCGCTAATTAGAAATGCCGTTCGGAGAATTGAAAGGTTTGGTAGAGACAGTGTAATCCGTATTGTTCGATTCCAGAACCGGATGTGACTGTTTTGTTGTGAAATAATTTGCTTATATTTTAGACTAATGTAAGATCTTGAGATAATAAGATTTGTACAATGATTTTACAGACAAAAGAAAAGCTATATATTAAAACGGAAATTGTAAAATAAGTAAATTATGAATTACGGAAAATTGTGTAATCTTATTGCATAGTATATCTTAAAATACGGAAGATTGTAAAATAAGTAAAAACAAAACGATAAAACATGTATATTTTTAAATTTAAATCATTTCCTAATCTATTTATATTTTTAAGCAAGGTACTAATAAAAAAACCACTCATTTTTTTAAAAAATTGGTTGGAGTTAAAGTCGCTGTTAGCAAAATTAGGTTCTATTTGTTTAGTTTCTTTTTTATAACGACAGGATCATCAAATTATCTACTTTTTAATTTAACAATTAGAAATGTCCTTTTAACTTTTGTCCTTTAACCTTTTTATATGACAATAGCTTTACAGAAAAAGTATTTACACTCTTTTAACTATTAAATTGCAAAAAAACTCTATTGGGTTTAAATAGATAACATTATTATCTTCAAAAATCTAAATTATTTAATAATAACAGGAAAACAGTACACTGGAAAACTTTTAGCACCTTAGAAAATCTACTGAAGCATAGCACAATATAACTCTTTGTTTAAATATCCCAATTATAGTCCAGGCAAATTAGACAAAATAAGGGGGGTAATATAATTCATATTAAATTATTTCCAATAACATTATGTTAACCTTTTATGAAATTTATAAAATGTTAACTGTCTCGAAGAAAAATAAATAAAATCGCTTTTACAAATATCAGAGCAATTAAATGAAACATTACTCTATGATGCATCACCGTTTAAAGGCTAATTTGTTAAGAAAGATTTTAAAGCTTAAGTTTTGAAACTTAAATATTATAGCTTCCTATTGCCTATCATAAAATAAATAAATTATGTACGCTAATAAATTACAGGGATAACTATTTTAAAGATTTTGCACTAGTTTATTCAGTGAATAAACTTAACTTGGAAAATTTGTATACATTAATCTTATTAATATAAGATTAGCTTAAGTGCATTTTCTAAGACATCAAACAAAATGTTGATTAATGTTACATTAAATTGGAAAATATTGAAACGTTATGAACATTATTTTCTTTTAAAATAGATTTCAGGTACTTTATAAATTATTTAATTAGTTAGAGGTATAAGGTATTTAATTTCCCATAAGTTTAAATTTAGAGTAATATCAAGAAATAAAAGCTGATTCTATGAAATTCCTATTTATAATTACTTTTAAATCTTGTTATTGACTTTAGCTTCGTTTCAATAATGTAAGATAACAATATTTTAGAATGATATTTAACTATATAATTCTATACACATCTAATTAATAATACTCGAAGAGTATAAATTTTATTAATAAATGCACTATGTTGTATCCTCATAAATTCGCAATTTTAATTTAGAATTAATATTATAGTAAGTACATAAATACTAAACGTACTAAAAGTAAGAAAATTAAAATATAAAGGCTTAACTATAATGAAGTTTCAAACAATTCCACTTAGGCTTTATGACCTTAGGAATGACCTTTTAGGTAGTTCCGGATTCTAATGAAGTGTGTTCATTGAGTTCCACTTTATGTGATAAGGCTCAAAATGGCCCATTGGTTAATTTTCAAGGTTTTATGATTTTTTTACCATTTTTATTCATTACAGGTGATGAGTTTGCTAGTTATGTGTTTGTTCTCTATTTTTTACATTTAATCATCATCAATTATTGTTTCTGAAGGAATATTTCATGATTATTAGGGGCATGACTTTAAGGTCCGGTTCCATTACTTATATTAGAAAATCAATGGAAACTTACAAAACTTACTTAAATAAATCTTTAAATGAATCAAAAAAAAAGAAAGACCCAAACACCTTAAGAAAGATACCTAAAAAAACTAATGCAGCATATTCCAGAGACACGAGAGAAAAACTCAAACACGAATTTCTTTACGAATGGAGGAAAAAAAAAGAGTATCTGGATGTGACGAAACTATTGCCAAACACCAACATCGAAAGAATATCATCGCGATATGGATCGAACAAATCTAGGATGGGAAAGAAAACTTGAAAGGTATATTTCCAAGAACGCGCGAAGACAGCAGTCTTCTCTTTGCTCGCACACAATAAGGTTGTTAGCAAATTATATTAGGAACTTTTCCCTAACGAAATCTAATATTTGATAAGGGATTCGTGATATCTCGAAACGTAAGTAAATTACAACTCAGGGCAAAGGGAAATGGTACCTTTGATTTAGTTTTCCCCTGTGAACGAAAGTTGCATATCATACTTATTCCTTTGTTCGTGTTGGAACTAGTGTATAGCTATTTCCTTGGAGGTTCATGCTCTATCCCATAAAGTTTCAATGCTTATTCATGTTATCGAGTTTATGTCATGTATTGTTAATGTTTTAGCATTGTTATTATTTCTCCTGAAAATATAAATAAATGCATATAAATATGAATTAAATTAAATACGTTAGTAAAATATGCATGATAGTATATGTAGTTTGACTGGAACATTAAATGTAAGTGGCATTTCTTAAAGAAAATGACTTTAAAAAAGTTTAATTTTTTTTTAACAAGAATCTTTTATACTCGTAAAATATATCGTTTTATGAGATCAATATATCGCTTAATATTAATAAAATCTGGTGAAATCCCCTAAAAACCAACTTTTTTCCCGTTTAAAGGCCAATTTTAATACATAATTATACAAAATGAATCATTAATGAATGAGTTTTATATGTTCAACTCTCATATTTTTCTTTAATAATATAAAAGTTGCAAAATACATACTAAGTAATCGTTTTAAATACTTCCATTAGGACTACAGCATAGTTGTGATTTGAAAGCAAATACTCGAGTTACACTGTTTGAAACTTTCTAGCATCAAATCGCTTTACTATTATCAATCGGATATTGTTATCAATCTACCCTTGAACAAACGTAGTCACAATAAGCGGAGTCGACTGTATTTTGAAAGTTAGTATAATGTTAACCAGTAGATACTGAAACTTTATCTCTTAATTCATTTTCTGTCAGAAACATATAGGAAAAAATTGACGAATATCCTCACCAGAACAAATTTTCCATGCTCTGATAAATTTTTCGAACCCTTGCAGCGTACAGCTATATAAAACAAATCAGGGAAAATCCCAAACAGTATGCGAAACCTAATAATTGCTCTCTAGACCTTAGTATGGGTAAATACTGTATTATAACTCCATTTTGTGAAACGGACCAAACTAAAGGAATTTTAATTATGTTGATACATCTCCTATAAACAAATAGTTATATGACCAAAAAATTCCACACATAGGATCATATTTCATAACACTAACTTATTGATATTCTAATTTCTTATTTGCTTGACTTTAATAAATTATAATATTCAGCTGCTTTTGTAAACTAGATGATTAAATGATGTTTTGATGTTGTGAGTAAATTTCTGCTAAAATTCCAGGCGCAATTATTTCCATTTTGAAACCCTTTACCTTTCAAACTTTATATTAGACTTTAAATACTCAAAGGCACTTAAAACTTCCAACTCGTTTATAATCCAGTCTATTCACATAAATAATTTCCCAAATACAAAGTTAATGTCCATAATTTAAGCAGTTAATGCTGAAAGTGAAAACTACATATGTTAGCGAATTTACGTACTACTCAAAATACTTGATCAAATATTCATAACGTGAAACTTCAAACTTCCCACTATATCCATCCCAGTTAATAAATTCTAGAAAATTAACTGTTTTAATTACAATATTTGCAATTAAGCTGATTTAACATATTTTTCACGACTATATTTTGAAAATAACTTTAAAAGGAGTACACATAATTTTCGCATATTTCTGTATTCAATTTCCAGTTAGTGAAAGTCGTGACGTGTACTTGTTATAATGTCACCAAGTTAGGCTGTTGATAAAAAGCGTTGCTAGTTTAGAATACCATTTGTTAGTGCATATGTTCAAGCAAAGTGTCTAATCGGGCATTATTAATAATGCCCGACGTGGAGGCGGGCAAAGTGATAAATTTCATTCATAAATTCCATTGAATTTATCACATTGCCCGCCTCCACTTCGGGAATTATTAAATGCCCAATTTATCACATTGCCCGTAACACATATATTAAAGATTTTTAAAGCTAACTCCAGAACAGTTTTTTAATGCTTTGCTAGGGGGTTCTCAAGCTATTATAGTTATCAAGTTAGGAGTTATAGTAGTTCTCAAGTTATTATAAGTTAAATATAAATTTTAATTACTTCCAATGAAAAATTCATATTAAATCTCTGTACCATCGCCATATGAAAGGGAATGAACTATACCAGACTGTCACGTTTCCTGACCTATGACGTCACTTACAAACAAAGTAGTTCCCGGCGCGATGTCTGAATTTTGAGTGAAATCGGGAGCGTCAATTTAAAAATACTATTATTTTGTTAACCCCATGTTTATATAGCGTCTTTTTATCACTATTTTCGTACCGAAACTCCTCCTAGCAACCCAACAGGCTTTCTGCTTACGCAGTTTCTGCTTCCGCGTATCAGTGACGTCACAGGGTCAGGAAACGTCGCTGTCGAGTATAGTTTGAAGAACTTTCCAATCAATGAATGGAACTTATCCAACCATATAGCAATCCATAAATTGAAACTAAAACTAATTCCTATGAAGAATAATTCCGATTTAATTTCCCATTGCTTTAAAGGGCTATAACGATCAAATATATCCAGAGGTTCCGAATGCTTCGGTAATTGCATCACCTATTCATCTTGAGCAATTTACCAATAAAAGGATAATTATACCCTGTTGGGGGGACTAAGGCTGTTCACAAATTAGTTATCTCAATTGGTGGGGAAATAAATCTATTCGTTAATTCGGCTCCGAGCAAACGGCACTTTGATATCGAGGAGAGTGGTTTAGACAAAATGGGGAATAGAGATAAAGTGAAGTGTTTGTTTATCAGATGCTTCAAAAATAAGATGGAGTGATAGGGTTTTAATTTAAGTGTATTTAGTTAGACAGATAGCATGGAATAAATTTTCTTCGGTTTTTACCAAGAACCACCTATCTCAAATTGTCAGGATCAAACATGAGACGAGTCTTGTTGGATTTAACTGAATTTATAATTTTGGAACTAGTGTTAGAATCTGCACTAATAGGAATTATTTATAGAGCATTTTCCATCACATGACTTGGACCTAACAACGGACTTAGCAAGAGAAGGTTACAGTTTTTTGCCCTGCAGAAGGTTAACAGTTACAGAAAATAGCTGGTCGTGCAATTCTTCTATTGGAGCATTTGCAATCACGTCACAATCTCCATAACAACAGATACCTCGTCACCTAGCAACCGCCTTAGCAACAGTTAAAAGCCCTACAAAAGATTAACAGTTAAAAGAAAATAGCCGTCAACGCGTTTGTTGCTAAGGCGGTTGCTAGGTGACGAGGTATCTGTTTGCTATGGCGGTTGTTGGGTATGGGATCACGTGATTGCAAATGCTCCAATAGAAGCATTTCACGACCAGTTATTTTCTTTTAACTGTTGACCTTCTCTAGGTCAACGCGCATGTTGCTAGGTCCGAGTAATATGATTGAGAATGCTCTAAAAGATGAATCTTATTGGATTAAACTGAACTTATAATTATGGAACTAGTATTAGAATCTACACTAGTGGGAATCATTTATTTAAAAACAATTTTGGTTCAAATAATTTCCATCTAAAGTTCTACGTTTACACTTTGTACAGTAATAAATGCTTGATTAAAGGATTTTTTATGCTTATTAACTACATCGATTTCATTTAAAAAGTTTTAATCTTTTATCAATCGGTATGATTCAACTGGGATAAGATTTCCAATGTAGTCTCAAAACATGGGACATCAAAACTTTTGATGAAAATATTGAACGTTTAGGAGAATAAGCACATTATACCACGAAAGTACCTGGACGCTATCTTTTATTCTTCCTTGATGTCTAAGATTCTACTTATAATAAATTTCCTAATTATTAAACATTAGATTTATTAACGTGAATTTTTAACTTTTAAATTTCTTTTCAAATACGTTCTCCCAATTTCAATAAAAACATTTTGGAAAGACGATATGCATTCCACCGATTATAATTTTCTTAAGTCTGGGTAATAAAATGTTATTAATGAAAGCAAGTTATTGTTTAATATGACTATTTCTTTCGAGAACCAAGCCCCCATTTGAATTGTACCTGATTTTTTTTAATTCTGACATCACCTAAGAATTATTAAATAAATTAAACCTCCCCGTTTTACTAAAATATTTTGTTGAATTTAAACATAAAATCTTTGAAAGTAAAAAGTCATTGCAAAACGTTTTTATCAAGAATTGAAAAGTCTGATCCATGATGAAAAAGCTGATATCTTTGTAATTACTCTATTTTAATCATAATTTTAATTTCCTAACTAGTAAAATTTCCCTTACTTTTTCTTTACTTTTAACCAGAGTGATAAAGCGCAAATTTATAATTGCTTTTTGGCAACATACGTCCAGACATTTCATCTTGACCTTAAGCCATTATTAAGCCAAAAAAATTTTTTCCTTAAAAAGAAAACACCTTGCATATTTAAAATAAATTTTAACACGTAAATAACAGCCCTTTCCTGTTCCCTTTTTTATTCCCAAGTTGCTGCGCTGCTGATTTTATGAAAAAATTTTTGAGGGAGCAAAAACCTATCCGGTCACCTTTAACACACGTGCAACCTCCGCTAATTATCAAAATATCACTACGACGACGATTAAAAAATTTTTTTCGGCACTCAAAATCAAAAAACTTCAGCTGCGGTATTAATGTCGCAGCAAAAGATAATTAATTTTTAAGTCTGTGTTTGCTTAAAAAACGCCATCATTTTCCTCTCCGAAAGAAAAGTAGAGAAGAGAAGAAGAAAAAAACAACAAGAGTTTGGGCCAAGTCTTCTAAACAAATTTAAAGAGAGTAAGTGCTTCTACTTCAGAAGTTTGACTTTGCCCCTCTTTAATGAGAAAACACCGAGACTGGTAAAAAATAATAGCAAGATGAAAGAATTTACCCGGGTATAGATGCCCTAATGAGCTACTGTTTGAGCCTATGGCTCGAGTAGCTTTTTGCAGAGATTTTTTTTTCTCCACACAGCCCGTCACGTTTTCTTCTCTAGATAGAGGATTTATACTACCGTGCTTCAGCCCGGCCGACATTCGCAATTAATGAAAGCGCCGTGCCTAAGAAGTCAGTTAGTTGCCTTGGGAATTGGGTGGAAAAAAACGCATGGATTTGATACCCGCGGATGTGGAAGATATTTTTTCTCCTTCACTGTTGGGCGAGACCCTGCTTTGTTATTATTCCTTTTTTTTGGCGTGCCTTGAAAGAAAAGGAGGGGTAACAAATGGACTCAATTAATATTCTTTCGAGAGACGCATGATTGAAAGAAAGTAACTGTAGGGGATCGGAATTATGGAATGAAGTAGGGAAAAACGACGGAAATGGGGAAAAATGATCGTTTTTTTAGTAGGAGAAATGTCTAGTGATTATGATGAGGGTTTGGGGTAATTTTTTATGGTTCGAGTTGTTGAGGAGAATCGATTATTTTATTTATAGATAGGAAGGTTTTTGAAACATGGTGCCCCAATTAATTATTTTCTTTTGGGTTCAATACTTTTTTTTTGAAAAAGGAGCTTGCCTCTGTACTTAATCTAGCTTTTGTTATTTTTTTTCGAATAAAAATTGAATGCATATCATTAATACTCAATCATGAAATAAAAGGATATATTTAGGATTTTCGCTTCTTCTGTTAATATTATAATTTTTTTAAGGTTATTAAAAATTGCAGAGAATTAATTAAAAGCAATTTAATTATCTACCATTTTTCAATTGTTTCAAAACTAAGAATTGAGGGGTTTTAAAACGTAAAGATATTTTAACTACAAAACCCTTTTTTTTATTTTTTTGACAGTATTGCAATGTAAATTTTTGCACGTTATATGTGATTAGAATTCTTTTAGAATAGCAGTGAAATAGTTTTAGTCCAATTTGTCATATAGTCGCAGTCCTAAACTTTTACATTTAAACTTATAAACGTTTTATCACTAATTTATCATTCATAAAAAATAAAATGTAAAAACGCATTCTATGAATGATAAGTTCAGAGAGACAATTCCGCAAATGTATATAGTTTCAAAAACTCACACAAAATCCATTACAGAACTTCCCACAAGAAAAGACAGTGCATTACTATCCTTCATTGATAGAATTATTGTTTAAAGATGTAACGAAATTTCTTCCATTGCATCTTTAAACAATAGTTCTCTTTAAAAATTATTTTCTAAAATCCCTTTAAAGATATCAATTGATACTAAATAACTTTTTTCGATAAAAATGGTTAAATCGACCAAACGTTTAGAGAAAAAAAAATATCAATCGTTACCGTGTTACAAGAAGAGGCACACGTTAAGTTAATATCTACTTATCTTTGACTGCAGATATATTAAGAATTTCGGTAATAATTGCTCATTTTTCTCAGAAACGCTGTTTCAGCCTATACTAGACAGCAATGTAAGTTGACCTTATGACGTCACTCACAAACAACGTAGTTCCAATCGCGGTGTCTGAATTTTGAGTGAAATGAAGAACGTCAATTTAAAAATATGATTATTTTGTTAAACCCATGTATATATAGTGCTTTTCAATCACGATTTGCGTTCCGAAACTCCTCCTATCAACCCAACAGGCTTCGTGTTTACTGATTTCTCCTTCCGCGTTTGTGACGTACTGGGTTCAAGAAACGTTGCTGTCGAGTATAGTATTCTTTCACTACATCAAAACATTAATCAAACTCTAAACATCATTTAATTACATTGCCAATCTAAGAATATAAAAATAAAATAAATATCCAATAATTTTTTGTACACTTATAGAAGTTGCGAACGCGAACCTATTATTTTTTTAAATTAGATTACTTAACACTAGAACGACGGGATGGGCTTTTTTGGCCCATCGCGCTGTTTGCGGCTTAATCATTTCAACTCTAATCAACCGAATGGCTTGAAATTTTCTGACTTTTCCTTATTTGGTTCAATTAAAGTGCATACCAAACCGTTTTCATTTTAGTCTCATAGGAGCAAAGATAGCGAACCGTATACCTAGAAAGACGGAGCGGGCTTTTTTGGACCGTACCACCTCTGCTGTGTTTTCCTTGCTTCGTTCCGCTCGTATTTCCATGAAATTTTCCTATAGAAAGGGGAGGGGATCTTCTTTGTTTGTTATCTCTTACAAGTGTTATCTCTTTCAAGGTCCATTCAATTCGATTCGGTTTAGAACGCCCCTTTCTCAGTTGGGGTTGTGGTCGAGGGGAGGACGTTTCAAAGGATGAATTTATGGTGCCCACCATAAAGATAAAGGTTCTCACCATTGAATTTCGGTCAACAAGGTGACCAATACGGTTTGTTTCTCACAAAAGAAATACATTTTACAACTTGAACTGTACCAGCTGTTTTCTTTGAATGGGGAAACTGCTAACCTTCATTCCCTGTTGAGGCATTGAAAATGATGCGTTGTGAAGTGTACCCAGCCATACTGGGGAAAAGAAAGGAACTTAACAACTGACAGCTATTTTACAATATAAAAACTGTGTGACAAACTAAAATCCCAAGCAAAACTAGCCTGGTTGGAACACTTAGAAGAAATCGTAGAGAGGTTCCGCCAACTGCAAAATTTGGAAAACAAAATCTTTATTCAACAATTGTTTATTTAAAAAAATAAAGACATAACCTTAACTGCACAACACCGTATTATAGACAACTAGAAGGAAAAGAAAAAGCCGGATACTATAGCTTACTACAACGAAACTAAGTATTGAATTGACATCATTGTGGATCAAGTGATACGACTGTATAGCACCAAATCAGGCTCTAGCTGTTGGAAGGTTGGCCTATGCATGTTTTCTATAACATATTAGATATCTCTGCTGTAAATGCATGGATCTTATACAAGGTAGTAGCCGGAAAAAAGAAATTAAGTCGTAGAAATTTCATCTTGAGATTATGTGAAGAGCTCCGTGCCCCTTATGTGTCTGCCAAAGAAACAACCATTTCTACCATAAAAAGGGGAAAAAAGCATATAAAGAGAAGACAGCAGTGAGAAAAAGGGTTATTTGTAGAATTATAGTATCCTCTAAAGGAAACCATACATTAAAGACATGTTTCGACAGTAAAAAATTGGTTTGTGGAAAATGCGCATTTAGAGAAATGCTTTGTATCCATTGCTCCAAATGTGCAAAATACGAATAAACAGGTCAGTTTTAAAAACTTTGCTTTAGTTATTGAATGTGGGTTTTATTAATTATTCCTACCAGTGTCATTTATCTAGAGTAGCAACTCATTTATCAGATCTATGGATAAAAATATAGCCAAAGCACTTTTCATGCCCATAATTACAATTTATTTTAATAATTAAAAATTATAAAATCCTATAGAAATCTGAAGATTGAGTCCCTATCTTATCCTCTAACAGTTATTTATATGATGTTATTACATTTTAGATGTATATAATTAGCTCCGTATGCAAAAAATCAGAGATGGGCCAAAAAGGCCCACTCAGTCTTTCTAGGTATACAGCATAGTGCCGTCTTTCTAGTGTTAATTTGAACATTTAACTTAAGCATTTGTAGCAATAAATAGGCATTCTCTTAATTCATTCCCCAACAGATTTCCGTTCAGCAGTAGAAGTCCCCGAATTTACTGAGCCAAGTGTGCTCTTGGTAAATGTATAGCTTTAAAAGTTAACAAATCGAAATTATTGCTCGAAATTTTAGCCATAAACACTCCACATCTATGAATGATGACTTGATCTACTAGCAACTGCAGGTATAGCTTCCCCAGCAATTCTCCCTATTCCAGAACCCCTACAGGAACATGGCCTCTATTGTCTCCCTTCCCCATCATTGTACGCAGCAGTTCGCAATCCATCAGCCCTACTCTTTCTCAGCGAATCATCCCCCCATTGTCGGCACAACTGGGACATTCCTAATTAACTTTACCTACTTTAGTCTCCTCAATGCCACGAATCGAACCCTACTGGCCAATTCCTCTCCTCCTCTTTGTGAGGGAGCATCGGAATCCGTTCTAAACGCTATTCGGGGAACAGTTAATTGTATTCCTATTCCATCCCCCCCTTTTGAGTTGGAATCGAAATCTAAATGCAAATGGAGAGTTGGGCGATTGAGTGGATTTGTACTTTTTGTTATACGGGGTTCTTCGTTCAGAGGAAGGTTGCGGTAGATGAAAGATGCTCCAGTTAAGTAGTGAAAGATGCTGTAACTTCTAATTGTCTGATCTTGATGTAAAGTCATTGCCCCTTTGACTCATAAGGACAGAGAAGATCAAAAACGTGACGTGAAATAGTAGGCATGACGTCACTTTGCATGGCTTTTTGACAGCAGTTAAACTCTGCACTGAAATCTTGTAAACTCAACGCCTGCTTACTTGCAAATCTTAATTGGAAAAAAATGTTGGTGAGAATCTGATTGGTATATACCGAAAGGATACCGTTCCAAATATGGCCAGTGTCACACTGCGAGCGCTTTTATTAGTCTAAAGACTTTTCCCCCTCGAAAATAATCTGCGCGTCTGTGAAATTCAATTGACACTTTCATCTATCGCCTTCGCTGGCTAGACCAATCAAAACGCTAGCAGAGTGACTGGCCACATTTGGAATGACGTTTCCCGACCCTATGACGTCACTACACGGAAGGAGAAAATGAGTAAACACAAAGCCTGTTGGGTTGCTAGGAGGAGTTTCGGTTCGCAAATCGTGATAAAAAACGAAACACCTATGTACGAGTATACATGGGTTTAACAAAATAATCATATTTTTAAATTGACATTCTTCATTTCACTCAAAATTCAGAAATTCTTTTAGAGAACGTGTGAATGATAAAGAAAATTAAAAATCGACAATAACTGTCATGTCATACTTAAATTGAAAGGGTTAACCATTAAATTTGTATCACGAATTTATGAGATTACCTTTATTTATTTCCTACCAATTGTAATGTTAAGTGGAAAATTATACCTAGTAATAAATCATTGTTACGTTTCTAAAACTCTCGCAGCTACTCGTTTCGTTGAAGGTTAATGATTGAGCTTCAACCACTTACAGAACGGTTGAATCGCCATCTATCCAAGCGGGTATCTACTAGATAAACTCCGCAGAGCAGAACAGAATCTCTCTGATGCACTTTTTATTATTTCTCCTTCGAATCTAAATGTAAATGTGTGCGGTGTGGTTGGTTCGAAGTATTCGGTGACGATTTGCTTCTTTTATTCGTTATTATTTCGTTTCCGTTGGGTTCTATTTAAATTGCTTTCGGGCAGGGTTGAGCAATGCATCGCGGGAAGCATACGTAGCGATTGATTGCGTTGCCGAGGTATAATTCATTTCCAAATAGATTTAAGAAGTGCTGCGGTGCCGAGATTGGAGGGATTTCACTTATCCATTTCGGAATTAATTTCGCAAACATTTTGGTTTTCCGGGAATGGTAATATTTTTAGGATCGCCCGTTTTTCTGCACCGGAAATTACTTTCACATAACGAAGTATTGAATGAAGGTGAACACGTGCTATTTTAGTTTTTGCTCACGATTGATTAGATGGACTTGAGTATTCATGAAAATCTGAGAAAGGAATGAAGTTTCAGGTTGGCGCTTAAAGTAGCCTCTTCTAACCCCAGTCGTTCGCTCGCATTAGCAGTTAAAAATTAGCTGTTGCAGAAGAAATACCAATGTAGCTTATAAACGCGTTTTAAAAAATAACTGCTAATTTTTCTGCTGTTTTTATAGGCTCTCGATTGGATTAAAAAATCGCGTTTGTACTGCTACGTGCTGACCAATGAGAATCGTCTAAATGTAGAGCAGTAGCAGTTACTGTCTGTCTATCACAAGATGAGCTCTCGTTTAGGCTAAGCGCGCACTAGGGACTTTTGTCACGGTGACTGAGACAAAATTGTCACCCTGGCTGTTGCAACAAGTTAGAGGGCCCACACTAGGCGACGAGGTTGACCGACTGCCAAGAATTTCTTCACAGAGATCCATTGCTTTCGAGTGCCAGTTTTGATACTAGTGATACTAATCTCCGCCGTGACTTAAGTCTCTAGTGCGCGCTTAGCCTTACATTTCTTACATCCATTCGTTTAGTATTGTTTCTATAGCAACCGCCACAATTGGGCAACTAGTCCAGAGCTCATCTTGTGATCAAGCAAGTATCAATCAAAGCAAACAAGATACACTAGAATATTAGAGAAAAACTACCGTCTGTCCCTGCAACGCGCAACGAAAAGAAAAGAAGCTCAGTTACAACAAAACTGCAACAAAACCGCCACTGCTAAAAGAATCAGCTGCCTCTGTAGCATTATCTCAAAAGCGCTACTTTTTCAGCTGCTACAAAAACAGGGCCTATAACCTCAACCTCAAAAAGTGCTAATTTTTAGCAGCTGCTTTTCTTTAACGAACTTAACTGTTACTTTTTCAAAAAGTAGCAGATTTGCCCACCTCTACTTACTTCCCGAGCATTCTCAAAACTTTTATCACTCCAGAAACCTTCATTGTTCAGCGCTTTATTTAAACACTTATTGCGCCTAAATTAAAACGTTTTGTGTGTTTTAAAGTTGATTTTCGGGTTATTTATGATCGAGTTAGTAAATTAGATAAGTTTTAAGATGTTCCGTGACCGTGACATAGTTCATATTGTCCATTGATGCATCAATTCCGAGATGAAGACCGTGCTTGTGATCGGTAAGAATTCTGCCAATAATCCTCCGTCGGCTTTTATCCCCGCAAAATCAAAATACGGTTTATCCCTATTTAAAATGAACCGGCCTTGTTTCTATAGAAACCGCCACAGTCAGAAAACTAGGCGAGAGCGCATCTTGTGGTAGACAGGCAGTAGTGAGTCCACACCTTAAGGGAGTAGCCACACCTGACCGAGCAGGTAGCGGGAGCAATAAAAATGCAATAAAGATGGTTATCTATCTAAGACAATGTATCTAATAGAAGTGAGATAACCATCTTTATCGCTCTTTTATTGCTTTTGGCTGAGTTTGGCCGCAGTGTGGCTTGCCCCTTACATGCCTTACTTTCCGAGTATTCTCAAAACTTATCCCCGCACTGTTCGCTCTATGGCATTTAATCAAGTGTTCCTCCCCTCGAAGAGAGAGGGAGAGCCATTAGGCTTAATTGCGTCCGCTCAGTCATCTCTCACCCCGGCGGAATTCTCTGGGCGGCTGGACGCGAAGTGGCCGATGGCCCGGACCCCCGATTAATCCCCTGTGCGACGCTTTTACGACGGCCGAGTTTAATGACGGGCAAGGGGGGTCAACCCAGGGAGTGATTCCCAAACTATGTGGAAAACTTGACCTGACATGACCAAGGTGTTTGCGATTTTAACGGAGAAACAAAAGTGTAGTAACCTTAAATAAAGACCAACTGAAACAATTACGTCAGTGCTTCTCAACCCCTTTCAATATCGGCAACCCAATTTTCAGGGTAGATTCCCCCTTCCCAAATTCTTCAATAGCTCTTCCAAGACTCAGTAGTTCATAATTTAGTGTCATTGCTCTGTTGTCAACATTGTATTACATTGTCAATTTATTATATTTACAAATTAATGAAGGGAACTTACTTAGGGCCAATTTCTCAAGGAAATATATACCAGACTGCAACGTTATACTTGCTCCTGGAGAAACAAAACAAATAAAGCTGTTCCCAGCTCGGTGTCTGAATTTTGAGTGAAATTAAGAACTTCAATTTAGAAATATAATTGGTTTGTTAAACCACGGCTTACTAGATACTTATACAGGCTAGTCGAGTACGGAAATCATTGCAAATCCAGATGACAATACTGGACCAACTGGCAAAGCATATCCACAGTGTTGAAGGCGGTGGGTGATATAGGTAGGTCTTGTAGCGCTCCAAGCGGGAAAAGTTGTCAAATGGTTTTCATTGTGTAAAACTCGGCTAGCCTGTATAAGTATCTAGTAAGCCGTGGTTAAACCCATCTATATATAGTCTTTTTATCAAGATTTGAGTAATTAAACTCCTCGTAGCAACCCAATAGGCTTTCTGTTGCAGTTTTTTCTTCCACGTAGTGACGCTATAGGGTAAAGAAACGTTGCAGTCTAGTATAGGTTAGTATTGTCCGCTTACAGAAGTAAAAACCCCAAGGGTTACGCCAAATTTGGCAGTACCCAATCTTTTCTTTCACGCCAATGCAACTTAACCAACGGTAACATTGCAGCTTGGAGAGGTTTTGAGTTCTGCTCTTTCGTTGGCGCTGTTTTACCGCTTTAAAAAAAACACCAAAAATGACTTTGTGCCGTAAACCGACGATATTGTATGCTACGAGGAAATATCTGATCCTGAAGAATTCAAACTAGACTCAATAGGGAGTTCTCAGTCAATGAATTTCTTCAGTCCTGTATGCTTCCTCTTTCTTCTGGGAAAGAAAGTAATCGTTCCTTAAGAAGTGTTTTATCGAGATTTCTTTGGAAGAAGACGGATCCATGAATGTTATTGAGAGGGAACGGATATGAAGTTTTCGCCGTGAAAAGTTCACCCTGATGAATTTTTCACCATTATAGTGTTTTCTTTAATTGAAAGGTAAAGAAATCACAGTTGTGGAACATTGAATCCTAAACTGCGTTTTGAAAAGTTAGATGTTTTTTAAAATTTCAAATTATCCATACTTTATCCATAAAACCCAGTTTATTAAAATAGTAAATAGCTTACCGGATCACAGTGATATTTTCTATGAAAATTTTTTTAAATTTAAAAAGGATTTTCTTTCAGTTGATATTTATCTTTAATTTATGTGTTTGTATGAGTGTGTATTTTATATTGTGTGTGTGTATTTTACTGTACCCTACTATGTAAGGAGATTTTTTAATCTGTATGGTAGAATTTTTTTTATGATAATAAAAAAAAATCGCAAAAAAAAATTCGAAAACAAAAAGAGATAGAGCAAGTATTTTAATAAGGAAGTTGTTGGCCTTATCGTAAAAAATGCGAAGAAAAAAATTCATGAAAATATCGGAAGTATTCGAGGAGACATAAGTAAGTGAAAATACCACTTTTACAGGCCTCAATAAAAGAAAAAGCTAAAACCGTTACCTATACTTGCATACCTGTAGCTCTCGACCTTAACAAGTATTTTCTGGTTAAAGCGATTTCACTATACACCCTGTATACTAAAACTGTTTTTCATTTAACTCAAACTTGAAAGAAAACTTTCTTTGACTATATTTTCTATGAGATTATCTAAATTTACTTTTAAAGCATCTTTAAAAGATAATACGAAATATGCAATATAAAAAACCCCTTTAAAATTTAGAGTAAGCTCTTGGGATACTCTTTTTAGTAATGACACTTACTTTAAAATAAAGTAATATAAAACTAAAATATTACATACATCTTCCAGTTTTAACTATAAATCAGTATGCATAAGTACACATACTAGAACGTGTTTTTCATAATAAACTTTTGTTCCGTGCCTTCACACTTTTTTAGATTGCTCTGCACACATTAGAAGATACCTGATAATCTTGGGAGTAAAATTACCGTCACGATGGTAGTAGCATTAGGTATCAAAGTTAGCGGATAGAGCTCTCTCTCTTGAAAATGTGTAATTAAATTGATGGATGATGTAGTTTTCAAACTACGCCTTCGAAAGAAATGTGTCGCGAAATAACAATGAAAAAGATCGATGGATTTGAAGAGGAGAAGCACTTAGGGATGAGATAAAGGGTTTTATAACTAGTTATAAACTGTATAGAGCATTTTCAATCACATGACTCGGACCTAACAACGGCCTTAGCAACAGAAGGGTTTCAATTTTTTGCCCTACAGAGGTTAACAGTTACAGAAAATGAACTAGCCGTGGAATTCTTCTATTGGAGCATTTGCAATCACGTGATCCCATACCTAAAAACCGCCTTAGCATCAGATAAACAACGGCCTGAGCAACAGTTAAAAGCCCTACAGAAGATGCACAGTTAAAAGAAAATAACCGGTTGTGACGTCACCTGAAAACACTCTATGAGATATCAAGTGGATAGATAAATAATATTTCCATATCGCGTCATTTTCACATAGAAGAAAAGCACTAAGTCACACTAACGAAGCACTTTAGAAGCACTCCAAAATTTCGACGAAAGCGATCGGTTGGTAAAGTCTGTCTGTCCTAGCAAGGCACGAGTGGCAAACCTAAAATCAGTACCCACAGCAGGAAAAACAGTGGCGAAAAAGCCATAAAGATGGTTATCTCACTTCTATTAGATACCCGATACCCTGCACTCGCCACTGCTTTTTCTGCTGTGGGTACTGATTTTAGGTTTGCCACTCGTGCCTTGCTAGGGCAGACAGACAATAAGTAAATTTGCTTGGCGCAAAAGAAAACGTTAGGATATCGCCAAATTTGGCGTTACCTCGTATATAGTAGTTCAGCTAGAAATGACTTACTGTGCCTTTCTCCTGTAAGGAGACTTAAATATTATTAATTTCATATATGGGCGCAAGTTTAGAGTTGCGTATGCTTGGCGAGTTTTGGCTGTTTAGCGGCACATTTAGAAGCCAAATCATTCATTTAACATGAGTTAGGGTTACCATAATAGTGATCTGTAACGCTAAAAACTTGGCGCATACGCAAGTCTAAACTTGCGCCTTAAAATTTATATGCTTTGATATGCCTAATAGTAAAATTCGGTAATAAAAATTAATTTAAATTCTTGAAAGTTTGATTAAGGATAGTCTGACAGAAATCGCAATTTGGTCTCATCTATGTTTGTGTTTGTTTCTTAGAATTGAAGGGTTTGGTGGATGAATGGGCCATGTTACATTTTTTTGAAAATACAATCTAATTCAATGAATGAAAGAGTTATGGGCAGAAGTGTTATGTAGCAAAATCTGAATATTGCAAAACAGCTAGAAACAAAGATATGAAGAAGATGAAGGGGCTATGCAACATTAAACTCTATGTAACAATAAAACTTTGAACCTAAATTACTCTAAATTAGGGTTTTGTTACATAACCCCTTTATCTCCCAAGCCCTTCAATTATCTTTCTCTTCAACAGAAATATGTGCTTTTTAAACTGAACTTAGAAGATCCGGTCTCTGAAAATTAGAAGAATCACCATAAAAATTCCGAAAAGCTTTGATGGAGTCCAGGTTATATTCAGATAAAAAAAATTTGCGCGAGTATCATAATTAAATGGAACATGTATCTGACTTCCACGTACAAAATTATTTATTTATAAAGATTACGTTTTATAAGCTTTCCCTAATTTCTTTGGATGTCTTACGGTATACCTAATGATCAAAGCTGTTACCTTTAATAATAATTTGTATTTATTGCGATTTGGAAAATCGTTTGTTTTGAAAAACGACTTGCAATAGTTTATATTATATATTGAATTCGCATAGAAAATTTAGAAATTGTATCGGCTTTCCCTAATCCTTAAATGTCAATACTTTCAACATTTTAAAATTTTCTTTTTTTATTATTGTTTTACTGAAACACCGTTATAGCGTAGAGGGTTTTATGGTGTACAACATAATATGTTTTATGTAACATAGATGGTTTTGATGATGTACAACATAATCATTTATGTGTGAGTATTATTTATAATTTAACGAATTTTGGTGGCAGTTTTTCAAGAAGGAAAAATACAATCAACAAATAAAAAAAGTAAATATCGAATTAAAATAATTCTTAAAATATAAAAACGTACTGTAAAATAACATTTTATTCACGAGTTTCTTAATTTATTGAAATTTTTTTACTGTTATCATATGTATACTTTTCTTCATTTTCCTCTTTTTTATGTAATTTTTCAAATAGTAAACCCGATAAAAAGTAAATGGATAAATCATTTAACTTGACGTTAATGATTAATTTGTTCGTGAACCAGCATCAATAGAAATTTTCCCAATAAAAAAAAGAAAGTAATTATTTTCCAGTATATGTAGGTTTTGACAAATTAACTACCCTTGTTTTATCATAAAAAATACCTTCATAAAGTCATCCATATTTAATTTTTTGTCCTTAAGTTAATAACACTCTGCTTGAGTTTTAATAGTTCCATTTTTTTATTGATTTTGGAGAATGTGCATTTGTCAACATTGAATCTTATTATTCAGAAAAATCACACACTTTATCACATAAAATACATTATAAAATTTCACAATTTAAAAAAGAAACTCTATGAAACAGCAAAGGTAATACGACAAACTAAAACTGGTTCATTTTAATGTAATAATAGAGTGTTTTCAGGTGACATCACAACCGGTTATTTTCTTTTAACTGTGTACCTTCTGTAGGGCTTTTAACTGTTGCTAAGGCCGTTGTTTATCTGTTGCTAAGGCGGTTTTAAAGTATGGGGTCACGTGATTGCAAATGCTCCAATAGAAGAATTCCACGGCCAGTGATTTTCTGCAACTGTTAACCTCTGTAGGGCAAAAAACTGTAACATTTCTGTTGCTAAGGCCGTTGTTAGGTCCGAGTCATGTGATTGAAAATGCTCTATAATGCAAGATTGTGCGTTATTAATTTCTGTATTTTTGAAAACACAAGTTTTTATATAAAATCATCCTGTTAAGCCGATATTTAAATTAATTTAAAATATTGATATTTAATATCGATAATTTATGTTATTTTTGAATTCAATGGAATCATAAGTTTATCTCAATATCTCGCTGTCTTTAATTTAATTTATTGCATTAGTATTATATTATTTTTAATATATTTTATCTTTAAATTTAAATTTTAAGTCTTCCTAAGTTTATTATCTTTAAAAAAATATGTTCTTGTAATATTTTTGGATTGTATCTCTTAATTTAAATAAAATCTTAATATTTCTTCTTCGTCTAAACGGATTTTTAAAAAATATAAATCGAATAATAATTTCTCTCGTTATATTGTGTTCTGTTCTCAAGAGTAGTACCTAATAGTAATAAAATGATTTATTGAAAAAAATAAGGAACTTTGAACTATGCAGATCAACATTTCTGACTGAATTTTTTTTTTTTTTTTTTGCAAAATGGTTTAAAAGAAAGATGGATAACGGATGTGTACTTACGTTTAATTTTTTTACACATTTTCATTTTAAGAAACATTCGATTCGTCCAACAAAAAAAAAGGATAGAACTGGCACGATATATACTGTGGAAGGCTGTTCCAAAACGATTCAGCTCTAAACTGTATACCTCTAGAGAACATTCCCCATTAATTTAAATTCAATGGCATTACTTAAACGCATATTAAATTATCCAACGCAATATACAGGAACTCGCAGCACTGCAACCATGCATTGGCAAGGATGGTAAATGAATACGCTTTACATCAAACGTTTTCGCATGTCTGAGAACACAGGAATGATTACAAAGCCCGTCAAGAATGACATCAATCAAGTAAGGATGGGCCATCGCAGAGCAGTGGTTTCTCCTAAATAGGTAAAATTAGGCTCTCATAAACTACCCTTTGAGCTGAATTCAATGCCACTGGGTTCCGTTCCAATGGAATGGATGCCTTTCGCATATTGCATGGTTTCCAATTCCATGAGTTGCGTGTAGCTTAGTGATAGATTGCATCTTTTAGCGCCGGGATTGCAAAACAGGAGAAAATCAGTAAGTTGCACCCATATGTGCCAGGTTATCAAGTCAGTCAGTTGAAGTCAGAAAACAATTTTAATATATACTGTAAAAAAAACCTGTTGTTTTAACGGATATTCATCAATACTTTTAACAGCGTATCTATATTTGTATGTAAACACAACATTTAACTGTAATACGACAGGACACTATAAAAAAAAATTCCGTTATTTTTCAGATATATATTCTTTGCCAAAAACATCAGTCCTAAACAGCAAAAACAGAAAATCTCCATTTTATTTAAAATACAAATATTTTTTGTAATTTAGGGTTCACGATCTTCGAGCGCCATGTTTTTTTTTTTTTTTTTTTTTTGTTTTCATAAATCTGATCGCTAAAACCTCGATTCTCCTTCTTACCTTGGATGTACAGTAAAAACCGAAGAAAAAATGCCAATAACTCCCTACAAGTATACAAGCCCTTAAGTATACTTGTAGGTAGGTCCTTATGTATACAAGTTCGAAGTAAACTTTTTTGTGACTGAAGTAAGTGATTTACTGGAGTACTTTGTTGCTGACAGTTTGTGAAAATGGAAATGGAAAATAGCACAAGTTTAACAGCAGAGCTATGGATTTTTTTTCTGAAAAATTACTACAAAACATCAAAAACTATTTAAATCAAAACAAAATGACACATCTGCAAGAAAAAGGGATACTACACCTGGTAATTCTTATGGAAATATTCAGCATTTTAAATTTTACTAGTACTAGTACTTTTTGGTAACGTGAAAAGACTTTTTAAAAACGAATTTACCATTTATAACCAACAACATCCACATTGAAATTATTACGGTTGAAGTAATTCGAATAGAGTATAGCTACATATTATCAGTAAAAACATTTTCAAGTGAATAAATATAACGCTCAAGAGAGACACGCTCCCATAAGCATTCCCACTTCAGATACCCATTCCATCAAAACGAAATACTAAATGACTACTAAAGCGTATCGCAAAATCCAATATTCCAAAACCCCTTTTTATGGCCCGTTTCCATAATTTTAAGTAACCCGTCATTTCACCACAAAACCCTAATGGAGCATACGAAAATGCAATTACATGGCTCTCCATAACTTGCATGCTCCGGTAGCCCCGCTGAAAGAACCCTTCCAAAACCTAACCTAAACCGCTCCTATAACACCAAGACCTAATTAAAAGCCTCCCCAACCAAACATTCCATTTTTCGGTTTTCAGTTCTTTTCAGCCTCATCTCTCATCGAGAAACTCAGCAATTTCGTTAATGCACAGCTATTAATCAAGGTGATATTTAATGCGAGCGGCGTAATTTTAACAGCAGAGATTTAATGATACGCCTGAAACGTGCTGTACATGCGGATTGCCCTGGTGTTATTAGTACTAGTGTTATTTTTTTTCGCTCGCCCTTTTTAATGCTGAGTTTTAAAAACGGTTTTTCTTTAGTGCCGAGTGGCAATGTCTGGGAACTCGGGAGGGATCTTTTCAAAACGGTTTTGAAAGAAGTTTTATTGCCCTGTAATTATTGTCGGTCTTAAAACTTTGGAGAAAGCTTTTTTTTTTGGTCTTTTGATGTGTTCAGATAGCTAATAATGCACGGTAATATTTTTTGGTTCTTAACGTTTAAGTATGGTTATGGGGGAGTTAAGAAGGTTCAATAAATGAGATTTCATGGAATTTGCTTAAATGTGGGGATATAATTTATGTTTTGGTCTTGGAAGATCTTTCTTTTTTTATAAAACTCAAAGTGAACTTTTTTTTTCTTAGAAGAACGGAGATCATAAATGAAAGGAAAAGTTTTGTCAACGATAATTAAAATACATAAACAGTTTTACTTACGTTGCACAGGAATAAAATTTTGGGAGAAGCTTTATAGGTTAAGCAGAATGAAAATAAATAACCTACTTTGAACATTTTTTTGTAATTTAAAAATATGCAAAAATTTAGTTATATGTTACTAATAACTTCAGTTAATTAAAAATATACACACTAAATTTTAATTTAGTTAATTAAATATGTTCCTATACTTAAAACAAAATTATATCTAAAGGAATGGATACCTAAGAATGTTTCTTACTTTCTAAACAATTTAGTGGATGCCCTCAATTCCAATTATTGCATAATGTTGTGTAGATTTAAAATATGAACAAGAATCCCAAACTAAATTATTAAACACTATTCATTGATAATTAGTTTCGTATTTACAGTAAATAAAATGTTTTTATGGGATCTGAGTGTAAAAATTAGTTTCGTATACATTTAATTAAGTTTTACTAACGATGAATATAAAAAGAGTTTGAAAATATTTATATCAAAAATAATTTTTAAAGATAGTTGATTAAATTAAATTCTGACTGAAAAAAAATAGTTTGGGAGTTAAAAAGTATATTTTTTCTAAGTTTAATTTATTTTATAAGCTAATTTTTCAATGAATGAAATATGTATTTGTACGAAGAAGAAAAGAGTATGTTCCATTTAAAATACATGTTTTTATAATATTAGCAATTTTTAGTTATTTCCTCACAGAAATCGTTAAAGGACAGTAAATTAAGGTATGTAAAAGTTATACATATAATGAAATAAAATAGATAACTCTATTATAACATAATTTTTATTATACATCAAGTAAAAATAGTCTCTTAAGAGACTCAGAGAGAGAGATAAGTCTCAATTGGGACTTAAATTGGGACTTACTTATGAATTCTTATTAGAGAAAGCTTTAACTTTACTACACTAGACTCGTTTTCAAAAAAAGCTAAACTCTTTAATTCACTTTGACTTAAAATTTCAAAAATTTATTATACGTCTTTGATGACAAACTATATAGGTACAGAACCCTAGGGAGACTTGGAAGTTGGGAAGGCTGAAATTTCAATTTTTAAAAAAATTCTAAATCTCTAAAATTTACTTATAAATTATAAGAAGCAAAATCAAGTCAACAGTAAACTTTTAGAAAATTACTAATTATGTTATAATATTTTTTCCCTCCAAAACGAGGTTTTGATTTTTAATGAAAAGTAAGAAATAGTATGAATACCTTTTTCCTAAAATGTCCCTTTCATAAGATATATCACTTTGGGTATAGTCTCCCTAGTTTCCCTTACTTGTTATTTTTGGTGGAGTCAAAATAAATTAGGAAATTTTGTTGAAAAATAAAATATATAATCAATTAATTGTGATTTTTAAAAATTTCATTATGATTTTAATTACTCTATTTTCATTACGACTATAAATAATTACAGAAAGTTTGCTTATACAGGCAGTAAGAATTCTTTAAAGTCATTTCCATATGTATTAATTAAGAGCATTACTGAATAAAATGTATATTTTAAGAAATTTTTTTTACAAAGAATATAATTTTTTTTGGCATCAGTTTCATTTTATAACAAAAACGTTAGGGAAAATTCAATACATTCAAATAAACTTTTCCTTGCAAAAGACTTAGCATTTTAATAGAAATTACTATCTTTCTAAACTCTATCTAATCGGTAAAACAATGAATAAAAGATAGATGAAGTAATTTAGTTGTGAAATTTCCACCTATAGAAACATAAGAAGGGAATATAACCAAACAAGAAGCATAAAATATTCATTTTAAAACAATTATCGTGCAGAGAAAAATAATAAAACACATACAGCGCATTTTACATTCTAGAAATTTAATTCTAACAGAATATATTAAAGTAAATGATACCATTAGCAAACATTTCGAACATTAAACAAATATTTAAGTTAAGTTAATTTTTTGGGGGGTTCTTTAGTTTTGTGTAATTCTGATCATTTTTTTATTAATTTATTTCATTTATTTTTAAAACACACACTACAGATAAAAATCCAATTGCAGTGGTGAAAAAAGAAAACTAATCGTATAAAACACTTTCACAAAACTTTTTAAAAACACTAAAAGGCTAGAAAAAAATATCAAGTTCATTACAATGTGCATTAAAAATCTTATAAAATCTTTTAATAGGAAAATTGGCGAGATAATTAAATTTAAACAATGGACATAAAATAAAAATGGAAATGGAATAAAAATGGAAATTAAAATTTTTAACAGAAAATTGAAATAAACATAAAATATCTGGACAATCAAACAAACTATTTAGAATTTTATAAAATAACAATAAACTCAAATACTCTTCGAGATCTCAAAGAAGGAATATTAAACAACTTTGAAAATATACATGGAGAAAATATCAAGAGGGTAATGCTTACGTTTTTTTATAAAAAAAGATAGCGTAAGAAATTATTTTGAATTATTTCAATACATATATATTTTTGTTATTATAATAAGGAATCCAGATTATGCTACGATATTCTAAAATCGAGCGAATCAATGAAAAAAAATAAAGAATTTTTAATGAACTTGATGCTATGTTTCCAAATAAAAAATTAAGTAGTATAAACCTCTAAAATAGGTAAAACTAAGAATTGAATCACTTATTTTAGAAACATGTCAAACGCCAATTTTTTCAAAAATGAGTTATTGGTGTCATATGATTCTGTAGGGGTAAACGCACATTTTAGTGTAAGAATAATAAAAATAACTGTATTTTAAAATAATTTTCCAGCATGTTAAATTTCAGCTTTAGTGCAGAAACAAGTCAAACGACGTCGCTTGACTGGTTTCTGCACTTAAACTGCGATGAATTTTGCTCATGCCGTCTCATCTACCGCTGGTTTGGGACTGCAATTTGTTATTTAATCGCATACAAAAACTATATGCGATTGAAAAAGTCATTCTTTAGAGGTTAGGTTCACCAAGCTATAGTACAAACCATATTTTTAAAGTTTTTTTACGAATCTCAAGACTAAGGACGTTTTGGTAGATGTATATTTAAAATTTTCATGCTTATGGCCATTTATCACATCCCTGTGATTGATATTTTGGATCTATGAATCACTTTATTAAAAGTGGACATCAAATCTATACCCCAGATCATAATATTGAACAAATTAACTAATTTTTTAGGCTTTTAAAGCAAAATCGTTCTACTGTCCGCAAATTTATTTGTAAGCAACTATCTAATTGACTTCAAAGATGTCTATATTAACATTTTGAATTGGCTGACCACTATTTTTGAGTCTAGAGTTGAAATCATTTATAAAAACAAATATGTGTACATCTAATAACCAAAAGAGAAAAAATAAGAACTCTATAATAATTTTATGGGTTAGTATTTAATATGGAAATGCTATTTTCAACTAATACTAATACAATGAAAATTGGCCTGAATACTCTGTTTATTGCAGAAACCTGTCAAATGCAAAAATTTCAATAATTTTATATGCAAAGAATAAAAATATTTAAAAAATTCTTTTTGTCTGCAAAATTTCCAAATGAGGTCTAACTTTAAGAAAAAAGTTACTAAACACCTTCATAAAAATTTAGTGAGCTTCTATACAGTTTTTCCCGTTTATCTCAAAGCAAGAAAAGTGGCGTTTGACATATTTCTGAAATAAGTGATTCAATTAACCCACTATGGCATAAGATTGTTCAGATTGTGTACTAAGGCTCACAATATACCTGATATGGTAAACTTTCTATAAGACAATTTAGTAGTTTGAAAGATGTGTAACGTGACTTTTTATCATTTTGAGAGAGAGAAAAACCAGTTTCGCACCACGCCGGCTTATCTTCCAAGCGATAAACCCCAATTCCTTACCACAAATCTTCGAATAAAACTACCAACGCCACAAAATAAAAAAAAACCCTCGCTCACCCAAACACCCCCATACATCCCCATCTTATTTTAACAAACCCCAGATAACGACGGAGAAAGAATCTGAGGAACCGATAAGAAAGAAATCCACTAGAGACATCCCAGGAAAAAATACTCCGCCTCTCTTCTGAATGACGTCACTGTCAGCCGTCAAGGGGGCGGGGAATCGTGGCCAGAGACCATCCGGAGTTATTTCCCTTTCGGTTCCGCTCGGCTAGTGGCACATTCCGGAGGAGACAAATTTTAACCGCTTCGTTTTGTGGAACTGGTTCTTGGATTTGATCCCTCGGTCGGAAGAGTTTCTGGGGATCGTGAATGCGTGAAACGTGAGACGGAAGGAGTTAAAACTCCTCCTAGGAGATGCATCCTTCGAGGTTTCATTAAATAGAGTGATGCGGTTGGGTTAAGGATGGAATTTTTAATTTGGGAATAATCCGGAACGGGGAATAGCAGTGAAGCTTGGGTGTAGTTGGCAGTATTTATTGTAGCGGGTCATATGACTTCAAAAGCAGTGATTGTAGAATTCCGATTGAGGTTAGGAGTAAAGGGAGACTCGTATGAAATGTATTTCGTTAATTATCACAGAGAGTATAAGCACGGCTTACTAGATACTATACAGGCTAGCCGAGTATGGAAATCATTAAAAATCCAGATGGCAATACTTGACAAACTGGCAAAGCATATTCACAGTGTTGAAGGCGGTGGATAATATGGGTAAGACTTGTGGCATTCCAAGCGGAAGAAGTTGTTAAATGGTTTTCATTGTTCAAAACTCGGTTAGCCTGTAGTATAGTATCTAGTAAGCCGTGGTATAAGCTATAGAGCATTTTCAATCACATGACTCGGACCTAACAACGGCCTTGGCAACAGAAAATGTTACAGTTTTTTGCCCTACAGAGGTTAACAGTTACAGAAAATGACTGGCCAAGGAATTCCTCTATTGGAGCATTTGCAATCACGTGACCCCATACCTAAAAACCGCCTTAGCAACAGATAAACAACGGCCTTAGCAACAGTTAAAAGTCCTACAGAAGGTACACAGTTAAAAGAAAATAACCGGCTGTGACGTCACCTGAAAACACTCTGTTGAGGGCTGAATTCAATAAGGATTAACACTTACAAATGTCTATCCCCTGAAGTTAAGTATTAACTCCACAAAATTGGTATTTTTGGGGAATTAATAAGAAATAGTTGAATCCAATCAATGGAAGCAAATATAAATATCAACCCAGATAGCACGTAACCTTGCGGTTAGCCCTTTTTTTTCACTGTCATTGGGCTGCCTAAAAAGGGTTTGCCGAAAAGCCTTTAAGCAGTGCAAGAAAAGGGCTGTTCCGTGGCTGACCAAACAAGGTCTACCGAAAAGCCCTACAGCAGCGCTTGACGCAGGGCTATGAAAGGGCTGTCCCCCCAACCCTGTTGAAGGGCTTTCAGGAAAGGGCTGTGACAGCCAAGCCAATTTAAGCCCACGTGACATACCACGTGACCCCGATAAGTCCATCCAAACTCCACATCAACATCCGCCATTTAATTACCATTCCTGAGAGCAAGTATAAATTTTGTGTGTGAAGATATTTTCATTTCAAGAGCAAAAGCAAGGTAAGTTTTAAATGTTTTTTTAGAGTTATGAAACATCTTCTTTTCATTTTGCATTAAATTGTGTAACTTGTTAAGTTTAACGTATATATTATTCAAAGTCGTGGATAGGAAGGTTTTCTGAATGAATGTTGCCTCTTCGAATTCAAAATTTTTTAGATTGTTTTATCGGTTTAAATTGTCCAAGCTTCACTAATTAATAAGTAAAGCTCATTAAAGTAAATTGGATCATAAATTATTTATTTAAAATTCGCGAAAAGAACTGTAGATCTAAATAACTTTGCATTAATTTTCTCAATTCTTAAACTTCCATCAGATGTAAAAATTCCATTAGAATAGCAATTATGAGAATTCTTAACTATCCAAATTGGCCATTATCCAAATCGCTTTGAGAAAAATATCGAGGCTTATTTTACATTTCATGAAAAATGCATTTAAATAATATACAACTTTGATATGTGTAACCGAAATTATTTTACAAAATTTTATTTGTTTCTATAGTCATTGAAACTAATATATTGTATGCCTACTTCTTCTCATGTCTTCTGTTTAATATATTTTTGTGTTTTCTTGTTAACTTGGTCTTTAATCTGTTATGATTCAATGTTCCAATTATTTCAAATATTAGTAGTTTGATTTTATTTCAAAAATAATATTAATAAAATTAGATTATAATTTGCTTGTAGTACTAAAGATAGTATTTTTCATCAGAACATGTGAGAGAAAAAAAAAGAATTCACACTGAAATCGGAATGGGAAAATTATTTTGTTTAAATTTAATCAATTGGGAAAATTATTTTTGTTTTATATTCTTTTAAACAAAACAACTTCTTGTACATCAGCTTATTATATATGAAACTATATTTATTAAACTTTCTATTAATTTATTTTTTTTTCATATGGAAGTAAACCTATTTGGATAAGAAAAAAAATACATTAAAATTTTACTTTTGCAGAACGGCGTTATGTTTTCATGTGTGATGGTAAACATAAAAAATATCTAAAGAATAAAACATTGTAATGTAATATGATTAATTTCTGTAAACATTTTTAGTTAAGAACTTTCATTTTTTCTGAGTGGAATCAAACTTCTTTGGGGGGAATGTTTATTGTACATTTTTAAATGACTTTTAAAACTTTATTTTTAAGAACATCAAATACAAAATTTCTAATCTTTCTTAAAATTCTGAAATCAGTATTTTTAAATAAATTTTTCAATTTTTCCGGAAAGATATAAACCCGGATAAAAAACGGTTTTCCATTTCTAGGTTTTATTTTGAGCAAAATATTTTTCTTTTCAGAAGTATGTTTAAAGACCTACAAAGAAAGTAAGGAAAATATAGTAAGGGATGCCATAAGTGATTGGTTCATACAATCCAAATTTAGGATTGCACGCAGGTAATTTTATGTATGACTTCATTAAAAAATGTTCCACATTCTTAAATTTTGGATTTATGAAACACGCTGCATAAATAAAATGAATATCAGTTAATCTATAATCATCTCCTGTATCAGCTGTTTTCTATTATTAGGCCAAAAGTTCTATAATTTAGGGACCACTTAAAAACGTCCAACAGGTTGAGAATCATTAATGTAATACACAAATGTGGCTTGTTTTGAAGTCAGCTAGAATGGGTTAATAGAACTGGTGACTGGATATCTGAGAAAGAATTTTTTTTTCTCCAAAATGTTAATTTCTGGCACACAAGCAAGATATTTTTACCGAATATTTATTTATACACTGCTGAAATAGTCTCATACTGAATGATTTTCATTATATGTTTCCTCTTTTTTTCAGAGACAAGAGAATTTTGGAAAAAGATGGAAACCATAAATTTTAAACTAATTTTAATTTTTTGTGTGTTAAAATAAAATTCTTGATAAATTCTGCGTATTTTTAATTAAAAATTTTCTTATGTTTATGTCTATGGGGATTCTGAGTATATTTTGTTTATTTAAGGGAGTTTTATAATTAATATTTACTTCTTCCTTAGAACATGTTATCCCAAATAGCAGTACAATATTGTTTTCTTGTATTTTGTTTTAAAGAATTGCTAACAAAAATTACCTCGCTATCTTTTTCAATAGTTACAAAGAAGTTTTTATATTGCAATCGACACCTTTGCCAGTCCTGATAATTGTAATTATCTATTTTATATTTTATTTTCTTGTATTAATTATTTTGTATGATGTATCTTGTAATTTTTTTCCTTGTGTTTCTTCTTCTTTATATGTATTATTTAAATAGATTCAAAAGGCACTTGTAAGGAATGAAAATCTCCGAAGTGTATAATTTTAATTTTTTTTCTTATTCTTTAAATACTGGAAATACTCTTTAAAAAACTGACCAGGAGTATTTTCACTCTTTGAATTTTTCGCAAAGGTTTATGTTAAATCTTTAGCCAAGGCATCCTAATTATCATACTTTTTAATTGTGTTTCATATAGCAATAGTATTTTTTTTCATTAATGAAAAAAAAATATTAAAAATATAATAAAACAAATATTTGCTAAGTTAAAAGTTGATGGGGGATAATTTTCCCTCTCTTTTTAATGTCATTTTATTTATAAATGTGCAAATGAACTTCCATGTAGTTCAATATTTCCCTTCATTTCATGAGTATCCTTAGTATGATTTGAGTCTATGAGTAGAACCAGTATGCTTTGATGGCTCCTTATGTAGGATATTCTTAATTATAAAATTTACTCATGTGGTATTTTAAGCAAGAACAATCTCTTGTCAATTTTAACTTTTAAAATATACTTCTACTGAAAATGTTTCTCTAACCCAGTTTTTTATGGAATAGCAAATACTGTTCTATAACTTTAGTTGGCAAAGTTCCTGCATGGTATGCAGTCTTAACATTCTAATTCAGTAAAAATTACTTTTTATGTGGCCATAATTTGAATTCTAAGAATGAGAACCTTGAGTGTATTTCTAATTTAAATTTACCTGACCTCTGTCCTGGACCTCTGTCCGGATCCTGTTATTATTATATTTTGTATATTTAACGGATTTTTTATGCTTATTTCTCTCTGTACTCTATGTTAATCCAGAAGCTATATTAGTCTAGTTTGTGTTATTGTCAGTGTAATACTTTTTCTAGCATTGTGTGTTAAAATAAAATTCTTGATAATATTCTGCGTATTTTTAATTAAAAATTTTCTTATGTTTATGTCTTTCTCTGATCTATGGGGATTCTGAGTATATTTTGTTTATTTAAGGGAGTTTTATAATTAATTTTTACTTCTTCCTCAGAACCATGTTATCCCAAATAGCAGTACAGCAGTATTGTTTTCTTGCATTTTGTTTTAAAGAATTGCTAACAGAAATTCCCTCGGTATCTCCTTCAATGGTTGTTTGGAAAACTTCTTAACTTTTACAAAGAAGTTTAAAAATGTAGAATATTTAAAGTTTTTTTATACCATAAAATGTATCAATTAAATATTCAAAAAGAAGTTATTTAATGAGAGCAAAGTACTTCATATTAGATTAGTAAATTGTATAGATAAATTATTACCAGAGTTAAAGGTTAAGAATTGCATTTTGTATTTTTTATTTTCTTTGTTGAATTATGTGATACAAAATTATTCCTGAAAATATGTACCACTGTATATATATAGTGCAATATTTCGGGGAAAATTTTGTGTCATCACATAATTCAAAAAACTCAGGAAAAATATGAAATGCAATATTAAACCTAGAACTATGGAGAAAATTCGGAATACCCTCCAACAAACCTAATTTATAACACTATATTAAGTTTTAAATAAAGTTTAATAGCCAATTTAAAAGACCTAGACGTGACGACGTTGTCGCAGGGCTTTCATTCCAGCCCTGTCGCAGGGCTTTCGTTCCAGCCCTTCGCAGGGCTTTCATTCCAGCCCTGCCAAAGCCCTACAAAGCGTCAACTAGCAGAGGTCGGTTTTACCCTGTCACAGGGTAAACAGGGCTGTCGTGACAACCCTGCGACAGCCTTACACGGGATTACGCCGCAGGGCTACGGCAGGGCTGTAACAGCCCTACATTGCTATCTGGGAATATATTCAGATAATAAACCATCTTAAATTAAAAGTCAAGTGAAAAGTGATTAGTCATATACACTGAAATCACATATGATTACCCTTTTTAATAAAGTAGTAGTGTGTAGTTAAAAAACACTTAATTACCTTACAAGCCTACAAACCTAAACTGAAGAGCTTTAAATTATTTTAACGTCACATAAAGTACAATATAGTTTGAAATATATTTTGTTTGTCAGTTCACAAGACCCGCATTTCTTACTTATCATTCGTATTTATAAATTACAAAGTATTTAACTTCTGATGAAGGAGAAATAGGCTCACAGATACTTTTATGTAATTAAAGTGGTGTAAAACACTTTTATACAAAACACAAATGTATAAATCTATTTAACTTGAAAATGCGTTTATTGAAATGAGATCTGGTTAAGAAAGTGAAAGTTTGGGTTTTCTATGTTTAGGAGGAATATGAAAAACTGAACCAAAAAAAATAATAACGATATCACTTGAAAAGTTAAAATCCCTTCTTTTTATGTACGCGTTTTTTACTAACTTTTCGAATGCAAAGCGGAATCATCTTTTGTTTGATAACGAATAAACAACGTAGTCTGCTGCTATAGATAAAGAATTCAGCAGCACTGAATCCCTTGGCACACTTGAATACTTACATCATCCAAACAAATGTTTCCGACAAAAAGACTCATAACTTTTTTAAGTAACATCTGAAACCCAGAGATTTCATTACCACATGGGATCGGATTTGAAAAGATGGGTAAAACATTTAGCTGAATTATTTTTCAAGTGAGTTTAGGTGTGGATTTTTTTACAATTGTTTTTGTTGTAAAATATTCGGAAAGTGAAATTAAACATATTTTATTTTTAAAGAAGTATCTAGATTTGGATATTTATATTTTTCTAATTCTGGAATATTATGTTTTCGACGGGAAGGTATATTTAGTCCTGTTTTATATACTTTTTAATAAATATATATCTTTTATACATTTATTAATTGTTATTAGGTATTTTATTTATTGTTAATTCCTCTGTTAATGCTATTTTTTTAAGAAATCCTATTTATTTAGAATTATATTTATTTATTTTTATAATCACTCCAATCGTTTCAGAATTTGGAGGATAACCTTTTACTTATTTATTTATTGTTTACTAGAGTTCTTTTACTTACACTAAATTATAGATGGAGCTATAGCAGTCCATGGCAATTAATTAGATATGATTAACTAACTACATTTAATTTACACACGAAGCTGAAATAAATATATCCAAAGAATGTAATCGTTCCTTATATATGTGGTTAATTTCAAACAATTTTCTCCAAAATATAATTTTTCTTTCATTTTGTTTGCAAAGCAAATTAAATATTTAGAAGTATAATACCCTTATGTATGAAATTTATTTTTATTCTAAATGGAACATTTTATACATCTTTTACGTTTAAGATTTCGTTTTTAAAATGTAGGACAACATTTCATCTTTAAGTAAACTCTTAACATATGGTCCATCTGCACAATCTTTAAGTGATACTTTTCGTTCTTTAAAAGCCAACAATCATTTTATAAATATTTAAGTATTCCGGAAAAACCTTTTAAAATTCTCGAAAAATCCTGAATGTATTTTATACGACTGAAAGCGAGGGCATTTTAGCATTTTTACGTTTGTAAAGATTGCCTTCAATTTATGGTACTTTGTTGCGTAATTCGAATTGCGTTCTCTGACATGCAAAGCTCAAATCCTTTTAAAATGCATCGTGAGTTTTTGTGATTTTCGTTTTGCAATGTATTTATAAAGTGTAATATTCTATAGGGAACCCAAGCAGCACTAACGTTCAAGATTCGTGCAGTTTTTGTCATGTATAGCCAATTTTCGTTTACTTCTAGTTGCCGTTACGTAAACCTGACATATTTGGTATGAGCTGTGCTCTACTAGGGGAATATTAATGAAAAAATTCACCCAACAGTTTCCTAATAGTAAAACCTTTTTAAAAACAGATGTTTGGGGGGGGGTTACTTTGCATCCAGTTAATCCGTTAACCAGGTAAGGAAAGGAAAAATTTTAAAATGAAAGCGTTCTCTAGAAGTTTTTGTGTATAGAGCATTTTCAATCACATGACTCGGACCTAACTACGGCCTTAGCAACAGAACGTTACAGTTTTTTGCCCTACAGAAGGTTAACAGTTACAGAAAATGACTGACCGTGGAATTCTTCTATTGCAGCATTTGCAATCACGTGACCTCATCCGCCTTAGCAACATATACCTCGTTACCTAGCAAACGCCTTAGAAACAGTTAAGAGCCCTACGAAAGGTTAACAGTTAAAGGAAACAGGCAGGAAACACCTGAAAACACTTTATATTTACATGATCTTCCATTGTTCTATGCAATTCTAGACTAATAAAATAGGTTTTTTTTTTCTGAGAAATTCACTTCACAGTTTTGTATTAGTCTGTAAATTACCCAAATGTAAACCCAATGGACAATTGAAGCCAATTTTTAAAAAAATCTTAATGTATTCTGAATCGCTTAAATCCTCCAAGAAACATTTTAATACACTAATTTTTAAGTAATTTTTAACTAAAAAGAGCTTCGTTTTGGTCTAAGCTCAAACGGATTGTGACACGCGTGCCTTGTTTACAATCATTTCGCTTTGAAAGTCATTACGTTCTAGTTTTTTGGTTTCACTAGTTTTCACTGGGTGGGTGTTTCCATGGAAATGGTGGTTCTCGCATTTTCGAGAGGCACGCTTGTGACGACACATTGTTTCACGTTTTTCTGTAATAAAATATCTCAAAACTAATTAAGAAAATTTTAGGGAGAAAACCCGAGCATAATTTCGGAGTCAGGAGATAATTTTTAATAAGTTAAAACTTTTAATTTTCAGAAATGCTGCAATTCTCCATTATAACTTTCGAAACGCAGTGAAAAAGTATGTGAGTAAGAACTAATACTCTAGGAAAGAGAAATAAAAGACAGAAAATTATTCCGTAAAAAGAAAAAAAATCCAGATTGTAAACTATCGACACATCATCATTAAAAAATAATAGATGTGGTATCCATATTTGCTTTGGGATTCTAAAACCTAAGTTTCAAAAACCTGCTCTATAATAAGACGTCATTCCTGACCAATTTTTAGACTGTTGCTTAAAAGATGAGACTCAGTTCAAAATTTTATTTTTAGTACGTAAATTTTCCAGAATTCTAGTTTACTATATCCGAAATATTGACTAAAAATCACGTATTTAAAATGTCGAATGACATCAGACGTAAAATCCAGCAGCTCAGTCTCAAGAAAATAGAGATGGTATTCTTTCTAAAGTGAGAAGGAGAATAAAATTTCAAACGAAGCAAACCTTTGATTTGGATAGACTTCTAGAAACAGAGATGTTTCGAAAATTGACTTTTTGAACCAAAAGTCTCGTATTTTCTCTATAAATAGACTATCTCAGTATTTCAGGACTTTTTCGCATTACCTCGAGGAGGATACAATGTATAAAAGAAGCGACCAAAGGAGCCCCGTCGGTGTATTTTAGTGTTTTCTATTTTTGTTCTGCCTTTAAAATATTCCTTTCTAATGAGCCATTTGGCAATTTCAATACTTAATGATCATGAAGTATTACATGCATCCATATAAAAATTATATTTGCTATTAGATTTTAATTTAACCCGGGAGGATGCGCGCTACTTTCTGTTTCACGGGCACGCGCGCAGGGCCTCTCAGGCCCTGCACATCGTTTTCCGTTCTAAATGTTCGGTGAATCCTAAAATTTTATCACGGAAAGTTTAAACATATAAATTTAATCGTTCAAAGTGCATAATAACTCATTTTTAAGTTGACTGCTTTTTATTAATATAGGTATATTAGACTATTTTGAAAAGCACCAGCACTCAGGAGGAAGTGCCCGAGATTATCTTACACGGATAGATACACGGGATTTCAGCATTTTTGATTAAAAATTAGTGTTTTTATGAAGGTTTATTGAAGCGACAGGACCTCTCAGGCCCTGCGCGCGTCCTCGCGGGTTAAGTAGGACATTTTAATGTTCTAACCTTTTCAAACCTACACCTATCTCCATTAAATCCTATAAAATTTTCAGGCGAAAAGGACTGAAATAGTTCCACTGAATATTTTGAAATATTTGCTATTTTCCCTAATTATCTTCCCTTTCATCTTAATAAAATAAACTCGTAGAAAAAGAAAAGATTGGAAAAGGAGATGCAAAATAAACATTAATCATTAAATAAGAATTAGTAACAGAGCTTTATATGAAAAATACCTTTATGATTAATTTTATTTGGAGTTTTTCTGTTGAAATACATTTCACTGCAAATTAAAAGATATGTTCTACATTTTTGTTCTTGTAGTAATTGAAATTAAGCAAGTAGGGAGTTAATTAAGACATCTATATACTTTTAAAAACTAAAGGGTATTACTTTTAGTTAAACAACTAATCGAAGATTATTTTTGATTTTATTTGCTGTTTAGTGCAATGAAAAATTTCCCTAAGACTAAAATTTAGTTTACTTTATAAAGACAAATTTTTTTTGTTCTCCTGATTAGTTTTGAATATAAAAGTAGTTGCATCTAGTACTTCTTGAAGATTAAAAAAAAATATCTTTCATGTGGAAATATTTTTGTTGCTAGTATAAAGTAAATGAAATAGCGATATAGAATACGAAATCCAACTTTTAATTAAAGATGTTTTATGTAATCCCTTTAATTTAAAAACAATAAATTAAGAGCTTACATTAGTTTCGTATCAAGCATTAATTTGTGGTATCTTTTAATTTATTTTTTAGACTAAATATTTCGTCGTCGAAAGTATAATAATGATTAAAATTATTATCACTGTCTCTTTCATTACTTCCAATTTCACTACGAAAAAAAGCGAATAAAATATAAAACTACGCAAAATTGTTTTAATCGTAACCATCTTGTTGTTTACATTAAAGTTTAATAAAGTAAACACAAAATACCTTGGTTTATTCTTTAAGACTGTGGCGTTATACATTGAATTTTTAATACTGAAATGTAGTTTTTCATATTCTGGGAAGAATATGAAAGAATGGAAGAATATGATGAATTTCATATTCTTTAGATGATATTTCTGGATAGGGTCCGTTTAAATATTACCTAAGCAAGTTTTTGGTTATTTTTGCCTTGTCAGCAAAAATAAGCAAACCGCCAACCCCCCTCTCATAATTTAGTAAGAAAACTGCCGGACCCCCCCCCCCTTTCATCTACTATTTTTGTACAAAATCTGTAGTAATGCTTAGATTTCTGAAATTCATTGTTCTTCATGAACACTTAACCTATCGTTAAAACTTTCCTTGTGTAGAATGCTTAAAATTGTTTTCCTACTTTTTTTTGTGAAATTTATATTTGGTTGAATTTTGAAATTATTTATGCAAGAAACAAGAGATTTTTAAAAAAATGCAGTGTTTGTAACATCTTACGTAAGCATCACCCATACCCCCTTGTGAGGAAAAATAAGCAAATAGCAAACCCCCTCCCCCCTTTTATAGGTACTTACGTAATATTTGAACGGCCCCATAGTACACATTTTCAACACTTTTGAAACACATTTAGAACGCTATTACAACACACTAAAGTGCATATATGTTCTACCTGACAACAAATGCGTAGTAAAATTACACTAAGTAGGTAAAGTAAATGGCACTAAGTAAGTAAAGTAAATGACAATAAGTATAAGTAAAGTAAATGACAATAACTAAGTAACGTAAATGACAAGAAGTATGTAAAGTAAATGACAAGAAGTATGTAAAGTAAATGACAATAAGGCTGGGCGCGCACGAGTGACTAAAGTTACGTCGACCAGGATTACTAGTATCAAAAATATCACTAGAAAACAATGGATCTCTATGAAGAAATTCTTGGCAATCGGCCAAGTGTCACGTCGCCTAGTGCGCGCACTCTACCAATACTTGAACTTGTTTCAATAGCCAAGGCAACAATTTTGTCTTTGTCACCGTGACAAAAGTCGCTCGTGCGCGATCAGCCTAATTAAGTAAAGTAAATGACAATAAGTAACCAAAGTAAATGATAATAAATGTGTTAATAATGTGTTTATTTTTGTTTCATAGTCATTGTCTTTTCTCATTCACTCTAACGAAATTTAAAAAATACGCACATTCTGTAAGATTCCCCCGTAGCAATCTGAAGATACGCTACCCAGAAATTCCCTTCCAGAATTTCTCCCCGACGCAAACTTCACCATCTCCGTTGAAACACGACGCTGCATTTGCGATCTGCCCGAACTTTATCATTCCCTTTTAAACAAACCTGGTCCTTAATGTTGGATCCCCGTGTCTTTTGTGCCTGTGAGCCATCTAATCTATAAGCGTGACTCAGACGTCAACCTTACACATTAACTTGCATAACTTAAAACGCGCTTTCGGGAGAAACGGAGTGGAACTTATTACAAAGACGTTTTGTCATCAAGGGGGGGGGTGGCGTAGGAGATTTTTACGAGCGATGTTTCGCTTTTGGAGGGGGATGTGCCCTTTATTCTGGGGATGTTTCTATTTTGGAGTTTTGTGGAAATAGGCTTTTGAGCGGGATTCTGGGAAATGGAATTTGAGGTTTTTTATTCATACGAACGTATGTAGCCGAGGTATTCTTAGATAGAAATATGTTTCTGTGAGAAAATAGTTTGTACTGGATTGTTATAGGGGTAGGGAAAGTTTTGAAGAGTTTTGTGATAGAGGCGGAGATAATGACTCGGGTGATACCGTTTAACTGTGTGATAAGTTTGGGAGTTTTGTGCTAATATCCAATGCAGTTTAACGTAAAGAAACGTTAGAAAGAAGATGTTTAGAAAGGTTGAATTAACAAACAAAATTAAATATAGTACACTCGTATGATAAAACAATTAATAGAAGTATATTACAAAGAATTTGGGGTCTGTACGCACTCGGAGCTTTATTTTTCATTGTTAGGAATAGAAATACAAACTTTTGTAGGAGCTGTTATAGTAGCAAAGATCATACCAAACATGTCAAGTTTACGTAACTGCAACTAGAAGTAAACGAAATTTGGACGAATCTTGAACATTTGTGCAGCTTGGTGATACACCTATAGTTCAATCTGTTCTACTAAAAAGTATATTTCTATAGGTTTATAAGTAATTTTCTACTTAATAAATAATGAGCTATTTATTTCATATACAGGGTGTTTCAAAAGTCCGTTTCATGGCTTTTATTTGGAACCAAGACTTACAGCGCCCCTAGCGTGGAAATAAAAAAGTTTAAAAAATTAATTAAGAAACTAAAGGAGATAGAGCAAACATCTTAGTTCAATGATTCATGATTGAGATTTTTCTTCATTTAATTAAAAAAAATACACCACTACATAATAACTCTGAAAAACTTGCAAATTTGCGAACTTTTCCATTTTTGAGGCCTGGAAAGAGCTATTTTCACATGCTAATATCTCAACGAATATTCAAGATAAATTCATGATATTTTTTTTCAGTGAGTTACTAATTATAAAGTGGCAAGAATACTCACTGAAATGTTTGCTCTATCTCCTTTAGTTTCTTAATTATTTTTTTAACTTTTTTACTTCACCGCTAGGGACGCTGTAAGTCTTCTCAATGGATTCTCCAGGGTCACTTACCTAGGGGTAGACCTTACTTCCAGGACCCTAGGAGACGTTGGTTCCAAATAAAAGCCGTTAAATATAGTCTTATAAAAACGCTTTTTAAATAAATATAAGGAATTGAGCATGAAATCTCAAACTAACCATAAAAACAAATTGTAATAACTCATCTTCTCTAGCATCTAAAAATCTATTTTAAATAATTTCCATTATTACTCAGAAAGAAATTTATAGCAGTAGTATTAAAAGAACACCAGGGAGCAGCCCAACATCAGAATATCATAAAACTTATTTTTTTTCATTAGTTTTGCTTTGAGTAAATAAAAATGATTCTTTATGAAAGATCTTCCAATAAAATTATTCTAGGACCAATTTTTCCAAAGCGACAATGATTCTTCTTCTTATCTTAAACAAAACGAGATTTTTAATCTTTATAATTAGTATCTCTAATTCTTACTTTTAAAACGCGGAGAAATATTTTCTCAAATCTTTGTTTTTCAATTACCTTTAAAAAAATTTCAAATATGTTAGTTAAAATACCCAAATATTTAATGGTTTCCGTGCACTCAAACTTCCCACACTGAAAAATGCGTTTTCCAGTTTTTAGCTACAGCATTTGAAAAGTCGTTACAGGATAATAGTTTTAGTTGGGAACCTATCTTATCCGAATCGACCTTCTTTCTAGCCTGAAACCCTCTCTGTAAGAAACTCTCTGATGTGTCTCTGTTTTTTATTTTCATGTTTAGAGCATAGTTGAACCAAAATGAGAGTTTCTAGACCTTTAGGGAAAATGTTTGTTTTTACTAATCTTTTTGCATTCTCTGATTCATGTAAGTTTTGAAACCCAAACGCAATTTAAGAGTTTGAGAAAATTCCAGTAAGAAAAGAAAAGATAATATAATCCTGAATCGTTTTGAGATGAGACTCACACACATTTTTTTTCAGGAAATCTATTTAGCTTAAGTTTTGTTAGAGTGAATGACCAGTGCTTAAGGAAGACAACTTTTATTTTTATAAAGGTATCGCCTTCTTTTAATGAAAGTTCAAGCATTTTAGGTTTTTAAAATCCGTTGAATTCGTATCCTTAAAATAATAATCCAATTTTTATTTAAAATTATACTTAAGAAAAGTTTTTTTATAAATGAAATGAATTGTTATGAAGGGAAAATATATTCATTTGTAAACGGTTAAAAAAATATTACCCTGGCTTAAAATAAAAATATGAAAGGTTTAAATTGAAGAATGTAAATCTACTGAGGGAAGAGTAGTTATTGATATTCATAAAATATCTTTTTTGGAGCTAAGTAACAAAAATATATCAATATTGTGCAGCATAAATTAATTAGATTTTATTGAAAATACTTTTTCTTTTCATTTTATAGTTTTTATTGTTTGATTATTAAAATTTTTAGCATTTTTTATTATTGATTTTCCTTTACAATGGCATGGTCTTCTGTGAAATTTAATTTGTTCCATCTATGAAAGTCCCACAAGGAAATAATTCCGATGTCTTTGGTAATTAACTATTTAAAGTACTGTTCATCTATAGTCAGAAAAAGATTTACAACTTTCCAGTTTGGGCTTTACCCCAATTATCAGCCGTCAGACAGCTTAGATATTCCAATAAGTATTTGGTCTTTTGGAATATACTAATTGTACTTCATTAAAAGATCTCTAAGTATTATATTTATGCTCAAAAGGATGAATTCTTGATACTTGAAATTATCCTACGAGTTTATTGCATAATGTATCTCATCCTTCTAACAAGATGTTTGCCAAAGAGTCAAACCAGACGATTGGATTATGCAGATTTTCATACAAAGGGGAGAGTTTTAGGTGCAATATTTGAAAAGAATCAACTTAAGTGTATTACTTCATCGACTTCAGATAATTCTGCTGTTGTTCAATGAGAGTATTGTGTCATAAGAAAGCTGATAACATATGTAGATAGATAACGGTGTAGGATGTATAAATTAAATGTACTGAAACCATTTTGAAAATACGATATATTTAAGATAAAGTGATTAAACATTGAAAGAATACTTAGTACCAAACAACTGTATTTAGTAAGATTAATTTCATTATATTTAAAATTTATTTGAATTGAAATGCAATTTCAATTAACATGATGACTATTGACTATGATGACTTAACAAATTTATTTTGCCTTGTTCCCGTTGCAGCCTATGGTTAACTACTTTTTCAATTGTAAAATAAGCAATTAACACTTAAAATTGTTACTGTTGTTGTTGTTGTTGTTATTGTTATCGTTATTATCATTATCATTATTATTATAAAATTTCAAAAAAAAAATATTGTTTCATTACCAAATTGTATTGTATAATTTTGCATGTCACATTTTTTTAATGACATTTTACATCATAAAACCGACTTTAATTTCATTTTAACAAAAGAAAAACATTGGTCCCAAACATCTGGATAAGTAAAGCTATTTTTAATTCCCACTCACGACCTAAAGTTTTGAAAATTAAACTTTATAAAAAACTTTATAAAAAATGGCTGACTGTAGGAGGGGAGAAGAAAATATCTCTAATTGGTGAGTAAAAGCATCATTTTCTGATGATTAAGTAATCAACAATATTGAAAGGAGAAAATGGAGCTTGGGGGATAGGCGGGGATAGGTAATGATCACAATTTACCAGAACAATTCGATCTTTTAATTTGACAGAATAAATCACTAACAATATCCAGACTAGTATCTAGAAATTCAATTTTATCTTCTAAAGTTTTGAATCAGGCTCAGAATTTTCCACTCAGTATTTTTTGTCGAAAAATATTTAAGAAATTAATCATACTAATCATTCGGTGTGCATTTATCTAGTATATACTAGATAAATGCACACCGAATGGAATACTTTAAAGATTATTTCATTTCACCGAAGGATTATTTCATTACAGTTTATATTATCCCAAAATACTTTATAACATTTTTAACAATGAAGTAGTTTGATGACTAAAAAATATTTACACTTTTATACCAGACATTTTAGTGATTTAACACCTAATTCCTAACCAGCATTACTTTTTTAAACAAAGACTACATTGTGAAATATCGATTCCAGGATTTTTACAGTCAAATTGACTGTGAAATAAGCACATACCCCCTCTCAAAAAGTCAATACTAGCCCACAGGGGAATTACAGTTCTTAGCCATCGATTACATCTTGCACCTGGGCATTATATTCTGAATACGAATTCAAATACTCTCGGTAAGTAAGTAAGTCGAAGAAAACAAAACAGGACTTCCATTTATCACAAACGTGAAAGTCAAGCCTGATTACCGCCCGCACATATTGATTGGCCTCTATTGGTATTCATTACGCTAAAATAATTAAGAAAAACGACTGTTTTCCAGAGCAACTGTCCGCTTCTATATCGCAAAACTTTTCCGAGAGAGAGAGGCCGGCGAGAAACCAAAAACCTTGGTATTCCTGACGTCCGTAATCCGATAAGGGAACAAAGAAAAGGAAATCCACGGATGCGTTTGGGCCGTAGAGGTACGTAGATGAAGAAAGAGCTTTTGGTGCTGGAATTTCGTGGTTAAAATGGCCGGTGGTGGGAAGATAGTTCTAAAATGGGAAGTTCAATAGATGGGTGAATTTAGAAGTATCGCTCACGGTCTCGGATAAAATGTTTGGGGAAAAAAGAATCGACTATACTAGACAGCAACTTAAGTTGACCCTATGACGTCACTAACAAACAAAGTAGTTCCCATCGCGGTGTCTGAATTTTTAGTGAAATGAAGAACGTCAATTGAACAAAACATGATTATTTTATTAAACCCATGTATATATAGTGCTTTTCAATCACGATCTGCGTACCGAAACTCTCCCTAGCAACCCAACAGGCTTCGTGTTTACCGATTTCTCCTTCCGCATTTGTGACATATATGGGTTCAAGAAACGTTGCTGTCGAGTATAATAATTTCTACATGAGAGAAAATATTGCCGGCTGATTCAGAGAAAAGGAACTCCTCGTCTGTGGTTGCTTTTTTATTTGCGATGATTTTAAAAACACTGATGTGGTTTTGAAGGGCCAATTTGAATTTTTAAGTTTTTATAGCCGAAATGTCTTGAAAAAAAAAAGAGTTCTTCACATTATTTTTTGCGAATGGAAGATGCTAGAAGAAAATATTATTTAGTTGTTTAAAATATCTCCCAACATCAAAAATGTCTTTATTATTTCCTGAATAAGACACAAAAAAAATTATATCTCAATATCTTCAAAACTCACTAAGATAGTATAAAAATTTAAAAATTGGTGACTTAACCACTTTATAACACCCTTTTCGAGAGAAAAAAAACGGGTTTTCCACAAATTTAAGTTTTTTATGCGGTGATAGGAATAACTTCAAAATATTCATTTGTGACGACCCATAAAAATTTAAACACGCAAATCTCAGTGAGTCTTAAAGATATTGAGATTTTGATGTTATTCAGAAAATAATTAAGAAAATTTTGCTTATTGAAAATTTTAAACTACGGGGGCCGTATAAAAATTTATTTTCTGAATTTTTTTTAAGTAGACCCCCCCCCATGGAGTGGAAACTAGTCCCATCTAATTTATTTTTCCCCTCTTTTAATGAAAATTATCAATTGGAAGTATGCGCATAAGACACTCTATTTGAAACACGCTGTATATCAAAAGCTCCCTCTATACATACTACCCCTATGGTTTGTACAGTTATTCGATTACCCCTTCCGTAATCTTCGGCCAGGACAGCTCCTGACTACTAATTCCTTTGATCTTCGTTAGGGCCGCTTCTTCCAATTGGTTTTACGACGGCCCCTCCACCCTTCTACCCACGAAATTTTAAAAGGGGCTCTTTTGATCTGCGGGGTTTAGTTTTAATTCGTTCGCCGAGTTTTCTTAATGCCCCCTTCATTAAGTGAGGGCCCGGCAGCTGAAAGGATGATTTTAAGCATTCTGTTCCGCGAGGGGCATTCGTTTTGATGTTGGACTTGCCGTTTTGAATGCTAAGTTTGTGTTTTAGAAAGACATAGTTGCAATCAGTTTGAGATGGGAAATTTGATTTACGTTTATTTTGGATTGAGAGTGATCATGTCCTTTTAACTACTCTACCCGTCCGTTTTTTTTTAAACAATTTACTTAATTATTTATTTAATTATATATATTTATTCTCTCTTAACTCTATTTGTTCTGTTTATCCAAAGAAGCTAATATCTAAATTTTAAATTTCTTAAGTTATAAAAACTGCAATTATTTCGTGAAAATATAACAAGAAGATAAAGATTTTTGGATTTTTTTGGATTTTGGGTTTTCCTTTTTATGGTCTCGATTTTCATAGAAATATAAATGAATAAATTTTACCATCTTTTGTTATATTAGAATTATTTTGGTACATAAGTTAGATTTTAACATGCTCTTCTCAACACAAACCAACCTTTAACATTAAAAATTTTACACAACTTTGAATTTACCTTTCAAAGGGTTTAAAAAGGTTTGTTTTAATTTTGGTCACACTTCACATATTTCTTTTAACATACAAAAGCATCGATAGATTAGCTGTTTTATGGTAAACCACCATACAATGATAAACCGTGTATATTAATTAGTGTGCCCAAAAATGTATCATCTGACAAATCTTATCCTCTTCTCTAACTAATAATGCTAGTTTTGTCATTTTAGCAATCCCCATTTTCTTTGATTTTCTCTCATTTTTCAGTTTAAAATTAACTATAACTAAAACACTTTTATTATCAAGGGAGTAAAATTGGAAATGTTCAAATTTGTGGATAAGTATTTTTGATTGGTTTATTAGACTAATTTAATCCTCTTTTACCTTTAAAAATATCACCATATCAAACAATTTATTACAAAATGTTATTTGAGAAGTGATTCATTGTATTTTATTAAACTAAATTATTTTGAATATAAAATAATCTATTATTACGTTTTATAAATATTTATACTTTAATCGTTTTTATTTTAACGTCTCATGTTATTTTTCTAAACAATTTTAATGGATAGTTCATAGAATAGAGAATCCTTTAAATTCATAGAATCCTTTAGTTCATAGAAAATCCTTTAAATTTTAAGAACTACTTTTATTAGAGTCCTTATTTATGTTCTTGAAATTTGTCTTCCAAGAATATAATCTTCATTCAGTAAAAAAATAAATAAAAATGAAGTACACGGAATTCATTAAAATAAATATCGAAAGTAAATCTTATTTTTGGTGTGTAATTCTAATATCAAACTTGATTATAGATTACGTTCCCCATTCTTTAAATAATAATAAGGGAATTTCTTATTCGTTTTTGCAACGAAACTAATATTTTTAAGACTGTAATACTTCTCCTGCTAAAATACTTTCCTTTCAGAGAAATAAATTAGTTCCAAATTCAATACATCTTCAAAACCATTGTTGAGGAAACTTTCAAATAGAAAATGCTAATCTATATATTTTATACATAAAATTATTTTCTATGGTGATTACTTTTCGTTTATAGGTTTATAAACATGTAGGCTAATACGATATCTCCTAATTCAAAAACGAACGTCGAATATAAGATTACTTTGAAGTGTTTTACTGATGTTTTTTTTTAACTCAATTAACATTCTTATTTTAAACTTTTCTTTCCCATGTTTCTTATTTATCAATTTATAATGCGATATCTAGTACGTATATTTATGAATTTCATTGTCTGCATTGCTTAGAATTCTAATAAACAGTTGTTGGAATTAATTTAGAGATCGAAAAAAACACTTTTCCAGAAGAAAAACAGTGTTTCATATACCGATTCTTTGCCGTTTAAATAACCAATGACAAATAATAGTGATATGTATTACCATACAGTCTTCTTTAGAAAATATTTTGGTTTGGTTTAGTTTATTTATAAAGCTAACTATTTCAATCTAAATTAATTTCAAAACCCTTGAAAAATACCTTGAAATACATTAATTTGAAAAACTTGCTTCATGTAGTTTAAATTATATCATCGGCTTACAGTCGAAAGGCACTAAGTCACTTTTAGAAGATATTTTGAAAGCGGTGGAAGCTTGGCGCATCTCCAAAATCTCGTCAAACTGAAAAGCTAGTAACCTAGCATAGATTGTTGGTTTGTTTTAAACCAGAAAGAATTCATACAGTAAAAAGATTAAATGTTGGTTCGCGATTAATAATTTATTAAATTGAAATTATTTGATCATGTAATTGAGTTATTTAAGGGATTAAAAGATTTTATAATTCGATTTCTCAAAGATTTTATAATAATATTTTCTTTTTCATACACTATAACTAGAATGGCAACGGTAAAATTATCGCCAAATTTGGCATAACCTCGTACGGAGTAGATGAGCAAGAGTGACTTAGTGCCTTTCGACTGTAAGCCGACGATATGTTTTCTAAGCTTTTATAAAGTAAACGTTGTGTAAATAAGGTTGTAAGTTTAAATTATTACATTTATGTTGTACATAGCTTCAAATTTCTATTAATCGATGAAAACTATCAAACACACCAACACATATACTTTTAATTACATTTAGGCACGACTGACAGTATATATTTGAATATTAAATTTTTAAACCCCTTTGGATATAATGTCTTAAAACCCATTCATTCCCTTGTATCAATAAACTTAGCAAACCAACCATTATCGTAATACTCATGATTTTCACTAACGTCCTAAGACCCGTCATTATACTCTTAAACCACCTGATTGCCTTGGAAACACGAAAAGCGTTTAGGCGTCTCCACCCCCCTAATAATCCCTTTAATTAACGCTGCGCCGTTTGCGCGTTCGAATTTTATAAGCCGATCCCCATCAAAGGAAGGCTCGTGCAAACGATCGACGCTGATTGGTCGAAACGGGGTGGTGCTACAAAGGAAATGGGGTGCTTCTGTTCGGGTGGAAGTGGTCGTTCCTTGTTGGATGTCGTCCTGGGGTCCGATTGGTTGGATTTTGGGTTATGGGCACTCTGTAAATATTTGAGCTGCTCGGGATGAAAGTGGTGTAAGTCACAAAAATACGAAATTTGAGAAAAGCATGATGGATTTGGATTTCTTCTATGTTCTTTTACCTAGTGTGGTAATCGCCTAAGTCAAAAGCTCAATGAATGGCCCGTAAGAGCTGCCTATAAAAAGTGCCGTCTCCATAGGGATAACACAGGCGCCGTTAGAAAAAACCTTCAATTACTTATACTCTGTTCCACCCTAAGTTGGCACTGAAGAAAAGGTTACAGTGACCGAATTACAGCCAGGAAAACGGTTCCCAGCCAATCAGCCGGAATGGATTGCCCGTTCAACGCTGTCCTACCCGGCTTTACCCTACGCACTATATTCATTCGCTTCGGTTACAGGCTATTAACATATGATTAAATTTAGTTATATGACAAAAATATCAATCAACTATAATGTATGTTACATATTTACAAATGTGCCTGCGTATTCTTTATTTTAAATTACAATACAAGCTAGTACTATTTTTTCGGGTGGATGGATACAACCTCTGTCTTTCCCAACAGTGCCAACTTAGGGTGGAACAGAGTATAAAACTACGTTCAGTGGACTTATACCATTTTCATTCTTACCAGATCATTTAGGAAGTGTAGTCTGGACTGGACTTATACCATTTTCATTCTTACCAGATCATTTAGGAAGTGTAGTCTGGACTGGACGATGCACATTTGGGAGGAGGGCTTTATGCTCTATTTCAATGTAAACCACTACGTAGTTGTCTCAATAAGTATTTTTTAGAATAAAATTGTGACTGGATAACGAACTCGTCACCTTAATATCAAACACTACTATCTTCTTTTGGCAAACTTCGGGAATCCCTATCATTGGCGATCGAATCATCTGAATCGAACTTTATTTGATCATTTGGAGTTGAGTGCAACCCAATACTCAACATAAAAACACACTGCAAAAACTTTTAAAAAATAAACAAAGGAAAACACGATAATTGAATCTTGAGAACAACTAATCTGATACTTAGTATGAATTAGGCACAGTTCTACTGTAGGGTCAAGAAGGACTATTCGGAATGTCTGTGACTACCGGACTCAGGTCATGCCTGGAGAGTGGCTACATACAGGGAAAACAAAAATAATTAAATATGAAAATTTAATAAACTACTATTACTGCATAAAATCACTTTCCTATTTATTATTTTTTTAATGATGTGTAATAATGTTTCTCAATAATGATGTCTGTGAGAAGTGTAAATATTGCATACATTGTCGATTTTATTTTTAGCATTATAATTCATAGGTATTCAACATATTCAACCAATAATACAACCTTTTTAAAAGTAACCAACCTTTCATTCCCTTGGCAAATTTAACTTTAAAGTTGAGTGAATGTGTTTTTACTTTTAGTATCATGTAATTTAATTCTTTAATTACTATGTTACTATCTATGTTTACTATCTTTGTTTACAAAGAAATAATCCTTCTATACTCGACAGCAACGTTTCCTGCCCCAATGACGTCCCTACGTGGAAGCAGAATCTGCGTAAACAGAAAGCCTGTTGGGTTGCTAAGAGGAGTTTCGGTACGCAAAATCGTGATAAAAAGACGTTGTATATACATGAGTTAAACGAAATAATCATATTTTTAAATTGACGTTCTTCATTTCACTCAAAATTCAGACACCGCGGAAAATCAGGAAACGTTGCAGTCCAGTATACACCTCCCTTTAAAAATATGAATTGAATTACTTTGGATCATGTATGCATAATTAGTTGGGGATATATTTTAAATTTTCTACTCGAATCAATAAGTTAACATTACGAGAATTCTAACAAATATTGCATAAGTTTAACTCATACCAGATTGTAGTGTAGAAATTCCATTTCCCAAAATATAAATATATAAGTATTACTTTTAGAGCTTAGGTGACTACTTAGAATTCCTATTTAAGCTGCTAAAAGGTACTTTTAAAAGTAGTTATATTTTAAGTAGAAAAGATAGGTAATATTATCAATATATTATATATGAACTAAAATAACTATATTTATTCCGTTCAAATGACCCTATTTAACCAAAAAAGTTTCTGCTGCTTTCATTTTAAAATGCGTTTCATAACTTTTAATAGTAAATGGAATAAAACATCTAACCGTACACTTTCCCTATGAAAAGGAGAAATAAAATTTTTGCAATTTTCTTAAACAAGTTACTCTCTAACTTTGATACATCAAAAGAAAGAACTAATTATAAAAACTGAAATGAAATTAACATCAAATAATTATTTCCAAACTAAACAAGAACCCCGCATCTTTCCTATAATAAAAATGGGAGATAACAGGAAAAAAAATGCTACTATTTCTTATTTTCGATTTACCTCCATACACATATAATAGGTTCTGAATAATTAAAATAACCAACAAAGCGTAAATCAAATCTCCTCATAACTATCCGAGCGCTCGTAAAAATCGCAATTTACCGTATATCATCGAAAACGAAATTTAAAAAAAAAATCCGATTTAATAATAAGACTTCTTCATGGGAAAATCACTCGAATTTAATAAGATCGAGTTCACGCTTCGATTCTTCTACAGAGAATCTTTAAATGCAAGAAATTGAATCGAAAGTTGAATCGAAGCGTGGAAAAGAGGATTAATCATCACTGCGCAATTAAAGTCATTTAACTAAAAAAAATAACAGGGGGACCGACTTTGTGAGATAGATTGTTTTGGTTTTACTAGATAGTAGCACTAGAGGTAAAAAAACGTAATGGACTCTAACCGCCTATCTGGTTCGAGACTTCACGGAACCAACACGTGACCTACAACTGAGCTTGCGATTGGTTACCACAGATACTACACTAGTAGATCTACTAGTGTAGTATCTGTGGTAACCAATCGCAAGCTCAGTAGGTCACGTGTTGGTTCCGTGTGACGTCAGACGGTTAGAGTCCATTGCTTGGAACCTTCAGAGAAGAAAAAAAAAACCCGGCAATTCTTCCTACCGTGTACTTTTAATTGTTACCATTTCCAAGAGTAATTACCTTAGCTATGAATTTAAAACTGCTTTCTAATTTAGCTTTTTGAGGCCGCCCGCCTAATATGAAATGCTACTCTCCCGATGAAAATGACTTTTTTAATGAGTTTTAAGATGATATTTTGGATTTAATGCGATGTAATGAGAGTTTTTTTTGCCGGGAGGTTTCTTTTCCCCTCTTTTGATGCAGTTTTTTTTCTGTCTTTTGTGCATAAACTTTAAACCATCAACTATTTTTCCTGGGTAGATAGGAGGAGAGGAAAAACTGAGGGCGTTTTTTAGTGCTTTTTGTTTGGCGGTTATTTGAATCGCAATTTCCGCGGCCGGCAGATTTCTATTTATATTGCATTTTAAATGAAGCGCCGCCAGATTAGGCCGCGCGTAGATGAGCTTTCCTGCAGAGTAGCCTCTATATTTTTTTTCCTCCGGCGTTTAATGAAATTCTGTCTCTCTGCATCAAAGTTAGATGAGCTGAGAAGATTCCGCGCATTTTCATAATTCCTTAAACTTTTCTTTGTTTGCCGTGTTGGCATATTCTGTTTTTCCTAGTCCTGGAAATTATTAGCTGTTTTAAATAATGTCTAGCTTCAATTAACCTTTACGGAAAATAACTTTTAAAAAAAGCTACATTTTTCTTTACACGGCTTTCGAGGCTTTCAGTTGCTAATAATGTATTCATAGATTTTTACAGGACAAAAAGATAATGACATTAGCGTCACATATGACTAATTAAATAATTGGCATTCATAATTAACATTATTTAACGTTGACGTGCAAAAAATAACGCGTTGCAATTTTCCACATAACTTAATAATTCTTCAAGCATAAAATTGTATGTAAAACTAATTTCTTATGGAATAAGCAAAAAAAAATAGAAATGTTCTAATTATATGTTGTGCATTTGTTCCATCTGCACCTTACAATTCACAGACAATGGCCAATGTCATTTTTAATTAAGTAATAAGCGCATTGGCTAATTTATTCAGTAAAGACCATACTACAGAGTAAATCTATATCAATCAAAGCGTCATTTTTTTTGGGTACTATGTAAGTACAATATACTATAAGAGCTTTTATATAGACAGTGGATGTAATTTTGTGTAGAATATTTAGAGAGAAAAATAATTTTTCGTTAAAAAAATGGAAATTTCCAAGGAAATTAAAATTCTTGAACTCGTATTTTTTTTTTCAAAATTTTAGATTGCTAATTGTATTTAGATCATTTCTAAATGAAAACATATATAATTTATCTATTTTGATGTTTTTGTAAGGTTTTGAGGGGAGTTTTTTCATATAGCTAATTATTAATTTTAAAAATTGAAATTTCAAATTTATTTAAAACCAAATGCAGTATTGGGTTTCAGCTCTCAAAAATAACCTTTAAACATGTATCAATTTAAAAGGCAATAAGTTAGCTTGAAACAAGAAAAAAATAAACATGATTAATTTAATTAATTAAATTTTAATAAATTAATTAACATTCAATTAAATTTACTATGAAAGGACTCAAGAATATGAAACTATTCTTTTAAAAATATGAATATTGAAAACTTGAACCTCAGTTCAAAATTATATTCTGAGCACAGCTTTATACATTTAGCATACTGGGTAAAAATAACTATCTCTTCTTCACCGCATATACATTGAATCAAATATTCATGTTATGACTGCTGATAAATGGATAACAATTGTATACGTTTATCTTCAGTATACAGTACTCCAAAAACATGTATATTGTTTCAGGATTAAACCTCATACCCATTTGCATTCTGAAAGAGGGATGTTAGTGACAAGCGATAAATTCTGAAAGATTATTTGGAAAGGAAAGCAGTGAATGAAATTGAATAAATCTGAATTTTTTGGGATCATTTTTTGCCGATTTTATCGCATTTAGGTTATTCTGTGTTTTTTTGCTCTTTTTACACACTTCAAAGTTAAGGGGGGAGTTTTAAATGAAGCTACATCTCGGAGGGAGGTAACTTGAAGTTTTTATCTGAATTATGTTAAGAATTATGTTATGAAGCTGAATTATGTTATGTGAATAGGGATGTCACCATTCAATGGATTCGATTCGATCCGGGAATCGATTTCTTCGATTCTTGTATTCGATTCGGGAATCGATTTCGTCTCAAAATTTGACGTCCATAGTTAACTGACTGTTGTGATCCAGTTTAGCCTTGGCCTAGTAGGGATGTCACGATTATTCCGATTCGATCCCGAAATCGATTCCTGAGGGGTTCAATTCCATCGTTTCTTGTATTCGATTCTGTGCCTTCGATTCTAACATGGGATCGATTCCGAAATCGATTCCGTCACAAAATTTGACGTCCCTAGGCCTAGAAATTGTTTTTAATGGATATGCTATCCATATATTTTATTTTGAAATGACAGAGAAATAACTGGCATTAGTAACGAAAATGACCTTAATGATGAATGATCCAAAAATTATACACAGATACAAAACCGAAAGCGTATTGTAAAATAAAATACGTATACAAAAACGTATACAAATTCACAAAAACCTATTGCTTTTTGTGTATAAATGTATAAATTAATCATGTAGTATTAGTATTATTATATGTTACGTTTTTAACCATATAAAATCATTAATTTATATCTTGTGCACTATTTTTTATTTATTTATTTCTCATTTTGTGCTATCGAGTAAACGTCCGCACGCCCTTTAGAGTGTTTTCAGGTGACGTCACAACCTTACAAATTTTGAAACAAAAAATACTAATTACATCAAATAATAGCTTTACACTAAACTTCAAAAACATCCACTATAAATCCAGTATTTAACATACGTCAACTCAACTAATACAAACTTTATCCCTTAATACAAAGAGACGTTTATCCTCAGAGATACACTAGGAGGGAACTTAAGCAGCGTCCTAAAAGCTAAATCGATTAAATGTTAGAAAACTTTAGAGAAAGGTTGGCTAAAACCCCACGTAAAGAAGTGGCTACTTTTACTTGTTTTCAAGTTTGCGGTTCGGGAAAAAATTTAATATATTTTTTCATCAAACTTCTTGAGCTAATTTTACCCTTGTGTAGGTAGAAGGCAGCTGAGCGTGTAAGCGTATTATCTTGCAACAGCTGCCCGCTTTTATTAAAACTAAAGAGTACGAGGGCCATATTGAGAGCGAAGAAGTCAGATCTTTGTTTTTTGACGATATCAGAAAGTTATTAATAAAAATCTTGTCTCACGGATCAATTATTGGATCTTGCATGAAATACACTAGTTGGAGGGAAATAAATAACTTTTTTTTCGGAGAAAAAGGTGAAAATTTGAGTCAAAATAGCTTTAAAGTAAAATAAAATTATTTTTTTCTAAACTCGGATACATTTAAGATTTTTTAAATCATAATTTACTTTGTAAGAAAATTTATTAAAATTGTAATTTGAAATAAATAAAGACATACGTCATTAAAGAAATTAATACATAATGTCGACCTTAAATACAAGTTAAACTACGTAGTAATAATATGTATAAAGATTCAAAAATCCAAAGCAAAGTTTTTGTAAGCATTAAATTTGTTTGGAAACATAATTTCAGTACCAAATTTAATGCTCTTAACGAATACGGATCCCGTATTTAGACTATCTTATACTCGTTTTATTTAGGAGTTATACCTAAAATAATAAATTCCTGTTTTGGGTGGGATTAAATTAATTGTTAAAAGAAATAAATAATATAATTTAAGCAATAAATAAAAGAAATGTATTAATTAAAAAATGAATTTTATTAAAATATGTTTCTATTAAAAACAAATGTTTACTAAAGAAGGTTTTTAAAAATTTTCCAAATTTTAGTTTCTTATTTGGGTTGACTTTGCAGTTTCACCCCTTCTCTACATGTAATCCAAGTTAGTGAGCTTAAGAACCTGAATGTATGTATTTGCATAACATACAGAAGCGTTGGCTTTTTTGAAAAGTAAAATAAAAAATCCAAAGAAATTAAGATTTTTAAAAGAATTCCTAATATGCGTTGAAACATTAATGAATAAATAAGCTGAAGAATTAACGTTTCCACTTTTTCTTAGATAAAATAATAATATAAATTAAAATATGAATAGCATGAGGAAATGAGAAACTTCGTATCTCGGCTACTTCCATTTTTCATGATGGCAGCAAGGTAGTAACTGTAACGTATTTGCACTAAGACCAAAACAGTTTTCTATATTTCCTATAAAATTTACGATTCGGACTCTGACCTCCTGCTTAAGTTACATATTCAAATTTCACTCATTCCCAAAACATTCGAAAGTAATTAAAACCATTAAGAACTTTTCGGCACTAAAGCAACATTTTACTCCCATTATAAGGACTTTTAAAATCCTCTCGCACATTTTGAATTTATGAAATTATCGGCTACTTAAGGAACGAAAGGGGGTGTAAGAAGCCCCATTCGAACAGCGCGTAGGCTATTACTATTATGCACCTTTCAGTGGCAGGCGGGCGTCGCTTTCAAGAATAACAAAGGGGGTCTTCCAGCCCAAAAGGGAACAATTTGCATCCGAATAGGGTTTTAATTTGGTTTTATCACCTGTGTCAGGTTCTCGTAAGAGGACAAAGCGTTTTGTCGCTGGATATGGATTTTCGAGAAATGAGGGTATTTTGAAAAGTTAATTGAGTGAAAATAAGGTTTCTTCTTTTTATGGCATGTTATAGTTTTGGGAAGCATACGCGCTTAATTAGGTACGCCTCAAAATGCAAAATTTGCATTGATAAAGTATAATTGGTATATTAGAAGCATAAGAAATAAGATATTTTTCAAGAATAGAATGATTTTAAACATGGAGAGGTTTCTTTAATATAAAAATGATCATGTAAGGTTATGAGAAATATGAATTAAGGAACTTTTTTCCCCTGTCCCGGAGTATTGCAATAAAAATATCTTTCAGATTTTATTGAAAAGTTTACGATTTTCAGAACAGTTTGACAAACAATTTTTATGAGTAACATAATATTATGAATAAAATTGCATTTTAAAATGAAACATCCAATTAACTTTTAAAATTAACATATTAAATTTTAGTTTTACGTATTATAGAAATCCCTTATTATCATTTATATTATCACTTATATCACGATTATTATTAGTTACTTCTATAATAAGCATGGCCACCTAGACTCATAAGGCCAGAGAAGTTCAAAATCGTGGTGTGAAATAGTAGGCAAGACGTCCTTTTTCATAGCTTTTTGGACAACAGCGCAACTACAGTCTAAAATCTTGTATTGAAATAAATTTTTTTTATCATTTTTGTTACACATTTAAATGAGGTTTTCAACGTAAAATCCTGCTACATCAAAGTGTTACCTAAGTGATGCATGTATAAAATGGTCACGAAAAAAAGTTTAACCATCAAAATATAATTAAATTAAAAACAATGTCTATGCACTGATTAATCTTGTGCTTAGGTAAAAGCCTTACTTAATTATATGTAATTAATTGAGAAATTCCATTAAAGATCATTAAAAAATTCTATGTTGCAGCCTTTTCGCTGAAAAGCCATTTTAATATGGCGAGTGACATAAAAAAATTAATTTCCAAAATGAAATTATCCAAAGAATTTAAAGGTTTCTTTTTGAAAAACTGGAGGAAACTTCGGCGTTTCCTCAGAGATTCAGATGCTGATAACCAATGTCATAATAGATTATTTTCAATGGTGAATATAGGGAACGTGATAAAAACTTCCCCAAAGGAAGGATTTTAATTATGTGTGCGAATTCCATATCTAATCAAGCCATTCACCGAGAATAATTAAGTCAATGAAGATTTTTAACAAGTTTTCAATTATTACATAAACGTGGTTTTTGAAAGAAAGTTCAACAATAAAAAGGAACAAATTCAATTATAAAACTTGGGGAAAATTTAAAGCATGCATTAAGAGAGATTGAAGTAACAAAGGAATTTATTAAAATTTTACTACCTATTACGTTAAGTTTAGGTACTACTTTTATAGTTCAGTCTGTTTTCATTAGAATGTCTGATAAAATATGTAAGATCCTATTCAATATGTATGTTTTGATGTAAATCTTGACATAAATTGATTTTTCTCAATAATAATAATGTCATCATTATGTTTATGATGATGTAGCGTGATTTTTTATGTCATGTAAGTTAAATATAATTTAGTAAAAGTTTTTATGTAAATTATATGATAAGATAAACTGAGATTATGCTGTTTTCCAAAACATTTAAAAATGTGTCCTTTATTTTGAAAATAAATTCATAAATTTGTAATATTACATAAAATTTAGTTTTTGTACTAATGTGTGCGTTGATACCATCAAGATAAACGTTTTAAATATAAATTCTTATGTAATTTTGTTATATTTTTTTAGGAATAAGGATCTTTAATTATGCTAGAAATCTGAAATTAATGCTTCATTTATCATAACACTTAACCTATAACATCACTTCATAAGATTTATTTAACAGCATCAAAGTCTCTCTGGTCATTAAAAAATCCAACCCTTATACCAAAATTCATTATAAAAGAAGTTAAGTGCATTTCGTAACTTCCACAAAATTTCCACTTTAGCCGAAAGATATCTATCTAAAATGTGTTTTATGAGGTAACGCTAATTAACGAAGCTCTTAAGCGTACATCGCTGGGAGAAAACAATTTAAAATTTTCTCCCTTCTAGAAAAAAAAACAACCCCGGAAACCCACTTTCCTCTTAAGCCTAACATTTTTCAAAAAAGGGAGATAATTAATAACACAAGAATTTAAAATGGCGTTATTTTTACTTTTGGGGGATATTAATCTTTCGAACTAACAGCAATTTCTAAATAAAAATAAAAAATAATAACATCGAATCCACTCCAATAAATAATTCAAGCCATCTATTTCCTTAGCCATCTCGTTATAATTTTCTTATCATATATCCTAGAGCGGAAAAATCTTTAATTTCCGCCCAAAAACGACGAAGAGAAATAACAGCTCCAATTTATGGCAGAAGCAACTTCTCGAAAGTGAATAAAAATTTCAGCCGAACCTTCAATATCAAATCCTTTATTCCGATGTATGGATGAGGCTTATTAGAGTAATTACGTGGTCTTATATTCTAATGCCGACATAACAAATTCCTGCTCCTGGTAATGGTGGGATGTTACCTGAGGATTCCTTCAATTACTAAGTTTATCTGAGGGGCCGTTTTGCCAATTAGCAAATGAGAATGCCCATCCAGGTCCGGTTGCTGGCTTGCTTGTTAAAGAGTTGGAATTCCTTCTCTACATTACCATGGCTGGAGGAGTAAGCCCTCGAACCATAATATAATATCGAGGGATTTAGAAAAAAAAATTAATGTTATTCTGTGGTGCAATATCCTGTTTGATCCATCCATTTTTATTAAACAGTAAATTTGAGGCAATGAAGGCGCTTGCAGCCACAAAAGGCTAACTATAAACTCCAGTGTGTAACTGTCATAGTTAGCTCGTTGCTGCCGCAAGCATTTCAATTATCTTTTAATGTGGATACCTTAATAGCCTGTATTTTAGCTTAAGCCTTTTAGCTTTTACGGTGTTGTACTGGTATTTGGTTACGTGCTGCATTGCATTACATTTATAATCCATTAGGAGCGTTTGGCAGGAAAACATGTTTACTGGGACATTTCCTTCTTTACTGCATTTAATAGAATAGTAGATGAAATTCAAAGTTTAATAATAGCATGATCACTGAGAATAAGGCACGTGCCAGTAAAGATAAGGAATTATTTTCTAAATGATATGCAGGGTGGCTCAATAAGTTCACCCTAACTCTGCCGAGTCAGATTTTTGTGTGCTGAGTACAATAAAAATGTCCAAAGAACTATACACCCGGTCGCCCAATAGTTCTCGAGAAAATCGCGGCAGAAAGGGTATGACGTCACATCCGTTTATCCTAAAAATAATTATGGAAAACGTGAACATGGCTATTTGGATATATTTGCTCACTAAGATGTTAAAAATATCAACCGCACATGCATGCGTGCATCGTGGAATGAAATAATTAAGTTCATATACGATAACACGTCATACTTAAAAAAAATTCGTCGTAGAGATATGATGGTTCTTTGGACATTTTTATGTACATATTTCATGCAAATAACCTTTATGCGCAGAGTTTGGGTTGACTTATTGAAGCATCCTGTATACTGAACAAGAACATACAAAATGCCAGAAACATGTTTCCCGGAAAACTAACTTCAATAAAAATCGGGGTAAGATTACATTGTTTCTGAGAATCAGTGAAATCAAATGAATCATTCTTTATCGCTTTCTATCCAGCCATAAATTAGTAAATAATATAGAGCACATTTTATAAATAACTTTTCCCATCCTCTTAGAAACTAGAAAACCAATTGAAACCGGGAATGGAATAAATATTGAGCGATTCTTTCCTGTTGCAAGTTTTTCATTAGGAGTGCCAGCTCTAGCTCTCTACCAGATATTTCTGAGAAGCAAGTCAAGCTCGCTTTAAAGTTTCAGATAAGGATCAAAATTAACTATTTTTACATTTTTTAATGATACTGAAGGCACATTTCTAAGATTTTCACCTTTTCAAACGTCTTTTATCCGTTCTGAAGGATATTTAATATGCATTTCTATCATTTAAAAGCTTTTGAAAGAAATCAGATCCAAATCCGGAATCACTTCGAATTTCAAAGGGATGAAAGCACTCATAGTTTCTCAAAACGAAAAATTATTCATCGGTTTATATGAAACTCCCATTAAACTACTTTAAAATATACTCAAAAATATTATAAGCTCTTTCAGTGTTCAACTGCACACAAAAGAAAACATCCATTAAATAAGCTTAATAAATTTATCGGAATTTATACCGCCTGTTTTACGATCCGAAATGGATAGAGGGGTGTCATAAAAAAACCCTTTGTTTTTGTCCCGAGCTTTGTTTCGGCAATCGTAAAGATAAGGGGAACGGGAGAGAACTAAAGCTCGGGAGGGTATTCGGGCTTTTAAACCAATAAAAAGAGATTCCAGAAAGCTAATTCGTGCGCCCTTTACTCCTAAAGCGCAAACAACGTTTTTTTTTTGTTCAAAAATCGCAAAAAGTTCGGTTTACGATATTTTGTTCTCCTTTGATATCCCGTATTACGCGAATTCAGGAGCTTATATTGAAATATTTTTGTTCGCAGAGCCATGTCGAGGATTAAAACGTTATTGCGATGATTTTTTTTTTATTGTCGTTTCATATCTAATAAAATCGTGTTTAAAAGGGTGGGAAAGTTTTTGGAAGGTGCTTATTCTGTGCGTGGTAGCTTATTCTATAAAGCGCAGTTTGGTTGGAAGCCTACCATGAATTCACACTCTGTACCTTAATTTTATGGTGGGATTAAAAAAGTAAAGATGTAGCCTAAACCTAAAGCTATTTCAATTCAAAAGATATAAATACCTGCTGCCACACTGAAATGAAAGTTATTTTTTAGTATATCCAGTAAAAGGAATTGCATATTGAGAATTGTTTGTGAAAAAATACGCATTTTGAATTAATCTATCCATCAAAAATATCCCGAAAGTGTAAAAACACTTTACCCAAAAGAATTGAGTCCAACTTGAAATTATGAGTTCAACAAACGAATTTTCTTCGGTAATTTTTTCTGAAATTAGGCTTAAATCCAGCTGCTAATTAGCAACAGTTAAAAGCCCTACAAAAGGTTAACAGTTACAGAAAATAACTGGTTGCGCAATTCTTCTATTGGAGCATTTGCAATCACGTGACCACACACCTAAAAACCACCATAAAAACAGATACCTCGTCACCTAGCAACCGCCTTAGGAACAGTTAAAAGCTCTGCCAAAGATGTTAAAAGAAAATAACTGGTCGTGACGTCAACTGAAAACACTCTATTATTATTTTGCTACTAGGGTACTTTAAAATTTAAAGTATAAAAAATGAATGCATTTTTATTGAACAAAAAATTAGTTGAGACAATACGGGATAATGAACGGTGTTGCAAGAAAAAAAAAACACTCGAATCCCACCAAAATGCCTATTTGATTACCACTTCATCCATAGAAGCGCGTTCTATGACCAATTAAGTTTTCCCTCTAGTGTAAAATTCAAGAAATTTAGTTACGTCACATTGCGCTTAAGGGACAATCTATCAAATACCCCCTCACAAATTAAGCATCCCCTCTTCCTCCCAAAAATCTGCATTTAATGCTGTTGCCCTCCCATACAGCACACGACCTAATCACTCCTTTCTAAGAACAAGACTTTTTCCTCGGCGGCAAGATTAATGGCAACGCCGTTATTACCCCCATGAAAGAATACTTAAGCCGGCGCTGAACCGGGATCACCGGCTGACATGTCTTCTCCCCAGGCGGCGCTATCTGCTCTGTGTCGAGTGTCACGGATACTTACGCTCAGACGGCCATGGATGGGAAATTCCATAGAGGGTCCGTCCGTACGAGAAAATTCAGGGTCCGAAGGCAACTTTAGAGGGAAAAAAAATCAAAAACGTGTATCAACCGTATAAGAGTGAGGAAATATTTTATTTGAAACACATTTGGACAACTCTAAAACGAATTTGAGGTTTCATTATAGCATAGGGTGCCACTTGTTTTTTGTTTGTTATACTGGATAGTGGATTATAATGGCAATAATAGTGGCACCCTGTTGTACAGTAGCACCGAATTTGATTGTGTAGGATTGTAAATGAACCATGTGAGGTTCACCTCTCTGAGTGGAATATATAAGATGTGACCTTTAGAGCACTCATTTTGTTCAAATGACGTTTATGTGGTTGGTACGTTTTGGTACTTGGTTGACACGCTTTTTTGAAGTTGCATTTAGCCATGACCAACTAAACCACTAAAGGTCGAAATTGTAACACGTGATAAAACTTCTTGTGACAATAGTTTTATCGCTATTTGACAACTCAACTTCACTCTGAATTAAATTAATTTATTACAACTTGACAACAACTTAATTAAAAATACACCCTGCTAATATTATCTGAAATACTTCTAATCAAAATTAACGTCAGGAGGACTTCTATCACAAGTCACAATTTCAAGCTTCACTAGCCGTATGAGTCTAGTTGGCCATGGTTGAGCCATAATACAAAGCCATAACATCTCGGTCTGACGCAATAAGGTTTTACCTCCACTGTGATGTTATACCTATGGTAGGAAAGTTCTTTTTTAACACGTAAACCAGTACTATTTAACCTCCTCGGGGTTAATAACTCAGGAGTAATAAAAGAGTTCTTCAAACAAAGTTCTACATCCAAATATTTTTCTTATTACCTCATTCTTTTGCTCTTTCTTCGAGTTCATATAATTTAAGCCTAACTCGCAGACATTTTTCGTAAACAGTGAAAATCTTCTGCATAATTTAATCTTATTATTTCAGATGGCTTAGGAGCATCCTTAAAAACAAAAATGATAAAAATAAAAAAGTTATAACAATTTAAGAACAAAATCTTGACAATTACATATTTATCTACCCATTAAGTTCTTTTATCACAATTTGGTTTTATAGCTTTTATAATCAAGGTTTTAGTTTATCTGATACAGTGATTTTTATCTTTCTATATGGACCTTTTTATATCTTTCTAAATGAAGCGTTCAATGTCAAAAGACTTTTTTTGACACATGCTTATGTAGTCGTTTTAGGGTTGCTTATATTTTCTCCCTACGTATTATTTCTCTATGGGAGACTGTCCATAGTGGTGACAGTAACTGTTATTAATAACGCTCTGATGACTCTCTAGGATACATAGTGAGACACTGGGCCGGAATGTTCTTTTGTATGCGACTTTTTTGCTTTACTTATGGGGGAAATTTTGTTTGAGGAACGTTTTTTTTTTTTTTAGTTTACCATCAAATATCAAGATACATAGTATGTCTTAAGGAACATTTATCTATTTATTTGGAGTGTTCTGATCCCCATGTGCTATTTCATGAGCCTTTTAATTATGGAAACATTAAATAATGAAATAAAGGCTTTTCAATCCATGTTTTCTCTTTGATGTAGTTTTATTTACATTTTCTTAATAATAATAAAAAGAAGAAGAAGAAAGGAAAAATCTTAAATCATAATTTGTATTTCTGTATTATTACAATTCGTATTTTCCAAGTAAACGTACTACTTCTAATCGTTATTTTAAGTTTCATTTCAGCGTACTCTGGGTTTCTCGGGTTGTTTCATAACCTCTGTTCATTCCTTTGAAAGGAAATTAAATCTTGAAGCTCTATTTAAGTAGAACGCATGCTATTTTTAACGTACAATGACTGTTTACTGGAAATGAATACTTTTAGTATTGGCGCAAACTCTATTCACCAAGCATCCCTAGAAAGGGATACAATGTTTGCCGTTGTAGAAACTTTAAAACGCGTATAAAATAATATCCCATGATCAGAAAACTTGTACATAAACAAGTTTTCTTAGAAATTCACTATAATATTTCCCCATTGGCGCGGTTTTATTTAATTGGCGAGAATGTATATCGCTACTTTCAAGCCTCTTGAATAGTTGTCAAAATCATGGAAAAAATCCTCTAAACCAGAGGTTCTCTAAATCTGCTTAGTGGAGATTTTAAAGTAATATAATGGGTAGGGGTACTCAACCGCAAAATTTTAGGAATTCTTCCATAAAACGGACTTTTAACGCATTTTGAAACAATTTTTTGAAAATAACTAGAATAAATAACTTCAGAAAAGTTTTCTAAAACCCGAAAACGTTATAGGACCTCAATGATAAGGGAACCAGACAAGTTTTAAAAGCTAGTATCTAATAAAGCTTAATCTAATTTAGTTAGTAACCGAGACTATTCTAATTTTCTACGTTTCAGGCACCTTAAAAGAGATTTGGCCCACATGAACTCATAAACTTAAGATTTTTTTTCAAAATCATTGATGAAACCTAAAAAAATAATTATGCTCTCAGAAAACTAAGTTAAGAGGAGAGGAACGGGAGCATTTTGAGACCTCATTGGTCTCAATTATTTTCCCAAATGTTTCAATAGAGTGTTTTCAGGTGACCTCACAACCGGTTATTTTCTTTTAACTGTGCACCTTCTGTAGTGCTTTTAACTGTAGCTAAGACCGTTGTTTATCTGTTACTAAGGCGGTTTTTAAGTATGGGATCACGTGATTGCAAATGCTCCAATAGAAGAATTCCACGGCTAGTCATTTTCTGTAACTGTTAACCTCTGTAGGGCAAAAAACTGTAACCTCTTCTGTTGCTAAGGCCGTTGTTAGGTCCGAGTCATGTGATTGAAAATGCTCTATATCTTCGCGTGCCACTGATTTTACTCAGCCGGGTTGGCCATCCCTGCTCTAAAAAGGATCATTCTCTCTTTTCCCCATACATCTCGTCACGAAATCCCCCTAACTTTCATCAGACCCGATCAGGGATTTTCTAGCCCTCGTGCACCCCCATAAATAAAAGTGGAGAGAGCAGTTCAAGCAGATCGTGTGATGCTGCATTATTCATCAGTGGTTGAAACTCGCGAGCGAAAAATATCGGAAGGATATAAGAAAGCGGAGTCTTTCATATTTATAAGCAGTTAAAGATTAATGAATATGGGATTCACTTTTGTTCCACTTTAAAGACAGCCAATGTTTTAGATTTAGCCTCCTGACATTCGGCTTTAGAGGATGTTTTCGTAGGATACGAAATGGTTAAATTGTGTGTAGATTTTTTTTTTATGGAGGGATCTTTCGTAAAATGAAAGTAAATTTGAGCTTATGTTGTGAAACTTGTAAATTTGAGGAGATCCTTTTTATAAGGCCAGGAAAATGCACGTTTCCATCAATCTTAGAAAATTTAAAATATTTCCACGAAACTTTTTCCTGTACTCTTGTTTTGATGATGCATATAAATTTTTAAGGAAGAAATTTTGTTCTATATTTTTTAATTTTTAATGAATATTATTATTATTATTATTTTTTTTTTCATTTTCTTATTTTGCCGTTAACTGCCTCAACAGTATCTTTACTATTAATAAAACTCATTCCCATGTCTTTATGAAAAGTTGAAATAAAACATAATAGCTTTCAAAATGTGTAACATACTGCTCAATTCAAAAAAATAAAAATTTCCGTTTGTGTTAATAAAGTATGGAAATAACATGTATAAAAAGTAAAGGATTGATGGTTAGCTGCCTCAACAATCTCTTTACTATTAATAAAACTTATTCCCATGACTTTATGAAAAGCTGCATCAATACAACATAAAAGCTTTATAAATGTGTAAAACAAACTATTCAATTTAGAAAATAAAAAATTTCCATTTGTGTTGATTAAGTACAGAAATAACATGCATAAAAGAGCATTGAAGTGACGATTCAAATTTAAGTTTTACAAACTGTAAAATACTTTATCATTCCTGAATAAATATTCTGAGCATTTTTTCTTACATGAAATTGTATTAAAAAAAGGTCATATTCTACCGGAAGGGTTTACTTAAGAACGTCCACTAATTTTATAAGTTGCATTATTCAATTTAGATGAATGTCTGGTCTAATCTATATTGCTTACTCATGTATGAAGACAAATTTCACCGAAAATTGAAAATTTATTTCATTGTAAAGCACGAGACTGGGGAAAACTTAATAAATTTTAAATTTGATTAAGTGATATATTATTTACAGACGAAAAGTTTTAAACCCCTAAAGAATAAAGCACTTTCTCGTCTAGGAGTTTAAAAAGAATAACAAAGAGGATTTTTAGAACACCAATTGCTTATATTTTAAAATATTATAAATTTCTATGATACTGAGTAAAAGTGTTCTCTTTTTTATTACTCGTGAAGTAACGATGAATTTTGGCAGATCCTGTACAAGAACTATTGTTATTTAATTACTTTATCCAAACGAAAATTTCCTCGAAAATTTTTTGAAACCCTCAAGCGTTAACATAACTACACTACCAACGCTTTAGAATTTCGGAATCGTATTTTTTTACATGCGCTTTAAGAAAAGCCCATTTAAATATACAGGGTGGTAAAATAGCATACTACTTTAAAATTCTCTACAGACAAAACTGTCGGTCAAAAAAAAACCTGAAATTTTTAAGAAGGCATTTTGGAAGGAATGGGAATTCTTTTGAAACCAAAAAAAATAGTTAATTTCCTCTTTCATAGATGGGGCTTTACCTAAATTTTTGCCTTAGTTTTCGGACCGTCACCAGAAGTCTAAAGGGTATTAAATGTTTATTCAAGCTATCAAATCAGACACTTAAGAAAAAAATATAAATTTCCCTAAAAAAGCACGCAATTTTGTTCAGCAAAAGGGATAGTAATAATTTATTTTTTCTTAAGTGTCTGATATGATAGTTTTAAAAAACATTTACCTTCTATACTTCTGGTGACGGCCCGAAATCCAAGGCAAAAATTTAAGTTAATTATTAATTTACTATTCCCGGGCTGGGCAATGTCCACTCAACCTTTCATCTCTTGAGTGGGTCGATAAATTGAGGACCAAGCGTGCTTGGGAACTAAACACTGGGGGTCTTGCATTAGACTGACCACCTAACCGGGACATATGCCTTGCACCCCAGGGCCCCACGGTCATGAAAACGAAGATGGGCATCTTAGGCCTTGGCCAACTATAAGGGTGTTGCGCTGATGAGTTTAGTTTAGTTTTAATTAATTTACTTACTGATTTTCTTTTGTTTCAAAAAAATTCCCGTCCCTTCAAAATGCCCTCTATAAAATTTCGTATTTTCTTACCAGTAGTTTCGTCTGTAAATAATTTTAAATTAGGTATGTTATTTTATAACCATCACCCTGTAGCTATAACAGACATTGAAGTCTTAGAGAACTATTCTTAAAGACAGATGATTCTTTAAATTCGAAAGTAACATATTGTTGCAGAGAGGGTATTCACTACCTGTTTCGCAATCTGGGCACGTTCGTATATTGCGAAAGGCTTTCTTGTTTCCCTCGCTCCTCCGTAAATCAAATGGGGAAGGAGGAAAGCCTTTGTGGTGCCGAATCTATTTCCAGTATAAACACTGTTTATGCGTTAAGGGGTTTCGAATGGAAAAGTGTGGAAAGCTTTTCACCTGTAGGACTTCGTGTTATGAAACCATGCAATCTGTTGGCTTCTTCATTTCAAATACAAGTTCGTTTTTTTAAAAAATGCGTTCTTATGAAGATATTCATTTTTTTTTATCTTTCATGCTGTGAAATTACGTAAAACTGTTCGTATGAAAAAATGTATGTAGTACACGCTACCAGTACAAGTAAAACGATGTTTTAATTTTCTGTCTAAAAATTTCAATCTAAATAACTTGGATTTTAAATTAGGATAGCAAAATGCATTTACTCTCGGCTTGTATTTGCTATACGATTCAAACAAATAAACGTATATATTCATCAATAACTAAAGTTATATTAACGCTATACTTCTGTACAGGTAAGATCCTAATAATACGAATTAAATATTCACAAAGTGAAAAAAAAATTAAAAATTGAAAGCGATTTAAATAGTAAAAAGAACTATAAAAAAATATTCTTAAACTGTGTATAACAAACTTATAACTGAAGAATTCAAGAAACTAAAATTTTCAAAATTAGAGTAGTGCAGCTAAACATACTAAATAACGAACAATTCTTGCACACTTATATTTACACTCTAACTTTAAACACGTAAATTCGAATAAATACAGAATTTCACAAGTACTTATTTGGATCTATTTGAACCTATTAAAAGCAGTACAAATATTTTAATAGAATCTGATAGTAATTACTTAAAACTATGAAAGTAAATAATTTTAAAAATAGTCTCAATGACGAAAATATTAAAGAAGTGATTTTTTTTTATATTGGAAACTATTACTCTGAGTTATTACGGTACTTACAAAAACTGAAAATATTCAGATATTAATTCTATTAATAATGATAACTAGAATACCAAGTTTTTAGTGATAAAAACATATACGTATATCGTGTTAAAATACCTAATTCAAAATGTTAGTAATTATTTTACCGAGTAACTCTTTTGACCGTAAAGAAAAATGTCATGGTTAATTTAAAATACTTTCACTGTAACTGTTTTAAAATAAGAGAAAATACATAAAAATACGTAAAGAGAAAATACATAAAAGTGGGAAATGTTTGAACAAATCATTTGAAATTTAGCCGAACTTGTTTGCATTGATTTTAACAACTTTGTTTTTGAATATTTAAGAAATAAACCAGACTGCAACTGCAGAATATCCACAAAATAAGTAACAGAAATGTCAAATACATTAAAACTCAAAACTTTTATACATACAACACATTCATTACTGATTCTTATAATTTTACACTCGCATATGCTTTCATGGGAAAACAGTTGTTTTAGTTTTGCCACAACACGTTTACAGCGCTTATTTGCATTCCTGCTTTATTATTGTTTATTTTGAGTCTTCAATTCGTGGAAAACTCGTTTTCTGTTTGTTCGCCGTTCTAAACATGAAATTACAGTGGAAAATTAAACAGAAATACTCGTTTGTATTTCGGTTTATATGCGTTTCAAAAGTTTGCAAAGGTAATTGGATAGTTCATCAAGTGTAATGAAGAAATGGAAACATATTTTTTTAAATAAACGCATTTCGGAAGGGTGTAGAACGGTTGGGTTTGTTCAAGACTAAATACGGTTGAAACTAAATTCTTTCCAGTATTTATTCAGTTCAAATTTATTTGAATTAATATGGATGGGAAATTCCCATTTCTAGAAACTATGATCCAAGGCTGCATTTTCAACAATTTGCTACGATTTATGTAACAGTAAGAGTTTCATTCATGCTTAAACGAATGCCTTTTATATTTTCTTGATTAAGTATTGTATTTACACCTTTAAAAACTGGTTTGCTTGTTTGTTTGTTTAAGTGTTTACCTGTAGAGTGTTTTCAGGTGACGTCACAACCGGTTATTTTCTTTTAACTGTGTACCTTCTGTAGGGCTTTTAACTGTTGCTAAGGCGGTTTTTAGGTATGGGATCACGTGATTGCAAATTCTCCAATAGAAGAATTGCACGACCAGCTATTTTCTGTAACTGTTAACCTCTGTAGGGCAAAAAACTGTAACATCTTCTGTTGCTAAGGCCGTTGTTAGGTCCGAGTCATGTGATTGAAAATGCTCTATGAAGTATATAACTTAGCTTACACTTTACTACTTAATACATCAATTTATAAGCTTTAAAACTATCACAATATATTCTTTTACCCAAATTAGTTTGATAATGTTTATGATTATCTCATTAATTGAAATAAAGTGTTCATTTTATAAAAATAGGTTCCTCAAATTCTTTATATGCACCTCATCTTCCAAAGTATAACTAAATACATTATCATATGCGGAAATAAAATGAAGCGACTAACTTCAAGAAGAAAAAGTGAAATTACTAAAATTACTTTATTAAAACATTTTTCCTACCATGTATCGCATAACATTTGGTTATAAAGAAGACATTTTGTTGGAAAACAATCCGATATACATTTATATACATCCGAAATAAATATAAGAAACATATGTTTACATAAATTCCCCCACCAGCAACACAACATTTTCCCATAAAATTTGTGAAAATAAAAATGCCTAAAATCTAAGGGCACTGCTATTCAAATTCGTCTTAGAACACAGTATTTCGACCAGCCCTACGCAATAGATAGTGTATTTCTTAGAATCGATCCCGAGTTTAACCTCAGGTTCCTCAAATCCTTCTCATGTATCTCACGTCCCGCCAGTATTACTACATAAATTCTCATATGCGGAAATAAAATGAAGCTACTTCAACCTATATGTTATTCCATAGTTCCCCATAGAACAAGCCGATTCGGGATTTAGTTCCCGAAATATTTTCTTTCCCTCTCCATACAATAGATTTACTACTGACAGATATATTTACGTATATTTTTCTGTGAAGACCATTCAGTAAAACGATATTTTTTATTAAACATTGTTTATAGCATTTCTTTAACATTTTTTATGGCATTTCTCTAACATTGTTTATAGCATTATTTTAACATTGTTTCTCATAGGGTTATGGAAGTACAATTAGGTAAATTGCCATGTTGAATCCATTTAGATGACTTATATCACTCCTAGTGGTAAAATAAGGAAGTTTGAAAAAATTAAAAGAGATAAAACAAAAACTATAAAAAATTGTTAGCTCCCAGGAAAAAGTTTTATGAAAATACCTTAAATATTCGATTGTGATAATAGCACTGATAAAAAATATATATAATTTTTAAATTTAACCCCTTATCTCTTCTATAATTTTTTATTTATTTTTACTTATTTAACCGATAGTTTATCTTACTTACACTCCTAAATTGAAATTTCAATTTGTGTCCTTTTTTTTACTTTTTAAAAAGGAAAATATAACCCCAAAATGTAGAGAGTAAATGAGAATGGTATATAAAACAGTCATATTTATTTTAGCTGGCGTTATTTTAAGTATAAAACTAATGAATTACAAAACATAAAATATAATTCAGTATGTTTACAAACAATTGTAAATATACCAATATTAACTTGATTTTCAAGTGAAGCTATTCTATAATTTGAAAACTTATAATGAGCATAAATTCAGCTAACATATAGCTTCATAATAGGGGGAAAAATAGGGGAATTTGAAATCTTACTACAACATCACAATTTTTTTTCTATCTTCTATTGTTAATGAAAAGTGAAGGGCAGAGATTTTCATACCCTTAAAGGTAGATCATAAATAACTTAAAATCAGGACTCAGGATCAAGGATTCATTCCCTGAAGGTATGGTATCAATATCAAAGTCAAGAACAGAAAAGAAATTAACTTCTTGGACTTTTTGAAAGAGGTTTATAGATTTTCCTGAAAACAAAAGCCTTGCTAGAAAACAAGATAATGGAAAACATAGTAGTGATTTTCCGAAGAAAAAAATATGCGTCCTGTCCTAGAGGTATAGTTTTTGAGGCATTTCTTTACTTACTCCACGCAAAGAATCTTCTGTGCAGAACTTTAGAAACACCCAGTACATCACTGTGGTTAAATTTTACAGTTTATATGATAAATTGTTTATCAATATTCTGTTTTTAAATACAATATTTAAAACACAGATTGGAAAAATACTATTTTCCTCGTATCGAGTATTCCTTACTCAAATGTTTACACGTATAAATATGTTATGGGTAAAGTGGTACACAAAGTGATATTAATAATGCCAGAAGTGGGGCGGGCAATGTGATCAATTCAATGACATTTATCAATGATTAGTTATCACTTTGACCGAAATACACGGGCATTGTTATTAGCGCTAGGATTTATCACATTGCCCTTAACTTTGAGGGATGATAGGACTCATCAAGATGAATAAGAATTGTTGTGGAAAAGTGGGTCATAAATTACGAAAATAATAAATTAAAGCAGTGAACCCAGCTGTACCCACCAGTAGAACCCATTTCAACCCCCAGTTCTATACTAATTCTGGTTGGTCTTGATGAGTCCTATCATCCCTCAAAGTTTGTTGCACGATTTCAGATACCTGAAATATATTTTTCAGTTTAATAAATTTAAACCTACTCACCATCAACCAGGACTTTTTTTTTTCGAAAAGAAAGAGGGTGGTTCTTCTTGAACATAAAACCCAAAAACGAATTCACTCTTCACTTATAAGCATTCAGTCCACACCTCCTACAAAAAAAGCACTTAATGATTTATTTATTTTAAAGAAACACACGCAAAAACACTGAGATACCGTTTCTCTGCTCCAAAGTAAAAAAAAAAATGTTTCTGTTTATATTGGCCGAAAAAAATCTCCAATTGATTTCGATTCCTAAGGCATGGCAAAAAAAATGAGGCAAACATAAAAAAGTATGTTGTAAAGAACTGAAAACCCGAAAAAGTAACTCTTACGTAAGCTCATTAGTTATTGTCCATTCCAAAGTGGGAATTTTACTCAGCAAATAAGTAGGCATTGCGTTAAAAAAAGTACCTAATACTTTTTTTCAGCATCCAGGCTCTGCAATTTAGCTTTTTTTCTGCAATGTGAAGTTAACACACGGCACAAAATAAAGATTTTTTAGGCAGATAAGAAGTAAATAAAAAAATCATTTTCAATATTTCCAAAAAAATGTGTAGGTATTGAGAAGATTCCTCAAATGAATTTTTATCCAAGCTGAATTTGTGAGGTCTTAGCTCTAATAAATTTTATTTTATATTGGTCAAGTGAAACACATTTATTGCCTGTTTTAGTTATAGATATAGTCGATAATTAATTATTTAATTATTATTTGAGCTTGCAAAATGACACTTTATGTATTTAATAAGTAACATATTGTGTGCAAATATATTTTTATTATTATCATTATCATTATTATTAACTCCATCTGGATAACCCTCAAATCACCAGATGGGCTTTATTACTTGAATCTAGACAAAACGAGCCCGTTTTGCGGATTTAAAATCCGACCGTTTTACAATATAACACTCCATATAAACCAATACGAAAAAATCCGAAACCGTTCTCACCAACTCACCCTTAGTAGCCATGTATGCATAAATAATTCACTTTAAAAAAAAAATGTCAATTTTTTCCCTTCCTCATCTTTTATCCTACACGTGCCCATCTCAGCAACAAAACTAAAAAAAAAAAAATTAAAAAAAAAAAAAAAATCAGTCGTAAAAAAAACTACTTTTTTTTTTCAGAAGAAATATTCGACAACTTTTCGATTCCCTTTTTCCCTTTGATCCAAAAAGTATAACGAATTTAAAATGATTCCGAAACAGAGCGATTTCTTCGCGTACTCCATCAGAACGGCAGGCGTTTTTTCTCCCCTCATCCCTTTTTGCCGTATTACCGTATATACGTTATTTTCTTATTTATCTTCTACATCAATAATCCCGAGCTGACAGTGCATATTCCTGGGCCTTTTTATGCCTCCTTTTGTTGCTTTTTCGCAGCAGGAATATGATTTATCTTCCCTGGGACTGTCGGGGGGAAGATAATCTCAAATGCGCATGTTTTTTTTTCTATTATTATTCCTCTGAGAAAGCGTGAATGCTGGCAATGTGATTAGATAACATCGAGGCTTTTGTTAAGTTAGCATTTGTAATGAAAAGGATAGACGGGCAGGGAGAAGGAAATGTAATGTTCCTCTTTTTATGTAGACGCAATGGTGATGTTTCGTGATATCGGGAAGTTTAGTGATGGTCTTCTTTGATAAAATTGTATGAAATCCCTTTCTCTTCTGCTTTATTGATGTTTATACGGAAGTTTCATATTGCATGTCCATGTACCCATCGATCAAGACCCAGAAAACCATTTCTTTCCGACATAATTTAATAAATACGTCTCACTATTATACTGTACTAGACTGCAACGTTTCTTGAACCCAGTACGTCACAGATGCGGAAGGAGAAATCGGTAAACACAAAGCCTGTTGGGTTGCTAGGAGGAGTTTCGGTATGCAAATCGTGATTGAAAAGCACTATATACAGATACACGTGGGTTTAACAAAATAATCGTATTTTTAAATTGACGTTCTTTATTTAACTCAAAATTCAGACACCGCGATGGGAACTACTTTGTTTATTAGTGACGTCGTAGGGTCAACTTAAATTGCTGCCTAATATAGACTGCAACGTTACTATTGACTCTGGAGAAACAAAACAAAGTAGTTCCTAGCGCCGTGTCTGAATTTTGAGTAAAATTAAGAACGTGAATTTAAAAGTTAGATTAGTTTGTTAAACTCATGCATATATATATATCGTCTTTTTATCACGATTTACGGACCCTTACTCCTCGTAGAAGCCCAACTGTCTTTCTGTTTAAGCAGTTTTTACTTCTGCGTAGTGACGTCATAAGGTCAGGAAACGTTGCATTCTAGTATAGGTGACCATGAAGCTAAATATAAAATTTGAATAGCTTTTGGTACGCAAAATTTCATCTAAACTGCAAATATATATTAGGTAATGACTTGCATCAAAACCAGATTCCAATTTTCTATAAAGTATAAAATTCCATCAAACCTTGAACTTTAAATACGTGCCTCTGCATCAAAGTTTTTGTTAACTTTTTTTAACTGCTATCTATTTTTACAATCTAAATTTTTATTTATTTTTATCTGTTTTATATTATTATTCTATAAAACATGGGATACTAGGAGGTGTAGTTTTTATTACATCTTAGTTCGTACTGTAATTCAATCATTATCTTTAGATTTTTATATCCACATTGAAGAAAACTATGAAGACGTTAGACATCTATGAAGTATGCTTTACTAGCAAAAATTGACTTTTTTTTTTAAACTCCGAAACGGTCTGCCTAGCATTTTATCATTCCCAATGCGTCTAGCCGCTTTAAATGTTTCGGAAAATTGGAAAATAGCAGTTCTCTGGAGGCTAAAAGCTCCAAGTATATCCATCCAAGTTGTATCTAAATCATTCGATAAACAAAAATTTATTGTGACAACTTGAAACTACATCTAACTTAACCGTTACGAACGCAATCAATTCCCCCACTTTAGCCTTCACGAAGCTTCCGCTATTGATTTGGTCCCGAAAGTCCACTGGAACGACTCGACATTTTTTTTTTGCACCGACGGGGTAGCGAGACTAAACACCCACTTTCTCCAAAGGAAAAAACAGCGACTCCAAACGTTTTCGAAGCAGAATGTACAACATCACTGCTGTCATGTTCGCCCCTGGAACGCAATAAAAATCGCACGGGGAACGAAAAGTTAGAGTTCAAAAACTTATTTCTCTTTTTTACCGTTATCGGGCCAAACGATAAGCCGGTCCACTTTTTTTTTAAGGGGGAGGGAGCATGTTTTATGTCCCCATCCCATCGCAAATAAATCTGGGGATAGGACGAGATAAAGAAAATGTCACAATGAACCTGGCTCGTATTTTAACTCAAATATGTATTTTATCTGGCCGGATTTCGTGAGAAACATTTGGGTTTGGAGCTCTGAGGAAAGAATCTCTTGGAGCTTTTTATAGAAATATTTTCTGCGGTTTGTGAAATCTATGCGGAAGGCTAAAGGAGAGGGCAATCAGTTTAGGTCAATAAATATTAAAAAGGGATGTAAGGGGTGTTTAGGTGTCATATATATAGTACCGTGAGATAAAAGCAAGCTGCTGTCTTTTTTTTAATGCAAAAGTTTGGAATTTATTGTGTTTGGCTCTTAAAATAAATGTATATTTATTACACTAAATTCGTTTTTAAAATCTACTATTATGATCTATACTTGATTGCAACGTTTCTTGAACCCAGTACGTCACAAATGTCACAAATGCGGAAGGAGAAATCGGTAAAAACGAAGTCAGTTGTGTTGATAGGAGGAGTTTCGGTAAGCAAATCGTGATTGAAAAGCACTATAAATACATGAGTTCAACAAAATAATCATATTTTTAAATTGACGTTTTTTATTTCACTCAAAATTCAGACACCACGATGGGAACTACTTCGTTTATTAGTGACGTCGTAGGGTCAACTTAAGTTGCAGTCTGGTATAAATTTAAAGTTGAATTTGTTTATTTTTTATGGAAAGGTAGTATTTTACACATTCTTAAAGAAAACTATCGAGTGGATCATTTAACAACACTAAATTAATGACTCATTTTGTATGTTTATTTTTGTAACTGGAATCAGCTGTCAAAATTTTTAAAAAATGATGTTTTTAGGGAGTTTCATCAAATTTTGATCACATTAAACGATACATTTTGAGTTAAATTTAGTAGGAGTGATTGCACTGTAAAAAAAATCTTGCCACTTTCCTTGGAAAAACTGGGCAGCTGGGTTGCCCATTTTTTCCAAGTAATGTACTACCTGGAAAATAAGAAGAACGTATCGGTAAAATCAATCAAAAATACCAGTATACCAGTATTAAGGTAATGTTCCTGTTATTTTCCAGGAACATTACTTGGAAAAAGTGTGCAACCCAGCTGCCCAGTTTTTCCTTGGAACCATCCAGGATTTTTTTACAGTGTTGGGACCAGGCAATACTGATATAACATTATCCATTAACCATGATCATATTAAGCGGTGTCGACTGTATTATCGAGATAAAAAAAAAATATATACTGACAAACACCAAACATCTAAAAACCACATGAAAAACTCAACACATTATAAAATTAACTCATTAAGCTCCCTAAGTGAAATTAACTCGTAAGCTATAAACATCCTTCATGCCTTCACAAATCCTGATACTAAGACTCTAACTGCAATGTCACACAATCTTACATCCGAACTAGTTAAAATTCCTTCCGCGTGCCTTTCTCCTCATTAATTAATTCCTCGCGATAGGGAGCCATTTCTATCTATCGAAATCTCATTATTCAAACCTCATTCTCAATTCTATTTCCAGCAGAACGCGAAAAGGGGTTAAAGTGACAATGCCCAATGACGCTTCATTAGAGCGGCCAATCAGCGAAGGATCAGTCCAAACAACATTCCGGCGGGTTAGAGTAATTAAGTGGCGCTAATTGTCGTCTTGAGTGGCTTCTCCTCGACCCTCCTCGAATTGGAAGGCATGAAGAATAGATTCGAACGAGAGGGGGGGGGGTTGGTTCCGAAACCGCCTTGTCATAAAAGTGATTGGATATGTTTATGTTTCCCTGTGGAGTGAATGTTGGAGTGTCGTCTGATGTTGTGAATTATGGACGTCTTGATATTTCGGAACATGAGATAGATGCATTTGTTATGAATGGGAGTGAAGGGATGTTGGGAGGTGTGTTATTTGAGAATGGAATGGCGTTTATGAATTATTAAGGAGATTCTGTGATGGGTGTGTGTACATTTGTGTCAGGGTTACGTTGAAGTGACCGTGCGTTGACGTATTATTCACTACTGATGAGTTCTTCAGTTTTTCAGACATACGTATAGCACGGCTTACTAGATACTATACAGGCTAGCCGAGGTTTGAACAATGAAAACCATTTGACAACTTTTACCGCTTGGATCGCTACAAGTCCTACCTATATATCACCCACCGCCTTCAACACTGTGGATATGCTTTGCCAGTTTGTCCAGTATTGACATCTGGATTTTTAATGATTTCCGTACTTGGCTAGCCTGTATAGTATCTAGTAAGCCGTGCCTATAGTTATATAGAGCATTCGCACATGACGTCACTTGGAGGACAAAATCAACGTTGCTAAGGCTGTTGTTAGGGGCGGGACATAGAAGTATCCAATAGCAGCATTCGCACATGATGTCACTGGAGGAATAAAACAACGTTGCTAAGGCCGTTGTTAGGCAGAGTCATGTGATTGAAAATACTCTATAGAGACACACTTTTAACTCGGGAGGGCCTGCGCACCTTTCTGTTACACGGGAATTAAATTGAAACATCATCACTTTTACAGATATGTTACTCTATCTAGCCCCTCATCAGCTCCCACATAATCTCTTCTGGAAAGATCAATTTTTGCGTTACATCATCTATCTCCCATCTTTGTAAGGTATGCCCCTTTGTCAATATAAATTTACATATAAAGCAAAAATTGAAAAAAAAAACGGGATCGCATCGATGCATTATACATTCACCTAATCATATCCTCATACATTAAAAGTGTTTTTGTTAAATATCCCCCTCTTTGTAAAATTAAACTGATGTAAGCCATCAGTTCAATAAGAACTATGATAGGGGAAAAGCAGATAGCAGATACCTATACGAAATCCCTCCAAGACTGATATCGAACACAACAACGATCTCAACGCCCCTTTCCGTCACTGTCACCCCACGGAGAGGCCGGAACATCCCTCCCACGTGACCCCAAAAAATTTTTTCGAACGAAATTTCACTTTCCCCTCCTTTCCAGAGAGCGGAAAAGGGATTTATCCAACGGAATTGCAACCTTCTCTAATACACGGGAGAGGAAAAAGGAATGGCTTTCTTTATACCACCTCCTTTTCCTCCGTTCCGGACGGGCCATCAGATAGGTGGTTTTATTTCGGGTATAGCGAAATGCGGATGTGCAGTTTATGCGGATTTCAGCGCGTTGCGTTTCCGCCATTTCGTATGTGCATATTTCCCAGAGTTATGGCCGACCTCTTTCGTGTATTTCTCGCCACTGCTTTTTTCACGCGGATTTGGGCATACACGGAAAACCCCTTTCCTCCTCATTTTTGTATATAAAGCGAATATATCCAGGTTTTTTTTTTTTTGGGAGGCTTATTCCGGATCGATTAACATAAGTTCCCATTGTGCAAATGGGCGAGTTGATTTAGCTCTGAATTTGAATTTATTTTTGAGAGGGTGAAGTTAAATCCGGCTTCTCTCGAAATATCTTTACATAAACTCGCCTACTTCTTTCAATGCCTTATCAAATATAGTATATGTTCTTTCCGTAAGTGTATTAGTGCAACCTGCAGAGGATCAGCGAGCGAGTATGGATTGAAGTATTTCAGCTACAGATCTAAATAAATTATTCCCGTGTAACAAAAAGTTTTCAAACGGAACTCTCAGAAACGAATATGTTTTCGAGAATTCTGAGAGAAAAGCATTCAATGAAATACGGTGGGATAAATTTAATTTGAATGCTTCAGACATTTATTGATATTTTTATTATTGGGAAGTATTTTTCGCTATTGACAGCTCTTAAAAATTAAAATCACGGATAAATAAAGCTGTAGGGTCTGGCAGTGGGCCACAGGGGTCGCCACATCTGCCCAGCGTCCGGTTCCCGAAGTAACCCCTCTGTTTACCTATAACACGAGGGAGGGAACGGAACTGAGTAGAGGGCGACCAGGATATAAATGGACGGGAGCTGTTTTTGCTTATGGAGTTTTTGTCACGGGTATAGAGAACGGGGAGGCTGTTCCCCCGTAGTAGTGTTATTTTTTTGGAAGTGTGGCGTGTGTCGCGGTCGCGTAGTTGTGTTGAAGGAAGTGTCTGGTTTTATACCAGGGGAAGTGTTTTATACGATATCAGCCTGTGTGGCGTTTGTGTGTAATAGAAAGACGAATTTCTGGGAGTAAATAAAGGTATTTTTCCTGGATTGGAATTGGAAGTGTCATCATTGAGTCCTGGTGCATTCAAGTTTCTATAAAAGCTTTATGAGATCATTATCCTATTATATATGTTGTAGAAAAGCATTAAGAATAGATCAATACTGAGAATACAGGGTGTCCCGTAAATGATGTGTCACACTTCTAGGGGGGATAGTAGACACCTAGACGAGTCAGAATCACATAGGATTTGGGGTCCCAGACCCAATCCCTGGGAGTTAAAAATGGAGCGACACCCCAAAACAAGTATTGAAAAATTCAATTTGTCTAAGAACTACTATTGGTAAAAATGTAATTATGGTCTCAAATTTTGTGGTTTAATATGATCCTCAAAATTACCTTGACAGTTTTCAATTTAAAATTTTTTTTATTACGAAAAAAGTTAAAAAACAGCAAAAAAATGTGAAAAATATGCCAAAACTTTATTTTGTTTTCCGAAATCCTTTCTTTCGATTTGATAATCTGAAAGAGCATAATTAATTAACCTTAAGTCCAAAGTTTCACGTAAATAGCATCAGTATTAAACGCTTGAGAGCCTGTTAAAGTTAGTTTTATGGGAGCAAAAACGGCTTCGGAAAACGAACGTTTAGGGACAATCTACAAGTTACGGATAGATGCTCGCCAAATTTCCCAACATTATTTGCGATACGAGATTCCTCGCCAACCTACGCTTCTACAGATAGTTCAAACCAAGGTTAATAGAATATAAGGTTGGCTCTTCATATAGACATGGAAAAAGCTCGTGACGTCTCGTTTCCGCTGCCAGTGACGTCATATGTAACGCCTCCTAACTGTTTGAACAACCAATCACTTTCAGTTTGAACGGGATAACGGAAAGATACTGGTGGCATGGAAACTTTAAGCTCCGCCTTAACAAGCCTGATTGGCCAGTGTAAGCTTTGGCTCGTCACTTCCGCTGCCAGTGACGTCACTGGTAGCAGTGTCAGATGGGCCCTCTCTGAGTTCAAACTTCCTTGGCGATGTGTGGCCTTAGTTTTCGGATCGTCACTAGAAGTCTAAAAGGTAAATGTATTCAAGCTATCAAATCAGACACTCAAGAAAAAATTGTTACTATACCTAAGAAAATAAGCAATGTTTTGTGTAGCAAAAGGGATAGTTACAACTCATTTTTTCTTAAGACTCTGTTTTGTTAAGTTCAATAAACAGGGGGACGGATGGCCTGTTCGGTTTGCTCCTCTGCCTTTCACGCCAACAGTCTGCGCACTGCTCCGTCGTGAGTTCGATTCTCACCTCGCCCCTGGGTGTATTTTCCTTCTTTGTGCCAGTAAAAATTATGTTGTGTCTGTCTTACTTGACGAAGGTGTATAAGCGGATCCTTGAGATCAAGCACACATACCGGAAAATATATGTAACCAAAAACCAACCAAACCAAACCAATCAATAAACATTTTTCTTCTAGACTTCTGTGACGGTCTGAAATCGAAGGCAAAAATTTAAGTAAATTAATTAATTTACTAATTTTTTTCAAAATAATTCCCATCCCATAAAAAAGTGAACCACCATGCCAACTTTGAACACTTTTTGTAAACAGTTTTTGTCGTTATTTTTCATTATACCCCTGCTTTAGGATAGGTCAGTAGGCGGATCCTCGATCGCTGGGTTCGTGATTTCGAATTGCGATACAAGATTGGTTTCTATTAATCGAGAAATGTCAATGGGAATAAGCAAAGTGTATGGGGGCTATCCACTCACCGTCCGATAAGCAATATCTTAGGTTTGTCATAACTTTCAATAACCTGCATTCTTTTATTTTGCAAATTTCTTATATCGGAAGTTGAGGGGAGACCCTGCATACCCACTTGCTTATATCATTCTTTAATTAATAGGAACCACCCTTGTATCGCAACCCGAAATCAGGAACCTACACTCTTAAAACTAAGCCGGATATCTATACGGCATTTTCGGTTCAAAAGTGCCGGATATAATATACGGCGCACTGACTATGTTTATACGGCGCACTGACTATGTTTATACGGCGCGCTGACTATGTTTATACGGCGCGCTGAGCATGTTTATACGGCACTTTTGGAAAAATTGTGCCTTATATATTTTCTGTGCCTTATATTTTGTGCCTTATACTAAGTGCCGTATATAAAAGAATATACGGCACTTTTGGAAAAATTGTGCCTTATATTTTCTGTGCCTTATATGGTTTATAAAGCGTTCCTCGTGCCTTATACGATGTGCTTGCACGTTTCCTTTTGATACATTAATATTATGCTTACATTACATACTTTTTATGGCACATTTGACTGAAACTTTTGAATATGCTGTAATTTACTCCATAAAAGATTTCTTAAATTCAAGAAATGCCTGTATGGCCAATCTCACTAAAAAATTTTTTTCAAACATTTTTGTTACTGAAGTGAAAATTACAACATATTCAGTAAAAGGCACAAAATTACAAAGTGTTCATTTACAAAAATTTATGAAATTTGAAAAACAATGTTTGCTAGGAAATAATACATTTCATAGTTTTATAATTTATGTAAATAAATTCTTAAAATTTTGATTCTTAAGCAGATAAAAAAAATATTTAAACTGAATACATCTAGAGAGATTAAAATTTAAAAACTTGTAATTACATTAATTTTTTTTAATATGCTATTTACTCAAAGAATGCTGTGACTAAGTGTAGTTAGTTCAATTCAATTTACAAAGATACAAAAAATTAATGTTTAAAAGGTTAACCAGATTTTATGCATCATTTATTGGAAGCTAGTAATTTTAAGGTAATTTAATTAAATTATTGCTATGTAGGAATCAATTTTATAATATAGTATTTATTGCACATTAATACATATTGTTGTAACAAAAATCAATCTACTATAAAAAAAATCAATTTTTACATAATCTCTCATATAAAAGCCCACGTCACTCACTGATTCTGGAACGCTCGCACACTATGATGCCATCTCGCAATAATAATCATAATCATCAGAAAAATATAAAAGCCCACGTCACTCACTGACTCGATGCCATCTCGCAATAATCAGAAAAATAAATAAATAAAAGTAATTAAAATTTTAAAATAATATAATAGCTTTTAAATAAATATCTTTCAAGAAAGTTGGTTTACTTAATAAAGGTTAAAAAGTTACTTTTAGGGAAGTTGGTTTCTAATTCAACAATAATAAATTATTAAAGTTAAACTTCTTATTTAATGTATAATTAATAGGAACTTGAAGTAGTAACGAGCGAAGCTCGCATAAAAGGCTAGCCTAGCTGTAAGACCCGGCTTTGCCGGGTCGTAACAGCTAGTACATAATATGAATAAAAAATGCTTTCTTGAAAGTTATTTCTTAAATAAACAATAAATGTCTTGTTTTGTTACATCAAGCAATTATTTCTATATGTCAGGACACAATCTGCACATATAACAAATGAGAGTTCTTCAGTAATGATCTCCTTATTTATATTTGTTTTTTATCACTTCCTTGCTTGTAAGACTGCTAAAAGAAAAAGAGAAAAAAATAGTAAGTTTTAATTTTAACAACTTACAAACAAAATCATTATTTTGTAATTCTAATACTTCTATGAAAGGAATTTCAGTCAAGACAGTCTCTTTAAAACAGCGTTAGAAATTGTGAAAAAATACCACTGGTCCAGAATAGCAATCCATCGCAATTTCAAACACTGCTTTAAAGAACCAAACCTTAATTTTTTTTTAGGAATTTACAATCTGTTTAAAGTTTGACATACATTTTGAATTTATTCAATACTTTTAATTAATTGAGTCCTCAGGCATGTGATTGCTCCAGAAAGAAATTATCTGAAAAATTTTAGAAGTGTCTAGAGGAGTTATAGTGCTATATATAGAAACTGATTTCAGGAGGGGCCCAAATAAATCTGTCTGGGGGTCCTTTTTTTGGGGTGAAATTTTTACGTAAGATTTGCATTTTGATAAACTTAATGTATTAATGTAAAAAAAAGTTGTGAAAAAGAGAGTTCCAAATATAAAAGGGGGTCTGGGGGTCTTCCCCCAGAAAATTTTCGGAAATTTGGCCCTAAAACCCAGGGTTTTAACTTGTTTTGAACACCTAGTCAGATTTTTTTTGAGGGGGGGCAGTCTCCTGGCTCCCTCCTTATATATCAGACTAAAATCAACAAAAATGCGATCCGAGAGGTTACACACTAGATAGGCTCCTCTGACAACGAAAAAGTTTTTTCTGCATCGCAATTACAACGAGAAGCCATTTTCGACTAGGCGCCCAAAAAACGGAATTTTCGCGAAAAATCGCTATTTTTCGACTTTTTCCGGAGAATGTGATCCCGAACACCGGACTTGTAGGCTTCTGACAACTATAAAGTTGTTTTTTCTACATCGCAATAGCAACACAGGAAGCCGCCTTCCAACTTGGCGCCCGCGGCCGACCGAGAAAGCAGTCGCGGGAGGAACGGGACACTCCGCCCGCAAAACGAAACATGCGCGAAAATTGCGATTTTTCCGCGACTAGTCATTTTTCTTGGAAAAAATCTGGAAAGTAAGGATTATTTAACAAAGGGATTATCTGAAAAAAATTCAAATCAGTTCGCGGGCCGCAGGTTGTGCATCACAAATTGAGCGGAATATAAAATTTCAAAAAATCGGAATTCCGATAATCAATACCTTTAAAATTAGCGGATTTCCGCTAATTAGCGGAAAAATCACATGCCTGGTCCTCTTTCTTAATATACAGATTTTTCACCATAAACAGCATAATATTTGTAACAATTATTTTGTTCTATGTAACTTTTAAAACTGTGCAACCATTTTCCTTGAGTCTGGCGCTACTTGTCCTACCCTTGCGCCATAAAAAATCAATCAAGCTTTTTTCCCCACCATGCAGCATTGTTAATTATTTTTTCATGATTAATAATGGTTTTAACCAGGGGTAATTCTAAAAGCAGAAACTTACAATGGGATTGAGTAGAGCTGGGGGCAGACTCAGGAATGGAAGGAGAAGTCTGCATCTTGCAGAGGCACTGCTGGCTGGAGCAGGAGGCAGTCTAAACACTGCAGCAACGGCAACTGCAGCTCTTGCTTCCTGAAGAAAAAAGATGTGTTTAGATATGATGCTACTCTGTGCATCATATGACAGTATCAAACAGGGTTTGAAAAAAAAACCGGGTGGGTTTAATTGGGTTTATTGCTTAATACAGCAGAGTTTTGCAGCTGGAAGGAATTTAGGTGTTAAGTTTTATTAATTTAAGAGTAAAGGGAAACTTTTATTGCAATAAAATATTTTTATCAATTAAAAAACATCTTTAATGCTGTAACTTTGGGTAATAACAAAGAATTTATTATAATTTTTTACGACATAAGGTAAATGCATGTTACAATGCAAAGTGTGTTGCTTTTTGTTTTTTTATAGGCTTCTCTGTTTGTATTTTATAATTTTTAAAAAATGTATACATATTAAGTAAACAAAACCTGGCAAAACAAATTTAAAACCATTAAATGAAAACCCTTATAAAGTACAGTACCATTGCCAAGGATCAGTGGCAGATCCAAGGGGGTGGCACTCTGGAAAGTGCCCCCCCTTGGACCTAAAAAATTACTCATAAGTACAAAAAAAGTTTCAAAAAGTACTCAAAATGAGTTAAAACCCTACTTTTACAGGTCAAATTTCAAATTTTTTTCTGGGGGAGGACCCCCATACCCCCCAGGGAGCCAAAAGGGGATCTTGTGTTACTTTTTAGAAAATCCCCAAAATTTTGACATTTTTCTCAAATGGTAAAGGTGGTGGTCTGAAAAAGTGCCCCCCCAAGATCCGTGCCTGTCAAGAATACATCTATATGATTATGATTTAATATTTTATACCGATTGGGCAGGTTGTGTTGCTTGGGAAAAAGTAAAGGTTTTATCGCACTTTTAATTTCACTACGGTTAAAAAAGTACAAATTTTGTTTATTTAATTGTTGAATTTTCCCTTCATTTACCTTGCCCAATATTTTTTGTGGTAACATTTCTCTTCAAATATTATATTGTGAGATATTTGCATTATTAAAAGACTTGATCATGCTGGTATTAATACAATTTTACCCAATTTTTAAAAAACCCAAAAAAAGGGCTGGTTGATATTGTTTTTTTAAGTGGGTTTTATTAAAAAACACTCAGGTTTTTTTGGTTTGTGGGCGGGTTGAAAACCCTGGTTTCAAATGAGTAATTCTAAAAGCAGAAACTTACAATGGGATTGAGTGGAGGTTGGGGCAGACTCAGGGATGGCATGAGAGGTCTCGGCATCTGACAGAGGCAGTGCTCGCTGCAGCAGGAGGCAAGGTTCAGACATTTCTAGTGGCAGAACTTGTGACTGGATCCATGAAGACTGACGGTGGAGCTCTCTCAGAGATCTATGGAACTGCTGCGGCAGCAAGTGCAGCTCTTGCTTCCTGAAGAAAAAAAAGATGTGTGTTAAGACATTAAGCTACTCTGTGCGTCCTATGACAGTATCAAACAGGATTTCAAAAACTCGGGTTTAAAAAAAATGGGATTTAATTGGGATTATTGCTTAATACAGCAGAGTTTTGCAGCTAGAAAGAATTTAGGTGTTAAGTTTTATTAATTTAAGAGTAATGGGAAACTTTTATTGCAATAAAATCAGTAGCGGATTTCTAAATAGGCTAGCTAGGCTGAAGCCTTTGGCGGCAAATTTTTGATGGTGGAATTTTTTTTACGCAAAAAACAGGAGAAGAGAAAGGAAACACAAGCACTGAAAAGACGAAGAACGCTCTTTTCAAGTAACCAAAATTACAACCCCCACCCAGAAGTTTTGAGTAGTTTGATTCAGCAAAGTAACAAATCTATTATTCTATGCTTTCTTTAGACCACATATGGGCAACCTCCAGCCCACCTCTCCATTTGTTTCGGTCCGCGGAACATTAGGGTGTTTCGAAAGTCTATGGTAAAAACTTCGTAATTTTTACGGTTTTCCCCAACCAACCCAGCTGCCAGTTTAAAACCGTAAATTTTACGGGAATTTTTTACAGTGAATAGGCGGCAATTTTTGGTTCAGCCTATAGGCGGCACATTTTGAAATCCGCCACTGAATAAAATATTTTAATTAAAACAATATATCTTTAATGCTGTAACTTTGGGTAATAACAAAGAATTTATTATAATTTTATTACAACATAAGGTAAATGTATGCTACGATGCAAAGATGAGTGTGTTGCTTACTTTTTTATAGGTTTCTCGATTTATATTTTATAATTTTTAAAAAATATATACATATTAAGTAAACCAAACCTAGCAAAACAAATTTAAAAACATATTAAATGAAAACCCTTATAAGTGCAGTACCATTGTCAAGAATACATCTACATGATTATGATTTAATATTTTATACCAATTGGGCAGGTTGTGTTGCTTGGGGGAAAACTAAAGGTTTTATTGCGTTTTTAATTTCACTACGGTTAAAAAGTACAAAAGTTTGTTTATTTTATTGTTGAATTTTTGCCCTTCATTTACCTTGCCCAATATTTTTTGTGATAATCTTGAGTTTTTTTATACATTTCTCTTCAAATAATTAGATTGTGAGAGATTTGCATTGTTAAGACTTGATAATGTTTTATTTTAAATTTTACCCTAGTTTCAAATGAGTAATTCTAAAAGCAGAAACTTACAATGGGAATGAGTGGAGGTTGGGGCAGACTCAAGGATGGCAGGAGAGGTCTCGGCATCTGGCAGAGTAGCTACTCTCTGGAGCAGGAGGCAGGGTCGAGACACTGGGACTGGATCCATAAAGACTAGTGGTCTGGAACTGCTGTGGCAGATGCTGATGATCTTGCTGCCAGAAAAAAGAAAGATGTGTTTAGCCACAATGCTACTCTATGTACAGATTTTTAGTTCCGCCAATGAATGAAAAGTTTTAATTTTGACACAGCAATTTAAAAAACATGGGGGCAATCTCAAATTTTTTAAAAATACAGGTTTTAATACATTTTTAGGTAGTATTTGAATCTTTATGAATGTAATATAAGAACTTTTTGAAATTAGAAGCAAGAATTAGACATAGTATACACTCTTGGCCAGTGAGTGAAATGGCAGGCGGCCAGTTGTAGGACGTAATAATACCTTAACTTACATAAACTCAAAAGTTATTCAACTGACAATTTTCTTTCGAAAAAATGCTTAAAATTTTAAGTTAGCAACTGAATAGTCAAGGGGTTATCAAACTTTTGAGCATTGCAACCACTTTTTATAAACAAAATCTAGCTGGTTTGGTCCCCAACAAGTAGTACTTTGTTACAGTAATAAATTATATATCATGTATCAGAAGTTAAATAACATTTTTAGGAGATAATAAGGAAGAATTTTAACTTGAATGTTTAATTGTTGGAGCAACAATGAGCTCCACAATAAAATGGGGGGTATGGAGGTCCTCCCCCAGAAATGTTTTGAATTTGACTCTTAAAAATTGATTTTGAACTGTTTTTTTGTAATATCTGGATAAATTGCATCAGTTACAAGTTACAACATCACTCCCTAAGAAAATTCTTAATATTTGTCTTGCTCCCCCGGGTAGGGAGCCCAATGTTTAGAAACACTGATTTATTACCAAATCTTTTTTTAAAAGTAAAAGTTTTAAATAAAACTCTTTTGTATTTTTACTTTGTCTTTGCATTCGACACCGAGTAGGATAATTTTTCTTATTATTTTTTTGTAATTTTTACTCTACAGTAATTTGATAAATTTCAAGTCAGCATGTTCATAAAATTGTAAAAAGATACCATGTATTCAGATGAATTCAAAATTTGTAGCGACCAGTGCTGAGCTGAAATTGGAGAAAAATATTTGGGGGGACTCACCTTTTTACAGAGTAGATGATTGATAGAGGGTAAAATATGACTAATTTTTGGTACCTACTCGTATTGATAATCAAATTCTAGATTGCATAGTTAGGGGAAAGTGGGGGCTAATGGAACATTTTTAAATGCTAGAATAAAAGCACAAATGCAGTTATTATAATTTTTATAACTTTAAAAAAACATTATTCATATTTGTGTTACCATGCAGTGACGGATCCAGGATTTGGTTTGGGGGGCTAAAAACTTGTGAATCGAATTGAATCATTTTGCTCAACCTAATGTTAAAAAAGTTGTGAATAATGAAGTTCCAAGTATGAAAAGGGGGGTCTGGGGGTTCTCCACCAGAAAATTTTTGGAAATTAGACTCTAAAAACAGGGTTTTAACTCCTTTTTTGTACATCAAATCGTGAGTAAAAGAGATTAAAATACATAAAGGGGGTCTGGGGGTCCTCCCTCCCCAGAAAGTTTTTGGAAATTTAACTCTAAAAATCCGAATCCGAATAAATTTGAGAATCGGAATACGGGGAGACTGCTGGCACACTTATAGGCGAATCCGATCACTCATTCGAATGGGAATTTAGGTCAGAAAAATAAATTTGTTTTCGTATTTAAATCTACCCTTAAATTTATAATTTTTTTTTCGGGGAAACAAATATTTTAGGGAATGGGGACTGTAAAAATATTTCGGGGAACGGTCCAATCATTTCGGGGGACGGCGTCACCCTCCAATTTCAGCACTGGTAGCGACCCCGACTCACCAAAAACTTACTGGCAACCCACAGTTTGAGAACCTCTGGAATAGTCCATCATTTTATAAGTAAAATTTGGGTAGAATATGCCCTTGTTAAAAATTGTGTTTTAATGTACATGATTCTGACATACAATATATTTGGAATTTTTAAGTTGAGTTGAAATGCGGTAGTAATAGCAAGATATAAAACCCCCGATTCAATTCAGTTGGGTCAGAAAATTTAATATTAGTTGAGCAAACCTGATAAGTGTCCCAGTACAAAATAAAAAGGTTAAGACATGAAAACAAACTCGAGGAACAAATATTGCCTTCAGTTTTCAAAATAAGATAAAAACTTTCTAGTGCTACAGTACTTAACTTTAAAATCTAATTTTTATAGGCAAAAATCGTACAAATTTGCAACTACTAATCACGTCTACAACCACGGAACATTTATTTCCCCGACAACCACAAAGAATAATCTGGCTTGAACCATTTTCTATGGATGGGTTGTTTGGACTATCTTTTAAGGAGCAAAACGGAAGTTAAAAGAATAGTTCTCGAAATAAAGTAATCGTTATGAATATTTAAGAGCAGGAAATAAATATAAACTTACCTAAGTATTTCTTGTATTCAGAGCGGGCGAGATCGCGGATCGCGCGCCCTTTTCACCAATCATAAACAACAACATGTACATGGCGTCGGCGTAGGATGTTGCCAACTTGTCGTCCAGAAATATTCAGAAGCGTTTCAGAAATGACAAATGAAAACCAGAATTTTGCAGGAAAGTTTCCGGAATTTAAGGTCCGGGTCCGAATCACGTGAAAATCACTTGACATTCATTGACACTGTTGTTGATCGTCAATATTTGTATTTGTATTCAACGAAAAAAAAATCAAATTTTAAGGCATTTTGTGACGCAAAAATGTCGTCCACTGTCTACTTGGGTTGTCTGATTTTTTCTTTATTGAAAAGTATGTGTTAGTTATTATGTCATTTCTGAATGAAATACATTAGAATTACGTCTTTTGCAGTTTTTGTTTTGTTTTGAATACATTATTTTTTTTAAAAATTGATATTTCAATTTTTTTTAAATTTTAAATGGAATATCGTGTTTATCAATGAAGGATAACCTATAGACATGTAGTATCACAAACAAGGTTACTGATTTTTTTTAAAGTAAAAAATTGAATTTTTTGACTTAAATCGGACTTGTTTAATTTAAATCAGATTTTTTTATTTAAATGAATTAACAGTTCTGTGTTTTCTGAAACTGGTAAAAAATATATTGATATTATAGTTTCTGTGTGATGTAATAATTTTGCATCACATTCTAATATATTTTATGCACTAATTATCTCATCGGAGAGATGCCCGTTCTGAAAGGGGGAATGAATAATTATAGTACTATTAGTTACTAAAATTTTTATCCTTCTTTCACTATCTACTTACCATGGATACCAACATTTAATACTCCCATGGACACGACACGACGACGACTAACTACTTACCAAATTTCGAAATCAATATTATTTTTTTAAATCATAATTTCAGTTATATTTGATACATTATTAAATAAATAAAAAAAGACAATGATTATATTTGATGCATTACTGAAAAAATCCTGCCTGATTTTTGTGTAAAAATTGAAATCAATATTTAAGTTTATTGATTAGTTAAATTAATTTTACTCATTAAAATAATGTTTATTTCTTCAAAACAAAAAGTAATTAATAAAAAAATAAAGATGTTTATGTAGCATAAGAAAATAAAATTGGATTGGAAAACATAACTAAAAATATAAAAATAAGCTTTTGATAAAAATCATCTTAACATTTTAAAAAGTTGATACCAGGTAAAAAATTATGGGATTTTAATTCTTGTTTAGTTTAAATGCAAATAATTTTACAAAATACAAATTACAACTACTAATTAATTTCTTTAAATTGTGGTAGTTTAACATTTTTGATTTAAATCACATGATTTTTTGTATTATAAAAAATATAGTGATTTAAATCATGCTTTGTTAGGGGATTTAGTCACAGATTGACTGGACTACGTTTTGAAATTAATTTTTTAAATTGATAACGTATTTCCCCCAATAAAATTATTAATTTTTTAAATTTATCTTTTCCAAGAAAACGTAAAAATATCTTATTGAAATTTGTTTCAACCTTTCTTAAGTAGATTTTACAAATAAGTGTTCAGTATATTTTAAGTTAAATATATTTAACACACTTCTAATAAGTGGAACACTGACTGATTCGAATTCTGCTGATGCTGCTAATATATGGCACAATGATCGGGGGTCCCAGGGCGAAAATTCAGCACGCGTAGTTATATACGGCACAAAAATATAAGGCAAATAATTATATACGGCACGCATACAATGTTGTCGCTTTCAACCCCGTATATTTGCCGAATAGGGTTGTCCGTGCCGTATATTTCGCAGCGCGAAACCGGTTATGCCATATATAATCGTGTTATATAAGGCACATGCGCGTTTTACCTTATATATATACGGTACAGTTTTAAGAGTGTAGCGATTGAGGATCCACCGACTGACGTATCCCCACTATGTACAAAAGATATTTTACGAACCATGTTTGTAAATAATAGATTCTTCTGTTTTTTTACCTAAGTTATCAAATGTACAGTTTTTCTCATTAAACGCAATAAGTAGTAATGCTGTTTGCATGATTGATACATTTGTAAAACTAACACAACTATCGATTGAATAAAAAACTATCGATACTATCAGATAATTTCTAACAATTCATACTATTGATTTTTAAGATCGATAGTTCCTAAAAATCAGTAGTAAAATCATGTTTGTTCTTTATGTTCAAAAAATTTTTAATTAAATTAATTAATCTCTTGTTTTCTAAAAATAATAAGAATTAAGAATCAACATTTACGCTTTTGAAATTTTCATCCCGCCAAATTGTTCAATTGGCGCATTTCAGATATTTTCATACTCATCTCCTGTCTCGCCAAATCGGGCGAGGAATGAAAGTTGGCAGACATCTATCCGTAACTTGTAGATTGTCCCTAAACGTTCGTTTTCCGAAGCCGTTTTTGCTCCCCATAAAACTAACTTTAACAGGCTCTCAAGCGTTTAATACTGATGCTATTTACGTGAAACTTTGGACTTAAGGTTAATTAATTATGCTCTTTCAGATTATCAAATCAAAAGAAAGGATTTCGGAAAACAAAATAAAGTTTTGGCATATTTTTCACATTTTTTTGCTGTTTTTTAACTTTTTTCGTAATAAAAAAAATTTTAAATTGAAAACTGTCAAGATAATTTTGAAGATCATAATAAACCGCAAAATTTGAGACCATAATTACATTTTTACCAATAGCAGTTCTTCTACAAATTGAATTTTTCAATAATTGTTTTGGGGTGTCGCTCCATTTTTAACTCCCTGGGATTGGGTCTGGGACCCCTAAGTCCTATGTGATTCTGACTCGTCTAGGTGTCTACTATCCCCCCTAGAAGTGTGACACATCATTTACGGGACACCCTGTATATAATTTTTAATACCTTCTATCTGAGGGAAGATGCAGTATTTTTCGGAACAAAAATTGCTGGTAGCTAAGTTCTAGATAACGCACTGCTCCCACCATATAATAGTAAATATTAAAATAGTTTAAAAAAAACAATAAGTATACATTAATTATAGACATTAATAATCGGAGAGACTACTATTTTCTGGACTGCATCTAGAAAACGCATTTTAAGCTAAGCTTTGAAATTTCATATAAACTAGTCCAAATTGAACAATCGTAAAAAATTACGGCACAGCTTCTATAAGAGTCCTCCATCTGCCATGTTTACCCATAGCTCCAATAATGACAACACTTAGGCATGTTGATGTGTGTAAACATGGCAGCTGGAGGACTCTTATCGAAGCTGTGCCGAAATTACTTTTGGGTACTTACGTACTATCCCGTCGACCGTGACGCTTAATCCGAAACGTTATCAAATCCCATTGAGTTTACTATTACTGTGCCGCTGAATTACACGGCCGCTGAACGGTCGACGGGATAATATGTATAAGTACCCTTTTCTTCAATTTCATTAAAGTTTTCATTCAGACATTTTTCTCCCGTAACGCCTAAACAAATTGAATTCCGCGTTTCCCGAAATAAACACGCAGTTAAGCTGACCCTACATCCACCTACAAAAAATTCAACCTCCCACCTCAAATCGCGTCAATTTATTTTCCCCAACTCAGTCAGACAAAGAGCGCACACCTCTCGCAGGCAATTTGTAACAACACTTCGGAAGGACCCAAAAAACATTTTTAATAACCGGTTTTATATTTAAAAACCCACTACACAATAACCCCCCCACGGACCGGCAAATTAATCGCAGCAATCTCATTTCCTGGGCTTTCGCGCCCTGCCCTTACGTAAAAAGCACGCAATCATCCATCAGTCTCATCCACCGCCCCGGATTTTTCCATGGTATTCATTGGCCATCTCGGGCGGGTTAGGTCTGAAAAGGTTAAACTTCCGCTTCGCATCCGCAAAAAAGGGTGCAGGACATAAATAAGCAAGGGGGGAAGGATGGATTTATTGCCCGGCGATGTAAGGGTTTATTATTCTCCCGGACAAAACGGGACAAAAAAAAAAACGGGACCGCTCTGGAGTGCTCGGGGCCAAATTAATTAACCCCACCGAACTCGGCTCGGCGTCTGGGGTCGTAGATCAATCTTTATCGTAAGGACGTTTATTTCGCAGTGGATGCAGATTTTATTAAGGGACTCCTTAGGGGTGAGGGGAAAGTTTCTTAAGGATGGATGGGCGATCAGGGACGTGTCATTTCGGATCGGTTTATGGTCGAGTTTTTGTTGTGTCTATCTGATCGAACAGTCTTTTACGGTTAAGAGGCTCGGGGAGGAGTTCTCCTTTATTGATGTTGCGTCAATTACGCTGGGGCGGTTTGGTTTGGAGGCACCGGGATAATCGATTACTGTGCAATGTCTCTATTTAGCGTAGTAGTGTCACCCAGAAATTTACCACAGCAAAGCAGAAGGGGAAATCGTTTTACGATCCTCTTAATTTGTCTAATGTTGCGGTGGGGATAGAATAGAAAGAGGGGACTTGCTTTCCTCGTTCCCTTGTGCCCTGTAGCGCAGGATTTCTACTATACTAGACAGCAACTTAAGTTGACCCTATGACGTCACTAACAATGTAGTTCCCATCGCGGTGTCTGAATTTTGAGTGAAATGAAGAACGTCAATTTAAAAATATGATTATTTTGTTAAACCCGTGTATAAATAGTGCTTTTCAATCACGATTTTCGTACCGAAACTCCTCCCAGCAACCCAACAGACTTTGTGTTTACCGATTTCTCCTTTCGCATTTGTGACGTACTGGGTTCAAGAAACGTTGCTGTCGAGTATATAGTTCACACCACACATAATAAAGTTAGAATTTAACAGCTTCAGATTTTACGACCAAAAACGAATCCCGAGGGCAATCGAAGTCCTCGCCTGGGAAGTCAACTGAGAATGCATTAACAGAGCATAAACCGTGAGTTACCGTATATTAACTGAGTATGAATGATCACTGAGAATAATCCCCCAATAATATGAAAAAAAAAGGGGGGAAACCCCAAACCACACAAAGACCTCTCTCACACTTGATAGCTCTCCAGTCACCTTGGGACCCCTTTTGGGTTGCAAGAGCGATGTTCGTAAAAGTCTAACATGGCTTTCTGTGTGCCTACACACTGAACACATATTCGACCATGAAACGTTTATCCAAAACAATCATTTGAAGATAAATCTGGGTTTAAGTGGAAACATTGAGTTATCCATTGAATTGAGAAACTTCACAACAATTATAATTGTACTTACTGACTTCGTAAATTTAGCTAATGTTAGCGGTAGCGCTTATCATACGCACATCGCTTGTTTTCACTAACCATGAGGTTGAATGTAAACACAATCAAGTCTCAAGAGTTGAGTAGACAACCTCCTTCTTCCAGCTTGCCAAATTAATATTAAAAAAAAATTAAATTTGAGATTCAATTATAAAATTAACGGTCCTTTTAGGCGGATACGACAAGCTTGTGGTTGACATGTGCGTTTGTTTACAATCATCGCAGTTTGTTTACGCCTGTCATGAACTACATTTTTGGCCATAATTTCGTAAATAGTTGTTAAATGAAGCAGAATTTAATGCAGAATAACATATTTTTTTTTTCGAAAAATCGATTTTTTTTTTTAAGATTTAAGAGTTCTATGACCCCTTAATTGTATCTAAGCATCCGTTTAATATTTAACGCACATAGGATCCGTCAGAATTTTCATTGTTTTTTTTGTTGGAAAAAGTTGAAAAAACACAAAATCTCAATATGTTTCTTTGTTCTTTTTCAGTGGGCGATCTTTTATGTTTTATGAGCAATTTTTTTGTGACGTCTATCAAAATATCCAAAAGAAGAATGTTCTAAATGTAATTTATTTACAAACATAATTTTAAAATATATTTCTCGAAATAACCTCAAAATTAAGAGGAATGCAACAGATTCTTCAACCAAGAACAGTTCAACGCCGTACTAACTGATTTGATAGGATTTTTTACGTGTTATTCAATGTTTTGCTGGGTTTTTTTCTTCAAATGTGTTACAAACACTATAGTGCATACTTATGAAACTTCAGAATATTAATTTATGCGATATATTTCATAAGATTCACTATCCCCATACAAAAATCTGTCTGCATGTACTTGTAAAAAGTTAAGATTGTAAATTTCAAAAGAAGATGAAAAGAAAATTTGATTCCATCAAAGCTTTCTTCGAATAGAATAATTTATGCCACTGACCAATGGAAGTAGAATTTTTTAAAGACGAAATAGGAAATGCTAATCCTTTGTGTAGAATTCCAGTTGTCAAAAACTACCAAAGCAGTCAACAACTTGTCAGATTTAAATTATTCTACTTTTATACAATAATAATATTTTAGCTGGGGTATTTTTACAGAGAGATAGTACATGCATGTAAACATTTTCAATGTCCTGTGAAATAACTGTTTGCTATGTACAGGGTGATTCAGAATTCATCTCATACAGTTTCAATGATCAATGTATGATCTTTGAAAATTCCTTCCTTGATCATCATTTTTCTAAACACCATTACACTAACACTAAGGAAACTCCATTCTATGGCTAAAAGAGTAATATTGCACGTTTTAAAACTCACCCAACGGTTTAACAAGTGGTCCAATTTCTATCAAATTTATGGTGTAAGTAGTACGGATATTTCTGTACCTCATGCAATACATTTTTTCATTTTATTATGTTTTGTTTCGTGAAACGGGCCTTGGCAAAATGTTCTTTTGTAACTATCTCACACTACATTAAGTCCTAGCTCTTTAACGGTGCATCTGCGCCCCCCCCCATTCCTATTCGAAATAAGCTTGATATGATAGGATATGCGATATTCCTATTCAAGGTCCCCTCTACCTTCCCACCAAATATTGATGATGAATTCTGAATCACCCTGTATATAGAATAGAATATTCTATACCTACCCTTCTTGTATAATTAAATTTAACAGATTTTTAATGATTAGGCGCGATAAAATAATACCCATGATGTAATGTCCATTATGTCAAAATTGTTAATTAAGGGAAAATTATTCCGCAGACACTAGGCCACACTAACACTGACCCCAACGCTATAATTTTCAATCTGAAATTCCTCCCCATTGTCCCGGTATGATTAGATTCAACCCGATTTATAAATCCCAATCCCATCAAATGTCGGAATCACAAACGATCCAATCCACCACGCCGATTTCCATGGCATAGCCGTAATCGCATCGCAACTCAGGAATCGGACGCTAACTATTCCCTCAACCGTGTACCGATGTCGTCTCACCAACTACAGAATCGTCGCATCTCATCAACGGTGTCCCACTTCATTGTGCCGCATTAAGCGAGAAAAAGACATTCGGTGACACGACCGACAATGACCAGACCGTGCCGTAATCCGAAACTAGCTCTCGATGAATGGATACTTGAATGAGGCGTAGAGTCGGGATGGGATAGAGAGTGAATATTATTGCGGTGGACCAATCTACCTCAGCAGCGTTCTAAACATGTTATAGAGCATTTTCAATCACATGACTCTGCCTAACAACGGTCTTAGCAACGTTGTTTTATTCTTCCAGTGACATCATGTGCGAATGCTGCTATTGGATACTTCTATGTCCCGCCCCTAACAACAGCCTTAGCAACGTTGATTTTGTCCTCCAAGTGACGTCATGTGCGAATGCTCTATTGAGCATTTTCAATCACATGACTCGGCCTAACAACGGCCTTAGCAACGTTGTTTTTTTCCTCCAGTGACATCATGTGCGAGTGATTCTATTGGATGCTTCTCTTTCCCACCCCTAACAACAGCCTTAGCAACGTTGATTTTGTCCTCCAAGTGACGTCATGTGCGAATGCTCTATAGAGCATTTTCAATCACATGACTCGGCCTAACAACGGCCTTAGCAACGTTGTTTTTTTCCTCCAGTGACATCATGTGCGAGTGATTCTATTGGATGCTTCTCTTTCCCACCCCTAACAACTGCCTTAGCAACGTTGATTTTGTCCTCCAAGTGACGTCATGTGCGAATGCTCTATAGAGCATTTTCAATCACATGACTCGGCCTAACAACGGCCTTAGCAACGTTGTTTTTTTCCTCCAGTGACATCATGTGCGAGTGATTCTATTGAATGCTTCTCTTTCCCACCCCTAACAACAGCCTTAGCAACGTTGATTTTGTCCTCCAAGTGACGTCATGTGCGAATGCTCTATAGAGTATTTTCAATCACATGACTCGGCCTAACAACTGCCTTAGCAACGTTGTTTTTGTCCTTCAAGTGACGTCATGTGCAACATGACATCACTGGAGGATTAAAACAACGTTGCTAAGGCCGTTGTTAGGTAAAGTCATGTGATTGAAAATGCTCTATAACAGTGCTTCTCCAACTTTCAATATTGTGGACAAGATTTTCAATCGTAATTTTAATCACACCCCCTTTTATACAATAACTATGTATTCAGAGTAATAATGCTATTTTTTGACGCTAAAGCTATAATACTTGAAGAAAACCAGTTAGGCGGTCTACTGTTTAATGAGAATGGGGGGTCTTTGGTGTCCTCACCAGGAAAATTTTCAAAATTTTAGTGTGGTAAAAGCACTTTTAGCTATTTCTTGTTTATTCGTGGGTATGCTCGGGGATACATGGCACCCCTGGACCCGCTATTAGTCCAGATCTCTGAACACTGTAACTCTTTGAACATTCTCACTGATATGGTGAATAATATTTTTTTTCTGGATGGACACAGTATGGATTTAGTGAGACCCATTCCTAGATTTTTGTTCTGGAAAAGATGAGATTATTTCAAAAGTCTTTAAAAAATGTAGCATCAATCGTAAGGAAGGATTGGCATCTTGATTAACTTGGTATAGAAAAAAATTGGGTGGTATAGAGTTCAAAGTACAAAAGGGAATCTGGGGAATTTTGTTGTTAAAGAAATTTTTTGAGAGCAGTGTTTTAACTCGTTTTTTTCCACTTAGTCCAAATTTTGGATGGGGCCCGGATCTTGGCTCCTGTCCTCGTTCTGGAGTTATCAAGCCTCCTTATGGGGACGCGCCCCATAGTTTGAGAACCACTGTTCTCAAATTTGCAGTGTATTCTAACTCAATTAATACGTTGTTCTTTATCATTATGAAGATATGATGTGTTCTTTTGCATTATGACCTGTATCATCGCTCTGTCCCATAACAAGTTGTTCTTTTCTAAAGTTTAAAAAGGCAATTTTAACCCCTTTGCGTCAACGAGACATTTCAAGTTACATACTATTTCTATTTCCTCACTTACTGAGTATCTTATGCACGGCTGCAGCTGATGCACCATCTCGTTCATTCTTTCTCTCTTCGAGTCGATATACCGAATAGGGGGGAGGCGATTCCGATGTGGGTGAAAGCGGCGAGATGTGGATGGAACGATTCTGGAAACTCGAAACCGTTCCGGAATGTTTCGGCGATTTCAATATTCATTACGGCGGAATGCTCAGAGTTCAGATGAGATGTTCGTAAACACAGAGTGCGGATCCGCGAGGAATAGCGTAAAAATGTCTCCACTCGCGGTTGTATGGAAATGAAGTTCGGAAAATACTCGTGTTGCCAGAAACTATTCATTCCATTTCCGAAATTTTAGCGAGAGAACTCGGATTTATTATTTGCATAAAATGTTTTAATACGGCCGCGCATATTTAATAATGCTCCCTCAGGGCGTTTTAGCTTCTACTAAAACATTGCATCCGCTGTTGAGACGATTAATTTAACCTTATGACCAGTTTCGGTGGATTCAGAAATGTTTTGAATAAATTCTGTTCATTATTGGACATCGGGCGCAGATATGTTATCTAAACTTATCGAGCTCAAAATTCTATCCAATTAGAGATCATGGTGGAATAAATCAGGCATTTCTAACTGAAAATATTTAACTCTGAATGTTTATTCATTTAGTATAAAGGATTCGTGCACTTTGAAAAGTTTACTTAAAAAAATAAATACCATAGAATATAAATCCTTATAAAACATCAATGCCTTTGATTTAGAATCAGCAATTTCAATTTTTAAAAAAATGTCATCCAAAAATATTTGAATTTCATCTGAGTTTCAAACAATATTTCAAAAGGAAATACGTTTTTATATTTTGATATTTCTTCTAAGATGCTGATAAAAATACTGAAAGATCTAAAACTAAATGAACAAATTATCCGTTTTTTAACAAGAAAAATCTATTAAATTATTTTAAGTTTTATGAAAAGTTTTGTTTATAATCTTAAAAATAACGTTCCAAATTTATATTTAAACACTATGAAGTTATAGATAGAATTTTATCTTGACATTCAATGTATTAGTTTTGAATGAAATTTCTAGGGATTAAAATCTTCAAAGGTAGGCTATTTTTTTGTATCCCATTCAGTTTTACTAACATTGATTTAATTTCACCTATGACACTCAATTAAAGTTCTTTCTTTTTTTAAATCTTAAAAGAATTTTTCCAAGAAGCATTTTGTGTAATTTAAAGACTTTTTTTGCTGCTACTATTTCTTATATATTAATAGTATTTATTTATTTTCTGAAGCAACGAGTTTTTAAAGGCCAAACAGTAAGAAGCATAAAAAATATTCATGATTTGATAAATTCTAAAGCACGAATTCAAGTATCGCAAATAAATCCAATCCACCAAAATCTCTCTGACAGCGTTTGAATTCATCAGCATTTACTATTCGCCAATCAGGGTTCTTCCCTACTTTAGAGCTTCATTTCCAAGAACTGAATAACATTATATCTAATAGAAGTTTTTCCAATTTCTTGCAGTAAACAATCTTGAGATACAAGATTGAAACCATAGTGGTGTAAGTATCGCCTTTTTCTAGGAAAAATACAATAATTAAGCTTTATTAATCCAAACATGTGTTTATAAATTTATGAAGATCCAAACATTTAGATTTAAGTAATAGTTTTCAAACAGTATTCCTCAGTTTAACAGCTCAGGATGAAAGTGGTATAAGTCCAAAAATATAAAATTTGAGAAAAGCATGAATTTGTATTTCTTCAATGTTACTCTACCTAGAGTGGTAATCGCATAAGTCAAAATAACTCGATGATTCGCCCGTAAGAGCTGCCTAAAAAGTGCTGTCTCCATAGGATCAACACAAGCTCCGTTAGAGAAAACCTTCCATTACTCAAAACTACGCCCAGTAGACTTATACCACTTTCATTCTAATCTTCTCAATTGTAAAAATTGTTTATGAAGATGAATATTTACTTTTATTTTTTAGTTACTGTAAAGCCTAGATAATTACAGGTGGAAGGAACAGGGCCTACCTCTAAATATCCAATACTTGGAGTATCTAAGTAATAAATTTTAATAAAGAAATACATGGATAAAAATATTTTTTTAAATTGAACTGTAAGAATATATTCAAATAAAAATATGCATGTTTACATATTGAGTATTTTGATTTATACAACTGCCTAATTATCGCCAATAGCAACGGGTAAGTTATAATAAAAAAAAATGGTCAATTGTATTAACTGCTTAGTGTTTTTTTTTTCTTTGGAAGGAGGATTTCTGCCATTGACTTAAGGGGAGTAGTTAAGATGTGATCCGTTCAACAAAAATATAAAAAAAATATTGTTTTTACGTGTTGATTATTATTTTGGAGCTTAACTTATTTTAATTAGCTCGAATTTATGGTAAACTACAATCAAGAGTACTATATTTTTAAAAAAATTGGGGCTTTCCGCCTTTTTATTAAAAAAAGTATTCATTCTAGAGAATTCTTACAAATACTCCATGGGCAGTGGGCACGATTCTGGATTTCCCAAAAGTATCAGCACCTTTCTTCTTACACATTCACCATGCACAAGACACTCCTGTGTCGTATTCCGCAACACTAAACCTACACTCTTTCGGTGTCCCACAAGCCACCCCTAAATCCTTGCACCACTGTGTCCTCAATCCCCTGGCCTTTTTCTCGCGTGAAGAAAGCCAATGCAAAAAGCCCCCTTCGCTCCCAATCTCATAAATATGTAAAACCGACCGAGAAAGCAAGCAAGCAACGGCTTGATAAATCCCAACGACTTTCGGCAGCCTACACTTCTGAAGAAGAAACTTCGCAGCCACGCGATCCTGCCGGCCTGACCCTATGACGTCACTACGCGGAAGGAAAAACTGAGTAAACAGAAAGCCTGTTGGGTTGCAACGAAGAGTTACGGTACGCAAATCGTGGTAAAAAGACGCTATATCTACATGGGTTTAACAAACTAATCATGTTTTTAAATTGACGTTCTTAATTTCACTCAAAATTCAAGACACCGCACTGGAAACTACTTTCTTTGTTTTGTTTCTTCAAGGTCAAGTAACGTTGCAGTCTAGTATATTAATTTAATTCATATCCATAGTTTTTCGTTTACGTTCGAAAGGGGAGTCAGATGTAAATAATCTTTTTTACGTCATCAAATTTCGGTAAATCTTTGAGTCAGGGTGAAATGGGCTGCTTTTGATGATGTTTTTTTTTTGCCAAGTGCTGAAAGCACCGTTTTTACTGTGAAGACTTATCTACTTAGAACCCAAATTGTTGCTGAGAGATCCAACTTTGTGTGAAAAACTACTAGTTAGATAGTATCATTTATTTAAAAAATAAAAAAAATGTTTGGACTTTTTTTAATATCCACATTCGCATACATATATTTTTTTTACATTTGAAACGCTGTTGAAAAAGAAAAAGAATGCTACGAGACATATGCCAGTATCAACCTTGTGACACAAGCTTCAAGGACCAAGTGGATTGAATTAGCAGAACTATCAGCTAATGATGAAGAATTGAAAGATGTCATACATCACATAGAAAATGGATGGCCAGAAAAATCCAAGACTAAAGTGGCTGCACAAGCTTATTGGCATTGCCAAGAAGAATTATACAAGACGAAAGAGGGTATAATTTGTCGAGGACAACGACTTGTTGTTCCAACGACTGCTAGAGAAGATATTTTGAAAAAATTGCATATATCTCATAAAGGTGTTGTATCTACTAAAGTTAAGGCAAGAGAATATTTTTATTGGCCTAACATTAACAGAGATGTTGAACGTTTTATTTCGAGATGCCAAATTTGCCAAAAGTATCAACGAGAAAATCAAAAAGAAATTTTAATGGATGTCGATTTACCTGAAAGACCTTGGCAGAAAGTAGCCTGTGATTTTTTCTACTTTAAGCAACAGCAAAATCTTCTCCTTATTGACTACTTTTCGAAGTATGTTGAATTGAAACCTCTAAAGAGTATTACGGCTCAAACTCTTATTCCCTTGTTAAAATCCATCTTCGCAACACATGGGATACCAGAAGAGCTTATCAGTGATGGAGGCCCTCCATTCGGCTCCTATGAGATCCAGAAATTCTTCAAAGAGTGGAATGTCTCACATCAAATAACCTCACCGGGTTTCCCAAGAGCAAATGGGCAAGTGGAACGCGCGGTTCAAACCCTCAAAAATTCTCTTAAAAAAGCAGAGGAAGAAGGTAGAGATATTTATGAAGTCCTTATCGATTACCGAATACAACCGGCAAAAGATCTCCCTTCTCCGGCTGAGTTGTTAATGGGAAGGCGTTTACGATCCTTTTTGCCTACCCATCAAGATCGCCTAAAACCTAAATTCGACATAACAGAGGCCCAGAAGTCTTTGAAGAAAAGACAAGTAACCCAAACCAAGTATGCCAACCGACAAGGGAATACCCTCCAAGAGCTCCCTAACTTTGCAAAAGTATGGTTTAGGCATAAAAGCAAAAATCCGTGGAAGCAGGGAACCATTGTATCTGTTGGACCACAGCCTAGATCATATTTGATAAAAACGCCAGAAGGGAATTATTTTCGAAGAAATAGATTTCATATTAAACCGGATAATTCCCAGGAGGAAGACCATACCATCCCAGCTTCAACAGTGGAAGATCTGTATGATACAAGTGGCTCGGAAAGGGAAGTTGAAGAGACGACCGATAGTCCCAGTAGTGAGACAACTGAAGAGACTGCGGGTCCAAATGATAATGATGATGCAGGTCCCAATGATAATGATAATGCACCTGAAGATGGTAGTAAGGAAAAAACACTACTCTCAGAAAGACCAAAAAGAACCATCATAAAACCTGCAAGATATGGATACTAAATTTTCTTTAAAAAAAAAAAAAAAGGGCATGTGAGATATTACATATACTAGTAACTCATTGTAAATAAATTTAATATAACTAGTAACTCATTATAAATAAATTAACTCTAAAAAACAACTTCTACTATGTTTACCTGTGTTCTGGAGATTTTAATAAATTGCTTATTGCTTGTAACTTCTAGAGATGACAATAAACAGATGTTTTGCTAATAGCCTATTTAATGTATAGGTTTATTTTACACATAAGACAAGTATGTGAAAGTTAAAGTTATCTAACTATAATTAAATTTGAAAAATAGAAAAATCGAATTTTGAAGACTTTAATTGTAATAATTATTGCAAATAATCTTATGATATAAATTACAGTTAGTACTTTTTAATATTCTAAACCGGAATCACAAATTAGGATGTTGTTGTTGCAACAAGAAGTGGCTATACTATCTCCTAGCCACGCCCCCTTCAAAAGTAAACGGGAAACAACTACGAAAGTGAACAAGCAGCCAGCCACGCGATCTTGCGAAGGTGCGTGACAACGCGGCATGAACCTGCCTCTAATTAACAGGAATGAAACTTCGTATTTCATTAGAAAACTCTAGAGGGGTATCGAAAGTGAGTTATACACCCTTCTTTTGAGGCCGCTGTGGAATATGAATTTTGGAGAAAGAAACTTGGTTTAGTTTTCCCTGGTGTAATTTAGGACCCCTTCTTTCCCGTGTTGAAGAGTTTGAGGGAATGGCTTGAGGTCGTTACGCTTTAATGTCGGTTTGCTTTGCTAGACGTGTAGAAAGACGTGAAGGAAATTTGAATTTATGCGGCTATAATTTCTTCATACTAGGTGGTTTGAGGTGCGCCTTGAGAGGGTGATATGTTAAGATATTTATGAGGTTCGGAGTTATACTGGGGAAGGATATTTTCTATGTTTCATAAAAGTATATCACGAAAAATTACACCACAAGAAAATATTTTTGTTTTGAGTTCTCGTGTATTTGGATCATTAAAAGAAGGGTAATCTCCAGTGGTATATAATACAACTCTTTGAAGGACTGATTTTACTATAAATTTATCTACAAGAAACCGCAGCTTTGAAAAATAAGTATGGCGTAAAGCTATACAAGACTCCAATGCTTCTCGCTAATAAAGAAATAAATAAGTTGAGAGGAAGTAGTTCCTAGCATGATGTCGGAATTTCGAGTGAATTTAGGCACTTTACTTTAGAAATAGGATTAGTTTATTAAATCTACACATACATAGTGGTTTCTGGTCATAATTTTCGCAAAATGTTAAATATTTTTAATTTCATGACTGACTGTTAACTCAGTTCTTTTCCGCGGAGTCGTGACATCACTGCCAAGAAATGTTGCAATCTAGTATACACTGTGAGAACATCGCTGAGTTTTCAGTATAACTGAAATGTGAAAATGTTCTAAACCGTTTTCTGAAATAAATACCATAGAAAATATAAAGTTAAAAAAAAACATTTTAAAAAACCTATTACTTTATCTATATGTTTCAAAAAAATAAAGTGCTGGAGGTTTTTGCTTGAAACTATAGGATCCATTTGCATACGTGTTCCAGTGTTTTCCAAAGTAAACAATACATCAAAAACACAGACTTACACGCTGAGTCCTTCAATGGACTTGGAAGTGAAATCCGTTTTCAAGTTAATTCCTCACTTTGAAAAATCCCTTTATTCTACGTTCCATTTTATTATATCCTTTCGTGAAATATTGCTTGGAAAGCAAAAATTATGCCTTGCGTCCGTTTGAGAATCCAGAAGGAAATCTTAGAACGCGTTTCTTGAGCCCGTACTTTATTTTAGTGACAGGCTGAGGGAAATGTCGCGGAGGTGACATTTGTTGCTGCTGCGACGTTTTACTAAAAGGTAAACGTGTCAAAAACTGTCCTTTCCATGTTTCGAATTATTTTAGATAACGGTTGCATTTAGAAAAGAGGTAGCGAGAATTTTTTAATGGATAAAAATTAAAGAGTCGCGGTTTTAAAAGCATGTTTAAATATGACCGTTCTTTCCCTGTGTACACTTCTGTTTAGATCAGTTATTCACAACCTGTAGGACGTTTTTAAGTCTCCAAAATATCGACTTTTTTGTCAAAAGCAAGATATTTTTTAAAATAGTTTGAAAGGTGTTGCGAAAATATCGGTCAATGTAAAAATCAGACGGTAAATTCTGGTAAAAAAATTATGGCTTTACCCTTGTAATAAAGTCGTTGTTTACTGACCGATTTTTACATTTATTGACCAATATTTTCGCATGAGCGTTTGAAACTTAAGTATTAGAGAGAGAAATGAAAAAGAGAGAATGAACATATATATTTGTTTGTTTTCGTGTAAGAGTTAACTGTCAGTAAAGATGGTAGGTTGAACTAGAATAGGAAATGTGAACAGTTACAATGAAATAACGTATAGAAATAGAGAGAGGAAGAAAAGGGAAAAGAGGTGTTGAGAAGGGAAGAAATAAAATAGATGGGAATAATAAAAAGGTGTGGGATGGAAATACAAAATGAAATTTTCTATTTAATCTATTTTTGTGAACTATCTATAACATAGATAGAAAACAAAAAAAAGATAAAATAGATAAAACGGTTCCCACTCTTCTTTTAAAACTAATTATAATATGAGAAAGCAATTACATCTCTCACAGTTAAAACTACTTTTAAAATACCCTAGAAATATCCATCAATTTACCATGATTTTCTGAGACTATGTAGTGTTTTATTTATATATTTATATGAGTAATATTATTGAGAAAAACACACTCAGTTCCTTACTGCATATGAAAAAAAAATTCTTGCAGTTTTAATCATTAACGGTTTTTATAAAAAAATTTTGCTGTTACACTTTTGCAGGGATTTATAAATCTGAAAATAAACTAAATTAAAACTCCATAGTATACATTTTATGCATATTTCTGTTAAGTTTTATAAAACTAAATTATACTAAGTGGTATGAAATCAAACACAAATAGAAAAGCATTACACTGTTAGAAAAAAAGTTCAACCTTTCACCTAAAAGTGGTTCAAAAAAAGCTGCAACCGAAATGTGGCGAAAAGTTGCACCAGGTTTTCGGTGCCCATCCTAGCACCGCGGAATAGGTAGAAGTTTGAACCGAAATCGGCGATACGGAAAGAACCGAGTCCGCGGTGACAGATTGAACCGAGATAAGCGATATGGGAAGCACCGGGAATACGGTGACAGTTTGAACCGAGATAGGCGATATGGGAGGCACCGAGAGTACGGTGAAAGTTTGAACCGAGATGGGCGATATCGGAAGCACCGGCTCTACATTGACAGAAAATAAGGTGTTTTTATTAGTATTATATTAGGATGCATTTACCTACTAGTTTTTTTAAATTATTTTGTTCATATTCCTTAACACTCATTTTTTTTTACACAAAATTTCATTTATTTTCAATATGGTAATTCATATAAGCTGAAAAAGAGTTTTGTGCCAAATCTGTAAGGTAATCATTAAGGTTTGAAGTTCTTTTGAAATTTTTTTTCAGGTAGTCAGACTATGTCTAATGTAGATTTATATTATAAAATTGAACTTTTTTCTTTAAATTATGTGTATAAGTATAACCTTATTATCTCTAAACCAAAGGAACCCAATTTTTTTCTCTAAGATAACAAGGAATAATATAAAAATAATCAATTTCAAGGTTTTTATGTACTATAAAAAGGTTTTTTGAGATAACAAGGTTATACTGTAATTAAAAAATACAATTTGTGTGTATAACAGAAAATTTATTTTACCAACTTCTCAAACTTATAAAATGAATATAAAACATGAACAATATAAACAGTTTTTTGGAAGAAATTAGATTTATTTAAAAAAAAAATCCATATCAAAATACCAATAATGTAAAGAGATTTTACCATTTTAACTATTTCAGATTCTTATAAGGAGTAACTTGAGTTCTGTACTCACTTTGAATTATAGAACATTCCTAAATTATTGCTACAATAACAAGATAGTTTTTAAAATATACATAAACAACTATTAATTAGCAAGAATTAGCAATTTATTCATGGGATAGAATCAGAACAGTTTGAATTTCCAACAGTTACATACATAAGATAAATATAATACACTCATAGACAGAACATATACACTACGATTATTTTCATGTATTTAGGGATTAAAACAGAATATCCCTTAAACTTGTAAACTGATAATGAATACTTGTCTAGAAAATCAGTAAATGACAATATACATATTTATGACTTTAGTTTCAAACAACTTGTAGCCTAAAATGTGAAACACTGTGTGAGAGTGGATTTGTTTGACACTCAAAACGTAGTTCTTCCCCTTTACACAATAAGAGGACAATTTTCGAAAAAACAGGCTCATCCTTTTTCAAAATTAACTAGCTCGTATACAAGTTGGGTTTGTACTGAAATCCATTGACTACTGCATTTGATAAAAATCGAGAAACTCTTTCAATACTTCACTTAAATCATCTTACTTAAATAACGAGTGAAAATATTTTACATACTTCCTTTGTTCCTAATGCCAGAGAAAGATGAAATTCTAATTTAAATGCTACTAATTAGTTAAAGGATATGTTTAAACTTATAAATGATAAGGGAGATGTTTTTAATGTAATGATCCAAACTACAAGCCAAATCAAATCAGAATGCTATAAATAAAATTTCATGTTTACTTTAATATCATATTTTTAGAGATGAAAAATAAAAATTCAATAATTTCCTTACATAACATTCTATCTTTCCAAAATAATTAAATATTTTTGAATTGGTAACAAATTTTTTGAATAACAAATTTATTTACAATTAATCAAATTAAATAGAACAAGAAAAATATCTATATCACCTGGGATTGCAACGATCCATGTAGGTGAACGAAACATGGATAGATATATTTACAAAAACTATAAAGCGTGATGAAGTTATAAACTAAAGTGTACAATACATGAAAATAATATAGGAAAAATATAAATCGATCAGCAGCATATATGTTTATAAATTAGTTGGAGCTAAAATAATCAAAATTGACATTCAGAACATCCTAACATAAGCAAATGTATTCAAAAACTTTTATTTCTACAATATAATCAGAACAAAAGTTTTAATGCATCTTTAAGAATAATTTTTTATCTTTTATTTATACCAATTTAATTATCTCTTAGAATAAAATTTAAGCCAACAACAAAAACATAAAAATCATACTATACTTTAATAGTAGTACTCAACACTTACTTTTTAAATGAATCCACAGCAATCCAATTTCCACGAGTCACGACAACAAATCGACAAAATGGCTGATGGAGGATCAAGAATCTCGATTCTCGGTTCAATCAGGCCGCACCGAAACCCTTAAGATCTTTCACCGTAATTTCGGTGAAACCATATTTTCTTCGGTGGCAACGATTTTGCATAGCACCGAAATTCTGGTGCAAGCCTTAAAATCTCAAACATTTCACCAGAATTCTGGTGAAATATTGAACTGGTTTTTTTAACAGTGTAGTATGTTTTTATCTCACATCAAGAACATTAAAAACGACTCAGTAGTGTCTATGAAGAACAACGTGCAAAAAAAAAATATCATACACAAAGCTCCTAACAACTTCAAACAAAAACAAAACCAAACTCAGCCAGATCCTTAAGTACTTAAATAAACGCAATATTACATTACCCCTATCTTTATTACGCTTATCACAGCTGCACACGACTACTGCGCGATCTTGAATTCATGCCAGACGCTGTTCCAGATACCGCAAAGGGAAGAATAAAATAAAAAAAAAGCAAAGATAAAACAACTCTTATCTCCCTCACTCAATTCCAATATTTATTTTTCCGAAGGCCCACACACACACACTCCCCTTCTTTGAATAACCCGTATCGTGATAAAAATGAAACGGAAGTTACAAAACCATTTCCTGATCTAATTTTGAGGCACAGGAAAAAACGAACCTAATTTACTCCTGGAAAATGAAGATGTATGCTTCGAATCTCCAGGAAAAGAATTATATATATATGTAAAAAAAAACCGGGAAAGGGTCGCCGGAAAGCGCTCCCGTGCTCACATTCCCGGAATCCGGGGCATAATTCAATAGAAAAAGTGGGAGCACGCCGTGATTTGTTTGGTAATTTGTTAAAACGACGAATACCTTACCTTCTGGAGTGCCCCCATATTTCAATATTTAGAGGAGATGGCTCTGCGAGATTACGTGATGTTTGTTATGGCGGATTTTCTTGTTTTACGGTTTGTTTTCTGCGCCTCTAACTAAGCAAGTTTAGTAGTTTAACGTATTAGAAGGGGTGAGTAATAAACTACCAACCTTTTGAAAAGTGAGTTTCTTTATTGGATTCTATCGGGGAATGCATGCATCATTCATAAAATTTGCAATGGGAGGAAGCAATTAGGTTTTTTTTTATTTCTGAATTTATATCGAATGGATTTTTGACACTTTTTCTTTGCATCTGACTATGGATTAGCGAATATTTCTTGTACGCTGTCAGACTGTCTATAAAAGTAGTTTATATTCAAGAAATAATTTGAATCATTGGGGAAAATATACAATGAAAAGTTGAAACAACGTTTTTTATTTTGCACATGAAAAGATTAAAATCATACTCAAGTTTCGGGGATAATTGGATCCCCTTCGTCAGTGAAATACAAATGTGTACAACATTTTTACTTGGATACTTGGATCCCCAAAACTTGAGTATGATTTTAATCTTTTCATGTGGAAAATAAAAAACGTTGTTTCAACTTTTCATTGAAACTGTTTGCACAGCATTATAGCAATAAAATATACAATGTTTATTTTGAAGTCGTATATTCCTTCAAGATTATTGATTTTCTTTCACTTTTGCATCTTGGTGGTTTTCTTGTTTAAATTTTAGTTTAGATATACTGAATAATGTTACAATATTAGTTTTTTTACACAAAAACTCTAAAACATGGATTCTAATTAAATTAATTTTACTGTTAAATTTAATTAGGTAATTCCATCATCTTATTCAAAGAATCGTTAATTTTTCAGATACGATGTTAAAAAGTAAAATTTTTAGTTTATTGCCAAAGAAATTATTTTTGTCTTCATTTATTAGAATATGTAGAAGCTATTGCTTATTTTAAAAGTTATTTGAAACCTGTTCATTTTCTTTAAACGCATTCTAAAAATTAAAAACAAAATTATAAAATCATAAAAACTAAATTATTAATGCAAAGTATATTAAATTGCGTTTCCATTTTATTGCAAAACATGGAGAAAAAAACGTTGCAAAACGTCATATTTATTTTTACGTTCAAAAAACATTAGAGAGTATTTTTGGTAGATATTAATTAGAGAAAATAAAAGTCTTGAGAAGAGAAAATTATATTAAAAGAATGAGAAGAACAAATGAGTTGTTAAAAAAATGCTAAATGAAGAATTTCGCTAATTATTTTCATACTTCTTGTACTTGTACATGCTTAATTACATAAATATAATTATTCAAATAAATCTTTAAACAAGAAAAAGACAGAAACGAAAGAAAATACATAAAACATCGTATGTATGCATGTGTTATCTCAATACTAAAAAAAATATAATCTTTTGTAACAAATTTATTAAAAGATAGAATATTCTTTTTCTCTTTCCCTCTCTCACGCATTACCACCGAAACATCTCAGCACTAACACCCCATCCGTCAATCCGCAGTTCGAAAATTCTCGTCCGATCCTCCCCGGGGTGGCCGACCCTATTTTTCGAACATCACAACATATCATTCCCCCCATTGCGAAGAAGAGGAGATCCTTGTAAGCATTCTATTTGTATGGGAGGACTCTTTCCCGAATCTGGGGGAAATCGATGCCTCCAGAGTGGCTTTGTATTTGCGCCCAGAAACTTTCCCTGAAAGTGACGGACAAGACATGGGGCTTAAGGGGGACCTCCTCCATATTGAGAAATGTCTTATTAAGGGGGAAGTTCTCTGAAAGTTCCCCCCCCCAAAGAAGTAATGAATGCAAGTATTTTTTGTGAAAGCAAAAGAATATCTTACAAATTGATCATTTTAAGATGCTATAAAACAAATGTTGGAAATATAAATTTTAAAGAATGCCTAACTAAAGGTTAACCTGGAATAAAAAAAAAACTCTAATTGGATGTTGAAGGAAAACAAGTTTAAAGCTAATCAAAGTTCAAAGCAATTTTTTAGGTTCAAATTCAAAATCCAATTCACTTAATCTTAGATGTATTAATATTAAGGAAGAAAATAATTTTTTTCCAAAACTGAACATAAATCATTCTCATAAACAGTCAATGAAACATTTGCTTTCTTTCCTTTAAAAGTAAAGTGTTAAAAAATTTTACATACTTTAATTATGATATTCTGTAAAGATTGAGAAATGTGGATTTAATGTCATAAAAATGAACAAGGTTATTAAAAGCAGTTTCTATGTTTGAATAATCCTTCCCCTTTTTTGAATTGTAGAAAGTTTCTCTAACAAGTCTGCAATAACCATTTTCCTTAAGAAAACTCAAAAGGATTAAATTTCTTTAGAGAAAGGTTATCCCATGGGTACAGGATTAATATTTCAAGGATAGTTCTGTAAAAAATATTTAAAAAAAAACATTTATGTGAGTGAGTTCACACAGAAAAAATAATTTTTCCATTATACCTACATGGTAAAATGTTTCTAAAGATGTTGTATAAGTAGTGCTAGAACATTAACTAAATAAAATGTAAACTTGAACGAGTCGGTATACATTTTTATTTGAAATTTAAGAAAATAAGGAAATGAAGTTAAATATGTTTAAAAGTGTTTTTCCGGTATTTATAAGATTTAAAAAGACACATCAATTATGAACACCAAAATTTCAAGGGTTCTACGTTGATCAATATTACTTTAAACCTTTATAAATATGAAAATATTGTTAAATAATTAAGTTAAAAACTATTGCTTTCATATACATAATATACTACATATTGTTAATGTAATGATATAAACAGTTGGGTTTTTTTTTCTTTCGAAAAACAGAGTATTGAAAATGAGCACATACTTTACAATTTTCATTGTCTGTTAAGTTATTTACAGCAAGCAACTGCTTGCCCAGTGCAATTGCGTTCCTTATTGTTGACTTTTCTGCATTGAATTCGCTATGAATGAAAAGACCGTTGTACAGTTAAAATCGTTATGAATGGAAAAACGCTTCTACAGTGCAAGCATTACACGCAATGTTGGCATTTCTGCATTATATTCACTATCAATGGAAAGACCGTTCTACAGTGAAACCGTTACACCTGATGTTGGCTTCTCTGTGTAATTTTCCTTACGAATGGAAAAAGCTTTTACAGTGAAAGTATTACACACGATGTTGCATTTATGGAACGTATTCACAATCAATGGAAAGACCGTTCTACGTCAGTGAAAGTTTTACAAATGATCTTGGCATTTCTACATTAAAGCAACTATCAATGAAATGACCCTTTTATAGTACAAGCGTGACACCATATTTTAGAAGATAAATAATGTGTTAAAAAGTTTCAAGATTTATGGTTAATAACGTTTCTGCATCGTTAACACTTGAAGATACAGGAGTAAGGATGTAAAATTGAAAAAGTTGAGGATCTTTAATTTATTATGAAACACACTCTAATATCAAACTACTAAACTTTTAACGCAAACAGTAAAAGGGTTTTCACTGGTGATAAAAAAAGTAAAAAGTGCATAAAATAAAAACCTTTTTTGTAAAACCAATATAGAGCACTAGCTGATATGCCCGGCCTTGCACGGGTGGAGTGTATCAATTTATTAAAATTTTCTCAAGTTACATGCCTAATTTTCTGTAACCATAATTACCAATCATCCTGGTAGTTTTTCATATCCCGGTGTTCCCAGTATTTTTTCATATCCCGGTGCCTTTTTCATCTTGGTGTCCCCGGTGCCTTTTCATCTCGGTGTTCCCGGTGCATTTTCATCACCGTGCTCCCTGTGCCTTTTCCCTCCCGGTTCCAACTGTGTAAATCTAACCTAAAACCATCCAGTTCGGGGTTGCACATTTAATTACGACAGTTACCCAATTATCCATTCTAAGTGAAAAAAATCCATTAAAATTATTACAGACTTTTGAAATCCCAAAATTTGTAAATACCCCCTGTTTAAATTGAAAAAAAAAAATCCCGTTAAACTACACCAAAGAAACAAATTATAAGGTTAAATAACAAATTGATCTAGTGTTTCTATCATCAACTTTCTAAAAAAACTGCATGATGTAATCTTTACTTTAACCAGTCTAATTCTTAAAACTTTCTATTTCAACTTAAAGTTTCATGGAAATTGAAGTTTTCAATAAGAAAATACTGTTATAAAGTTTTTTATAAGGGACGTTTTTAATTTTTTAAATTATTAATAACCTTTTTAAAACATTTCAAACAATTTTAGCCAAGTTTTATCTTTAAATACTTTGTTTTATGTTTAAAATTGTTTTTGTTGTATTATTTGCAACAATGCGAGTTAAACAGATCTTCTTTAGTGGAGAAGTAAGGCGATTTTTACAAAAAGGCCTTATAGGGGATGAAAGGGTGGTTTTAGAAATATGGAAATGATGTCATTGTCTTTCCCCCGTCCCCATACGTATGTGTACCAAGTTTGGTTCGATTCGGACGGGTAGTTTTGGAGAAATTGCGCCACATCTGATCCGGACAAACCCAGGCAGGCAGGCAGGCACAAATTCATTATATATAGAGAGATTTTCAATCACATGACTCGGACCTAACAACGGCCTTAGCAACAGAAGAGTTACAGTTTTTTGCCCTACAGAGGTTAACAGTTACAGAAAATGACTGGTCCTGAAATTCTTCTATTGGAGCATTTGCAATCACGTGACTCCATATCTAAAAACCGCCTTAGCAACAGATAAACAACGGCCTTAGCAACAGTTAAAAGCCCTACAGAAGATACACAGTTAAAAGAAAATAACCGGTTGTGACGTCACCTGAAAACACTCTATTTTATATAAATCACAGTTTTAATCTCAAATTTAGTACTTAACATTTATTCAAATCTTGTAATTTGTGTACCACGCACTCTTTATATCCATAAATACAGAATGATGTGTTAGCAGCAAAATACATTTTTGCCACTACTTTACTGAATCACTCAATCTCGGACGCTAGTAAATAAAAAATAATACATTTACTTACAATCCAATTACGCTTTAAAAAATTATGAACTAATTTCTAACTTATTTCTCAAGTATATACATCTGTCTTCATAAAGCTCAAGTAAAAGCAAGCTGACTTCATTTAATCTCAAGTTTATCAACAGCAAAAAAAACAAACAATTATTCTATTCCAGAACGTAAATAATTAATAGTTGCCAATCGTAAAATAATCTGAAAAAGAAATATCCGAACAATTAATTAAAACAATGTCTTTTCAAAAAGTTGGTTTACAAAAAGAAATTAAAAATGATTTTTTGGGAAGTTGGTTATATAGTTCTTACAAAATAACAGTTGTTCTTTAAAGAAGTTGGTCTATTTCCAAACTGATGTGTTTTGTTACAAATTCCGTTTCTTGAATTTGTTAGTATGGGTTTTTATGTGTTCAATAGATTCGGTATAAAGTTGATCTATTAACAAACTTTTATTATTCATAACATTTAAAGAATATGTTTAGTGCATTTTTAAATGTTTTAAAAATAATTTGATGGGAATAACTTGATTAAAACATAGGTCATAATGATGTTTTTAATCCAAAAATGAAACAAAATATCAGTTCTCAAATATCAAAGTGGATAAATATACTTTACAGTTGTCTAAAGAAATAGACAATTGCAATCTGAAACTATTTTACACTTTTTTTTACGCTAACTCAATGCAGAAAACCACAGGAATGCCAACATTATACCACTTGAATCGCTGTGCTGTATATGTGTAAAACATACCGACTCCTGTATCTTCAAGTGTTAACGATACAGATACGCTAGCAACCACAAACCTTGAAACTTTTTGGCACATTATTTATCTTCTAAAATGCCACTTGAATCGGTTGGGTATATGTAAAACCACGACTTACTAGATACTATACAGGTTAGCCGAGTTTTGAACAATGAAAACCATTTGACAACTTTTCCCGCTTGGATCACCACAAGTCCTACCTGTCACCCACCGCCTTAAACACTGTGGATATGCTTTGCCAGGTTGTCCAGTATTGCCATCTGGATTTTTAATGATTTCCGTACTCGGCTAGCCTGTATAGTATCTAGTAAGCCATGGTAAAACATACCGACTATAGAGCATTTTCAATCACATGACTTGGACTTAACAACGGCCTTAGCAACAGAAGATGTTATAGTTTTTTGCCCTACAGAGGTTAACAGTTACAGAAAATGACTAGCCGTGGAATTATTCTATTGGAGCATTTGCAATCACGTGATCCCATACCTAAAAACCGCCTTAGCAACAGATAAACAACGGCCTTTGCAACAGATAAAAGCCCTACAGAAAGTACTCAGTTAAAAGGAAATAACCGGTTGTGACGTCACCTGAAAACACTCTATACTATACTAGACTGAAATGTTAGTTAAGCCTGGAAAAACAAGCTGAGAGTAAACAAAGAAAGTAGTTCCCAGCGTGCTGTCTACATTGTGAGTAAAATTAAGATTTCAATCAATATACTAATCAATTAATCAATACTAATCAATTTAAAAATATGATTAGTTCGTTAAACCAGTATATCGTCTTTTTATTACGATTTGCGTACCGAAACTCGTCCTAGCAACCCAAAAAGCTTTCTGTTTACTCAGATTTTCCTTCCGCCTTGTGACGTCATAGGGTCAAGAAACATTGTAGTCTAGTACAAGGGAAACTTTCACACAACCATACAACCTGAGTTGATAAGTCCTACTTTTGGGACATAAGTACTATATTCCAGAATTATGTGATCCATCTACTATTAATGCTATTCCAGTAGGTTTCTGCCCAGCCCCCCAGAAAAAGAACATCACAAAGGCCAATCCACCCCATACCTCCCAATATATAAGTCCGACTGGAGCCTCTTCTATGAATCCTTTTCCCCAAAGAGAAACTGCCCACAACAAGACAAAGGCTCTGCCTCCTTTATTTTAACGTACCTCAATAAATACGGTTAGCGTTCCGAGCCCAGGGGATTTTCCAATGGTAGGCAGGCATGCATATATTTCATACCCGGCCAAAGAAGGGATATTTCAGTGCACTCTTTTTACGGCTAGTCCGGCCTTTTTACAGCGCCGCTGTAAAACCCCCCATCGCGTGTTTTTCCCTCACAAAAGACGTCGGCGTTCTGATTCTGTTTGTTTTCGGGGCCAACTTTTTGTAACGTATGCATTTCTTGCGGGGATAATGCTTTTCGAATTATTCCCTTTTGCCTTACTCTCCCGGGAATCATTTACATTGGCAGAAGGTTTTTTTGTTTTCAGGAGGGAAAAAAAGGGAGTTATTCTCTCCCCGATGCTAAGGAAGATCGTAATTTCAGTTTAATGCTTCTTTGAAGTTATAAATGTAAACGGGGAAATGAATTCAGGCGATGCTTTGCTCGTATTTGCTAAGTTGTTTCTAAATAATGCCATTCGAATGCGGGAGATACGGATTAAGGAATGTAGTTTTTTTTTCTCTCTTTTGAAAAGGAGTTTTGCTTCAATTCATGGTTCGGCACACACGTCCGTAAGTGTAGAACAAGAGCAGTTTTCAAACGGGAGAAACATTTCGTCAAAAAATAATTTTGATGGTTTTTCTTCTTTCAATTTTCCTTTAAATTTTTTTTATAAGATATCTAATTAAATGACACTTTCACCTTCTCTATCTTCATTTAGTTTTCTGGAAGTTTTATAATCTACCAATTCACTCACTCTACAAAAGAGCTTTTGAATCTTTAAATCACAACTGATTATTCGATTAAATTAGATCCACATTTGGTTTTCCTTTTGCTTATGGTTGGTTTATATATTAAGCTACTAAATTTTATTTATTTTATAATAGATTTTCTGATTTTGGCAAAATCTCAGTTTTAACTCACTTCAGGGAAGGGTAGTGTGAGTCACAACTCATAGTTTTAATATTAAAGAAAATATATCATAAAATAAATTAAATTTATTAGCTTGTATACATAAACCAACCATAAGTTAAAGGAAACCAAACGGTAGATCTAATTTAATCTAATAATAATCTTTCAGTTGTTATTTTATGATTCAAATTTAGCTCATTTGTTGTGGGGGCTCAAGCATGGAATTAACCAATCTTGAATGTTTATAATACTTAAAATAAAGAATACTTACTTTTTAGTTGACAGTTCCGCTGTTATTCTCTAAAGTTATGGGGAACAACTTTCTAGGATTATCGCCTAAAAAAATACATTATCAGATTAGTTAATTGGAATGTACCTAATTGGAAAAAAATTTTGCATTTCCATTTGTGTTAGTATAATATTAACAAATTACTAACAAACAAAACAAACTTATGTATATTCGAAATCTCAAACCCAGATCCTAAATATCATTATTTAATCAAAAGGATCAATACTGATTTGTGTTATAGGATGGGTAATGCTATGAAGTTTCTTAATGGGGTTTAAATTTATATTTAATAGACTAGTCATATATTTACACAAGCTTTCAAAGAAAATTCATCCATTATCTCTTGGTTTGAAAAGATAATTTTTATTACCATTTAATTTAAAACTTATATACAGGAGGAAAATCATTATTGTTGTTGTTGATGTTTCTTATACCCCTTTTGGAATATCCAAGCTCCATCCGCAAAGCGTACAGGATTATATTTATTACACTTTGTTTCATCTTCTGCATAATGTTTGGATTTTAACTTATTGCACGGGCAAATGAATACCTCAGATGTTTCTTTCTCTTAAGTGAAATTATTTCTACTTTAATTAGATCTCTTATTAGCATAAAATTTTTATTTATTCATTTTTTGCTTACATTAATAACACTTTTTAACGTTGAAGCAATTCTTACCTGGGAGTTGTGACTGGCCTCTAACTCTTCCTTTCTTCATGAGATGACGCCACCTGTAGATCAAGTTAATATTAAATTCATTGAAAAATCATAAAATTCCCAATTTAAGGGAAAACTAATCCTACTGTCTCGAATAAAACTCAAAATAAAAATCCCACTCAATATAAGTCCCGAGAGAAGTATAAAACCTTTGTAAGACCTGAAAATATAACTCTACACAATTTCTTTCCATACTTATATTTCTTTCCATGGTCATCATATCTCCTACTCAAACTCGAGAGAAAAAATTAATTTTGATTATGTCCAAAGTGTCTTAAATAATTGAGCTGGTTAGAATAAAGGTGGTATAAGTCCACTGAACGTAGTATTGAGTAATCGAAGGTTTTCTCTAGCTATAGCGGTGCTTGTTTTCCTATGGAGACGACCCTTTTTAGGCAGCTCTTACGGGCCAATAATCGAGCTTTTGACTTAGGCTAGGCGATTACCACACGAGGTAAATGGACATAGGAAAAATTCAAATCCATGCTTTTTTAAAATTTGGACTTCCACCGCTTTCACTCTGAGCAGCTCAATTGTTTAGGTCCTCCTTAACTCAATTTCATGCATATATCCCGCCTCCTCCTCCTCAAACAGGCAGAAAAGGAGAGGTGGTCACTTTAAATGCAAGAGGTGACCACCATAGAAACATCAAATACATCTACTAAGTGACCACAATAGCAGTAATTCGGAGTACTTTTAAAAAATTAGTAAAAATACTTTCCGAGATCTAATTAGGATTTTTATTTATAAAATCGAATAAAGAAGATCCAATTAACCTAAAAATCGGATAACAGTTTTTAAGCAAATCGGTAGATATTTTTTGAAAATGTAATTGAAAATTTGCATAAAAGTGGCCACTATACCCACATTTTACCTTATACACAGCTTACACGCCCGATATGGTAGTTAATTACGAAAAACCTCTTATTTTATAACATTTTTACTTAACATAATCTCTAGAAAGGTTCAGAAAATTTATCACACCCATACTTTTTAAAAATTTTGCGTATATTTGGAGCATAATACTGTCCATACTTTGCATTTTGCAACCGATGACGTTTATCTGACGCCACAAATGCATGTGAAACAAAGAGACGCATAAACCTTTATATTCCACTAATGTTCTCTTAATTTGAATATGAACTAAATCGATTATTTAATTGGCTTTCTTCTTACATGCAAGTCAAACATACAGTCTAGCTATGTTGTCTTACTAAGCTATCAGAAATTTTTACCTTCTATATTCCAGATCCCGCTCGTACTAAGCATATCTCTAGTCATTTTAACTTCGGTATACACTTACACAAAATACTGATTTGGAACCGAATGGTTTCCCGAATAATCATATCTTTCCCCAAAAAACATTTCAAACAACACTCAAAACTAAATAATGAACTCGAAACATATTAAACTTAACGTGTAAACATTTTTTAGTCTTGTGTTTATTTTTGTTCAATCAGTCTTACATCTGCCACTTTTCCTAAGCAAAATATAATTCGGGGATCGTGTAAAATGATGTGGCTTATTGTCGATAATCTCACAATCTCGATCTCGGATTATTATCGATCCGTACCCTAGTAGCACAGCTCGTACCAAACATGTCAAGTTTACGTAACTGCAACTAGAAGTAAACGAAATTTGGCCAGACATGACAAAAATTGGACGAGTCTTGAACGTCTGTGTTGCTTGGGTAGTGTTATCCAATCGGTGGATAATTTCTCGATTGACTCGTGATTTTCAATACGGGTGTCAGAGATCTATATTCTAAAAATGATCTCTGCTCTTTTCCTTAAAATTTTGTGGCGTCATCTAGATCTTAACATCTGAGTTGAAGATTAAAAGTTCTTAAATGAATTTGTGTTTATTTGTAAAATGACTTGTTTCACACCAAGATTTTACCTGTGAAATAATTTATGTTTTAGTATATGGTGAGCGAAAAGTCAATAGACATTTTAAGAAAAACTTAATCACGAAAAATAAATTAATTAAAAATTGATTTCGAGGTAGCTGCCCATCTGTTGATCGGATGATTTTAAAGGACAATTCAAATTTTAGTTCAAAAAATATGTCAATAGATAGCGTCAGCATGATTTATTTCTTTTGGAAGTATGGGTTTGATTTCACTGAAATGCTTTTAAGCTTTAAGAGTGATAAATTACGATTGGGCGGAAAAGAAATAACTGGAATTTCAGATCTTTTAATGTTTTCATGTAATAAATGCGGGAATCGAACAATTATGCTGCTAAAACAGGGAAGCAAACACAAAAAAAAACCGATTACTGGCTATAAAATAACCCTACATAAACCCTTTCAATCCTAAGCAATAATTTCGTCTATGGAGAATTTAAAAGTATTGTTTTTATTTTATGACCACCCTGTAATTATGATGCATTCAGATCAATAAATTAGTATTCTATCTACCACTATAACGGAATTCAATAGTAACTACTTTTTACATCCGTAGCGTGACGGCTGATATTAAAGGTTTAAGTGTCAGTTTCCGTTCATCATTATTTCTCCTCTCTTTTATTTTTTAAATTTAATTTTAAGAAGAAATAAGAGCAAACTTAGAAGTTAGATAATAATAACTCAATGTCAGGTAATAATAGAAATATTTTATGAAGATTAAAAATTCGTAAAAGAATTAAAAACGGATTCAATTGAGGTAGATAAAAAAATCCCGACGAAATCTAAGTTATTTACTCTTTGAAAAATGAAGATCGAAAAATTCGAAGTATTTTTTCGGAAACACTAGAGTAGCGAGTTGTATATAGAGAGGCAATGTATGTGATTAATTAAAGGCTTGAAAGGACGCCTTTGGTTCTGGTTTCGCTAGTCGGTTGTCATTTGATAAGCTCCGCCCACTGACCGATCTGTTTATATTTGTCCATAGTCTGTAAGTAATTAATTGATTGAAAGTTTCAAACTGAAGTGAACTCAAGAATTAAACTAAAGGGTCGGATTGAACCTTCTTGACTGCAAAAGAAACCTGTACTATCCTCAAACGCAATGAATCTGATGATTTCTAGGACATTTATTTAGGGATGTCATTAGGAATAACTCGTAGGTATTATAGAGGCTCTCTTAGATAAATACGGGGTTCTTGATTTCAACATACTGACTAGTATAGTTACTTCTTCACTTAGAAGACCGCTGGCTGGAATTGAGGAAAGTGAGGAAATTTACGAAGAAATATGTCACATACAGAAAAAGTGAAAGAGGCATTTTAAAATCAAAGATTAGGAAAACTAACGCCCCGTATCCAAACAATCATAAGAGTAGCGAAGAACAACAATTGGGTAGCAACCGAGTTGACGAAAATTCTGGAAATATTAGCAATCAAGTATCGCCAGAGGAGGATTCGGTATTTCAAGAAAACATGTCTGTTGAACGCAAAGATTATGATCTAAAGTCGTGGTATCAAAGTCTTGCTGATCTTCTACCTGAATCAATCAATCGAGACCAACTCCAAACCAGTGATCATTTTGTAAAAGTCACGGTTGAAGAGTCAACTGGCAGTGATCCCTTAAACACTGAATCTGGAGACGCCGGTAAGGATTCATTAAATTGCCTTGTCCGAACACCACTGTGTGGTAACGACAATGTGGGGAAGTTTGAAACTTTCAAGAATGAAAATGTGGAATCCGGAATCGTGAATAACCCTTTTTTGGGGCAGAAAACTGAAGCCTCTGTCAAAGAAACGTTTCTATGTAGCGACCAAACAACGGAAAACCTTGGCGATAAATCTGAAAGTATCGACTCAATCTACTTAAAGAAAGGGATCCCAGAATCCATCCTCAAAGAGGGGAAATCCAAAATAATTGCCAACGACACTTCATTAATGGGACTGAAAAGTGAAGCCTCTGTCAAAGAAAAGTTTCTGTGTAGCGACCGAACTACGGAAAACCTTGGCAATAAATCTGAAAGTATCGACTCATTCTACTTAAAGAAAGGGATCCCAGAATCCATCTTCAAAGAGGGGAAATCCAGAACAATTGCCAACGACCCTTCATTAATGGGACTGGAAACTGAAGATTCTGTCAAAGAAAAGTTTCTATGTAGCGACCGAACTACGGAAAACCTTGGCAATAAATCTGAAAGTATAGACTCATCCTTCTCAAAGAAAGTGATCCCAGAATCCATCTTCGAGGAGGGGAAATCCAGAATAATTGCCAACGACCCTTCATTAATGGGACTGAAAACTGAAGCCTCTGTCAAAGAAAAGTTTCTATGCAGCGACCGAACTACGAAAAACCTTGGCAATAAATCTGAAAGTATAGACTCATCCTACTCAAAGAAAGTGATCCCAGAATCCATCTTCGAGGAGGGGAAATCCAGAATAATTGCCAACGACCCTTCATTAATGGGACTGAAAACTGAAGCCTCTGTCAAAGAAAAGTTTCTATGCAGCGACCGAACTACGGAAAACCTTGGCAATAAATCTGAAAGAATCGACTCATTCCACTTAAAGAAAGTGATCCCAGAATACATCTTCGAGGAGGGGAAATTCAGAACAATTGCCAACGACCCTTCATTAATGAGACTGAAAACTGAAGCCTCTGTCAAAGAAAAGTTTCTATGCAGCGACCGAACTACGGAAAACCTTGGCAATAAATCTGAAAGAATCGACTCATTCCACTTAAAGAAAGTGATCCCAGAATCCATCTTCGAGGAGGGGAAATCCAGAATAATTGCCAACGACACTTCGTTGATGGGACTGAAAAGTAAAGCCTCGGTTGAAGAAAAAACTACGGAAAATGCTGATGAAAAAGTACGGAGAGCCATCAACAAAGAGAGAAGCTCTTTTTTGATGGACAGCGACGAATACACCAATTACTACTTAACACCAAATACGACGACAATGAAAGTCGCTGAAAACCATGCTCAAAACATCAAAGGTCAGCAGATCCTTCGTTGCACAGTTGACGGTTTCACCTGCAACATGTGCGAGCTCAAGTTCCGCTCCAGAGACAAGCTTTGGGACCACAAGCTACGAGAGCACATCAGTTTCGTGCCCTCCCGCGCACACATCTGCTCCAAGTTCTCTCGGAGGTACTGCATAGTCGAGGGGTACAACAGGTCGAGGCAAGTGCGGTACAAGTGCAGCCACTGCCAGAAGAGGTTCAAGCGCTTCGGCGACTACAGTCGCCACTGCAACTGCAAGGAAAAGCAGAGCTATCTGGTCAGTCCCTTCGTCACGCACTGCGAACTGGACAACGGCGAGATGGGGTTCGAGTGCCTGCTGTGCCAGGAATGTTCCACGGTTTACGCCGAGTTGAAGTTCCACGAGTGCATCATGAGAAGGGAATTGCCGGAAAACTGCTACGAGGATTTGCCAATCGAAGACTGCGACGATAATGATGCTTCTGAGAAACATGCTTCTGAAGTAGATTCTTCTGAGACAGATGATGCTTCTGAAGTAGATGCTTCTGAGACAGATGATGCTGCTGAAGGCGAATTGTACAAGTGTGACATCTGCAAAGTAGAGTTTCAGGACAGCGAGAGTTTTGAAAGTCATCGATACGACCATGCCCGTGGAAATCGGTTGGAATGCAAGGTATGCTATCAAACGTTTTCCCGAGAATGCAACTTCAAAAATCATATGGAGGAAAAACACAAAGTTAATACGAGATCGAAAACAAAAACAATCAACAAAACATAAACTGTGAAACTACGTTTCCCTCATTTATAGCTCACCAAATTTATTTTTGTATGATAAGCGAATTCATTCATTTTAAGATATTTCATAACTATCACATTTCAAACTTAAAATACGGATATTTTTTTACATCTTAAAATACAAAAAAGAGAATTTCTTTTCTAATAAATTATCAAATTGACAGTTACTCTCTTAAATTAAGCATTGCCATTTATGCACATGTAACATTTATGTGTAGCATTTATACAGGGTGGTCCTTAATTCATGGTACAAACTTCTAGGGGTGTTAGAGTACACCTAGACGAACAAGAATTGGTATAGGAAGGGGGGTCGCAGATACGCCGTTAAATAGCTAGGACCTAATGTAGTGCGAGTGCGTTTCAAAGGCCGTTTTTAGAAGGCCCGTGTGACGAAACAAATCATAATAAAATGAAAAACATTATTGCATGAGGCACAGGAATATCTGTACTACTTAAATCCTAAATGTTATAGAAATTGGACCACTTGCTAAACCGTGGGGTGAGTTTTAAAACGTGCAATATTCATCTTTTAGCCAAAGAATGGAGTTCCCTTAATGGTACTTAGAAAAATGATGATCGGGGAAGGAATTTTCAATGATCATAGAGTTCCAATGATCAATGTATGATTAATTCCTTCCCCGATCATCATTTTTCTAAGTACCATTACACTAATGTAAGGGAACTACATTCTTTGGCTAAAAGATGAATATTGCACGTTTTAAAACTCACCCCACGGTTTAGCAAGTGGTCCAATTTCTATCACATTGAGGATTTAAGTAGTACGGATATTCCTGTGCCTCATGCAATAATGTTTTTCATTTTATTATGATTTGTTTCGTCACACGGGCCTTCTAAAAACGGCCTTTTGAAACGCACTCGCACTACATTAGGTCCTAGCTCTTTAACGGCGTATCTACGACCCCCCTTCCTATACCAATTCTTGTTCGTCTAGGTGTACTCTAACACCCCTAGAAGTTTGTACCATGAATTAAGGACCACCCTGTATAACATCTATAAATGTAATGTTTACCAAAGTTAAAATTGCAGGTAATTTTTTTTCAAAAAAATATCTACTAATGGGTATATTAGATTCTTCTACGTTATTATACGGCTATTATACGCTTAATTATACGCTATTATACGCTTTTAAAGGATATTATAAGCTTTTAAAGGCTATTATACGCTTTTAAAGGCTATTATACGCTTTTAAAGGCTATTATACGCTTTTAAAGGCTATTATACGCTTTTAAAGGCTATTATACGCTTGATAGCAAAAAGTTAAAACATTCTAGGCTATATTATAAAAGTTTTTTAAACTTTTTAGAAACTCTGGCTATGAATTTTTTATGACTTGCTATAAAGATAGCAGGTTGTAGAAATGTTCGGTTTTAGCTCTTTGTATTTTCTAAGCAGTCGTAAAGCATGCTTTTATATTTGGTGCTACAGTAAGAAGTTAACATTTTCTGCATTTTCTTATGTTAATTTTCTATGGCCATTTCGTCTTTTTTTAAAATTACTATATAATATATTTGATTCTTAGTTACCATCTTTCAAAAATATAGTAATTTTTAACATAAGTTTTTAAGTATTCCAGAATACATAACTACTTAGTCTGAGAATTGTTTTTAGAAATTGAAAAGTGAATGTGCCCTGATTATCGGTTTGGGTGTTTTAGATAAATCTATTTTTACCTTAACAACATGGCATTTTTATTCTAGTATTTGTGCTTCGATGTATTAATGAAATATGCGTTTTATGTAAAAAAAAAAATAAAGCGAAAATCTAAAAATGTGCAAATCTTGCTTGTCTGTTTGAATAAAATTTAAACATTGATAAAGCTTTTGTAAGTTAATCATATCAGGTATACTTCAAGTTGAAAAGGGTAATGTAGATATGAATGGGAGGTAAAAAAAAACTCATTTTCGATCGAATTTCGTAATCTAACACTGAGAAAATTCGAAAATTTTGCAATATTTGGTTTTTGCTCATAGACATTATCTTTGTGTTTTTCTGCAAAATTATTAAATTAAAAATTATGGAACACAAGGAAAGCTCTTTTCCGAACGGCTCTCTACTCTTTTCCTTAAGTTAATCATATCAGGTATACTTCAAGTTGAAAAGGGTAATGTAGATATGAATGGGAGGTAAAAAAACTCATTTTCGATCGAATTTCGTAATCTAACACTGAGAAAATTCGAAAATTTTGCAATATTTGGTTTTTGCTCATAGACATTATCTTTGTGTTTTTCTGCAAAATTATTAAATTAAAAATTATGGAACACAGGGAAAGCTCTTTTCCGAACGGCTCTCTACTCTTTTCCTTAAGTTAATCATATCAGGTATACTTCAAGTTGAAAAGGGTAATGTAGATATGAATGGGAGGTAAAAAAACTCATTTTCGATCGAATTTCGTAATCTAACACTGAGAAAATTCGAAAATTTTGCAATATTTGGTTTTTGCTCATAGACATTATCTTTGTGTTTTTCTGCAAAATTATTAAATTAAAAATTATGGAACACAAGGAAAGCTCTTTTCCGAACGGCTCTCTACTCTTTTCCTTAAGTTAATCATATCAGGTATACTTCAAGTTGAAAAGGGTAATGTAGATATGAATGGGAGGTAAAAAAAACTCATTTTCGATCGAATTTCGTAATCTAACACTGAGAAAATTCGAAAATTTTGCAATATTTGGTTTTTGCTCATAGACATTATCTTTGTGTTTTTCTGCAAAATTATTAAATTAAAAATTATGGAACACAAGGAAAGCTCTTTTCCGAACGGCTCTCTACTCTTTTCCTTAAGTTAATCATATCAGGTATATTTCAAGTTGAAAAGGGTAATGTAGATATGAATGGGAGGTAAAAAAAACTCATTTTCGATCGAATTTCGTAATCTAACACTGAGAAAATTCGAAAATTTTGCAATATTTGGTTTTTGCTCATAGACATTATCTTTGTGTTTTTCTGCAAAATTATTAAATTAAAAATTATGGAACACAAGGAAAGCTCTTTTCCGAACGGCTCTCTACTCTTTTCCTTAAGTTAATCATATCAGGTATATTTCAAGTTGAAAAGGGTAATGTAGATATGAATGGGAGGTAAAAAAAACTCATTTTCGATCGAATTTCGTAATCTAACACTGAGAAAATTCGAAAATTTTGCAATATTTGGTTTTTGCTCATAGACATTATCTTTGTGTTTTTCTGCAAAATTATTAAATTAAAAATTATGGAACACAAGGAAAGCTCTTTTCCGAACGGCTCTCTACTCTTTTCCTTAAAATTCTGTGGCGTCATCTACATGTTCACTTCTGAATTGAAGGTTAAAAGATTTCAAATAGTAAGTTTGAGTATATAAGTATAATGACTTAATTCTCATCAAGATTTTAAAAGTAAATAGTTTGTTTCAAAATATATAGAGTGAGGGAAAAGAGCAAGTTTTGGTCCCCCCCTCCCCCTTGTCATCAAAAATTGTCAATTCCAAAATCAATTTTTCTATGCTTTAAAGCAGTGCTTTACCTGGAAGTTTTTTTTGGGGGTATATTGGCTCAACTTTTTTTTTGCTAGAAACAAAATATTTTGTTGGGTTGATGACCTTCCATTCTCCCCCGCAGCGGCACGATCTTTAAATTTTTGTAAGAAAATTTTTTGGTATTTTGAAGTAAATAAAAAATTGTTTAAAGTTCTTAAATATTGAGGGGGACGCTTTTAAAGGTCTTAAATATTGGGGAGAAGCGACCCCCTCAAACGACGCCCGTGCGTAAGAAAACTGCATGACCCCCTTTTTGTTATTTTTTTTGTACAAAATCTTTAGTAATGCTTAGATTTCTGAAAGGCACTTGTTATTTCTACGAAAGTAACAACTCAACTTTACTCTAATCTCGCTATTTTTTTGAAAAATTACAAGTTAACTTGGGGGACGGATGGCCGGTTGGGTCTGCTCACTGCCCTTCACACCAGCAGTCTGCGCACTCCTCCGTCGTCAGTTCGATTCTGACCTCGCTCCTGGATGTAATTTCCTTCTTTGAATGAGCTGAAAAATGTATTGGATATAGACGCTCCCAACCCTAGCACAGCTCAAACCAAATATGTCAAGCTTACGTCACTGCACTAATGAAATTTGGCCATACATGACAAAAATTGGACGAATCTTGAACGTTTGTGCTGTTAGGGAACAGTGACAAAACCTTCGAGCAGAGTCAGACCTGATAAAACCCATTAGCTTATGGATTCGGATTCAGCACCCCGAAAAACATTCCTAAAGCGATAAATCTCAACTCAAATGGCTCATTTTGAGCACGATTTGACTGGACTACTTGTGACGTGGGGACGGGGCTGCTTAGGGCGATTACGCGATGCCCACTACGCTAGCAGTCTGAGCACTGTACCTGTCGTCGAGTTCAACTATCGGCCTTGCCATGGGTTTAATTCTCTCTCTCTCTCTGTGCTAGTTAAAATTTTATTTGTGTCTGTCTCACTTGACAAAGATCAAGCACAACACGCCGGAGAATATATGTGACCAAATCCAATCCAAATCCTGCTTCCCAAGCAGAACAAACGTTCAAGATTCGTCCAGTAATTTCGTATACTTTTAATTGTAGTTACGTAAACTTGACGTAATTGGTATGAACTGTGCTACTAAGGTTGCGACGACACGAATTAGCCAACCAATAGTACTCTTATTAATCTTGCAGTAATCGTAGAATTTAGGAAACTTTAAATGAAATACCTATACAGACGCTCTCAAAAGTTACAAAACTTGTGATAACACACTAGGAAAAAGTGCCTAAAAACTTTAATTTATACAGACGCTTCCTAAAGTGACAAAATTTTCGGGTAGAGCTGATTCTAAGCCTCAGAGGATTTATCTAAAAATAAAGTGAAGATAACAAACACATCAGACCATATTTACGGTATATAAAAGGTTCCGAAGGGAAGCAGAGATTTTTTTTAAAGCTAGCAAGTACACCATTTTGCTTGAAACTAAACTCAACTCTAGAATTGTTAACTTATAGAGCAATTTTTATACATCCCCATGGCAGAATCGGACCCTCCAACTCCTCCTAGGCCAGGGGATTTTCATGGTTCAAAACGTACACGTCCTTCATATAATAAAAAACACCGACATCAACCTTATGAAAGGAATCCGCAAGAGGACCCTACTCAAAGGTCCACGGTAAGCGATAGTGCATTTTCTTCGGGTAGATTGGCAGTAGCGAACCCTCCCGATCGTTCTCAATCGGACGATGCTTCAAATTTGCAAGGAGGACTTCAAGACTTAAATCCTTCAGGCCCTCCTCAAAATCCAGATTCCTCAGATCGGTCCTTAAGAGAAAGAGATCAAGTTTCTCAAGGACTAGCATATCCTCAAGCCTCCTCAGTAAGCGAGCCTACAATTCCTTCTGGCAGAATGCCAGAGCTGAACCCTGCAAATTCTACTCAATCAGATGATCGCGGTTCAACAGGTCCAGGTCCTTCACCTAAGAAAAAGCAACGTCGTTCTCATGAAAGGGTCCCGCGAAAGCGCACTATCTCCGATAATACTCCAAGCTCTGTAATAAGCAAAAAGGCATGTTCTTCGAGTAGATTGCCTGAATCGGGCCCTCCTAATCCTTCTAAATCGGATGATACTTCAAATTTGCCAGGAAGACATCAGAATCGACAGGATTTAATTCATCCAGACCCTCAAAATCCAGGTCCCTCAGATCGATGTACCTTAATTGAAATACATCAAGCTTCTCAAGGACTAACCGGCTCTCGATATCCTCAAGCCTCATCAGTAAGAGAACCTACATTTCCATCTGGTAGAATGACAGAGTCGGACCTTCCAAATTCTCCTGATCCAAACATTGATTTGCAAGGAGGACCTCAAAATAAGCAAGATTTATATCAAATGCCCCAAAAGCCAGGTCCTTCAAGTGAGAAAAGCCGACATCACCCTTATGAAAAGACTCAAGTTACTCGAGATGATCCACAAACCTCTAGGACAAGTAATACTACACCCCTTTCGAGTTCAGTCGGTCAGAGCAGCATAAGCAGCCCAAGAAAGGGAAATCTCCCTGGCAAAAGCTTTTCTCTGGATGATGTAAAATATTTGAAAAGAAAATCAGCAGAACCAAATCCCAGTGACATTCCGGGGGCTGAAGATGATCCTTTGCTTCCTCTTAAGAAATTAGAGTGGGGAGCTGCGCAATTATTCCGGCTAAGTGATTCATCCTATCTCAACGATGATACAAAACTCGACCAAACAGCCACTCTGCCACCCTCACCTTCGGAAGGTTTGACGACGAACTCGGAACTAGTTGTGGAACCTACGTCTTCTTCAGAAGGTCTCCCGGATGCATCGAAGTCACCCTCGGCAAAAAAGTCCTCACCCGAAGACCAAGAGTCAACGTACTCTGAAGTTGTTCCAAACCCATATGTTGATGATTTAAAAACTTCCTCAAACCATGATTTCTCGTATACTTCAGAGCCTGGATCTCCAGAAATCCCTCCTAATCAGGTGCAAGATTCCGTACCGGGTAATCGTGTAGGAGTCGATCAAACAGCAGAAGAATCGGAGATTAATTTTGAGCCAGTTAGCTCATCTACACCTTCTTTGGAACGTCGTTCTCAAGACCCACCGATGTTACTGGATCCATCTTCACTACAGGTGGAAACACCCGAAGACCAAGAGTCTAAAATGTGCTCAGAAGTTGCTCCAAACCTATATGTTGATTCAAAAACTTCATCAAACCGTGATGCATCAAGTTTGCAGGATCCATCAGAAGTCTCCGCATCACCCGCACCAGGCTCTGAATCTGCGGGAGTGATCAGAAGTACCCCACTCACCCCCACGAAGCTCCTTGTCAAACGTACCATGCCCGAATCACCTGCACGAGGCTCCAAATCACCCGCACCAGGCTCTGAATCTGCGGGAGTCATCAGAAGTACCCCACTCACCCCCACGAAGCTCCTTGTCAAACGTACCATGCCCGAATCACCTGCACGAGGCTCCAAATCACCCGCACCAGGCTCTGAATCTGCGGGAGTCCTCAGAAGTACCCCACTCACCCCCACGAAGCTCCTTGTCAAACGTACCATGCCCGAATCACCTGCACGAGGCTCCAAATCACCCGCACCAGGCTCTGAATCTGCGGGAGTCATCAGAAGTACCCCAATCAGCCCCACCATGCCCGAATCACCTGTACGAGGCTCCAAATCACCCGCACCAGGCTCTGAATCTGCGGGAATCATCAGAAGTACCCCACTCACCCCCACGAAGCTCCTTGTCAAACGTACCATGCCCGAATCACCTGCACGAGGCTCCAAATCACCCGCACCAGGCTCTGAATCTGCGGGAATCATCAGAAGTACCCCACTCACCCCCACGAAGCTCCTTGTCAAACGTACCATGCCCGAATCACCTGCACGAGGCTCCAAATCACCCGCACCAGGCTCTGAATCTGCGGGAATCATCAGAAGTACCCCACTCACCCCCACGAAGCTCCTTGTCAAACGTACCATGCCCGAATCACCTGCACGAGGCTCCAAATCACCCGCACCAGGCTCTGAATCTGCGGGAGTCATCAGAAGTACCCCACTCACCCCCACGAAGCTCCTTGTCAAACGTACCATGCCCGAATCACCTGCACGAGGCTCCAAATCACCCGCACCAGGCTCTGAATCAGCGGGAGTCATCAGAAGTACCCCAATCAGCCCCACCATGCCCGAATCACCTGTACGAGGCTCCAAATCACCCGCACAAGGCTCTGAATCTGCGGGAGTCATCAGAAGTACCCCAAGCACCCCCACGAGGCTCCTTATCACATGTACCATGCCCGAATCACCCGCACCAGGCTTCGCACGCTCACAATGCACGGAGATCAATTTGGAACCAGTTAGCTCATCATCTTTGGAACGTCCTCTAGACCCACCGATGTTACTGGATCCATCTTCACAAAAGGTGAAAATTCCCGAAGACCAAGAGCCATCAACATGCTCTGAAGTTGCTCCAAAATCATTTGTTGATTCAAAACCTTCATTAAACCGTGATCACTCGAGTACCTCTACAGAACCTAAATCACCAGAAAACACTCCTAATCAGAAACAAGTTGCCGTACCGGGTGACCGTGTAGAACTCAGCCAAAGAGTAGAAGACTCGGAGATGAATTTTGAACCAGTTACGTCATCTACACTTTCTTTGGAACGACCTCAAGACCCACCGATGTTACTGGATCCATCTTCACTACAGGTCGAAACACCCGATGACCAAGAGTCTAAAATGTGCTCAGAAGTTGCTCCAAACCTATATGTTGATTCAAAAACTTCATCAAACCTTGACCACTCTACAGAACCTGGATCCCGGGAAAACCCTCCTTATCAGAAGCAAGTTCCCGTACCGGGTGACCGTGTAGAACTCAGCCAAAGAGTTGAAGACTCTGAGAAGAAATTTGAGCCAGTTAGGTCATCTACACCTTCTGTGGAACGTCATCAAGACGAGCCTATGATACAGGATTCATCTTCATCAAACTTGGAAAGATCACCAGACGTAATCATTCCTTATCCGAGAGCCCTTTCCATAATAAATGAGGTTTTAAAGGCATTTTCGGAAATAAGGGTCCCTCAGAGAGTGCGTGCGGAGCAGCTAGATCACGAAAACAATGCAGATTGGGAGCAGCAAGATCACGATGACAATGCAGATCGGGAGCAGCATGATCACGAAGACAATGCAGATCGGGAGCAGCAAGATCACGAAGACAATGCAGAAAACCCTCCTAATCAGAAACAAGTTGCCGTACCGGGTGACCGTGTAGAACTCAGCCAAAGAGTAGAAGACTCGGAGATGAAATTGGAACCAGTTAGGTCATCTACACCTTCTTCGGGATGTCTTCAAGACGTGCCGATGTCGTTGGATTCTTCTTCACTAAAGGTGGAAACACCCGAAGACCCAGAGTCTGCAATGTGCTCTGATGTTGCCCCAAAATCATATGTTGATTCAAAAACTTCCTCAATGCTTGATCACTCGTATGCCTCTACAGATTCTGGATCACCAAAAAAACCTCCTAATCAGGAGCAAGTTTTTTCCGTGTCGGATGATAGTGTAGATGACCAAAGAGCAGAAGACACGGAGATGAAATTGGAACCAGATAGGTCTTCTACACCTTCTTTGGAACGACCTCAAGACCCACCGATGTTACTGGATCCATCTTCACTTAAGGTGGAAACACCCGAAGACCCAGAGTCTGCAATGTGCTCTGAAGTTGATCCAAAATCATATGTTGATTCAAAAACTTCATCAAACCTTGATCATTCTACAGAACCTGGATCCCGAGAAAACCCTCCTAATCAGATGCAAGTTCCCGTACCGGGTGATCGTGTTAAACTCGACCAAAAAGTAGAAGACTCTGAGAAGAAATTTGAGCCAGTTAGGTCATCTACACCTTCGGAATGTCTTCAAGACGTGCCGATGTCGTTGGATTCTTCTCCACTAAAGGTGAAAACACCCGAAGACCCAGAGTCTGCAATGTGCTCTGAAGTTGATCCAAAATCATATGTTGATTCAAAAACTTCCTCAATGCTTGATCACTCGTATGCCTCTACAGATTCTGGATCACCAAAAAAACCTCCTAATCAGGAGCAAGTTTTTTCCGTATCGGATGATAGTGTAGATGACCAAAGAACAGAAGACTCGGAAATGAAATTGGAACCAGTTAGGTCATCTACACCTGTGGAACTTCCTCAAGACCCACCGATGTTACTGGATCCATCTTCACTGCAGGTGGAAACACCCGAAGACCAAGAGTCTAAAATGTGCTCAGAAGTTGCTCCAAACCTATATGTTGATTCAAAAACTTCATCAAACCTTGACCACTCTACAGAACCTGGATCCCGAGAAAACCCTCCTAATCAGAAGCAAGTTCCCGTACCGGGTGACCGTGTAGAACTCAGCCAAAGAGTTGAAGAATCTGAGAAGAAATTTGAGCCAGTTAGGTCATCTACACCTTCTGTGGAACGTCATCAAGACGAGCCTATGATACAGGATTCATCTTCATCAAACTTGGAAAGATCACCAGACGTAATCATTCCTTATCCGAGAGCCCTTTCCATAATAAATGAGGTTTTAAAGGCATTTTCGGAAATAAGGGTCCCTCAGAGAGTGCGTGCGGAGCAGCAAGATCACGAAAACAATGCAGATCGGGAGCAGCAAGATCACGAAGACAATGCAGATCGGGAGCAGCAAGATCACGAAGACAATGCAGATCGGGAGCAGCAAGATCACGAAGACAATGCAGATCGGGAGCAGCAAGATCACGAAAACAATTAAGATTGGGAGCAGAGAGATAACGAAGACAATGCAGATCAGGAGCAGAGAGATCACGAAATCAATGCAGATCGGGGTGTACCTTCAAATGACGATTCATCTTAAGATTCGTCATTCCATCCATCTGTTCAAAGCATTGATGCAAACGATTTTTTTTTCAGAATTGACCATACCTTCATACCAATGCACGTCGGTAGAACTCCCTAACACAAAATACAACAGCCAATATTTGGGTAAGGTTTCATATTAATTGCAATATCAATAAGGAGTTTTAAATACAAGACAACTAAGTTTTGTGGTACTCGTAAATTTTTAAATGTCATTGTTATTTTATTGCAAAAGAAACTTTTATTGAAAGGAGGTGAAATCTTTTAGTTTATGTTGTGGATATTGTGATGTTGGAATGATTATTGTCCCAATACCAGACCATTTGCGATTATTTCTGACCTAATAAATTTGCACTCTTGATTGCAAAAAAGAAAAAAATGTAGTAAATATCACAGCAGATTCATTGCAAAGACCTGTAAATAAAAGTTTTTACTCTTACAAATAAAAGTAGTTTCTATTTACTGGAGCAAAGGTCTGATATCTGTGCCCTTGTGATACTTTAAATATTATTTTAGTATATAGAAATACATAACTAACTTATCCATGCAATGGAAAATATTCAACTTATATGACAATTGCAGGAATTGCATATCAAAATATTAATAAACTCGCTTCAACTTTGTACCTGAATTACGGAAATATACATTCTTATTCCTTCTATGTGATGTGTAAATAAAATATTGGAATTTTACTTCTGTTTTGATACTTATGTTAGTAGTAGTTTATTGTTTCAAAGGTGAGAAAACGTTCAGAGAAATCAACTTCTAGGATTCTATGATTTTTAAGTTTAGTGTTTCTCTCTAACCAAGACTTTCTTACTAGTTCATGTCAAAGATAACTACCTATTTAAATTTCTACAACATTTTCTAAAATTTTTCAATTTTTATTAAAAGTAAATAGCTGAAAGATCTTATAATTTTAAGACAAATTCAATAGTTTAAATTCATTTTTATTTTTGATCATTTGTAGAAATATATAATACTTTATGTTTCTAAGGGTAGTTGAAATTTGTGATGTCAATAATAGCCTGTGTGGCACAGCTTCTATAGGAGTCCTTCAGCCGCCATTTTTATCCACAGCAACAGGCTTTTGTTATCATTTGAGCTGTGGGTAAACATGGCGGTTGGAGGACCCTTATCGAAGCTGTGCCGTAATATGTTCTGGTTGGGGGAACTTGAGCATATTGATTTGGAATATTTGGGAGGTATGCAATATCTTTCTGAGCAAAACATATGTTACGGGCAAAGTGATAAACCGGGCATTATTAATAAGATCCGAAGAGTTGAGGCGGGCAATGTGATAAATTCAATGGCATTTATCAATGACTATGTATTACTTTGCCCGAAATATGCGGGCATTATTAAAAATGCACGGATTTATCACATTGCCCACAACATATATTTGTTGGGAAAGACGTGAATTTTTAGTTTCATGATTTTATTAGGTGGATTACTGCTCACGAGATGGCTTCTAACTCTTCTTAAAAGTTCTTAAGAAATGTTTTAAAAACATATAAATCGAAATAAGGTCCAATGTATATTGGGAAAAATTTAAATTTATCCACTCATCAAAATAGGTATGGTTATTGAGAAATTTGTTTCTGTTATACTAGACTGCAATGTTACTTGACCCTGAAGAAACAAAACAAAGTTTCCAAAAAGTAAACTAAGAACGCCAATTTAAAAATATAATTAGTTTGTCACACCCATGTATAGCGTCTTTTATCATGATTTGGTTACCGAAATTCTTCGTAGCAACCCACCAGGCTTTCTGTTTACGCAGTTTTCCTTTCCTTGTAGTGACGTAATAGGGTCAGGAAACGTTGCAGTCTATCATACCTATGTTTTTAGTAGGTATGCTGTATTAAAATGAAGTGGTAGAACAAAAACTTCAATGAAGAAATATTTTGCAATATCATAATAAACAAACAGAAAAAAAGTTTAATAAAAATATCTTTAATATTCGAGGAGATATAAAAGTTCATTTTTTTTATCCTTAAAAAAGGCACCGTCCACAAATTTAGGAAATACTCTGATGTCAAGACGACGGATTTTCACGAACTTGAATTCAAACACACTCGTCAAAGAAATCGCATAAAAATTTGTGATGATTTAGGAATTTGGACGATCTTTTTTCGAGGTTACAAAAGTGCCGTTTACATGAGCCAATTACCCGGGTAAAAGGCGGCTCTTACTCCTCTTTTCTACCCGGCATTCCCTACGAAGGGAAAAAGATAGGAAAAAGCCGGGTAGGATTCAATCCTAGTCAATTGCCGGGTAGTACCCTCCTTTCCCATGATGCATTTCGTGTCCCATCCCACACTACCTTGCGTGTTGTGTAGTCCGCCATTTAATTGTTTGTGTGTGCTCTGTTGATTGTTTTGATATAATTTGTAATGGACATCAATAATGTAGAAAGTAGCAAATGCAGTTTGAAATGTGAAGATAAAACGTTAAGTTTAATAAACATCCATTTATTTTTTAAGACAAGCACAACTTACAAACATGATGAAAAACGGAAATCAAAACAATAAACATTGATGGAATTGAAACAATGTTGCCAACACAATTTTGTATAATTGTATAAGTGTTACTAGTAAATAAACAAAATATTCAACAAATAATACAATATTACTTTCATACATCTTCGCAGGTCTTCGGTAAGCAAATCTGCTATCATCCGTTGATTTTTTTTGCATATATCGCCAACGCTCTTTTAAAATTCCTTTTGATGCTTCTTGCAAGAACAAAAATGAGATATTTGTTAACAAACTTGGAAACCATGGAAACAGGCAGATCACTTTTCTTACCACGTGACCGAGAAAAAGCCGGGTAAGATCATGTCTCATGTAAACGCCTTCAAATTTCGTTACCCGGGTAGAGTTGGAAATTCCCTTCAACCCACTTTTTACCCGGGTAGCATTTTTCCCATGTAAACGGCACTAAAGTACTACTGAAGCATACCTTGGTTACTACATACTACAAAAACTACTTACGGCGAACCTTCCTAAAGGTTGGTTCTGTTCTGTACTAGTGAATGAATTTGTTTAAACCCGAAAAAAGTAATTTAAGAGAATCAATGCTTTCTTACAGTTTAAGCGAATAATAAAACTGTCAACAAAGATTTTTCTAAAACAAAATATTTTGTGAAACGAAAACTAACTGTCCTAGTCTTGAATAAAAAACGTTCTCTAAATGTTGATATGGGTTGAATTATTGATATTGAAAAGGAGATCTGGGGGGTAAATGATCAATTAAAAAATTATACGTGAAATAATATACTAAAAAGATGTACAATATCAGACACACAAAACAATGCAAAGCCACTCACACAACTATGTTACAAAAAGCACTACAGCAAAATTAATATTTTCATAACATTTGATTCCTTAAATGTAATTTTTTTTTGGTAAATGTTTTGCCATGAGTTATTTAGCCATCCTATGTTTTCTAAATGTAGTTGGATATACATTAGCTTTACCTCGTATGTTTTATTTTCTTTTTCCTAAACTCTTAGTATTAATGCATTGAACCTTTTCAGAGTGTCTTTTCTAATATAAATATTCATCATTCATGTTAGTCTACTTTGTTTTTTTAAACAAATAAATGGTGTTTGCTTAATATCAAGCGGGAAAAAATAAATAGCAAAATAATGTTAAACGTAACCACTTCATAATACTTTAAATTAACTATTATTTTGTTTGAAGTATTTTCTTGCTCAAACTACAGTTATGTTCTCAATTCCTTTAACTCTCCCGTTAAATATCACCAAATTGTTTTGAACTCGAAATATTAGATGACATCCATAAAAATCGGCGATATGGCTGAATATTTGGCGCACCAAACAGCTTGGCGATATTTCACGAGACAGTTAACGGAATTGAATCGCATTTGGTTAAGGGTAACTATCGAAAAATAACAATATTAACATACTTTTTCCCAGATTGTCCGGCATTAGCTTTAGATTTCCAGGCACTGGAAATTGACTGTGATCCTGTTATAATAAGTCACGAGCCTCGTGATTCGGAAATTGCAAAGAGGATAAATGATGCGAGAACATGTGAAGGATATGCTGGATTTAAAGTTGATAAAGATTTAGGTGGGATTTTTAATTTGTTTACTACTGTAGTTTTCGTATTTGCTTCTAAAACAAAAACAAAGAGTTGCAAAACAACTAAGTTCAGGGTACTTTAGGGCTTGCAATCCAACTTGATTGGCACGTTTTACAAACTTCACATAAGTTTTTGTATTTAAAATGTTGTGAATTCTTAGTTATTTTTTCATTTTGATGTTCGATTATTTTCGGTGATTTATTAGAAATTTGGCACTTGCGCCCGGCTAAACCTTAACTAACAATTCACAAATACAGTTTTAGAAAAACTCGTGACTAACAACTAATAAAAATCTTAGAAGGTAATAAATCCAAACTACAAATGTTTATTGAAAATGCATGGTATAGGACTACACATTTTTTTTATTGTAATATTGTTATAAAGTAGCAAAGGATTACGCTAAAATTTAGACAAAATTTTATGACCCACTTCCTTTTTCATTCAAAAACCATTGTGAAAATACCTATGCTAATATGGTATCTTCATTTAGAAATTTGGAAAGATTTTGATTTTGAAATGTACATAAGCGTATGGTGAAAAAAAACCTAACCATTTTGTATCCCTAGTACAGGAAAAATCTTATTGAAAGCTGTGAATTCGTAACTATAATCTTAAAATTCAAATTTATTTTTGTTAGGTGTTGTGTTCATCTTTTTTCACTCAGTGAGCGATTTGGATCTTTGATCCTAACATAATATGCAAAAAAAGTTTACACTACGATTACATCATGAAATAAAAGAGAAAAAGCAAGAAATGCTTTAAAGAATCATCAATTTAAAGGCGGAAGCACTTTAAAATCGAAACATAGGGTTGATTTACATAAAAAAAACTTGTAGCTCTCTCGGTACTTTTTCTGAAGAATATTAATCTCTTTTAGGATGCAGCAGTCCAACCTTATCACCAGGATTGCAGATGGAGTACCCATGCGACTGCAAATTCGGTGGTAACTGCCACATCTTCTGTTCAGCAGGGTACAAATTGGATGGACCTGGAGTTGTTACCTGTCTTCAAAATGGATCATGGTCCGAGTTACCCGAGTGTGGTAAGATTACATGAATGCGTTCTGGAATTTCTTTTTTTTTTACAATAACCTAATACTATATGAGATTTGATTATTTGTGATTCTCTTTGTTACATGCTGACATTGTCTAAACCAGGGATGGCCAACCCGCAGTACGCGTGCCTCAGTATGGCATGACAGAGTTAAAACAGTGGCATGTCAAGACATTAAAAAATTTGCAATATATAATTAATGTTGTTTGAGGTCAATATAAGGTTCCAGTGTACCGTTTATATCCTCTAAACTGTTTTCTGATTCTTTCTTTTTACAATTTATTAGGCGGCTTGCAATTGCATTATTTGGATAAACAGTAAGTATACTGGTATAAATATATACAGTGGTTATTTTAATGCCATCACCCGAGTTACACTGTTAGCCACTTTTTAGTACCATTATCAATCGGATATTGTTATCATTTTGATCTTGGACAAATGTGATCACATTAAACTCAATCGACTATATTTTTGATTGATCAAACCCCATTCTGTAAATTTCTAATCAATCTTGTCGAAATCGATTAAATTTAAAAACTCCTTACTTAGCTACCATAGCCTTTGAATCGTTTGACTAAATGAAATTAGTTGTCAGACAGAGAACTTTCTTCCTTCACAGTTCCCGAAACCTGCGATCGACCCAGCGCTCCTTTGGAATTCGACGGTGAGTGCACCATGCGGGAAGGCGAGACTTGCCGGTTGACCTGCGTCGGCGACGGCCTCAGAATCATTCCGAGACCAGAAATAAAGTGCCTGAACAGAATATGGGCCCCTCCGCCAAAATGTGTGAAATGTGAGTAAAAAATGAATCTCATTGATGTGACTAAGGGTTTACACGTAGAAAACTTTTAAGGGCTGTAAATACCCTATTCGCACTGCACTTAAAGGGCCCTTTATAGCATTGAGCACTTTCCCGGATAGGGCCCTTTCGTGCAAACGGCGTTCGCACTGGTAAGGGGCAAATGACCGAGATTCGATTCGCTTTTACACTTCTTATCGTCCGTTAAATAGTTCCAAAAATTCTAGAACAGCTACTCATTATTAAAAAACACTTTCATTCTTTAAAATATCATGAAAGAAATAGACATCTAGTGCCAGAAACATTTTGTAAAATCAAGTGTATAATTATTTATTGGTGCGTGTGACAGATGGCAGCACAAGCACACACTTCCAAATAATTATACATTACACTTCCTATTTCTAATACTTTCACAAAAAATAATGACAGAAGACTTTTTTGATAAAAAGTAGCTGTTCTAGTGCTTGTGGAACTATTTAAAGGACCGCAAAAATGTAAAAGCAATCAGCATAGATTCGAATCTCGCCGCCATCTTTGTTGCGTTAAGGGCCCTTTGGAGTGGATGGGGCGATTTTGGACCACCCTTTATACCCTATTCGCACTGCACCTAAAGGGCCCTTTATAGCATTGAGCACTTTACCGGATAGGGCCCTTTCGTGCAAACGGCGTTCGCACTGGTAAGTGGCAAATGACCGAGATTCGATTCGCTTTTACACTTTTTATCGTCCATTAAATAGTTCCAAAAATTCTAGAACAGCTACTTATTGTTAAAAAACACTTTCATTCTTTAAAATATCATGAAAGAAATAGACATCTAGTGCCAGAAACATTTTGTAAAATCAAGTGTATAATTATTTATTGGTGTGTGTGACAGATGGCAGCACAAGCACACACTTCAAAATAATTATACATTACACTTTCTATTTCTAATACTTTCACAAAAAAATAATGACAGACGACTTTTTTGATAATAAGTAGCTGTTCTAGTGTTTGTGGAACTATTTAAAGGACCGCAAAAATGCAAAAGCAATCAGCATAGATTCGAATCTCGCCGCCATCTTTGTTGCGTTAAGGGCCCTTTGGAGTGGATGGGGTGATTTTCGACCACCCTTTAGGATGGGACGCTTCTGGCTCCGCTAAAGGGTGGTTCGACGCCGATAGAGGGAGGAGCGGAAAATAAAGGGCCCCTTATCCGTGCAGTGCGAATAGGGTAGAGCATTTGCAATCACGTGACTCGCACCTAGTAACCGCCCAGACAGCACAAGTTCGTCCTGCTTACATCCATGGGCCGTCAATCGGCTCATCCATAGGACGTCCGCTAGGTCCCAATTTACGTCCCGTGCACGTTGCCTATTCATCCAAATGTCACACTGTATCACGTTGCCGGGACGAACTTGGGATCATCCCGTTTACATCCGATTACGTCGAATTTCGTCCGTTTGGATGGGCTACTTTTAATATTTACTATTTTATTTTGTACAAGATGTCCACTCTTAACATGATCTGATAGTTTAATGTTGAACTTTGTTTTAAATGCACACTTCTAATCACAAAAATGAAGTAATGAATTAAGTTCAAGTGCTTTTATTATTTTTTCTATTTAAATATAATTTTTGCGATTCGAAGTGTGCATATCTAAAACAAAGTTCAACATTAAGCTATCAGATACATTAAAATTGAACACTTTGTTTATATAATTTCTCTTTAATTTTGATTTTTAATTTTTTCATTGAACATTCATCAACCCAATTATAATTATGCAAAATTCCAGTTCATGATAAAAACAACTAGTATTTGTTGAGATTAGAATACGTGACCTATTTTTTACTAATTTTGACCCCCCTCCCCCCCTTGGTGACCACCCGTAGTATATGCCAAGACCCCCCTCCCCCTCTAGTTTTCACGTAGTAGTTCATAAATACGGTTTTCAATCATTTTTAGCAAACAGAAAGTTAAAAAAAGTTAATTTGGCTTAATTTGTCTTTATTATGCCTCGTGACGTCAAGAGTGCGTGCATACAAGATTAAAATATATTATCAGGAAGAAAAATCTTATGTAAAAGTTATTGTAACAGTAACTTAATTTACAAAAACAAGTATTTTTTTCTTTATTTTTTGACTACGTGACGAAACCCGAAGCCCCCCCCTCCCCCCTGTGACCAAGCGTGGTATTTTGAAGACCCCCCTCCCCCCTTAAACAGGTCACGTAGTACGTAGTATGGGTACGTTCCCTTATACATATGAAAACGACATACATTGTCTTCAACAGTGTGCAAAATGGAAGATATTCCTCCTTTCCTAGAAACGGAGGTGGGAACCTTCGAAATCGACGACCACAGGTGCAACGCGAAAGAACATCACTACTGTACTTTCCGCTGCAAGAACGGCATGAGACTTTTCGGGAGGAAAAGCGTCCAGTGTCTCGGGGGCGAATGGGCCACCTTTCCTACTTGTGGTAAGTCGATGCATCTTCTCTGTACTGAAATTACCATTACATAAAATTATAGTACTTTGTTCAATTAGAATTGGCGCCTGAGACGAAATGTATTAGAAGCCGTTACTATTGTAATTATCACCGAAAGCATTTTCTCCTGCAATGACACGGCAGCCGAAACAAAAGTAGTTAAAATACTGTAAAAAATCGGTCAATGAAGTTGTGTGATGTCCGTTATGAAGCATTATTGAGTGTTTTTGATCCTGTTTCAGGCGCCAATGAGGGAATTGCATGTTTTTTTTTAATTTTATTATGATAGAGGATGAAAATCCATGGAAAATGACGTAAAAATTATTGAAATCGGAAAACTATTCCCCAAGATATTTATTTCTAAAATGTCGTTTCCAGTATTGGCGGGAAAAACAGTAATTTCGTTATGGCTGCTGTGTGACGTCACAGCGCTTGGACCCACTTGAACCATGGCCACCTAAACTAATAAGGCCGTAGAAGCTTGAAATCTGAGTGATGTCGACGCGTTTAAGACAGTCTGGAATCTTGATGGCCCCACCCTTTACAGTCTGATTGATCTCCACAACTACGGTGAAAACGTCACTTGAATTAGCCACACCGACACACGTGCCGAATATTTCAGATGGGAGAAAGTTTGATCTGAATTAGGATTAATTTGACTTAGGATTGCTAAGAATTACTCTCCTAATGACAGATGGGGTTAAAGAGCAGAACAATCCTGATCTGAAATTTGCACACAATCCTTGGATTGGACACCTTAGATTGGACCTAAAACCAGCAAAATCTTTCTGTTGATGATAACATTGTAAAACTGATCGAAAAGAGGAAACATCAGTTAATATTTAACCCCCCTCCATTGTAATCGTAAATTTGAAGGCTTAAAATATGTCCAATCATGAGTTTTAAACCAGGCCCGATTTTTACAATTTTATTCAAAATTTAATCATTAAACCAGATTTTAGTAATCACTGATCAAATATGATCATTAAAATTAACTCTGCATAAAACCATTTTCAGGTCTTAAGGGAAACCTCTTTTTAGTTCTGCAAAATGAAACTACACAACATAAAATTGTTTATAATAGAGCACGGAATCAACTTGAGGTTCGCGATCTCTAATTCACTTTCTCACTTCTGAAATATTCGACACGTGTGTCGGTGTGGCTAATTCAAGTGACGTTTTCACCGTAGTTGTGGAGACCAATCAGGCTGTAAAGGGTGGGGCGATCAAGATTCCAGACTGGAGTTGCGCTGTTGTCTTAAACGCGTCGATGACGTGAAAGAAAAGGCATGACATCACTCAGATTTCAAGCTTCTACGGCCTTATTAGTTTAGGTGGCCATGCTTGAACCCGCTATGTTATTGTATGCTTAGCTTGCTTCATTCTGCTATTCTTCATAAAGTTTTAACTAAAAAAGTATGATATTTTAAAGATACATACAAATATTTTTTATAAAAAGACTAGCTGGTTTGACCCGGCAAAGCCGCGTCTTACCAGCTAGATTACGCGCCTTGGTCGCTGATGCGAACTTCGCTCGTTACTACCACACGCTTGCAGCGCAGTTAAATTTTTTACAATTTATTACTTTTTTTAAGTTGCATCGTCAGCGCTAAACTGTTCAATATTTTCAATCAAATTATAGGTTTTTATAACCACAACTAATTTATTCTTATGCGTCGCATCTGAAGAGAAAGAAGTAATACTTCAATGGACTCTAACCGCCTATCTGGTTCGAGACTTCACGGAACCAACACGTGACCTACAACTGAGCTTGCAATTGGTTACCACAGATACTACACTAGTAGATCTACTAGTGTAGTATCTGTGGTAACCAATGGACTCTAACCGCCTATCTGGTTCGAGACTTCACGGAACCAACACGTGACCTACAACTGAGCTTGCAATTGGTTACCACAGATACTACACTAGTAGATCTACTAGTGTAGTATATGTGGTAACCAATTGCAAGCTCAGTAGGTCACGTGTTGGTTCCGTGTGACGTCAGACGGTTAGAGTCCATTGCAAGCTCAGTAGGTCACGTGTTGGTTCCGTGTGACGTCAGACGATTAGAGTCCATTGAACTTGTACCAGTATTTTTTTTTATAAATCCAATAAGCCTAGTATCCTGTTGCGATAAATCTAGTAAACGGTCAAAACCATAGAGATCTAATAGTTATATTAGAGTGGACGTCACGTGACTTTCACTGAATTGACAAGGCGCCATGTTTCCATCGGCCAGCCGTAATGTTAAGTCAATGGAAGGGGGTCTCAAAAATGCATTTAAAAAGTTTTCCAGCTGAAATATCCCTTAAAGACCGATCGAAATGCAAATAGGACCAAAAAATACATCTTTTAACACCAAAATTAAATACCTTTCGTGCAGTTTTCTTGGTTTTTCATCTCGATTTTTCTACAGTAAGCCTAACATAATTGTTTTCTCGTCAAAAACCATTGTTATGCAGATTTTGCCTCTTGTTAATTTGGAGGGCTGCAAAAATGTTTTTTAAAAACACTAGTATAACGAAAATATGTAAGAATAAAAGTAACACTTTATGTAAGTTTTGTCTCTGTTTTATACACCTAAGGAATTTAATTTAATTAAATGTTAAGTTTGCCAGTATAATATTCTAAAATTCTTATTCTTAAGATATTATTATATTTTTATTTCTACTAGTGTTTTAAAATATTTCCAAAGCCCTCCAAATTAACAAGAGGCAAAATCTGCATAACAATGGTTTTTGACGGGAAAACAGTTATTTTAGGCTTACGGTAGAAAAATCGGGATGAAACACCAAGAAAACTGCACGAAAGGTATTTAATTTTGGTGTTAAAATATGTATTTTTTGGTCCTATTTGCATTTTTATCGGTCTTTAAGGGATATTTCAGCTGGGAAACTTTTTAAATGCCTTTTTCAGACCCCTTCCATTGACTTAACATTGCGGCTGGCCGATGGAAACATGGCGCCTTGTTGGTTACGGAGTCTCCTATGCAATAGCATTACTGGGTCACGTGACGTCCACTCTAATATACTATTAGATCTCTATGGTCAAAACATTGAAGTTTGATCATTTCAAAGTAGATTTTCTTCACGCTCTTTAAAAGACGTTTTGCCTGTGTTGGTAAAAATATTAACTGAAAACAATGGGGCAAATTGAAAAAAGTTTCTAATTTAAAAATGGAATGCTTTGAAGGAACGTGACATATTATTGGCTCATCTAGGGTTGGAAATCTTTCGATCAAGACCGAGTTTGTCCGAATCGGTTCAGGGGTTTGGGCTGGCGGCCGGCCGAACGGAACATCCCCATAGAGTTAACATGGGGGCAAAACGAAAAAAACTCATAATTTAAAAATGGAAGGTTTTGGAGGAACGTGTTATATTATTGGCTCATCTAGGGGTGGAGAGCTTTCGATCAAGACCGAGTTTGTCCAAATCGAAACGGGGGTGCGGCCTGGCGGCCGGCCGAAAGAAAAACCAAATTATTTTAATATATAAGATGGCGTTTTTTTTTCAAAAAATATTAATTGGTTTTGGAATTATTAGGATTAAAAGTTTAAATTTTTTCTTTTTCTGGCCGTTCACTATTAGGGTGGCCCTTATTTTTCAAAGTCGGAATTTTTTTGGGCACCCCCCCTAATTTTTTTCCTTTTGCCATGAAATGAAAGTGTGCAAAAGGATTTTCCGATATTTTAATATTAACCCGTGCCGCACGGCGGTTGAAGTTTGAATCCCATAGTGCGCCATAGTAACTATGGCTTATAGTAAGGGAATAGGTTGTCCGCTCTCTTCCTCTAGATCAGAATGAAGAAAAGATGAAATACGAGTCACAAAATGAGCATGTGTGATGAAGATGTTTGTTAAAATCCATGAAAACTTGGTAAATTTGATAATTTTAGCATAACTTATAGTTAGGAAAATTCGCTATTCATCAGACACCGCCATCCACCAGTTCCCACACTGGATGGGTTAATGGTACTGTCAATATTTTGGAACACTATGCAGACCGAGAGCTTACGCATTTCACATGTCGCTATCGCATATACTAAGAAGAGGTGTTAGAGCAATAACTGCCCAAATTAAAATAAGTCCAGAAGTGATCTTTGTTAAAAAAAAAAAATAAGGGAACGATGGAATGGTATCAATAAGGAAGACGGTGAAAAATATTTGATGGAAATATCAATCAATTATAAATTTTGAGCACTACTTATTATATTGTTAATGCCCTAAAAAAAGAACGAAAACACGATTATAAAGAGGTAATTGAATTGTGTGTAATTTTTATGGGGAAATTCAGAAACATTATTTAAAATTAGACCACTAGCTCTATATCATGCCAGATGGATGGCTAAAGCCATTTATTCCATGAAAATGTTCAAGTTTAGATTGGTTGGTTCACTTTTTTATGGTGAAAGGTCCATAGCAGGACATATTGCGCCAGACACAAGACTTAAAAAATCCTTTTAAGTGGGAAAAATCCTTTGTTATTCATGTTTAAAAACCGTTTGGCTTTAAAAGAACAGAAATTGAAAGGTTTAAAAAAAAAACTGTTTATTTCTTGTGAAGATCTATGTGATAGCATGGATAGAAAGTACCCATCAGCCATCCGTGTTAAATGATTTAAAATTATTACAGGCTTTAAAGAAATATTTAATAAATTTAATATTAAAAAAATATTTCTTTGGTTGATGTGACGAAATTTGTCAATCATTTGTTGTACCTTAATGAAGAATATGCATTCCATCAATTTTTTAATGAAAATGTCGATGTGGAATCAAAAAAGCGCATAATCAAGAATTTCAAACGTGATACTCTTATTACTGCAAGAAAATGCATCTTTTATTTTATCCTAATGAAGTTGTCCACTTCAGTTTACTTAAAATATCTTATTGGGATTTTTTAACTTAGCCATAAATATTATTTTTGATTATCTTAGGAATATTCACACATAAAAATTTTACTATACCTAATTACGGATTGATTCCTTATTTTTCAGGGAAATATTGAGGACTTTATTTCCCAAAAAACTTTAATTTTATTAAGAGATTGAACGTTGATATTAGATTCTTTAACATCAATCCAGAACTTTGGAATGATGACTTTTCATATCTAAATACCAGAGACATTTCAGAATTTGACTGCTGTCAATGACACAGTTGAAAGGGGTGTAAAACTAATTCGAAATTTAAATGTACTTCTCACAATAGATGAGGAGCAGAAACAGTACCTTTTGCAATGTGTTGAAGGGAAAACAATACTCCGATTGCAAAATTTCTACTTTTAAGCGTAAATTTGAATAATTGGTCCTAAAAGTGAATAAAGCCTTTATTTCAGTTTTAAGATATTACATAGAATGTAATAAATGTTATAGATATATAGAATATGTTCTATTGAAAATGTGTATAAAATAGTAAACGGATTTTTTAAAATTATTGTACCTAAAAGTGTAGTTATTGTTTTGTGTTATGCTATGTGAAATAATTTTATTGGATGTTTTTACAATTTATTTTCACGAATTACCTTTTTATTAAATTTATTGCTTTTATCTACTAATAATATTTTTAGGTAGTATTTTCATCTTCCTTACCCTTAATAATTCTGAAATTGTTAAAATCAATTGTCATTCTGAAGTTCAGGAAACGAGCGGAGAAGCTATTCCCACATTAAGCCACAGTTACTATGGCGCGCTATGGGATTCAAACTTCAACCGCCGTGCGGCACGGGTTAATATTAAAATATCGGAAAATCCTTTTGCACACTTTCATTTCATGGCAAAAGGAAAAAAATTAGGGGGGGTGCCCAAAAAAATATTGAAATTTTTTTTTCTCCATTATAATAAGGGCCACCCTATTCACTATAGTAGGGGAGCCCATGATGCTAAATGTGGATTTACTCGAGCGCGTCAGATAATCATAGGGGAGATACCTTGCATGCTTTTGAGTAACTCCACCAAATATAAGCTCTCCATGTTGGTGGTTTTGTTTAGAACAGCCCGTCAAAATTTGAAAGAAAACTAGTTACATTGACATACTCGAGCGCGTCAGATTGGCTACCAAGACAGTTTACAACTAGTTGAGCCTAGTATCCTGGCTACTAGTCTATAAACATTTTGTTTCGTACATTTTTCTCAAAAAGAGCGATAGCGTCTTACCGGTCTTGGCTTTACTTTGCAACTTTGCAACCCTCCCGCTCCCTTATCCACCGCTCAAATCGGCAGATTTTAGAAAATGTACACTTTTTAGCTGGTAACTAACGTACCTTATCATTATCTGACACGCTCGAGTATGTCCATTTAACTATTTTTTTTTTTACAAATCTGACGGGCTGTTCTAAACTTACCCACCAACATAGAGAGCTTATATTTGGTGGAGTTACTCAAAAGCATGCAAGGTATCCCCACTATGATTATCTGACGCGCTCGAGTTACTACCCAAAAACACTCTGGGCTCCCCTACTACTAGAGAAACAGACGAGTTTTATGCGTGTTTTGGTTTTATGATAAGTCTGATTTCTTTTATTTTCAACAATTCACTGGTTTCGACGGCGCTGTGACGTCAAATCCCGTTTTTTGATCACATGACTTTACTAGTGTTTTGGCAAAAATAAAATCGAATTTTAAGTTATTTAAACCATATTTTTGAACTTTAAAATCTGATATTTGAGCGTTTTAAACTATAACGTATCAAAAAAGTGTAAAATTAAGCAAATTCCTCACCTATGCAATTCCCTCATTCTAAATGAACAGACATTAATGGTGTGAGAGTTCGCTAAGTCACAATATGAAGACACGAGAGCATTCTAAAATAATTGACTTTATTCAGTAGAAGCCTTAAAGATTTAAAATCGATCAGCACACAAATCTCTACATTAAATTAAAAATAAGAGTCCTCCCGTGAACACACGAACAATATTTATAACTTGCACAATTCCCCATTTGCTTAAACCTGCATCTTCAGTTAGCTTCTTCTAGTGATGAGGCCAGACATTTCCTCAGATTCCTCAGATTCCTCATTTTTCCTCAGATTCCTCATTTCAGGCTCTGGCCTGACAAATGGGGTAACAATTTTTTTTTTTTGCCGACGTACTGGCCTAGTCGTTAGAGCATCAGACTGCGAAGCCGTGCGTCTGGGGTTCGAATCCCCGTTTGGCATGGATGCTAGTTTCTATCCTTGTGTGTGATGAATGAATGTGGACCCCCTGTAAAAAGGGGTTGTGCCTGCGAATGTGTGTGTGGCATGAGCAACAATATTTCACCTCCGTGGCTTCGGTTCACATATGCCCACTGTGCAACGCGAAGTAAGTACTGATTTCGGCATGTCTGGAGGAATGACCTCGGTCATCATAGTGTGTGTGTGTTGTGATCTGCCATTGGAACTAACAAAAAAAAAACTATTTCTCTTTTGAGGGGAACTGCATGTTGGGTCTGAGAGGCCCAGTGCGCATTCCGTGTTACAGGAAAGAACGTTTGCACTTCCGGGTCAATATTTACAAACGTATTATGAATGCAAATTTGTAATACTCTTTGGTGTGTAGTAAATTAAATATAAAATGTATTGAAAATATGTAGCTTATAAAAATATCATTAATTATATAAGCTGCAAAAATACAAAATTTGAGAAAAGCATTGATGTGGGATTACTTTTAATATTCACCTGGTGTGATAGTCACTTTTGTCAAAACCTCAGTAAGTGGCCTGTTAAGAGCTGACTAAAAGTGTCTTCTCCATTGTAATAACACAGACGTCGTTGAAGAAAACCTTCAATTTCTCAAAACTACGTTCAGTGGACTTATACCACTTTCATTCTGAACAGCTTAGTTAAAAAGTGGGTTCTTAATTTCTGCCTAAAATTTTTACTATTTTCTAAACTTGTACAACCGGATTTACTATATAATTTTAAATACTTTCCAGTTTACAAGAAGCTGATGAAATTGGGTGGGAAACACCTATTGAAATTAAAGATTTTGACTATTGTACATCATCACTAAGGCTCTAAATAAACAGGTTTTAATTTTTTCAGATTTTTTAATGCACTAATTAATTTGCAATCCTCATTTAAAAGTTCCAATCAGGCGTGACGTCACAGTTGTAGAAGAGCAACTAGTACAAAGGAGCCGCCGCTAGCTCAAACTGCTACAACCAATCGAGTTCTCAAATTTCCCCCCTCAGCTTTCGGACGATGACGTGTTGTGCTACTGTGACGTCATGTGTTGAGCTACTGCGCATGTAGTTTTTATGTATATAAAATTAACTAATGATCGGATCTGAAAAATTTCTTCACCGCTGATTTCATTTTATGATAATCTATTAGGAAAAATTACATTTGAAAAAATGTTTACCAGCCAATTTGTAAAGCATGCACTGAAAAGTTTTTAAAACTCAGTATATATTTGTTTAAAATAGTTACAAAATTATGGTGTTGTTTTTTTTGTCCCATTAGGATGCGACACGACGATGCTGCCCCCGACAGTGGTCATGTCTTCGTCCTGCATCCTGAATCCTGGGACGTCATGCAGCGCTAAGTGCATCGGGACTTACGAACCGGTCGACAACTTCAAGACCAAAATCGTTTGCAACAGTGAAGGGAAGTGGGACGAGGAGAGCTCCATCAAATGTGGTGAGGATGCATCTTCCCCATTAGTGTGGCGGCAAGTGGTCTTCCGTGCGATTTTTGTGATACAATTATGAGGCTTGGTTTTTCTGAAAGGTGTTAACATAACGAGTACGAATCCGGTTGTTGGACCCCCCAAATATGCTGCAGAGGCGCGTGGCGGGGGGTTCAAAATGGCGGATCTCGGTTCGAAAAACAGCTATTTCTTCAATACTTAAGGCAATATAAAATATTTTTTAAACTTAAATAATAGTTTATTACACATTTAAACGTATTAGTACCAGTGGTATTTTTTTGAATGGCAGGTAATACAGAAAAGCGGGTAATTCCGAATACCCTTGTTTTGGGAGTTTCCCGTCTTATTTTTCGAGTTACAATGGTGACGATTGGTTTTTCTGAAAGGTATTAAAAAGCTGAACACATATTTAAATGTTGGCACCGCCAAAAACTATGCAGGAAAGAGGGAATTCAAAATGGCCGACTTTTCAATTCACCGAAACGGAAATATCTACTTCGCTTAACGCAACCAAATATATTTTTCACCCTAACACATTTAAATATGTAATGAATTAATATTTAAGCTTGAAAAAATTCTTATATTGCGACAAATATTGAAGAAATTGCTATTTTCCGAACCGAGATCCGCCATTTTGAACCCCCCGCCACGCGCCTCTGCAGCATATTTGGGGGGTCCAACAACCGGATTCGTACTCGTTATGTTAAGACCTTTCAGAAAAACCAAGCCTCATAATTGTATCACAAAAATATATGCTATTAACTTATTATAAAAAACGCAATAATATTGAAAAGTGATAGCGATTTTTATACATTAAGGTGGGTCGGAAAAAACGCCTTTGTTAAATACGCTAACGTGTAAAAAATTTTGAGCTCGATACAATTTCTTTCTGCTACTTCGTTTGTCGTCCCAAATTCGAAAAAAAAATCCACTTTTTTTAAATACTTAAAGAAAATAATTGTTAGGAATTATCCACTTGCGGCTAGGGTGGAATTTTTTATATCAAAACATGAAAAAAATTCAGCTTGATACCAGAAATCCTTCTTCAGAGACTTGTGCCAAAAAATTGGTAAATAAGCGAATTAATGCTATTTTTTTTAATTTTGTAAAAATCAGTTTCTTCAAAAATCCGCTAGTGATTAGTTTTGTTGTTGTTTTAAGTAAGTTTCAGCGAAACGAGTAAAAATTTTCAGCTTTATCGAGATGAAAATTTCTTTCCTTTCACAATTCCTTTTGTTAACGACTTGCACCCTAAGATTGGAAAATAAACAAATTAACATTATTTTAAATTCTGTAAAAATCAGTTTCCTTTTTATAAACACAGGTAAAAAAGACTTTTTCAATCATTAAAAACCACATAGAACTTTTCAGGGTCAATTTTTCGTTCTGATATCAGATCCGCTTCAGATCTTCAGTTTTGCCGAACCAATTACAGAATTCAAGTGGGGATACAATATTTTATACCTAATTTTATTGGGGAAACCAACAATGTGTTCACCAGGCAGAGATACCAATCACTGTATTGATTTTGAGCTTTTCTTCACACCATTGGAGTACCAAACGGCGATGGGAACTTACTATTATAACAACTGATACAAATAATCTTAGAAGCCCATGATCTGTCCTGATCAGACCAGCCAATCCTCAGTTGAAATAGTCTCATCACAGAAATATAGTCTCTGGTCATTTAATGACTTTTTGATAATGGTGTTGAAGTTTCTTGAAGCTATTTGGCCAACATCAAAACTAATCACAAGCGGATTTTTGAAGAAACTGATTTTTACAAAATTAAAAAAAAAAGCATTAATTCGCCTATTTACCAATTTTTTGGCACAAGTCTCTGAAGAAGGATTTCTGGTATCAAGCTGAATTTTTTTTCACGTTTTGATGAAAATATATGATAAAAAATTCCACACTAGCCGCAAGTGGATTTCCTAACAATTATTTTCTTTTAGTACTTAAAAAAAAGTGTTGTTTTTTTCGAATTTGGGACGACAAACGAAGTAGCAGAAAAAATTGTATCGAGCTCAAAATTTTTTACACGTTTTATTGAAGTTCATTTGGACAAAAATATGCTCTACCCGTTAGCGTATTTACCAAAGGCGTTTTTTCCGACCCACGTATAAAAATCGCTATCACTTTTCAATATTATTGTGTTTTTCATAATAAGTTAATAGCATATATTTTTGTGATGCAACTATGCGGCTTGGTTTTTCTTAAAGGTGTTAACATAACGAGTACGAATCCGGTTGTTGGACCCCCCAAATATGCTGCAGAGGCGCGTGGCGGGGGGTTCAAAATGGCGGATCTCGGTTCGGAAAATAGCAATTTCTTCAATATTTATCGCAATATAAGAATTTTTTCAAGCTTAAATATTAATTCATTACATATTTAAATGTATTAGGGGGAAAAATATATTTAGTTGCTTTAAGCGAAGTAGATATTTCCGTTTCGGTGAATTGAAAAGTCGGCCATTTTGAATTCCCTCTTTCTTGCATAGTTTTTGGCGGTGCCAACATTTAAATATGTGTTCAGCTTGTTAATACCTTTCAGAAAAACCAATCGTCACCATTGTAACTCGAAAAATAAGACGGGAAACTCCCAAAACATGGGTATTCGGAATTACCCGCTTTTCTGTATTACCCGCCATTCAAAAAAAATACCACTGGTACTAATACGTTTAAATGTGTAATAAACTATTATTTAAGCTTGAAAAATATTTTATATTGCGATAAGTATTGAAGAAATGGCTGTTTTTCGAACCGAGATCCGCCATTTTGAACCCCCCGCCACGGGCCTCTGCAGCATATTTGGGGGGTCCAACAACCGGATTCGTACTCGTTATGTTAACACCTTTCAGAAAAACCAAGCCTCATAATTGTATCACAAAAATCGCACGGACCATCATTTTCGTACCACTTGCTGCCACACTACATCTCCTGATAGACCGGGAGCCAGCAACATATTTTGTCAGTCATTTCCTCTCAAGCGATATTTGGTGGAAAATTTCAGGGAGTTGTATCATAACGCCTGGTGAGCGTCAGCTGCTTGTCCGTGGGTGGGTTGAGCGGTGGGAGCCCCCCAAACACTCCCCCAACCACAAAAAAAATTAAAATTTTCAGTCATTTCCTCCCGGCTAAAACTTTGATACATTATAGTAGACCCAATATCTAGAAGAAAAAAAAATCGTCAGCTGGCTGTAGAGCGGTGGAATAGACGTCAGCTGGTCGTTTTAACATTTGGAGCGTCTTCTTCAAAGATTCTTATCAATGAATGAAGTGGTTGGGTTTCCACAATCCTTCAAGTTATCGCCAGTTTCATTGATAAGAAAAGAAAGATTTGAGAATGACGCATTGATAAGAAAAGAAAGATTTGAGAAAGACGCTCCAAATGTTAAAACGACCAGTTGACGTCTATTCCACCGCCCTACAGCCAGCTGACGATTTTTTTCTTCTAGATATTGGGTCTACTATAATGTATCAAAGTTTTAGCCGGGAGGAAAGGACTGAAAATTTTAATTTTTTTTTGTGTGGCGGGGAGTGTTTGGGGGGCTCCCACCGCTCAACCCACCCACGGACAAGCAGCTGACGCTCACCAGGCTTTATGATACAACTCCCTGAAATTTTCCACCAAATATCGCTTGAGAGGAAATGACTGACAAAATATGTTGCTGGCTCCCGGTCTATGAAAACAAACCAATTTTATTACATTAAAAGTATCTGAATACAAAGGAAGATTAAGTATTTGAAATTGTATCAGTGAATGATTGCATAAGATGCAGCATGCTATCATTACGTGGTAATCGGTTGTTGCAGCAACTGAAGCCGCGTTCACATCAGCCAACCTGTTCAACCGGAGAAAGAGCTAAAGAAGTAGGGGAAAAGAGATCTCCGAAAACCAGCTGTGAGGAAATTGAATAGCCCGTTCACAAGAGCACTCGTCCAACCAGTAGAAAGAATCACGTGACAAGTGAGCGAGCTCGTGGAAATGCATTACGGGAAGCGAGCGAGAGCGCCGTCTACAGGAGGTTGATCCAATTTAAACATTTCCTACTGCTATGGCCCAGGGGAGAATTTCCAACGTTCATGGGATGGTCAGGTGACGTTTTCCCTAGCGTAGGGAGAGCGGTGGAAGAAGAACCGGTGTTCTCCGCCTTTCCTCCGATAGAATGGCTGTTGTGAACGCGGCTTGATAATCACAAAATTTGCTCTCTATGGTCTCTCTCTTTGATGGTTTGAGAAGTGCATGCGGGAATTATGTGATTATCAGTGCTGCAGCTACCGGCTACCATTATTTCATACGTCAAAGGTTAATAATCATTAAGTTAAAAACATTAATTTTAAAGCAAAAAGCCTTTTTAAAATCAGGAGAAGCTCAACGATTTTAACGAGGTGATCGGTGAGGATCTAAGTGAATATACCGCGCGCGTTCTATCCTTTTGAGAATCGAATATGGATTTTAATGCACTCTGATGTATCGTTTATCGTTTAATGAAGTTACAAATAAGACGTTAACTGACAATACACAACTTGAGCACTACTAACTTTAACGCCGTTTAACCTAACGTTTTTTTTTTTTTTTTTTTTTTTTTTTTTAAAGAACGAGTGGGATTATTGGGACTTGTTGAAGGGAGCAGGATTTTAAAAGGGAGTGATGTTTCAGTGTATGGAAAATAGAACTTTGAGCTTGTATGACCTAAAGTACATGTTTTGCGTGATGCATTGACTGCTATTTTTGAACAGATTGCTTCAAAATATAGCATTCTGTAATTTGTTAGAGAAGATTTAAAATAGATTGTTTTTTCCTTTTTTCAGAAAAGGCGTGTCCGACGCCCGTCCCACTATCCTTAGATGTCAAATTAGTGGGAGTGTGTAGAGGAAGGATAGGTGAAACCTGCAAAGCCATCTGTGTAGACAAAAACAAAAAGTTGATCGGAGACGAGGAATTTAAGTGTCTTCCTACCGGAGAGTATACAGCTATCCCTTTCTGTGCCAAAGGTTAGGAAAAGTAGTTTTTAAAACTTTTTTTTTAAATCATAAAAGTTAATGAAACTAATTTTTTTCTTGCTAAAGAAATGGGAAATTTTTCCAAGTATTTGTATTAAAATTTATACTGACGCATGCAGTTATAGAATGATTTTATATTTCATTTTTTGATATCGTCGACGTGGATAGCTGTAGCCCGACCAACTAAAAGAAATTGCAAGTATGCTGTATCTAAATATAAGACATTTATTATAAACTACAATTTATTCCTTGAGCAAAGAAGTGGTATTAATATCAATAAAGTATTAGTTTTACTTTGAAATCCTTATAGAGTATTTTCAGGTGACGTCACAACCGGTTATTTTCTTTTAACTGTGTACCTTCTGTAGGGCTTTTAACTGTTGCTAAGACCATTGTTTATCTGTTGTGAAGGCGGTTTTTAGGTATGGGGTCGCGTGATTGCAAATGCTCCAATAGAAGTATTCCACGGCCGGTTATTTTCTGTAACTGTTAACCTCTGTAGGGCAAAAAACTGTAACATCTTCTGTTGCTAAGTCCGTTGCTAGGTCCGAGCCATGTGATTGAAAATGCTCTATATTTATGCTCTCTACAAGACTGCGAACTTCACAGTCGCTGCATGGCAATAGCAATATTTTTGAGTGCTAGCTTTTTTTTCCAAGAAGAGCTAAATTATTCTCTGTGTGGCGCGGGATGAAGACCAGAACCAACCTGATTGACATAAGAAAACGTTATTTGAATTTCAATTCGATCAATGTGTGACATCTTATGCTTCCAGATAACAAATGTTCCTCCAAAGCTTTTTCTCAAGATGTCGAGCTCTTGCCCGGATGTCGCTTTCTCATCGGAGAAACCTGCCACGTCAAGTGCCGTAATAAAGAAAAGGCATTTTTGGCCGGGTCACCTTCGATAACTTGTCGCACTTCCCAAACTTGGAGCGAAATTCCGAAATGCGGTAAATATGCGACCTAAAAAGCACAATCCCAGATAGCAATGTAGGGCTGTTACAGCCCTGCCGTAGCCTTGCGGCGTAATCCCGTGTAAGGCTGTCGCAGGGTTGTCACGACAGCCCTGTTTACCCTGTGACAGGGTAAAACCGACCTCTGCTAGTTGACGCTTTGTAGGGCTTTAGCAGGGCTGGAATGAAAGCCCTGCGAAGGGCTGGAACGAAAGCCCTGCGACAGGGCTGGAATGAAAGCCCTGCGACAACGTCGTCACGTCTAGGTCTTTTAAATTGGCTATTAAACTTTATTTAAAACTTAATATAGTGTTATAAATTAGGTTTGTTGTAGGGTATTCCGAATTTTCTCCATAGTTCTAGGTTTAATATTGCAGTTCATATTTTTCCTGAGTTTTTTTAATTATGTGATGGCACAAAATTTTCCCCGAAATATTGCACTATATATATATTATACAGTGGTACATATTTTCAGGAATAATTTTGTATCACATAATTCAACAAAGAAACTAAAAAATACGAAATGCAATACTTAACCGTTAACTCTGGTAATATTTTATCCCTACATTTTACTAATCTAATATTAAATACTTTGCTCTCATTAAATAACTTCTTTTTGAATATTTAATTGATACATTTTATGGTGTAAAAAAACTTTAAATATTTTACATTTTTAAACTTCTTTATAAAAGTTAAGAAGTTTTCCAAACAACCAGTGAAGGAGATACCGAGGGAATTTTTGTTAGAAATTCTTTAAAACAAAATGCAAGAAAACAATATTGTACTGCTATTTGGGATAACATGATTCTGAGGAAGAAGTAAAAATTAATTATAAAACTCCCTTAAATAAACAAAATATACTCAGAATCCCCATAGATCAGAGAAAGACATAAACATAAGAAAATTTTTAATTAAAAATACGCAGAATATTATCAAGAATTTTATTTTAACACACAATGCAAGAAAAAGTATTACACTGACAATAAAGCCCAATTCCCATGGGTTGCGTATTAAAATTCGTCGGCGAAAAACGCTTCCCTACTTTCCCTACATTTTCTGAGGAAGAGCAATCCTTTCTTTTAAAACTAGATTCACATGATCACATGTCATAAAGAGTCCAATCATATGCCTAGAAGAAAAAACGCAGCGCTCAAAATTCGCACGACTTTTTTCTTAGATTTAATTTAAGAAATTTGGGAAATTCGCTTGCGGTTTTAGTCACATGATTTCCTTCAACCAATAAGAAAGCCCTTATAAAACAAAACAGCATCCATTTTATTTTGATGGTTCAAAGCAGATCATAATCGTCTATATCACCGAATTTAAATTGTGCATCCTAAAACGTGAACTAATTAAGACGAGTTTAACTACTCACAAAGTTAATAAAATTATAAAAAAAGCCTCTTTGTTAGAATGAGCGGCTTCTAGATTGCAGGAATATTTAAAAAAAAAAAAAATAGACGGCATGGGAAGTAGGTAGGAATTCAGGAGACAAGCGGTGAGTTAAATGTCTTAAAATGGTATATTCAAATTCGTAAAGAGAACTGTAGTTCGAAATAATTTTTTATTTATGCTTTTCTGAATTGTTAGATTCCATACAGATGTACAAAATATACAAATAAAACTTATGTAGAACCATAATAGTCATTTAAATTAATACTTGATAGCTCATTGGTATAACTATTTCTTCCCATGCCGTCTCTATTCTGCATATTTTTGTATTTTTCTTAGTAAGTTGTCTTTTTCTACTATTATCCAAATCAGAAACAGCCCCAATTGATTCGAATGTTTGGAGAAATATACAGTATTTAAGAAATAATACTACATTTTAATCATGATTGGGATATATACTGTGAAGCTAATATTTTCATCAGAACATGTGAGGGAATAGAAAAAAAAAGAGTCGATAGGCATGTGCAATCAGAATTTATTGATGTTCTTCCTGAAGGAGTTTCAGTGAGAAAATTATTTTTATTTAATGTTCTTAAACCAGCTTAAAATAACTTGTTTAATTTTTTACAACAGCTTATGTATATATGAAACTACATTTCCACTTCGGAGCTTCTCGATGTCTTGTTATGAATAAACTTTAGAATTTTAGAAGTAATGCTTTAAATTGATTTAATTTCAGTGGATGCTACTAATTTTATGAAAAATGCATACTTATAAAACTTAATCAAGTTGTTTAAAGTTACTGCAAATTTTGGCGTCAATACAATAGTAGGCAAAAGTCAGTGACCTCTAGTGAGCGTAATCAGAAACAGAGCGGGCAAAAAAGCTAGGGAAAAAGATCCTTCAAAATTCGCGACGAGTAAATTCGCTTGCGTATTTTCAAAAAACGCAACCCATGGGAATTGGGCTTAACACAAACTAGACTAATATAGCTTCTGGATTAACATAGAGTACAGAGAGAAATAAGCATAAAAAATCCGTTAAATATATACAAAATATACTAATAACAGGATCCCATATAGATCAGAGGTCAGGTAAATTTAAATTAGAAATACACTCAAGGTTGCAAGGTTCTCATTCTTAGAATTCAAATTATGGCCACATAAAAAGTAATTTTTACTGAATTAAAATGCTAAGACTGCATACCATGCAGGAACTTTGCCAACTTAAGTTATAGAACAGTATTTGCTATTCCATAGAAAACTGGGTTAGAGAAACATTTTCAATACAAGTATATTTTAAAAATTAAAATTGACAAGAGATTGTTCTTGCTTAAAATACCACATGAGTAAATTTTACAATTAAGAATATCCTACATAAGGAGCCATCAAAGCATACTGGTTCTACTCATAGACTCAAATCATACTAAGAATACTCATGAAATGAAGGGAAATATTGAACTATATGGAAGTTCATTTGCACGTTTATAAATAAAATGACAGTAAAAAGAGAGGGAAAATTATCCCCCATCAACTTTTAAATTAGCAAACATTTGTTTAAGTAAAAAAAAGAAACAGACAAATCAGAACTATACTCAAAAGAACTGTGAGAAAGGAATTAATGAAATAATACATTTATATAAAATATTAATTAGAAATATTGCACAATATAAGATGAATTTAACCTGTTCTATAATTACAAAATTTAAATTTGTTATTTCCATCTCTGTCAGAAAATTCTGTTGTCTCTGAAAAAAAGAGGAAAAATATCATGAAAATCTTCAACATATTAAACTATTTGAGCAATGAATAAATAAATATTCGGTAAAAATATCTTTCTTGAGTGCCAGAAATTAACATTTTGGAGAAAAAAATCCTTCTCAGATATCAAATATACAGTCACCATTTATATTAACTCATTCTAGCTGTCTTCAAAACAAGCCCCATTTTGTGTATTACATTAATGATTCTCAACCTGTGGTCTGTTGGACGTTTTTAAGTGGTCCCTAAATTATAGAACTTTTCGCCTAATAATAGAAAACAGCTGATACAGGACATGATTATAGATTAACTGATATTCATTTTATGTACATTTAATCCAAAATTTAAGAAAGTGGAACATTTTTTGATGAAGTCATACATAAAATTACCTTAGAGCAATCCTAAATTTGGCTTCTATAAACCAATCACTGACAGCATCTCTTATTACGTTTCTTTAGTATCTTTGAAGATCTGTAAACAGACTTCTGAAAAGAAAAATATAAAGAAACAGAAAGCTGTTGTTCTAAAAAAAGGAAAACACAATAAATTGTTTTGTTTAAGAACATAAAACAAAAATAATTTTCCCACGGAAAATCATTCAGGAAGAATATAAAAACATCCTAATTTCAGTGCGAATTCTTTTTTTTTCTCACACATGTTCTGATGAAAAAGACTATCGTTAGTAGTATAATCAAATTATAATTTAATTTTATTAATATTATTTTTGAAATAAAATGAAACTACTATTATTTGAAATACTAATATTGGAACATGGGATCATAACAAAGCTTAGCATAATTAATAGCATTCAGAAATTTTCCAATTATCCACAACTTTGAATAATATATACGATAAACTTAACTAGTTACACAATTTAAGGCAAAATGAAAAGAAGATGTTTCATAACTCTAAAAGAACATTTAAAACTTGCCTTGTTTTTGATCTTGAAATGAAAATATCTTCACACACATAATTTAACTTGCACACAGGAATGGTAATAAAATGGCGATGTTGATGTGGAGTTTGGATGGACTTATTGGGGTCACATGGTATGTCACGTGGGCTTAAATTGGCTTGGCTGTCACAGCCCTTTCCTGAAAGCCCTTCAACAGGGTTGTGGGGACAGCCCTTTCATAGCCCTGCGTCAAGCGCTGCTGTAGGGCTTTTCGGTATACCTTGTTTGGTTAGCCACGGAACAGCCCTTTTCTTGCACTGCTTAAAGGCTTTTCGGCAAACCCTTTTTAGGCAGCCCAATGACAGTGAAAAAAAAAGGGCTAACCGCAAGGTTACATGCTATCTGGGATCCTTTCTAGCAAGTGAATACTGTTTATACAGGGTGTTTCAAAAGTCCGTTTCACGGCTCTTATTTGGAACCAACGTCTCCTAGGGTCCTGGAAGTAACGTCTACCCCTAGGTAAGTGACCCTGGAGAATCCATTGAGAAGACTTACAGCGCACCTAGTGGCGAAATAAAAAAGTTTAAAAAATTATTTTAAAACTAATGGAGAAAGAGCGAACACCTCAATTAGAGTATTGTTGGCACTGTTATAAGGAACTCACTGAAAAAAAATTCATTAAAATATCGTGAATATTCGCGGAGATATTTACATGTGGTAACATCCAGGCCTCAAAAATGAAAAAGTTCGCAAATTTGCAAGTTTTTCTGAGGTATTATGTAGTTTTGTATCTTCTTAGTTAATGAAGAGAAATTTTAATCAAAAAATAAAAAAAACTTGCTAATTTTTTAACTTTTTCTCTTTTGATGCCTGAATAAGTACTATTTTCACATGCTAATAACTCCGCGAATATTCACGATATTTTCATGAATTTGTTTTCAGTGAGTTCCTTATAACAGTGGCAACAATACTCTCACTGAGATGTTTGATCTATCTCCTTTACTTTCTTAATTTTTTTATCTTTTTTATTTCGCCGCTAGGGACGCTGCAAGTCCTTTTAATGGATTCTCCAGGGTCACTTTCCTAGGGGTAGAGCTTCCTTCCAGGACCCTAGGAGACGGTGGTTCAAATAAAAGCCGTGAAACGGACTTTTGAAACACCCTGTATACGTATTTTGCTTCGACTAAACACTATAATAGTAAGGGAGCCCATGATGCTAAATGTGGATTTACTCGAGCGCGTCAGATAATCATAGGGGAGATACCTTGCATGCTTTTGAGGAACTCCACCAAATATAAGCTCTCCATGTTGGTGGGTTTGTTTAGAACAGCCCGTCAAAATTTGAAAGAAAACTAGTTACATTGACATACTCGAGCGCGTCAGATTGGCTACCAAGACAGTTTACAACTAGTTGAGCCTAGTATCCTGGCTACTAGTCTATAAACATTTTGTTTCGTACATTTTTCTCAAAAAGAGCGATAGCGTCTTACCGGTCTTGGCTTTACTTTGCAACTTTGTAACCCTCCCGCTTCCTTATCCACCGCTCAAATCGGCAGATTTTAGAAAATGTACACTTTTTAGCTGGTAACTAACCTACCTTATCATTATCTGACGCGCTCGAGTATGTCCATTTAACTAATTTTTTTTTACAAATCTGACGGGCTGTTCTAAACTTACCCACCAACATAGAGAGCTTATATTTGGTGGAGTTACTCAAAAGCATGCAAGGTATCCCCCCTATGATTATCTGACGCGCTCGAGTTACTACCCAAAAACACTCTGGGCTCCCCTACTATAATGGGAAAATATTTTCAGTGTACACATGCAAAATTCCGGACTTCGATCCGAATCTGCAGTTTGGTGACTGCAAGCTTATAGAAGGTGGGACCTGCCAAGTGCGATGCAAAAAAGGCTTTGTCGAACCCGCCATGCAGCCTGACGCCTGGAGAACCTACACTTGCCAACATTATGGGAAGTGGGACCTGCCTCCTTTCTATTGCCGTGAGTTAATATTTCAATCCAGTTTGACACTCTTTTAAATACAGCCTATTCAAAATAATGACACAAAAAATAGATATTAAAAAAAAAAACCTAATGCCTTTGCAGAGGAAGTGTGTCCTGAGCCCGAGTTGGAAAACAACACCGTCGCCCTTTCGTCCTGTTCGCAAATACCAATAGGAGGGGTATGTCGCCTCTCGTGCAGACATCCTGGATTCGTTCTAAGAACGAAGAAGACCATTACCTGCCTCAAGACGAAGAAATGGGAGGCCATTCCAAACTGCTGTAAGTATCCTTAAAGGTCAGAACATTGTTCAGTATTATAACGAGTTATTCGGTAAGAAGATACCATCATGGCGACCTAGACTCATCACTAGAATACATTCTAGTCATGAATCTAAGGTGGTCATGACGGTATCTTGTATAATACTAGCAAATATCTCGTTGTAATACTGAACAAAGTTATGCCTACAATTTCGCGTTTCGATTTCGAGCTTTTCTGGCCTTATGAATTTAGGGGGACATGATACCCCGTACTACCAGAAACTTTCAAAACTCTTAAAACATTTCCTTTTATTAACTATATAAGCCAACTAAATGTTTTATTCTCACCAAGCAATGAACCGCGAGTGATATTATTACCTATTTAATTGAAATCTTCTCCAACATTGGTAAATGGTTATTGAACCGTCCGATGTGGAGAGAGAAGTGAGCTTTTATCACTAAGCTATCCGAATGGAACTGCGTAAGAAGTTCGCAGGTGTTGGGCAGAAATAGGACTACACGTCCCCTCTCTACACTCAAGGTTGTGAATTAGGGTTATATCCATCTTAACTTAAAATTTCAGAGTTTAAAATTAAAATTTTAATAGTAATACCGGCACAGAGATTTTCCTTCAATTATACAGGGTGATTCAGATAAGTGTTTCATAACTTCTAGGGGAGGTAGGGTACATCAAGACGAACAAGAATCAGTATAGGTTACGGGGTCGCAAGTGAGGTCTAAGGGGTGAAAATCACGGGTGAAAAATAGCAAAAACCTCGCATATCTAGGCAGAAAAAGATACAATTGTTCGATTCCGGCATTTTTTTTACACTCAACCAATTCAAATTTTTTATGTAATAAAAACGAGATGAAAGTGTTTATTCTAATCAAAAACAGACCAATAATTGAATGAGGCATGCGTTTTGTAGGTAGATTAAAGTTATAATTGTCCCTTGGTCAGTCTTTAGTTCTTTGCGCCATATAACTCCAAACAACCAACTAAACTCTAGTATTAAGATGATTTTGTCGTGCCACTTTCCATTGCAGTCTATCAACTTACAACGCATGCCTGTTTCATTTATTGGTCTGTTTTGGCAAGTTTCAGTTAGATAACCGCTGCTCTTTTTTTGCCTCATAAGACAAGAAATGCGAGCCGCCCCAGTTGCCCCCGCACCTCCAGCTTGTCCCCGGGTGCACCTTCCTGGAAGTGGACATGCCCTGCAAGCTGAGGTGCGTCGACCCCAAAGCGGAACTCATGGGACAGTCCAACGTACCCTGCTTTCCGGATGGGATGTACTTGATAGAGAAATCGACATGCGGTAAGGTTTCGAGATATTTTCTTTCTTTTGAATTTGCAGTGTCATCTTATCGGAGGATTCTGAAATCATTAAGTGGCGATTCTATTGGGTGACACCGCTTTAGATTGTGTTTCTTTAAATAAATTTGAGTGAAAAGAAAAGAATAAGTTAACACAGATTTATTATAGTAATTAAACTAAAACTGTTAAATAACTGTTTAACTGTTAAACTGTTAAAACTGTAACTCTTGATGGAATGATCTGTTTGAGACTTTTTCTGGTGGCCACTTAAGGAAGGATAAAAGGGGTTCAGACGTGCAAAGTAACGTCCTTAATATCAACTTGAACTGAGACTCTTAATGACCGTATCCACTTTTACGTTTGGTTGCGGTACGACAATCCGGATTGACCAAATGTCGAATCCCATCAGGCAGATAAAAATGACGTCATTTCACCCTTTCAAAAGCCAAATCTCAAAGTGGATGTGCAGTTATTACGTCTCCTAAGGTACTTATGAGTTCTCAATGGATTACCGAACAGCAAACGCTTATGCGTTTGGTTGCGGGATGGCAATCCTGTGAGGAACCAAAAGTAAGTAATAACTGATCGTTCACTTTGGCATTTGGTTATTGACCCAAAGAAATGAAGTCATTTTCGGCTGCCCGGGATTCCTCAGTTGGAAAACCCGGATTGACGTACCGCTAAAGTTGAAATATCATTAAGTGGAAACGCGCCTTCAGAGCTAAAATACAACTTTCTCGCTATTATAAATATTCGAACTTGGGAGTCTTTCCCTATCCAGATGTTGAAATGATGCAATATCAGCTTCAAGGTGAAAGAAATTACTGAGCGAAAAGAACGATTGTCATCTATGGATAGCTTTTAAACTATTATTTTGAGCGTCCCCTTTTGATAAAATTTGAACTAATTTTTCTCTTGCCATTTGTCCCCCCCCCCTCCCTCTTTCAAAAACTCTAAGATAAAGTTCCAAGTCAGCCTCATCAGTGGTGTTTGTTCAATTGATTTTTAACAGTTTAATTTTAATCGCCTTGTACATTATTGTCTTGTGGTGTAAACATTCAACAGGTTACATGGAATGTCGGTTTTATCTTTATTTCTGGTACTTTCAGGAATTCCCTGCAAGTCACCGGATCATCCAAACTACATCAAAATCACCTCCTGCACCGACTTGGGGAAGCAGCATGCGAAATGCACCATCGAATGCTCGGATCGCGGCCAGATTCTCCTCGGAATGAACTCCATCAAATGTGTGGACGGAATTTGGGAAATAAAGGCTAAGTGCGGTAAACTGAAATTTGTTTCTTAAACAGTTCCCAGTTTTTGTGTATGGAGTACGCATTTCAAGGTCACAGATCAGTATCCTAACCTAATGGATAACTATTTTACTTATGTTATACTGTACTAGACTGCAAAGTTTCCTGACCCTATGACGTCACTGACAAAGTAGTTCCCATCGCGGTGTCTGAATTTTTAGTGAAATGAAGAACGTCATTTTAAAAATAACACTATTTTGTTACACCCATGTATATGTAACCTTTCGCCATAAAACCCAAAACAACCAACCAACCCATGTATATGTAGCGTCTTTTTATCACGATTTGCGTACCGAAACTCCTCCTAGCAACCCAACAGGCTTTGGGTTTACCCATTTTCTCCTTCCGCGTAGTGACGTACTGGGTTCAGGAAAAGTTGCTGTCTATACTTGGTTGCAACCTTTCTTGAACCCAGTGCGTCACAAATGCGGAAGGAGAAACCGGTAAACACGAAGCCTGTTGGGTTGATAGGAGGAGTTTTGGTACGCAAATCGTGATTGAAAAGCACTAGATATACATGGGTTTAACAAAGTAATCATATTTTTAAATTGACGTTCTTTATGTCACTCAAAATTCAGACACCGAGATGGGAACTACTTTGTTTATTAGTGACGTCGTAGGGTCAAGTTAAGTTGCAATCTAGTATAGTATAGACTGCAATGTTTCTTGACCCTATGACGTCACTACGCAGAAGGATACGCAAATCGTGATAAAAATACGCTATACATAGGTTTAACAAACTATAATCAGATTTCTAAATTGAAGTTCTTAATTTCCCTCAAAATTCAGACACCACGATGGGAACTACCTTATCAGTTTCGTTTCTCCATGGTCAAGTAACGTTGCAGTCAGGTAATTTGCCATTGCCATCATTCTTTGCTATGGCCGTGAGAACTCTGTTCTTGTACTCCCTGGAGGGATGTAAGTCGCGTCTAATGGAGAATTTTTTTAATTTAGAAAGAGGAAAGTGAGAAAATTACGTCTTTGTATAATCATGCCTAGTATCAGTCGTCTTTATTAGATGGCTTAATTATCAAATCCAACTATACCAATCCAATTATACCAAGAATATATGTTTTTTCAGTGACTCTGCCTTAGTGTGCCTATTTAAATCTTGTCTCTCACCCTTAAGGCTGATCGCGCACGAGCGACTTTTGTCACGGTGACAAAGACAAAATTGTTGCCTTGGCTATTGAAACAAGTTCAAGTATTGGTAGAGTGCGCGCACTAGGCGACGTGACACTTGGCCGATTGCCAAGAATTTCTTCATAGAGATCCATTGTTTTCTAGTGATATTTTTGATACTAGTGATACTGGTCGCCGTGACTTTAGTCACTCGTGCGCGCTCAGCCTTATATTTACAGCCCTTAAGAGTTTTCTACGGGTGAACCCTTAGGCTGGGCGCGCACGAGTGACTAAAGTCACGGCGACCAGGATTACTAGTATCAAAAATATCACTAGAAAACAATGGATCTCTATGAAGAAATTCTTGGCAATCGGCCAAGTGTCACCTCGCCTAGTGCGCGCACTCTAACTTGTTTCAATAGCCAAGGCAACAATTTTGCCTCAGTCACCGTGACAAAAGTCCCTAGTGCGCGCTTAGCCTTACTTTGAAACGCTTTCAGCTAGACACAGTAAAATTGGTGCCTAAGGTATAGAAAATTGGCTTTTAGATTCTGCAGGAGACCACTTTTAAAATCATCTAACAGAAAAGGTAGAATTAACGTATCTTTGAGCGTTGTGGTCACTAGTGCAAGTGCTAGTTTCGTTCTCCCAATCGAAACCGTCTTTCTTTTCAGAAGCGATGTGTCCTGCCCCCCTTCTGCAACCCAAAACGACCCTGGACGGTGCGTGCCTCTTCCTGTCCAACTTCCCGTGTCACGTGAAGTGCGTCAATCCCGAACAAACCATGAACGGCCAGAAGAGTCAAGTCATCATTTGCCAAGACGGCAGTTGGAACTGGACGGCCGAATGTGGTGAGTATATAAAAAGCAGACATGTGGCTCCCCTGAGGAATGAATATGTTACGGGCTATGTGATAAACCAGGGCATTGTTAATAATGCCTGCATATTTTGACCAAAGTGTGACTCATTGAATTTATCGCATTGCCCCCCTCATTTAGGCTGATCGCGCACGAGCGACTTTTGTCACGGTGACAAAGACAAAATTGTTGCCTTGGCTATTGAAACAAGTTCAAGTAGTGGTAGAGTGCGCGCACTAGGCGACGTGACACTTGGCCGATTGCCAAGAATTTCTTCATAGAGATCCATTGTACCATTGTTTTCTAGTGATATTTTTGATACTAGTAATCCTGGTCGCCGTGACTTTAGTCACTCGTGCGCGCCCAGCCTTAGGGAATTATAAATGATACCACCGGAAAATTGTGTAACATTTGTCCATATCAGTAGTTTTCAATTAAAACAAGTCCGCGGACCGATTTGTTGAGATAGGTACAGCTCACATGACTAAAAGTGGACGAATTAGAGAAAGACTAATGTGACTTCATTTTGAGCTGTCTTACTTTTCTCACTGGATTGCCATACCACGTACTCGGATAAGTGTAAACGCCGCCTAATTGAAGAGGTGACAGGGTTGGCATCCATTCCATCTCTACTTTTTTAGTTTTTGTTCTAATATAACGTCGATTTCCTATGGTTTTTTTTACCTCGTTTTTTTCTGCAGAAAGTATGTGCCCAGACCCGAGGACCCAGGTGTTTGGAGACAACCTGGTGGTCGAACGTGGCTGTTCCAGGACCCAAGGCAGCACGTGCGAGGTCATGTGCCTGGAGGGCCGTAAGGGGTCAGACCCCTTCATCACCTGCGAAGAGGACTTGGAGTGGCACCCCAAAGAGGTCCACTGCGGTGAGATGGTTTGCTTTGTCTTTTTAAGGCATCTTCAAAGAAAAACTGAATTTAGTTCAGAAACCCCCACCCACGAGGTAGCACGCATTCTCTCCAAAGCCTTCGCTATTCCACAGAGGGGGTCGAGAGAGTTAATAAATAATCCTTCTGGACTGGTGGCCGGTACACGCAGCCAGAAGATTAGAATCTCCCCACTTAATCTTCCCTCTCTACTATAAGTCAAAGTCTCAAATTTTTAACTAATTAAGATAGCGGAATAATTCCAACGAATTCGGGATATTCGGAAAATTTTAGCCCAGTTTCATGTAAAGTTCATAGCGTTTTTCTTGCTTTTTCTAGTAAAAAGTAGGTTTTTTTTCTCACCCCTTAAACGAGCTGTCAAGCCCTCGCTAGACGTTTTTTATTGCTGCGGGCATGTCCCTTGGGGAACTTCTACACCCTGATGCTTCTTCGTGAGTGATATTTTCAGTACAGAGTTTTCAGAAAATCTATAAATGTGTCCTTAAGGGTCCCAATACCGAAATTTGGATTTTGCCATCAAATGAAATTAATGCCCTTAGAATTATTCTTACAAAGTTTCATAATGATATGAAGGTTCTAAGTTAAAAAATCATTATTTTCCAATTAAATAATTCCAAAAAATCTAGAATAGCTACAAGCTTCTAAATACCAAAAAAAAAGTCCTCAGACATTAAATATATTACGAAAGTAATTGACATCTAGTGTTAGTTTGATTTTGTATTATCAGTGTATAATTACTTGGAAAAACGGCCTCTATAGACCTCCCGTGTCAAATCTATCGTTTCCGTATCGTTCCCGTCTCGTTTCTTCTACGTGTTTTAAGTTTCTGAATACGGTCCATACTTATCATTTCTCTCTACAGACATAGTATGCGAAAGACCGGCCCAGCCGCTGTACTTGGAGCTAGACGACAGTCGACCCTGCAACTTCCACGCTCTGGAGAAATGCTTCGTGAAGTGCGCTGGGGGCAGAAGAATGGTGGGAGATCCTTTCATCTACTGCCAAGAATCGGGCACCTGGTCAACAATACCCACATGCGGTGAGTAATTAGGGGCCATTCATTAATTACGTTAGGGTCCCGAGGGGGAGGGGGGGTTGGAAAAATCTCTACATACCCTTACTTGGGGGTGGGGGGGGGGTCAAACCCATTCTTACTTAAGATTTTCAAAGTTAATGTAAACAAATTCCAATTATTCTAATCAAATTACTATTGAATAACCCCAAAAAAACTTAAAAATGCTGGCGATCTCGGTATATTATCGAAGGTATGTCAGATGTTCTAACATTTTATTATTTTGAAAAATGAAATGGAATCTTGCGTAAGAATAGGGGGAGGGGGTTTAAAAATCTTACGTACCCTTATATGGGGGTAGGGGGGGGGGTCAAAAATTGCCAAAATCATCCTTACGTAATTAATGAATGGCTCCTTAACACATTGAGGGTGAAGTATATTTCACATCTTTGAAATATCCTCTCGTTGAGCCAGAGTAGTCAGGAGAACCTAAAAAATTCAGGAGACAATTTTGTTGGTGTATAGAGGATAATTGTGAGTGAAAGTTGCTTTGAAATAGGATAGTCTTTCCTTAATGGATAATTTCTTAATAATTGCCTTTATATTTTTAAAAAATATTGAACGATAGTTTAAATTATGAAATTAAAGAAACATGCTACTTGTTAGCTTTAAAGTTCGGAAAAAGGACGACTTTGATTAAAATATCATTGATATTCGAATTAAACTGTTTCTGTATTGTAACGCAATATTATATAATTATGTTATTTGTTTTTCTTAGAACTGAGTTGTCCCGATCCACCACCTTACTTTAGGATTGAGAATGACACAGTCTGTTCTAAGTTCGATGACACCAAGTGCACTGTAGTTTGCGAGACTAAAGATGATCTAACATTCACCAACTACTGCTCTAAGTATGGTTACTGGGACAAGACCTGGCCCACTGTGGCCTTCTGTGGCCCTTGTAAGTATAGTAAAGGTTTTCAAAGAACAAATGTAAAACTCTTAAATATTTTTTTTTAATTTTTGCTTGCAATTTTGATTAAAATTGAGGCCTTTGGTTCTCCTTTTTCAGTTCAAATTTACTTCAGATGATTTTTGGTATGATTTAGGGTTGCTCTATAAACTAACTATGCTTAGGATAGGTTAAATACGGGTGTCAAAATAGCAACCTTTGTATTTGTACTAGGAGCCATCTGTGCATAAGACAGTTTAAGATTATTATTTTGCGTTTTAAAAATTTCAAACAAACGATAGACCTTCTTAGATTAAAAAAAATGTAGCTACTTATTGGTTACCCTGTATTACAACACTCTTATTTGAATCGTCAGTTTTAAAAAGGGAATAAGTCCAAAAACGAAGTTTTGAGAAAATCGAAAAAAACTGTATAAGTAATGGAATTTTTATCCTATAGCCACCAAATTTTTACAGGAAATTCATGGCACTGTTAAGAATACAGAACAATCATCGAAAAAATTATAAGTGTATTTAAAAAGGTTTTACAGTTAAAAAAAGAGGATGGACTTATTCCCTTCTTAAACCTTATTGAAATATCAGCTGAACAAAAATCTTAAAAACCACTTAAATTGACAATTAAATTATATTTCTGCTTAGTTCACGGTACAAAAGGGAAAGACAGAAAGACTAAGACGAATGAAATAAAAAATTACTATAAAACAGGGACATTAAGGCACTATCAATGGACTAAGTGAATATCAATGGAGTCAAATATCCATTGGTTAAAAAAAAAGAAAAACGCTCTTAAATTCAAATGAAGTTTTATTTTGGCTGAGTTTGCAGGCCAAAGAATAAGAAAAGAAAGACAAATTAAATTAAATTTCAAATTTAATCAAAAAATAAAATGAATGGACATCGATTTCGCAAATTCAAGGGGCTATATGTGCCGATAGGGGGTAGTTATTTTTTTTTCCTCTTTACACTCATGTGTAGAGCGAAGCTTGGAGATTTTTTTGCGCACAAAAAGTGAATTTGTCATTTTTTGGACTTATTCCCTTTTTAAAACTGACGATTTAGTTTCACTCAGTTAAGTCCCTATGAAAAATGAAATGAGACACAAGTTGTTGTTTTTGTTGACAGACTTGCAGTTTAAGAATTTGCATCTGGCAACAGGCAAAGATCTGCATTTTAAGGCAAAAATGATTGGAAGTGTATGGCTAAATTGGCGAATCTCGCTGTGAATAAACTTTTTTTTTTTAATTGGAACAAATTTAAAATCTCCCCATGCTCCACAAAGTATAACATGGGGCTTACAGCAGTAAGTTACAAGCTCAAATAAAACAGTAACCAGTACAAAACAACACAATCAAAAACACTTCCAACAAAATTAACAAATAATGTAAAAGCTTGTAATAATAAACTTGGTTTGAAAACAAAAACAACGTTGCTAAGTCCGAGTCATGTGATTGAAAATGCTCTATGTGTTCAGGAGGAGTGATAAAAAAAAACCTATCAATCACGGCGTAATATCGAAGAAAAGTTTCTATTTGTAAACACCAATAAATCATAATTATTTCAGACAAATTCCTTAATATATTTTACCGCTGCAAAAATGCTCAATTTCTGAACTTTAGCAAAACATTTGCTGATAGAATGGGATGTATTCAAGGCCAGTACAGGCCAGCCGAGATACGGAAATCATTTGCTTTGCCAGTTTGTCAGCTGACAAACTGGCAAAGCAAATCCACAGAGTTGAAGGCGAGGCTTAATGGCTCGAAAATTCAACTCCGCCACTAATGGCCAACAATCAGAAGTTCACGTCACGAAAACAATTCCTTTATTTTTCCTTATTTGTCAGTGTGTTATCCTATTGGTTGGTCGGTACAGGTAGGACTTGTGGCGATCCTAGCGGGAAAAGTTGTCAAATAGTTTTCATTTTTTAAAACTCAGCTAGCCTGTATAGTATCTAGTAAGCCGTGATTGGACATTCAGAACGGAAGCCTTCTTGCGATAATAAAAGTTATTAGTGGATTTCCTTAAAGCCCAATTCCCATAGGATACTATTTAAATTTCGCTTGTGAAAAACGCTTCCCTACTTTCCCTACGTTTTCTGAAGAAAAGCAATCCTTTTTTTTAAAAAAAAACTAGATTCCACATGATCACATGTCACAAAGGGGCCAATCATAGACCTAGAAGAAAAAACGCTCAGCTCAAAATCCGCCCGTCTTTTTTCTTAGTTTCAATTTAAGAAATCTGAGGAATACGCTTGCTATTTTAGTCACATGATTTTCTGCAACCAATAAGAAAGCCCTATAAAACAAAACAGCATCCATTTTATTTTGATGGTTCCAAAAGCAGATCATAATCGTCTATATCATAAAATGTAAATTGTACATCCTAAATCACGACGCATACTGTAAGTTGTGACGCATCATACAATCTAAAAATCATTCACCTAAAAATTAAACTTGTGTCATTATTGAAAGTTATTGTTCTGATCTTTGTGTCCGATTTTTTCTTCTTACAGATGAAGGATGCAGCATACCGGACGATATAACAAACACCTTACCTCCATGTAGTAAGTGTTTTTTAAGATACAGCGATTTTAAATTGATGAATTAGTTCGTTTATCGATACTCGAGATATAACACGCAATGAATTACTTCTATGCATAGCTACAAAGTCGAAACATAGAAATTCCTCTAGTTTTTTGGAATTTAATTTGAAGTCTATTTGGAAGAAATATAGTTCTGCAAAAAATACAAAGTTGTGCAATTCAGTTTCAAGAGTGTTATAAAAAACAGTTGACTCGTTTAATGATGTGATCACTTTTGTCCAAAAGTAGAATGATAGCAATAGCGGTTTGGAATTAAAATAACTATGCAGTCCCAATTGAAGTATTTAAAACGATTCCCTAGTTTTAATTTTGCAAATTATACATTCTTAAAGAAAAATATGAGAATGGAACATATGTTACTAATCTTATATATTAAAATAATTTGGGTTTTCTTTCGGCCGGCCGCCAGGCCGCACCCCCGTTCCGATTTGGACAAACTCGGTCTTGATCGAAAGCTCTCCACCCCTAGATGAGCCAATAATATAACACGTTGCTCTAAAACCTTCCATTTTTTAATTATACGATTTTTTTCGTTTTGCCCCCATGTTAACTCTATGGGGAGGTTCCGTTCGGCCGGCCGCCAGCCCGAACCCCTGAACCGATTTTGCCAAACACGGTCTTGATCGAAAGATTTCCAACTCTAGATGAGCCAATAATATGTCACGTTCCTTCAAAGCATTCCATTTTTAAATTAGAAATTTATTTCAATTTGCCCCATTGTTTTCAGTAAATATTTCTACCAACACAGGCAAAACGTCTTTTAAAGAGCTTGAAGAAAATCTACATTGAAATTATCAAACTTCAATTTTTTGACGTTTTACTAGATTTATCGCAACAGGATACTAGGCATATTGGATTCATAAAAAAAATTAATGGTACAGGTTTAGTTGAAGTATTACTTATTTCTCTTCAGATGACGCATAAGAATAAATTAGTTGCGGTTAGAAAAACCTATAATTTCACTGAAAATATTGAACAGTTTAGCGATGCAGCTTAAAAAAAGTAATAAATTGTAAAAAAAATTAACTGCGCTGAAAGCGTGTGGTAGTAACGAGCGAAGCTCGCATCAGCGCCAAAGGCGCGTAATCTAGCTGGTAAGACGCGGCTTTGCCGGGTCAAACCAGCTAGTAAGTTAATAACTAATTTTGTATGTTTATGTAGTAAAATTGGCTTTTAAACGGAAAATACGGTTTTTTTTTAGGAAATGTGCCCAAATTTTGATAATATTAAGCGAAATGTTGATCACATAAAACGGCGCATTTTACATTAAATTAAATAGGAGTGATCGGGACCGGTGAATTTTGATTACATTTTCCGATTGATAACATTAACAGTGATCACATTAAGCGGAGTCAACTGTATCATGAAAAACAGTTTATTTAACTTGTTTCACATGTAGTTTATCACTCCAGTAATCTCCTATAAAAGAATTAAACTGTTAAGTTATTAAAATACACTGCTGTACAAAAATTAAGGACCGAACTGTTTTTTCGATATAACACCTAGCATTTCTTTTTGCATGACAAAGCTGCGAAAAATCACAATTTAGCTTTCTCAAAGTTTTTCGTAAGTCACGATTTTGAAAGAATAAAGTTACATTCCGGGTCCACAGACCTTAACGCAGTCAAGCACATGTGAGAACTACTGAAAATATGGTTGACGGTCAGGTACCACATACCAAAAATGACCCAGAAGATAAAATTTGCCAAAAATAATGATAAGACTGATATCTCTCAATAAAACCTAAAAAAATACCCTTTAAAAGTAGTACACACATTTAAAAACATGCGTTGAGTTCAGGAATTCTTTAATAACAAAATAAAATTTTCGGTTAATACCTCTCTCACGTACATGTTAATTGCACTGCTCCAAATGTGTAATGGGATTCCATTATCAATGAAAGGCCCATTTACCCTCTTAAATTATTGGTAGGGAAAATTTGTTCTCGCGCCCTATATTCAAATTCCGTGAATATCTTGTGGTATTATTTTCATGGATGAAATATAAATAGGCAAGGTTTTATATTCAAAAAACAGTTCGGTCCTTAATTTTTGCACAGCAAAGAATAAAGTGTTTCAGCTTATAAAAACTTTTTTCACCAGCTTACACTTCGCCTGCACCAACTGTTACGATCCCTGAACAAACTACTGCGACGTCCAAGCCCGGCGATACTGCGACATACACGCCCGGCGATACTAAGCCCGGCGATACTGCGACATCCAAGCCCGGTGATACTAAGCCCGGCGATACTGCGACGTCCAAGCCCGGCGATACTGCGACATCCAAGCCCGGTGATACTAAGCCCGGCGAAACTGCGACATCCAAGCCCGGCGATACTGCGCCCTCCAAGCCCGGCGATACTGCGACGTCCAAGCCCGGCGATACTAAGCCTGGCGATACTGCGACGTCCAAGCCCGGCGATACTAAGCCCGGCGATACTGCGACGTCCAAGCCCGGAGATACTAAGCCCGGCGATACTGCGACATCCAAGCCCGGAGATACTAAGCCCGGCGATACTGCGACGCCCAAGCCCGGCGATACTAAGCCCGGCGATACTGCGACATCCAAGCCCGGTGATACTAAGCCCGGCGATACTGCGACATCCAAGCCCGGAGATACGAAACCCGGCGATACTGCGACATCCAAGCCCGGAGATACGAAACCCGGCGATACTGCGACGTCCAAACCCGGCGATACTAAGCCCGGAGATACTGCGACATCCAAGCCCGGAGATACTAAGCCCGGCGATACTGCGACGTCCAAGCCCGGCGATACTAAGCCCGGCGATACTGCGACATCCAAGCCCGGTGATACTAAGCCCGGCGATACTGCGACATCCAAGCCCGGAGATACTAAGCCCGGCGATACTGCGACGTCCAAGCCCGGCGATACTAAGCCCGGCGATACTGCGACATCCAAGCCCGGTGATACTAAGCCCGGCGATACTGCGACATCCAAGCCCGGTGATACTAAGCCCGGCGATACTGCGACATCCAAGCCCGGAGATACGAAACCCGGCGATACTGCGACGTCCAAACCCGGCGATACTAAGCCCGGTGATACTGCGACATCCAAGCCCGGAGATACTAAGCCCGGCGATACTGCGACGTCCAAACCCGGCGATACTAAGCCCGGTGATACTGCGACATCCAAGCCCGGAGATACTAAGCCCGGCGATACTGCGACGTCCAAGCCCGGAGATACGAAACCCGGCGATACTGCGACGTCCCAACCCGGCGATACTAAACCCGGGGATACTGCGACATCCGAGCCCGGAGATACGAAACCCGGCGATACTGCGACGTCCAAACCCGGCGATACTAAGCCCGGTGATACTGCGACATCCAAGCCCGGAGATACTAAGCCCGGCGATACTGCGACGTCCAAGCCCGGCGATACTAAGCCCGGCGATACTGCGACATCCAAGCCCGGTGATACTAAGCCCGGCGATACTGCGACATCCAAGCCCGGAGATACGAAACCCGGCGATACTGCGACGTCCCAACCCGGCGATACTAAACCCGGGGATACTGCGACATCCGAGCCCGGAGATACGAAACCCGGCGATACTGCGACATCCAAGCCCGGTGATACTAAGCCAGGCGATACTGCGTCATCCAAGCCCGGAGATACGAAACCCGGCGATACTGCGACGTCCAAACCCGGCGATACTAAGCCCGGGGATACTGCGACGTCCAAGCCCGGCGATACTGCGACGTCCAAACCCGGCGATACTAAGCCCGGCGATACTGCGACGTCCAAGCCCGGCGATACTAAGCCCGGCGATACTGTGACGTCCAAGCCCGGAGATACTGCGACATCCAAGCCCGGCGATACTGCGACATCCAAGCCCGGAGATACTGAGCCCGGCGATACTGTGACGTCCAAGCCCGGCGATACTGCGACATCAAAGCCCGGAGATACTAAGCCCGGCGATACTGCGACGTCCAAGCCCGGCGATACTAAGCCCGGCGATACTGTGACGTCCAAGCCCGGCGATACTGCGACATCCAAGCCCGGCGATACTGCGACATCCAAGCCCGGAGATACTGAGCCCGGCGATACTGTGACGTCCAAGCCCGGCGATACTGCGACATCAAAGCCCGGAGATACTAAGCCCGGCGATACTGTGACGTACAAGCCCGGAGATACTAAGCCCGGCGATACTGCGACGTCCAATACCGGAGATACTAAGCCCGGCGATACTGCGACGTCCAAGCCCGGTGATACTGCGACGTCCAAGCCCGGTGATACTGCGACGTCCAAGCCCGATGATACTGCGACGTCCAAGCCCGGTGATACTGCGACGTCCAAGCCCGGTGATACTGCGACGTCCAAGCCCGGAGATACTAAGCCCGGCGATACTGCGACGTCCAAGCCCGGTGATACTGCGACGTCCAAGCCCGGCGATACTGCGACATCCAAGCCCGGAGATACGAAACCCGGCGATACTGCGACGTCCAAGCCCGGCGATACTGCGACGTCCAAGCCCGGAGATACTAAGCCCGGCGATACTGCGACATCCAAGCCCGGAGATACTAAGCCCGGCGATACTGCGACATCCAAGCCCGGTGATACTAAGCCCGGCGATACTGCGACATCCAAGCCCGGTGATACTAAGCCCGGCGATACTGCAACGTCCAAGCCCGGCGATACTAAGCCCGGCGATACTAAGCCCGGCGATACTGCGACGTCCAAGCCCGGCGATACTAAGCCCGGCGATACTGTGACATCCAAGCCCGGCGATGCTAAGCCCGGTGATACTGCGACATCCAAGCCCGGCGATACAGCGACGTCCAAGCCCGATACTGCGACGTCCAAGCCAACAACTACGACCCCTAAACCAACTACTACCAGTATGTTATATAATATAGCCTGATCTTGATTTCTCTTGATTACCCTCTTTTTATTCTAAAGGCCCGTTCACACTATTTCACTTTGATCTTCCTTTTCGAGGAATCGTTCAAAGTGAAAATTGTGAATTGTCGTGATTTCTCCGAAGTTTAAATCAAAAATGAAATTTGAACCGATGAAAGAACCAATTGGACCATTCACCGATGAACTTATTTACTTTGAAGTTCCCTTTTGTCTGTGTAGTGTACTGGAATCAATCAATAAGTTGTGTGTAAAATTGGGGGGAATACAGAGACTTAGAGGTTGCGCATCGAGCTGTAAGTTTAGAAATATTAGAAAAATACATCCATATACTTAAAAATAAGTTGTAAATAGCAAACGATTTATAACGATTAATTCTTGTTTAAATATCTTAAGAGGTTCGGAAGGTAAAAATAGCTCGTAGTTTTTTTCCCATATAACTTGGATTATAGCTTGAAACTGTTAGCTAAAATAGCTCAAAAGGGTGATGAAAGCGAAAAAAAAAATCATACATTAAAATTTTCCCCAGTTTTCAACTCTACCAGACGGACTTACTGACAGAAAAAAAGTATATCACTATATGATGAGCAGAAGGCTGTTTTTTTTTCCAAGTGTTGATGTTTCTTATCCCAGAGGCTTTGCTAAACCACCTCCATAAGGCCAAATATCTTCAGAAAGTCACAAAACAATAGTGGACTGTCTAGATTCTAGAACATCACACTGAGTAAAATTCAAGCTATAACCCTTCAAAACAAATTTGTTTCTTCTCAGTCAAGCCCAATTCCCATGGGTTGCGTATTAAAATTCGTCGGCGAAAAACGCTTCCCTACTTTCCCTACATTTTCTGAGGAAGAGCAATCCTTTCTTTTAAAACTAGATTCACATGATCACATGTCATAAAGAGTCCAATCATATGCCTAGAAGAAAAAACGCAGCGCTCAAAATTCGCACGACTTTTTTCTTAGATTTAATTTAAGAAATTTGGGAAATTCGCTTGCGGTTTTAGTCACATGATTTCCTCCAACCAATAAGAAAGCCCTTATAAAACAAAACAGCATCCATTTTATTTTGATGGTTCAAAGCAGATCATAATCGTCTATATCCCCGAATTTAAATTGTGCATCCTAAAATGGAAACTAATTAAGATGAGTTAACCACTCACAAAGTTAATAAAATTATAAAAGAAGCATCTTTGTTAGAATGAGCGGCTTCTAGATTGCAGGAATATTTAAAAAAAACACACGGCATGGGAAGTAGGCAGGAATTCAGGAGGCAAGCGGTGAGTTAAATGTCTTAAAATGGTACATTTAAATTCGTAAAGAGAACTTTAATTCGAAATAATTTTTCATTATGCTTTTCTGAATTGTTAGACTCCATACAGATGTACAGTACTGGAAAAAAAAATCGACTCAGATTTTTTATCTCCGGAACGGCTCGAGATACAAAGACAAATAAGGTACCATTTTTCATCATTTGAAGTACTCTTTAAACAAAAAAAAATTTCGAGTCCTTAAGGGGTCGTCTTCATATCGAACGAAGCACTAACTTTCTTTTTTCCTATGGAAGACCTCAAATATTATATTTTATTCTGAAAGATCACCCTCCATAACCCCTAAATACCAAGTTTCACATCTCTGCGTCAACAAATATACCCCCCAAAAATTCTTAAAATTTGGAGAAAATCCAGTAAGTTATCTCTTGATAGCAAAAGTTTTGTATCGGTCAGAGCTTAAAATTGAAGTTGGCTTAAATACATTTGGCGACTTATCTCTGAATTGGCGCATTTTTATCAAATACTTATGTGTTTAATTGTTTGCTTTGTTTAGGGGATTTTCTAACTATACATTTTGTGCGCTTTTTCGTGAAGAAGCTTATGTGAAACCATTAGGAACAATTTTGCACTAGGCATAGGGGAGGGGCAGAAAAAAAACTCGAAATTCTGTGATAACTAATTAAAAACAATTTTTTGGCACCAAACTGCGGTTGAATGTTTTGTAAATTGACACCAAAGATGGGAAAAATTCATAAAACCGATTTTCGAACGGTTCTCATTTCAAATAGGGGCGAAATGGTGTAGAAAACAATAAAGTCAAATTCTTAACTTTTAGGCCGTTTAAAAACTTATTTTTCTTCATGAAAGAGCACACATTTCAAGCTAATTTTTCCCTTTATACACTTAACATTACGAAATACCATGGTAGATATCTGAGACCTGCGATTAGGGAGGTTGAAAGGGACAGAAAAGATATTCCAGTTTTGATACTGTTAGTGGAAGAAGAAATTCAAAATTTTCTGCTTTTAGTAGAGTCAAATGTGGTGCAAATAAAGGAGACCGATGGTTGACATGCAGAACAATCATTTAGAAAAGCGTTCCTTACATTGGAAGGTGGGATAGAAGGGTTATATGGAATAATTGAAGTTCTTTCCAATATTTTTAGACAAAATAGTGCCTATTTTAGTGAAATAACTTAGAAATCAATGTAAGTTGGTTCCATGTACAGTATAGAACTGGAAATGTGAAAGTAAATATCTTTCACCATCGACCGGGTATAATGAGTGGGACAGAAAAAAGTTGAAATTATATTTTATTGAGAGAAAGAGTAATTATCCAGTTTACGAGCTTTTCAGAAAAAAATGTGATTGGGGACACTCGGGTTGTCTATCTTGAGAAGCATAACTCAGCTTTGGGAGTTGGAAGGATGAAACAGAACATAAGAGGGTAACCTTTTATTTTTTGAATAATGGCGTGAAAATGTCTTAAATAGTTAGATTAACAATGACAGTTTTCCTTCTCATACTCCCCAGAATGGGTCACCCGATGGTGTAATTTGGGACCCGAGACTGGGGAAGGTGGACGGCGCATAAAAATGCGAAACATTCTATTTTAGTTTGATTAATAATCTTATTAAGATTATATATTCCTAAATTGAGAAAAATGTATAGCGGCCATGCATGAAACCCATTTTGAAAAGCGTTTATTGGAGGGTAGAAGGATGAAATAGAATATTAGGGAGTAATACATATTTTGCTTTTGCACAAAAGAGTGGGTTTTTTTTCGGAAAATTGTATTAAAAAGAGTTATTTTTCCCTTTTAACTCCATGTAATATGACATGTAAAGGCGGAATCTGTATTCTGACACAGGGGAGTAGAAAAAAATATTTCCCTATTATTATTTTCGTCTAATTGATGGTTCGTCTCTAAATAATAATTTCGTCTGTAGATATTTTTATAGTAGAGTAGTTATTTCATGGCCACTCTGAATCTCCCGACGGTGTCACGGACGTTTCGCCAACTCTAAAATTTCCTACCCCCTGGTTTCCTGTTAAATCTTCACTTTAAAAATTTGTATGTGAGAGCATCCTCCCGACTGCCCTCGGGCAGCATGATTCAGAAACCAATCAGAACACTATTTTCAGATGACATCCTTTTCCCATGTGCTTTCATTCTTTGAAAGATTTTTTATTCTTATTTAATTAAAAATTTTATTGATAATATTTTACGTTATAAAGTAGTACTTTTAAACAAAAAAATTTAGTATTTTAATAGAAGTTTTGAACGTTATCATTCACATTTATTCATCTCTTAAAAATCAATTCATCAACTTAGTTTCAGAATTATATTCCTCTCATTTTAAATAATAAAACTAATTAATTTTGCAGTAAAAAGTTTTGAATTCTGACTTTTTTTTGCTATTGAAATTTAAGAAATCTGGAACTAAATTCTTAGGACATGTTTTATCAAGCTTTTTATTAGTATCATTTAATAAATAGTATAATTTATTTCATTATTTCGGTTACAAACAGAAATAGTGAAATAAAAAAGTAATATTCAGAATCCCCCCTCTATGTGTAATTTGATGTAATTAAACACCGAGCACAAACAAATCTGGTAAAAAGAGACTGTAAGGCAGAGAAGTAACCTCCATTACTGAAAATATCAACAAATCCGTCACGATTCAAGAACTGTAGTAAGCTGATTAAAAAATAATGCAACAAATATAAAATAAAAGTAAACTGGAATATAAAATTAAAAACATGGAAGGTAATTTAGTGATCCCAGCTAGTAGTTTCATTAATGCATCGGCAAGTAGTTCGGGATGGTTCTTTCACCAGTCTTATGAGTTTGGCTCGATGGTTGGCGACCGTTTTAAGACAGTTGTTTCCTGCAGAGTGCACAGAAATATCCTGGCCTACTAGACAAGGTTCAAAAAAAAGTTTAAATAGGAAATTTAACATGGGATGTTTTAAATTTTAAAATTTTTTGGGGGGTATATTTGTTGACGCAGAGATGTGAAACTTGGTATTTAGGGGTTATGGAGGGTGATCTTTCAGAATAAAATATAATATTTGAGGTCTTCCATAGGAAAAAAGAAAGTTAGTGCTTCGTTCGATATGAAGACGACCCCTTAAGGACTCGAAATTTTTTTTGTTTAAAGAGTACTTCAAATGATGAAAAATGGTACCTTATTTGTCTTTGTATCTCAAGCCGTTCCGGAGATAAAAAATCTGAGTCGATTTTTTTTTCCAGTACTGTACAAAATATACAAATAAAACTTATGTAGAACCATAATTGTAATTTAAATTAATACTTGATAGCTCATTGGTATAACTATTTCTTCCCATGCCGTCTGTATTCTGCATATTTTTGTATTTTTCTTAGTAAGTTGTCTTTTTCTATTATGATCCAAATCAGAAATAGCCCCAATTAATTCGAATGTTTGGAGATCTACTGTATTTTAATACAAATACATTACTTATCATGATTTGGATAGATACAGTGAAACTAATATTTTCATCAGAACATGTGAGGGAATAGAAAAAAAAAGAGTCGATAGGCATGTGCAATCAGAATTTATTGATGTTCTTCCTGAAGGAGTTTCAGTGAGAAAATTATTTTTATTTAATGTTCTTAAACCAGCTTAAAATAACTTGTTTAATTTTTTACAACAGCTTATGTATATATGAAACTACATTTCCACTTCGGAGCTTATCGATGTCTTGTTATGAATAAACTTTAGAATTTTAGAAGTAATGCTTTAAATTGATTTAATTTCAGTGGATGCTTACTAATTTTATGAAAAATGCATACTTATAAAACTTAATCAAGTTGTTTAAAGTTACTGCAAATTTTGGCGCCAATACAATAGTAGGCAAAAGTCAGTGACCTCTAGTGAGCGTAATCAAAAACAGAGCGGGCAAAAAAGCTAGGGAAAAAGATCCTTCAAAATTCGCGACGAGTAAATTCGCTTGCGTATTTTCAAAAAACGCAACCCATGGGAATTGGGCTTCAGGGCGGTCTCGCGGAGCGGGTTGTTAATGGTGAAGCGCTTTGTTCGTAACCAGACCCATAGCCGCTAATCCTCTACCTCAAAACAAATCAAAACGTAGCACATAGACAAACATTTATTGAGGACTGCACATTATTTACAATTAACGAAATCTCTTGCGGAAAGGCCCCGCAAACACGACAAAACACACAGTGCCCTCCAGGGAGAGAGGAGAAAACAAATAAATCTAAATAATCAGCTATAAAGCATTTTAATACATGTGAAGGTTTTAAAATATGTACAGGGGGGTGCAATGAATTTTTTTTAAAGTAACGGCCAATACTAATAAAAATCAGAAAATCGTTCAAAATTTGAATTAAAAGCAATAGTAAGTAATGTATGGTAATGAAACTGATTTCTAGGTTGTATCAGCTTCTTTTTTTATATTTGTACCAATTTAAATACAATTAAAAGCCAAAATAAAAACAAATAAAGTTTATTATGTTAATATACTAAGGGCCATATTCAGAAACTTTAACACGATGATGGATAGATACGATAACGATCAATTTGGGATGATCTCTAGAGATCACTCGTCTAGATCGATCGTCCGCTGCTGCTGCCTCCTATCGGAAAGATTTACAACACAATTAATTATACGCTGACACAACAAAAATTGTACCAACACTAGATTTCCATTACTTCCGTAATATATTAATGACTGAGGACTGTTTTTGGTGATTAGTAGCGGTTCTAGATTTATTGGAACTAGTTATACTCTGTGTAAATAGAATCGACGGCTGACCTTGAGTCTTTTCTCAATGTATTTCTTCTGCGTTGCCATGGTAAAGAATTACGTGAAACCGCCTATTTTATTTACACAGACTATAACGGACCACAAAAAGTGTAAAAGCAATCGGAAAGCGGTTCGAATTTTGGAACAAAATTGTGGTCGAGAGCTGCGAAGCTGGAAAGCTCTCTCGTTTGATGATCGTTCGTGATCATTACGATAGATCGTTCTCGTATCGTTATCGTATCATTTCATCTTCGTGTTAAAGTTTCTGAATGCGGCCCAAAATTTAAAAATAATTGTTTCTTATGCTAAAAATCAAAACATTACATTATCATCAATGAATGCGGGAAGATCAAATATACCCATTATTTACCTACCGAAAGTTTTATCTTGTATTCAATTTTAATTATTTACATTTTATTTTCATGATTGTTAAAGTTTGTCATCTATTTCAGCCGTCCCCACCACTACTCCAATTCCGACATGCGAGCTTACCTCGAACGAAGTCGAATTGGTCGACTGCACGCGCCGAAACATGATGTGCCATTTACAGTGCCGGAACAAGACTCTCCATTTCATCAGAGGAATACCGAGGACATTTTGCAACGAGGAAGGAGAGCTATCCAGTTTCGATGTGGAATGTGGAACACTACTCGGTTCGTTGATATTGTTTACAGTTTTAGTATGTACTAACTAATGTCCGGCCTCCCAAGCAGCCGAGTGACGTCATTTATGACGTCATTTTTTCGTCAAAATATGCCTTAAAATTGACGTCATGTTTTGCGTCGAATGTCCAACCTATCGTCGTCATTTTGACGTCTTACAAATCACGTCATTTATGTGACAAAAAAATGACCAAATTCATGACGTGTTTCAAATTACGTCACTTAGAGTGACGTAATAATGACCACATTTATGACGGACGTCATACAATTCACGTCATTCCAAGTGACGTAAAAATGACCAAATTATCACCATTTATCAAAATTTGGTCATTCTAGGTGACGTAAAAATGACGTCTAAATGTCGTGTTAAATTTACGTCATTTTTTGTGACTCAAAAAATGCGTCATAATTGACGTGATTTTTTTTTTCCAAATTGACGTCATATGAAAAAATATGACCTGATTTTGACATCATAAATGACGTCATCCATCTACTTGGGCTTGCACGGGTGGAGATGGAGATTTTTTTTTCCAATGGGCGGGTACTACTGGACATTATTCTGGACCACTGAATTGCCCTAAAAAGTACCTACTTAGCGTTACCCAGCGAGCACCTGTAGACCGGAGCCACGGAGGTGAGGTACTGTTACCCGCGCCACACATACTATTCACTTGCACAACCCCTTTTTACAGGGGTGCCACATTCATTCATCACACAAGGACAGAAACTAACATCCATGCCAAACGGGGATTCGAACCCCAGACGTACGGCTTCGCAGTCAGATACTCTAACCACGGGGCCAGTACGTCGGTGATGAAGAGTTTATCATTCTGATTTTTAATACATACTTATCTTATTTTGATGAGTGAAAGGTACCGAATCAAGCATTTAAATTCTGAACTATTTCTACATTTACCACATGATTCCGATAAAAAACAATAAAATATTTGAAAAATATTTTTCTAAAAATCACTTAAAATACTCAAAAATCGATTAATTATTCAAATTTTCGGAATTTATTATAACTTTGGAAAAATTTAATAAATAAAACATATTCCTGCGCAATTTAAAAAAAAAGCCAATATAGTTCCACTGGAAAGGGTTTTGAATATTAAAAATAGTTAGTGTGGTTTCTCGACTTTCTTCAGTACAATATGATCATCTTTTGATTTTACATCCTAGTTTCCATGGAGACTAAATTAACATACATTGGATTGCGAGAATTCCTTTTAAAATAGGATTTTAGCAAAACTATTGAAATCTATTTTGCAAAAAATCCTGACGTGATGGAGAAAAGTGGAGTTCAGTTTCGAAATCAGCATACCAAATAACATAAAAGCAACCTAAAACTTCTTTTGTATTTTTCAAAAAGTTAAATTTCGCAGGCCTGTGTAATTTTTATAGAGATTTCTCATCCTGAATAATGCAACTTCTTTTCAGATACTACGTGCGACCCTAAATTATTAGGTCCCAACAGAAGAAGTTTTTTTCATGGACCGTTCAACATGTTCAAATTTTACGATCTTGAATGCGCCTGGGGATATACGGTGGAAAAAGGACACAAGAGTAAAGTCTTGTGCGAACCTGGAGGACACTGGGGAGTTATACCAAAATGCGGTGAGCAACAGTGTTTTTCTATTGTTCTGTCTCTCAACATAAAAAAAGGTTATCTAATACCGCTCTGTTTCTGAACAAATCAGGAAACACAGAAAGGAATTCAACGAAACCAGGTTGTTTTTGTATATCATTTTCTATAATAATTAGTTGTATAGTTATAATTGTGCGTAGAATGTTACCGAAGCGCGTGGATGTTTTAAAATAATCTACACTTGATACTTGAGAGAACATCTCGATCTTTTGATTGTGCTCGCTCTCTTCGAACCTCTGCACGCCCCAATCTTCAACACCTCTTCTGTAAAGTATTTTTTTTGTTTCAGTTAAGGGGTGCGATGAGGATCTGCTGTTCCACGACCGGTTGCAGTTGCGGAGGGACTTGGATACAGAGTGTTCGAAAGCGCCAGGCGCTTACTGTCCAGTCGGATGTCAATATACCGACCAAGATCTCAGATATGATGCCAATATATACTGCAGGTCTGACTCTACATGGGCTCCACTCAAGGAACCATGTGTGAAAAGTGAGTAAAGAGTTTTGCTCATGAACTTATTGGTCTCGCCCATACCTCATGGCAGTGGCGGATCCAGGGGGGGGCTCTGGAAAGTGCCCCCCCTTGGACCCAAAGCATTATTCATAAGTACGAAAAAAAGTCCCAAAAAGTACTCAAAATGAGTTAAAACCCTACTTTTACAGGTCAAATTTCAAAATTTTTTCTGGGGGGGGGCCCATACCCCCCAGGGGTACCAAGAGGGGATCTTGAGTGATACTTAGAAAATCCCCAAAATTTTGACATTTTTCTCAAAAGGTTAAGGTGATGGTCTGATAAAGTGCCCCCCCCTTGGAGCCGAGGTGGAACACGCTCTGCGCACGCGCAGCTCGTAGGCGCTAAGAGCGGCGCTTGCGCAGAGCGTGTTCGCGGTTGTTCGCTTACAGCGCTCGGCTCTAATTTGTGTCCACCTTAAGAGACCGCGCAATATTCATTTTTTTTTGTTGAAAATCTTCTAATTAAGATGTTTAGGTATATTGTTCTTGGAACATTTAACTCTTCATAGGGTTATAAGCCCTGCAATTTTCACTTTTTTTAACATTGTGGTCAAAAGAGGGTAGACAATCCCAAAATTTCAATTGGAGGACTTAGATTAAGACCTTACCTACAAAATCAATCCAAGTTTTGGCTCTTTTTGATGGTATATAAAGAGAAACTTACAATTTAAAAGAAAAAAATTGCGGGAAACATGGATGGATAGAAATAAACATGGATAAAACGGATTATTTCAATATGAAAATACTAGAAATAATTTTCGTAACATTCGTTTTGTTATTCACAAGTTACCAACCTGTTGAGCTCCATTAAGGATTTCTATTTACTAAAAGGAGTTTAGGACCTCCAAGATCACTAAAAAGGTGAATAAAGGTGTCCATGAAATTAAACCTCTACTTTAAACCGTCATTTTCCCATATTTAAGACATGGAGGGATGTGCAGCCGTTTAGCATCATGCAGAAGTCATCATCTATCCAAGTAGATTTGGAAGGATGAGCATGAGCATTCTCCTTCTTGTTATTGTCTGTGTAAATAGAATCGGCGGTTGACCTTGACTTTTTTCTCAATGCATTTCTTCTGCGTTGCCATGGTAAAGAATGACGTTTAACCGCCTATTTTATTTACACAGACAAATTCTCTGCCAGTATTTCTAATGATGGTGAAATTGACATTTGAATGGGTGGCTGGAAAAACGTTGCATGTCTTTTTTTGAACAAAGAAAAACCTTTGTTAAAAAAAAAGACATTGGAAACCTCTGAATTAGAGGGTTTGATCCCCTCTTAAAATTCTCATGACTATTTTACATGCAGCTTTTTCCCTCGAAAATTCTTAAGTAGGTGCGAGGCCTTTTTTGGAACATCTATTTAAAAGTTTTCACAATCGCCTGATTTCTACTTGTTTTTTTAAGCAAGGCAAGCATTTTTTTAGAAAAATAATCAATAATTGATATGGCTTTCCATCAGTAAATTAATGTTTATTTGAATTCACATCGAATAAAACTCCCAATACTACAAAATTCTCACCCATCATGGGCAGAATATGTGACAGAGATGATGAGAATGAGAATTTTTTTTTAATAATTATGGTTTTATGGGATGTCGTTGTTTTAGATTTGAAGCGGTGTGTTGGCATACTCACTCATGGTTTTTCTCCACAGGGTCTGGGGAGGTTAAAGGGTTCGAAGAGAGGTGCGGTCCCCTGCCCGACTACCTGGAAGCGATCCCGATAAAGGGAAGCAAGCCGGACAGCCCTGAAAGGATAGTGCGGTGCAAGGACGAGAGGAAAGCACCCGACGGCCCCGAAGTCGTCAAGTGCTTATTTAACAACGAGTACACCAAGCTGCCGTTCTGCAATTATATGAGGCACTTCGACCAAGGTGAGCATTTTACCACATGGCAGGGCCGTATTCATAGGCTTACCATACGTCCTGGTTTACCCAGGACAGTCCTGGGTTTCGGAGGCTGTCATGGGAAATGTCCTGGGTTTTTGTAATTTTAAGACTGGACAAAATTTTTTGTGATATTTTCGAACTGCATTTTTTTACCTACTTCTGCGGCTTCACTTTACTCATATTAGCCGCGTTCACAACAACCATTCTAACCGGGGAAAGGCAGAGAAAACCGGTTCTTCTTTCACCGCTCTCCCTATGCTAGGGAAAACCTCAACGGACCATCCGTTGAAAATTCTCACCTGGGTCATAGCAGTAGGAAATGTATTAATTGGACTAATCGCCTGTAGAGGGCGCTCTCGCTCGTTTCCCGTAATGTATTTCTACGAGCTCGCTTGCTTGTCACGTGATTCTTTCTACCGGTAGGACGAGTTAGACGAGTGCACTTGTGAACGAGTGTACTTTGTATTCTATTTCCTCACGGTTAGTTTTCGGAGATCCCTTTTCCCCTACATCTTCAGCTCTTTCTCCGGTTGAACAGGTTGTCTGTTGTGAACGCGGCTATTTAGACTGCTGAAGGGGGCACCTCACCCCTTGAATTTTTGAAAAAGTGATGTCAAGTGAAAAGTACAAATGATTAAATAAAGTATGTTATTTCAGTTTAAATGTTTAATTTTTTTTTAGTTTGGGTGTTTATTTAGTATTTTATCTTTGATGGACCGATAGGTCTACAAAATGCCCTGGGTTGAGCTCAAGAAAATATGGTAAGCCTACGTATTCAGAAACTTAAAACGCGTAAAAGAAACGATACGGAAACGGGAGATTTCACACGAAAGCTCGGTTCTTGACGTTTCTCTCTCGCATGCGCTGCTGGCGCCTCCTATCGGAAAACCTCACGAGCAATTATACACTGATAATACAAAATTGTTTTAACACTAAATGTCAGTTACTTTGTACCGTTCTCGTTTCTTCAACGTGTTTGTCTTTTAGAATACGGCCCTAAAACAGTTAGAAGAAACGAGACGGAAACGATAGATTTGACACGGGAGGTCTAGAGCTGTCGTTTTTCCTGTAGAAAGCAAAATTTCTTAAAAGTATTTTTAAAAATGGAATGTACAATATTATTGCAACCTAGAAGCATTAATAGTTGAATTTGAACTAAAAACTTTTAAACTTAATTTTATGTAGCATAGCACAAAAAGAATGTTTTATTTTATTTTAAATAAATTCTACCATACAGATTAAAAAGTCTCTTTACATGATAGGGTACAATAAAATACACTCACATTATAAAATACACACACATACTAACACAGAAATTAAAGATAAATATCAAATGAAAAAAAATCCTTTGTTAAGTTTAAAAAATTAATTTTTCTTAAGAAAAAAAGAGACCGACTTCAAAAAATGAGAAATAAATTTTTTATCCAAAAAACACCACCACTTTTTAACATAATTTTTGAAGTCAATTTTCTAAATATTGTTTTGAATAAAAAGGTGGAAATAATATTTTTTTCTTGTACTATTATAACAGGGATCATATAAACTTATTTGTTGTAATACAGTAATTCAGTTTTTAAAATATTAATGACAAACTTAAATATAGTTAATGATCTTCTGCATTCTAGAGTATTACGATGATTCAAATAGAATTATTTGAATTTGAATTTGAATTTGAATTTAAAAGAAATTTGACGTAGAAAATTTTTTGTACTTTTTCTATTAATATCCGTTATCAATTAGAAACTCCAACATTTATTTTATAATGATTTTTAGCCATACAGAGTAATCTAGACCAGTGGTCAAGAAACTTAAAAAAATTATTTGTTAGGCAAACGGTGCCGGGCAGGTGAATGTCAGGATTTTGAACGGATCCCGAAATTACTATTGTCGCATTTTGAGAACGACCCCTCTTAAGAACAAAACTTTCAAACAGTTTTAATTAGTTGTTGTTTTTATGTTAACAGCAAAAAATTCCGTAAAGTAAAAAAAAACCAGTTATATGTTAATTAACAGTTGTCTGTAAAATTAACGGATTGCTGTTAAATTTACAGATTGCAGTAAAATTCGTAAAATACAGTAGATACAGTAAAAATTATATGTTAGGCAAACGGTGCCGGGCAGGTGATTGTCGGGATTTTGAACGGATCCCGAAATTACTATTGTCGCATTTTGAGAACAACCCCTCTTAAGAACCAAAACAGAACATACAGTTTTAATTAGTTAAGTTGTTTTTAAGTTAACAGCAAAAAATTCCGTAAAGTAAAAAAAAAACAACAGTTATATATTAATTAACAGTTGTCTGTAAAATTAACGGACTGCTGTTAAATTTACAGATTGCTGTAAAATTCGTAAAATACAGTAGATACAGTAAAAATTATATGTTAGACAAACGGTGCCGGGCAGGTGATTGTCGGGATTTTGAACGGATCCCGAAATTACTATTGTCGCATTTTGAGAATAACCCCTCTTAAGAACAAAAACAGAACATACAGTTTTAATTAGTTAAGTTGTTTTTAAGTTAACAGCAAAATATTCCGTAAAGTAAAAAAAACAGTTATATGTTAATTAACAGTTGTCTGTAAAAATAACGGATTGCTGTTAAATTTACAGATTGCTGTAAAATTAACGGATTGCTGTTCAATTTACAGATTGCTGTTAAATTTACAGATTGCTGTAAAATTCGTAAAATACAGTACTGCAGTAAAATTACAGCAAAAATGTTGCTGGCAACCATATTGCCAGCACGTTTTTCTGTAATTTTACAGTGCAGTATATTAAATGAGGTTTCATAGAAAGATAACTAATCTGATATCAGTTATTTATGCTTACATTTAGGTAATAGTAGCAGGGGTTTGACGTGCAAGTTTGAAAACAAGAGCGGAAAAGGCAAGTTTTTGAAGCATCCCTACTGCCTAGGATCGGACGAGCCGGGGTCTTTGCATCCAGTGTCATCGTTCTGTATGTTGCATGATCCGACCTTGTGTGATAGAGACATACCCATGATCTGCCTGACAAGTTTGGAATGGACCCAGCCAACATGCTTACCTGAACAATACTATCCTAAACCAAAGACACGTTGAGGGTAAAATTTTAGAAGCAGTCTTAATTGGTCACCCAAGACTGACCTAGTTGTGATACAACGTCAAAATTTCATTGTTAAGATTTAATGTAAAATAGCTAAGATTTTACTTAAGTATGTCTAAGAGGATGTATTGTACTTTTTTTTTATTTCTGATGGCCATGTGGAGCTATGATGAAACTGGAAAGATAACTGTTCAAGGATAAAACGTAAACTATATACTTTGCATTTATTCTCATTCAATGTGTGTTTTTTTCTTAATTAATATTACACATTTTCAGTGAAAAAATTCATAGGGGGATATACTGATATTTCGGAAGAAGTTGTGGGGTAGTTTTAGTGGTTTTCTATGCTCAAAGCTGGAAATTTTCTGATTTTTTTTTGTGGGGGGGATATATCCCCCCTCTTGCTACGCCCCAGCTCATTTTCTATCGTGACGTTATCAATAAGGTTTTAGTGCTCCTTCCATCTCCTTTTAACTTAGTTTTCTGAGAACTGGGAACTTTTTTTTACGATTTCAGTAATTATTTTGAAAAAAAAATATCTCAAGTTTCATGGAAGTCAAATCTCTGCTTAGATGCCTGAATGATTTCCACTCCGATTGTAGCAGTTTTTTAATTTAGAATTAACTTTATTAAATAGCTTAAAAATTTGTACAATATTCTTCTCTTTTCATTGAGGTTTTACATGAAACTTTTTTGGATTTTCAAAATACCCTAAGTTTCAAAATGCGTTACAATTTTACCATCTTTATTTCAACATGTCTAGCACTTGGTTTGTCCAACTTGGGGCTCGTTCAAGATGTTGCCGTCCTGGTCAACGCACCAGCACTCGTCGCGTTGGCACTGTCGGGCCCTGAAGAATCCGTTCCTGTCGCATCGGGGCACGTAGGTGTCACCTGTGGAAAACAGAGAGGGGTCAAGACAGAACACCCGAACCTCATCATTTTGTATATACGAGGGCTGTCCGTAAAGTAAGTTTCCCAAAATTCTGCAGATGCGAGGAACACTGTTATGGTGTATTTGACTACACTGGCCTGTACCTTGGACCCTTTTCTTCAAATCCCCGCCCCAACCAGCTGTCTGCGATGCTTATTAAAGGTTTGACAGCTGTTAGAGATGGAGCTTCCACTCGCTTCTCCCGCCACTCTCTGAGATGGTTTTTTTCGTGTGCGAGAAACATTGCGGCTGTGGAAAGTCATTCCCACATGTGTGAAGTCTACGGAGAAAAGCTTATGAGCTTACAAAATGTGCGCAAATGGTACAGATAATTAAAAATCGGACGTACAGACGCCCAATACGACCAACGTGCTGGACGGCCTATGGGGGATTTATATCGCGGTTGGCGGGAGAAGCGAGTGGAAGCTTCATCTCTAACAGCTGCCAAACCTTTAATAAGCATCGTAGAAAGCTGGTTGGGGCGGGGATTTGAAGAAAAGGGTCCAAGGTACAGGCCAGTGTAGTCAAATGCACCATAACAGTGTTCCTCGCATCTGCAGAATTTTGGGAAACATACTTTACGGACAGCCCTCATAAGAAGTGTGTTACTGTAAGTGCACTATCTGTAGCAAATGGTCTTTGTAGGTCTGGTTGGTTAAGGGCTGCATTCAAAATTACGTGAAGACTGGAAATGGCGATCTTTTTCACTTGCCAAGCGTCTATTCGTAACCATCATTCCGGTATTCAAAGCGCCACCAAGAAGAAAAAAACCGAAAGAAAAAGATACTTCCCGACAAGGCAAGTCCGCAGCCGCCTCGTATCTTTTTTTTTTTCATCTTGCCGGGATTTGATTGGCCTTGGCCCCACGGTCATGAAAACGAAGATCGGCATAGTCCCACTAGGGATGTTGCTCCGATGAGTTTAGTTTAATCGTTTACATTGATACAGCGTTATACGGAACCCGATGGATAAGAGCAATAGTTGGACGAATCACAGTCATGCCTACTGTCTGTCTATCACAAGATGAGCTGCCGTTTACATTTCTTACAGCCATATTTGTTTAGTATTGTTTCTATAGCAACCGCCACAACCAGGCAACTAGTCCAGAGCTCATCTTTTGTGTAAATAAAATAGGCGGTTAAACGTCATTCTTTTCCATGGCAACGCAGAAGAAATACATTGAGAAAAAACTCAAGGTCAACCGCCGATTCTATTTACACAGAGTATAATAGACAGCCAGTACAGTCACCAATTCTTACCGGATGTTTTGGCGTCGTCCTTCTGTCGGATGCACTCGCAGGCCTTGATGTCCTTCGAGGGAGTATTGATGTTATCGCCGTTCCTCCTGTAGCAGACGCACCAGTCGTTGGCGATGAAGCACTGCTTGGCGGCGTAGTCACCGTTGGGCTCGCACTCAGGGATCAAGTGCAGGATGCTTTCGGTCACGGTTCCGTTCAACCGTCTTGCGCGGTCCTGCTCGCACTCTGAGGCTACTGTGGCAAAGGGAGAGAGCTTAGAAACACCCCTCGATTGGCATATTAAGGTAATTTTTCAGGGTGAAATTTCAATTATTTAAAAATTTGAAAACCTTATAGCAAGGTTCCAGGAGAGGCGTTATTTATACCTCTTTTTGGTCAATTTTTTCAATACATGGGGTACATTTCAAAAGCTTATTTGATTGGAAACCTTTGTTGAACTTCGAATTTTCAATTGATGTATATCATTGCGAGAAACCCTAACCACAAGAGTTCCATGCCTGGAAAATATCTTCCCTCTGTTTACTTCTGAGTTGTTGAAGGAACGTTCAAGAACTTTGGACGCTTTGTGACTATCTCCTCCTTAAGTTGAAAGATTCTATGACCTACTGAGCAGATTGTACTTTTCGAAGCAGAGAGATTCTCAAACTTATGAAGAAGAAAAAAAAAGCCGTCCCCAAGAAAACGCATTAGCTATAACTAATTTTAGATTAGATTTGGGGAGCAATCATGCGTGTGTTGTTCGTGATGTCCAGAATGAAGAGTTGGTACATTTGGGTTTAAAGTTTGTTTTCTGTTATAGAATAGAATGGCGAAACATTTCCTAGTCCAGACTTGACTGATTTTGATCATATTTGACACGATAATCGTGATATATCAGCCTTAAGGGGCCCACAGACGAGCAACTTGGTCGTCAACCGGGTTGTCAATTTGAGAAGTTTGCAACCAAGTTGGCCGTCTGTGGGGAAGTTGATGATTGAATTTCAGGTTGATGATCTGATCGTCAACTTGGTGGGCGGAGCTTAATCGGAACATGTTATTAGGAAAATAAAAAAAAACCTAAGCATTAAAAATTAAAATAATATAATTCTAGCACGAGAGAATAATTAAATAAAATATAATTTTGCATTTAAAGTACCAAAATATATTAATTTGTTACAATCTGATTAATTTTTTCTTCATTGTTTACATTCTGGTTGACGACCAGGTTGGCCGTCTGTGGGAAAAGCATCAACCTGGTTGACAACCGGGTTGACGACCAAGTTGCTCGTCTCTGCGCCCCTTAAGAAAATTTAATTTTTAACCCTAGTTTCAATATTTGGTTATACGTACTTCAAAGAGATTGGTATCTTTAAAAATAATGAACAGATTCTTTAAAACAATTATCATTTATCAGATGCCTAATGTTTTATTGATCGATAGGTTCATGAAAACAAAAATATTTATAAGTTATTAAATCGTGGTAAGAAAATGAAGGTAAACTATTAGGAGATTGACTGTACATTAAAATGTTATGTTTTATAATGTTATAGTATAAGAAAGATTTTTATCTTACCTCTTTCATCTTCGGCCAAAGCAAAGGCAAAGAGACACAGCTGAAAAAAAGTTTCTAATATTTAGTCTTTTGTTAATTAATTAATTTTTACGTATATATAACATCAAAAATTTCATAGCACTTACCTAATAAAAATTAATGTTTACGTATATTTATCATTTAACTCCACATAAATTTAAATTAAGGATTCTATTAACTTCTACTTTAACTTTATGTTTTGTAGTGATAATTACAATTAATTCGATTATGTTTTTTAATTTTGTATTAAACTTAATTTTAATACCATTAAGAACATATTTACAGAATTCCACACATGAAGTTTTATGAAATCTTTGTATTTTAAAAGTTTAAACTTATTTTATTAAAACTAATATTATAAGGATAAGATATTTTACTACATTTTTAATGAGAAAATAATTCATCCGACTTAGTGCCAAATAAGAAAAATTTTACAAAACTTTAAAGCTTCTTTCAATAAACCTTTCATATTAAGCTATGATATTAATCAAAAATATACCAAAAAAAGAGTAAAGTTGATATAAGTTCGAAAGGAAATACTCACAGCGAGAATTCCTACGGTTTTCAACATGATGACTTGTCTAAAAATAAAAAAGGCGTGAAGTATACTAATTATATACATGTAAATAAACTTTAAAATCAATCCAACTTTTACTTTTAAATACTACCAATACCAAGTAAAGTTTAAAAATTAAGCTTCAAAATAAGGTTTGACAATCATTAAGTTTCGTTTACTAAAAGAAAATGCAAAATAATTGCCTATTTATGGAGTATATACGTACACACAAAATGACGCTTCGTATGTTATGTGACGTCACTCCGCGCATATATACCAAACTAGTCGTACCGCGAGGAGAAGAGCTTTTGACGTCATACGATGATGCTGCGGTTGTTATAGAAACGGATTATTCCACTGAATTTTGGGGGTGATGGTTATTCACTTGGCGCTAAAATAAATGTTCCGAGCCAAATCTGAGTGGCTATCTTTCAGCTGTGTTCTTCTTTCGATTCTAGAGTAACGAATTTTGGAATTTCCTTTCGCATTACATCTGATTTGATTAAATATTTCTAATCTGACCTTTTTCAACTGATCTGATCCATTTCAACTGATCTGATCCATTTTAACTGATCCGATCTATTTTAACTGATCTGATCTATTTTAACTGATCTGATCTTTTTCAACTGATCTTAAATATTTCACCGAATCTGATCTATTTAATTTGATATTATGTTATGTGATTTACATCAATTTATCTGATTTTATTTGGATATTTTATAATTTTTTGGATTTATAGTTACCGTGTTCATTAATTCGATTTTTATTAACGAGAAATTTCAAAGATAATCTATATTTTAATGTAGTTTAATAAAATATGATTATCTTATTTTCATTCGTGAAACGCGTTTTCTCACTCGCCAAATGTACGCTTAAAAACCCAAATAATGCCGTTCAATTCATACCAGCTTCCCTCTTCTTTTGGACTCGTCTACTCACGGCAACCCTGTTCAAAGCTCTTCTCCTCGCGGTATGACAGTATACCAAACAACAAGAAGGGGACGCCGACGCGATTTAGCTGTGTCATTTGTACTAATTTGTACCGTTGTTAAACTAAGGTTTATAAGCGGATCCTTGAGATCACAGACCGGAAAATATATATAAAAACAATCCAATCCAATCCAAACTGTTGTTTAAAACGTGTTTGTGGTGAATTATTGATTCCTTAAAAATGTCTAGCTCGATTTTGAAAACAGGAATGCGATTTAAATCGTATAATATAATCTTGATAATGATATGATAATAAGATGACTTGATAATAATATGATGATAAGATGACTTGATAATAATATAATCAAGTCATGAAAGCGAAAAAATATTTATCTATATATTTCTACTATTTTATTTAACCCTGCTGTACTGTTGGGGTCTATTTGACCCAAATTTTTTTTCATTTGCTCATAAAAAGGAAACCCCTGGAGATATTGTCATGAAATTGCATGACTTTGTTGATAAAGGACATAAATACGTAAAAACTGAATGATTTTCATTTATTTTTATTTACAACCAAAATTTTTCAACTTATTCTTAATGTACTGTTGGGGTCAATATGACCCAATTCTAGTATTTTTTTCTTGTGCCTTCACACTTCCATATTTCTTGGAATCATTCAACGGAAACGAAAAAAATAACTACTCAAACATTCCTTTTCGAACTTTTTATGTTTATTTTTATTTTTTTCTCGTTTTCTTTTGTGTTTGATCCACGTGTCAGGAAGGCACATGCAATAAACTCCTCTGGACCAAACGGTTGGGATATGTGAAAATGCAAAGTTTTGGGATGTTTGTTTTTTGTTATTTTTTTTTATTTGTATGTTTAGTTTATTGCTTTATTCATATATTTTATTAAACATAATTTAAAATATACTTATACAACTTAAGATATAATTATTTCCAAAATTTAACTTTTCATTTAAGTATTTTTGAGTTGTTCATTTGTTTTTTAATTGTATGTTTAATTTATTGCTTTATTCATATACTATTTTATTAAATATCATTTAAAATATACTTATACAACTTAAGATATGATTATTTCCAAAATGTAACCTTTCATTTAATGGTAGAAGTGATAATATTTTGAATGGGGTCATATTGACTCCAACAGTACATGCGCATAGCAAGTCGGAGCAGTGCAGCAGGGTTAATTTTAAAACAACAGAACTGCTTTAGAAATAGGGGAGTTAGTTGGTTTTTACGCTTCCCACACTGAAAAAAAAATCTCAGAACAGGGTACCATCTTAACTCTTTCAGTCCAAGCCGCCCCAAATTTACCATAGGATTCAATGGACCGCCAAAGAATTTTGAAAATCATAAAAACTACTATATTCTTAGACACAAAACATTAGTTTGACCTTCTTAAGGGTCAAATTTCCGAAATTTTTCTGGGAGAAACCCCCAAACCCCCTTTTTAATATAAAGTTATTAAAAATAATTTACAAGCATTAAGACAAAAGTTAATTCAATGATTTCGAATATCATAATTTAGGAGTAATGCTGAAATGTAAAAAGTTTATTTCTTTGTACTATCGCTCACCAACCCCCGGAACTGCTTCGCAGTTCTTTTAAGATCGCTTCGCGATCTCAGCGAGCAAAGCTCGCTTGTTTCATCTTATACCAATCCAGCACACCCCGCTGGTCGGCTTAATTAATGCTCCTTTACAACCGAAACTACTAATATCACTCTTGCTTATAGATAATTTAATCCAGCAGAGCTCGCTTGTTCATCTCAACAATCCATCAGCACAACCCTTTTCTCCGCTTAATTAAGCCTCTTGTAACACGGAAAATATCTCTCTCTTGCTTATCAATAATTTTATTGAAATGTTAAAAAAATATCCAGAAGTCTAATACTAACAATCATCAACCATTTTGTAGAAAAAAACATATCATTTAGAAACATTTCAATTTATGATGTGCACGCGTGCTCGCAACAATCTAGTGAATCGTCAAAAATAAAACTTAAAAAATCTCCAATAAACATTAAACGTGTCTGATTAAGACCTAGTAAAACTAAGAAAAAAAATGAAACTTTGATGCTTAATAATTCCGAAACTAATTAAAATTCTTCAAAGAATTAAACGCCAATCTTTTTCTAAAAAATAAGAGCATAATTGGTTAAAAAATCATACTCCTATTGTGATTAGTTTTTCTTTTAGACCGAAAAAACCGAAAAAGTGTCAAAATTTTCGAAAATTTAAAAATTAATTACTCTAAAGCAAAATCAAAATTCGAAAAAAGGGCGACGTAGAGTACATCTTCATACATCAGAGTATGTGACTGCAAAAAATCATAGTTCAGCTGCTAATAGTTTTCGCTGAACTCGATTACGCGGCGAAAAAACAAAAACTTTAACTTTGACCATAAAAATACCCCAGAACTAATAGTCACATCAATTAGCTTTCCGTTCGAGAATGTTCGCCAAACATTTCAAATTTCATAAATTTCTGTCATTACATGTACTTTTTGTGTTGTGAGAGGTCAAAGAGTTCAAAAATAAAAATTTCTGAAACAGCGGCGGTGACGGTTACTTTTTTTTTAATATAGAGAGATAAATCAAGGCTTTGGGAATTCCCAGGCCATCCTCTCAACATTCTCTTGATGACGAAATCCATTCGTTTTAGTGATAGCATTATCAATGCTTTTTTACCATATTATATTTAAAAGTAAATTTGATTTTTTAAATAGTGTTGCTGTGATATGTGAAATGGATTTAACAGCATTTAACAATAGTTTTGTTCAATTTAACAATTTAATTACGTACACTTCTCAAAATACATCTATGTAAAATATGCGTACCTGAATCTGAATATAAGAATTTAAACTAATTAAGTACCTTTTTTCTTTGGACCTCGATAGAAATTTTCAAAATTATTTGGACCCCGAATAAAATTACTTACCGACCTCTGATGGTTTAAAGTTTAAAGAATTATATTTAAGGGAACGTAAAAAATAGGGGGTCGTCTACTTATTTAATTCAATACCAAGTCCAGATTTTTCTATGGACAACCCCAAATTTTATCCATTTTTTGGAAAGAGAAAACCTTATTACCCCTAAATAACAAGTTTTGCGTCAATATCTCCACTATTAAATGGACCGCAAGCAATTAAGCCTTAGGGGGCCGTCTCCAAAATAAATAATTTTATTTTTTATTTAAGCCCTGCTTGTCAGGAAAAATAAGCAAAGGACAACCCGCTCCCCCTTAGGTGCTTTTCCTAATTTTGAACGGTCCTTCTCAGCAAATCACAGAAACTCGAGAATGGAGAAGTAAAAGTGGTGCTGCCATCTTTGAAAACTAAAGTTATCCAATCACTGGTATGTTTTGTTTCTATTTATTGGTTTTTAAAATATACTAGTTTAACTATTACTAGGATTTTTGAAAAATTGGCAAAATGTATCCAAATGTATCAAACCTTGAAGAGGAATTTTCCTAATAAAATAAACAAGTTAAGTGAGACTTGTACCTGAATTGAAGGGAGTTGGGTTGGTTGTACCGTTAACTCAACGGGGAATATTAAAAAATCTACAACTCCTGTCAGAACAGTCCCCCTAAACTGGAAAAGAGTCTAGAAAAAAAGTTAATATTTTGCAATAATAACCGTTTTAAATCGAGCGATTTCGTTTTTGAATAAATCAAAGCTTTAATAATTCAAAGCGGAAAAAGTAGTGCTGCCATCTTTAACAGTTAAAGTTATCTAGTTGTGGGTATGTTTCGTTTTTCTTGTTTTTTTAAAAAAAAAAGACTGGTGTTATATTATATAATTTTAGCATAGGTGTAACGAGGGGGAATTCACAAGGAAATGTTCTTTTAGGAACTTACCCAAAGGGCCTCAAAAAGAATTTCAACACTACATTGAGAGACGAATTTTTTTTTAATTTCTGGGGGAGAACCCCCAAACCCCCTCTAAAATTTTTACGTCTGTTATACTGTGTTTTTCCCTTGAAAGTTAAGCCTCTTAGATGAAGTTTTCCCTTCGGAAGTTTTGCAAAAAAAAAAATTATATTATATATCGACAGCCACGATGCAAAAGCCTGTAAGAACATTTTTTGGCGAAAATAAGGTTTTGAGTTGTATTTGTTAAAGATGGCCTTGCGCACATCTCAGTGCCACCAATATCGTCCAAAGACGCTTCAAAACTTCTCCATGACGATTTGTAATAATATAACCTGTAAGTTGGGAACCTCCCGATCACCAAGCAAAACTCTGTAAGTTGCAGTGACGCTGAGGGGAAGCCGTGTCGTCCTCAGAAAAACGCGTATAGCGTTATTTTAAAATTCTTATCATCAAACCATCGCCCTAAGGGTCATCTCTAGTTACGCCACTGAATTTTAGTACTAGTGTATAACAGTATCAAAACAATGCAAAGCCATGTAACATACTTGGAGATTAAAAGCACCACGGCAAAATAAATATTTTCATAACATTTGATTCCTTGAAGGAAATTTTAAGTTAATGTTTTGATATGAATAATTTAGCTATCTTATGTTTTTTAAATGTTGTTGGATATGTATCAGCTTTACCCTGTATGTTTTATTTACTTTCATTATTTACATGTTAGTTTTTACGTTGGGTATTTTCTGAATGTTTGTCCAATGTAAGAAAGCTATCAAGCATGTTATGTCTACTTTGTTTCCCTGCTTTTTTATTTAAAAAACTTAAAGTCGGTGACCATTTACCCCACCAATTAAGTAAAGTAATTCTGAAAAGAACGTCCAATTTGGAATTCTTCATAAAAATGTTCCTTGTTTAAAGAATCTTGTGCCACCGCTTCAAACCACGCGGTTTTGAGGATCAAACGTCACAGGAATAAAAAATAAATATTCCATGCATTGACTACTTGTGGCAGATAGTGGTATATATCTTTACCTTTTCATGTCTAACCGTTATGGTTGTATTCAAGAGTAGGTTATACCATCCAAAATAGCTTAGTGATACTATTAACGGGATGGATAATGGAATAGTACCAATAAACCAATTATAGCTGTTTTTTTTACACAATCATTTTACCTTATTGTCAGAAAAGGACTATGCACTCACTCGCTATACCTGTTTAATTAATACTTTAGGTTTTAAAATTTATAAATTTTTACCCCCTTGCACCGTTAGTGAACTTTCAACAAGTACCACTTTTTTATTATCTAACACATTCCTAAAAACTTAAAAATAAAACAAAAAAAAAATTACTTTTTTAATAAGTTAGTTACTAAATATAAAATAAAAAAATATATAGCAAAACAAAATTAAAAGTAATTACGTAACATTTTGATGACTTATACAAATTATGTGGTTTAGTCCCTAGTTTAATTTTTTCAGCTGAAACATAGATTTATCAAGTTGATGGTTGAACTGGCGAGTATTTCTTAACTAATACCTTGCGTCCAATTAATCTAAAAGACATTATAATTTTTGGAATTTATATCCAAATAACCATTTATAATTTTTCTTAACTGTGTTACTTTATTCCGACTGGCATATGCCCATTATAAAAACATTGGTTTCAAAAAATTTTTGAAAAGCTAAAACATAATCCAAAATAGTACTTTCATAATTTTTTTTCACAGATTGTCCAGCATTAGCTTTAGATTTCCAGGCACTAGAAATTGATTGCGATCCTATCTTAATAAATCACATGCCTCCTCGTGATTCGGAAATGGCAAAGAGGATAAATGATGCCAGTACATGTGAAGGATATGCAGGATTTCAAGTTGATAAAGATATAGGTATGAATTATTAATTTTTACTGCATCTTTTTATCAATTTCGTATTTGTTATGAGAAGGTATTTCGCAGTATTTGTGGCACTTTTGAACTCCGTAACTAGTAGTGTTTTTACTTAATGGGGCACGTTTGAAATTTTTTATGGTTTTTCAACGTTAATGACCGGAAACATGTTATGTTATTATCAACATAGAACACTTTAATAGAATAAATTTCAATCTTTAGTCTATACTTTTTCTTATTTCCAATGTCAGAGCACAACTCACTCATTATGACCGAACTTCGCGATTACTTCGCGTTACCCAGTGGGCACCCTGTGTGTTACCTGTGGACCGAAGCCACGGAGGGGAAATACTGTTGCCCACGCCTCACTCACATTCGCATGCACATCCCCTTTTTACTGGGTGGACACATTCATTCATCACACACAAGAACAGAAACTAACATCCATGCCAAACGAGGATTCGAACTCCAGACGGTTTTTTTTCCAATGGCAGGGAATACATACAGATAACAAAGAACATAAAACACCAAAAGGTGAAATAAACAAAGAGACCGAGGTCATCTTCCCATGAGCTCTCTCGCACGTCAATATCTTGCAAGTCTCGGACTTAAGAGTGTGGAGCATCTTGCAGCGATGAAGATGTTTTCTGTTCATTGGTTCTTTTGCGTCGCATATTCTACAGTCAGGTTGGTCATAAATGTGTAGACGATACAAATTTTCGCCCAGGGCTGTCGTGGCGTACCAGGAGACGAAAGAGGGCTACAGCATCTCGACGAGGCTTATATGGTATTGCAACTAGCTCCACCTCACTCCAATACTTATTCTTTATAATTTCCTGAAGCCAAGAATTGGTTCTTATTTTTATTATGTTTTTTATGTATAGTTTTATGGAGTGGTAGGATAGACCAGAGCAGTCCGGTTGAACTAACTGAGTACCCTTTCGAGCGAGGAAGTCAGCCTGCTCGTTACCGTAAATGTCACAATGGCTGGGAATCCACTGTATGACTACACTTTTAACTCCAGACGTACGGCTTCGCAATCAGATGCTCTACTAAACACTGAGTCAGTAAATCGGCTCAATCTATACCATAAGAGACAAAAATTGACTCTACCAAACTGTCACAAAGAGTACAGTAAAATGCTCCAACGAAAAACCTAGGTTTTTAAAAGGGTTGATACAGCCAGTACCGTCAGTCATGGCCAAACTAACTAGATGTCTAGATGGCTAGATGTCAACTAACCAAAGAAAACGCTTCGAAAATTTATCTAAAAGAAATGTTTTCAAAGGCATATCCGCTGAAGGTAGCCTTTATCTACAGGTGATAAAGGCTACTGCCGATATAAAACAACTAGTAGGACTATTTTTGTTGCATTTTTTAAAAATATTTTTGTCTTTTAAAGGATGCAGCAGTCCAACTTTACCACCAAGGCTGAAAATGGAGTACCCATGTGACTGCAAATTTGGTGGTAACTGCATCATCTTTTGTTCAGAGGGCTACAAGTTGAACGGACCGAGTGTAATAACCTGTCTTCAGAATGGGTCATGGTCAAAGGTACCAGAGTGTGGTAAGATTTTCTTAAAGTCCCTTTCCCACAACATTTGATGGGATGATAAATGAAATTACTAGATTATTGAAATCACTTTCAAAAACCTTGAAAAATTTATTTAGGCTATTTTTTTTTTTTTTTTAAATTCACAGTTCCTGAAACCTGCGATCGACCCAGCGCCCCTCTGGAGTTTGACGGCGACTGCTCCATGCGGGAAGGGGAGACTTGCAAGTTGACTTGCTTCGGCGACAGCCTCAGAGTTATTCCGAAGCCCGAAGTAAAGTGCCTGAACAGGATATGGGTCCCTCCACCTAAATGTACAAAATGTGAGTACCGAAATTCTTGCTTGTCTATACAGTATCCAGTCAGCCGTGGCCAATCACAGACATTTGCAGTGCTGCCTTCTACAATCAGATGGCATTTGAAAATAGCCTTTTCGACCCTCTGTGGTCTTCTCTCTGTGGGTACTACCATGGTTTACTAGATACTATACAGTAGGGTGGCCCTTATTTACGAACTTTCGAAATGTTTAGCTCCCACCCCCTAACTTTGTACCAATGGACAAAATAATGATAATTGCAAAATTTTAGCCAAATCCGATAATATTAAGGCGACCCTCAAACGCCTTAAAGTTTTGAGTTTTTAGCCATTTTTTTGAAAAACAGACAAAAAACCAAAGATAAAATCTTCACAATTTTTTACCAATTTTTATATGATGAACTACTATTGTTAGAGATATAATGGCACAGGTTTTGTTTTTTTGTCAAGTCTCAGTTTGGAGTAGTAATTATTTTAGTGTTTTGCAATTATTGTAAAGTTGTTTTTTCTGCATTTTGAAAACAACTGCTACTCAACAACCACTTAACTTAAACACATAAAATTGGGCTCATTTTGTTCGTAATTTTATTCTCTTCATATTTAGGGGCATTATGACCAACTTCCTTTTATTTAAAATTAAAAATTTTTGGGAAAAAGTGCGAAAAAAATCAAAAAATTTTGGGAAATTTTTGAAACAAAAAATTTTATTGCTTTTTACCTTCTAATATATACATTTTTACCAAATATCAAGACAGAAATTGAATTTGATCACATTGGAAAAAAATGAAACTCGCCGTACATTTGGTAGGTCCCTTACTAACCCCCGATAATCAATAGTAAAATAATGGTAAACTCAAGAAAAGTTGGTAAGATCTTTGAAAGGGTTCATATGATTCAAATACATGCAAAAAATTTGACACACATTATCTAAAGCACATTTTTAAGCTAATATTCCATAAAAATATTAGAACCTCAATAGAGATGGGACCTTATTAAAGGAATTATTTCTATCTAAAATTCCAAAGTGATAATTATTTTCATATAACTCTTCTTATCATTTAAAACCTTAATCCTACTTATTAATTTATGTTTAATACTAAATTAGTTGTTTTATAGAATATTTTTGATCCTTAAAATATTAATACAAAATGAACGAAAATTAGTTTTTCTAAAAAATAGTGTTGTTATTGAATGAAGTATTTTAATTTCAAGTTTGTTTTTTTTAGAAGATTTTCGAATATTTCAAGTGATTTTAATTTATATTTCTTTTAAAAATTCTCATAGCTAATACTAAGTTGACGGTTAAGGCAATTAAGATACTATTTCTCTAAAGGCCGTTTCTTTAATCAATTCTACTTTTAGGGTTGCTTTTTAAGTTTTCCTTCCTTTTTTAAGTTTAAGGCCTTTAGCTACGTGAGATTTTCAAAAAGTTAAAAATATGTCGCACACTTACCTTTAATATTGTTCCAATCAGCGAAAGACTGATTAGGCAAAATTTCAGTTGAATAGGAGAATTACAAGGCGATCCTAAAACGCCTTGAAGTTTCAGTAACAAACTATTTTTATGAAAATTTAATTTTTTTTCCGAAAATGAATATCCATAAGTTTTAAAACATTCTGTGAAACAACGAATCTATTTCGCATTACTATTTTCTTAGATAGGATTTAGTTGCCGATGGATATATTTTTCTGTCTTAAACAACAATTTGCAAAACAAACTGTTTATCAATTTCATTTTTTGTAAGAATGTTATTATTAAAATCATGAAGTAATATCCAGTAAGAAAGGTTATCAAGGTTGAAGAAACTAAAATTTTCAACAAAAATGCTCTATTAATAGAAATAAGATCATAACAACACAGATCTACCAGAGAAAAATATTGTAAATAGTTTTTTTTTTAACCCAAAAGAATGAATTTTCGATCAAAATCACAACATTTCAAGTCTTTTGAACCTTTAAATTGTCTGATTATACTGCAATTTTGCACTTGCCATTTTTTAATGATTGTAACAAAATAAGAGTTGAAAATTTGAGAACAATATTTAGGAATTTTAAATAGAAATAGTAATTCCTTTAATAAGGTCCCATCTCTATTCTGGAGGTTCTATTTTTTTTATGGAAAATTAGCTTAAAAATGTGCTTTAGATAATGTGTGTCAAATTTTTTGCATGCCTTTGAATCATATGAACCCTTTCAAAGATCTTACGAACTTTTCTTGAGTTTTTCATTATTTTTTACTATTGATTAGGGGGTTAGTAAGGGACCTACCAAATGTACGGTGTTTCATTTTTTTCCAATGTGATCAAATTCAAATTATGTCTTGATATTTGGTAAAAATGTATATATTAGAAGGTAAAAAGCAGTAAAATTTTTTGTTTCAATAATTTCCCAAAATTTTTATTTTTTTAAATTTTTTGATTTTTTTGCACTTTTTTCCAAAATTTTTTAATTTTAAATAAAAGGAAGTTGGTCATAATGCCCCTAAATATGAAGAGAATAAAATAACGAAAAAAATGAGCCCTATTTTATGTGTTTAAGTTAAGTGGTTGTAGAGTAGCAGTGTTTTTTCAAAATGCAGGAAAAACAACTTTACAGCAATTGCAAAACACTAAAAAAATTACTACTCCAAAATGAGACGTGACAAAAAAACCAAACCTGTGTCATTATATCTCTAATAATAGTAGTTCATCATATAAAAGTTAGTAAAAAATTGTGAAGATTTTATATTTGTTTTTTTGTCTGTTTTTCAAAAAAATGGCTAAAAACTCAAAACTTTAAGGCGTTTGAGGGTCGCCTTAATATTATCGGATTTGGCTAAAATTTTGCAATTATCATTATTTTGTCCATTGGCACAAAGTTAGGGGGTGGGAGCAGCATATTTTTAAATTTTAAAAATCCCCATACTGTTAAGGGCCACCCTACTATACAGGCTAGCTGAGATACGGAAATCATTAAAAATCCAGAATACTTGAAAAACTGGCAAAGCAATTCCACAGAGTTGAAGGCGGGGCTTAATAGCTCAAAAATTCAAATCAGCCACTAATGGCCAACAATCAGCAGTTTACGTCATGAAAACACGCCTTTTTTTCCTTATTTGTCAGTGTGTTATCCTATTGGTTGGTCGGTATAGGTAGGACTTGTGACGATCCTAGCGGGTAAAGTTGTAAAATGGTTTTCATTGTTTAAAACTCGGCTGGCCTGTATAGTATCTATAGTAAGCCGTGGTACTACACAGATGTAGTCAATGTAAAACCTTAAGAGTACCATCTACCTCTCAACATCAATCTTGATAATCTGTTCCAACAGTACCAGGAGTAACGAAATGCATTATCTTCAACAGTGTGCAAAATGGAAGAAATTCCTTCTTACCTAGAAACTGAGGCGGGATCCTTCGGAATCGGCGACCACAAGTGCAACGGAAAAGATTTCCACTACTGTACTTTCCGCTGCAAGAAGGGCCTGAAGCTCTTTGGGAACAAAAACGTGCAGTGCATTGGTGGTGAATGGGCCACTTTTCCTACTTGTGGTAAGTCCTACTTCTAGTAAATCTGTTACTTCTTGTAACTTTTGTAAGTTTCCTCTTATCACAAGTCCGACATCTCATAGATTTATAGTGAACAAAGTTTCTTCTTGAGATTCCGGGGTAATAACTTTTTAAAATATTAAAAAATAAAAAAAATATAGGGCAGACCGGGGTACTTGGCATAGTTTTTTTATGTGTTATCTTTTTCTATAATACCTAGAGATAATTTGTTTCATGCAGTGAATAGGTTTTGACCTTTGGGGTTATAATTTTCATACGCGCATAATTAACGTAAAAATTAGTTCAAAAATTAGCTCTCGACTATGCCAATTAGTCCTAAACCCAGGACGGGACTACTTGACATATGGGGTAAGTTGGCATAAGCCAATTTTCAAATTAATACTTCGATAAAACACGCCAGTTTTTGCAAGTTCACGCAAGAAATTGCTTGCAGGTTGTTGTAAACCCTCTCAGTCCAGCCGCTCCAAATTTTGCATAGGATGCAATGACAATCTCAGGCGGTATAGGATTGAGTGAGAAGGTTAAGGGATGATGTGGTAAGCAGGTTTCCCCATCAGTCGCAACATTTTTCGTCATTTTAAAATAAAAAAAAAACATTGGTCTGCTTCGGGAATATTCGGAGTTGCGAGCAGAGATTGGTTCATGAGCGCTGACAGCATCTGCGTGCTGGAAAGATGATCAAATCCAATCAAATGAGTTTCTCCAACTATCCGAAACAGGTAGATTTGTTTTATTCTATGTATTAAAAGTGGTTACCATTGGCGTCTAGCGTAACTCGCCAAGAATCGGGATTCCCGGAATTTGCGGAATGGAGATATTAAGTGTTCAATATTAAGGTGGCGGTATGCAGTCAAACCTAGTAGCAGTAGTTGTTGTTTCTGATCCTCTATTTAATAGTCTGACGAGTTCCAAAAGGTTGTTGACAGCCAAAAAGTCATTCACAGTCAAAGGATCAGATGTTATGTCCTGCTTTTTAAGTCCAAGCACGGCTTACTAGATACTATACAGGCTAGCCAAGTTTTAAACAATGAAAACCATTTGCCAACATTTCCCCCTAGGATCCCCACAAGTCCTACCTATACCGACCAACCAATAGGAAACCACACTGACAAATAAGGGAAAATAAAGGCGTGTTTTCATGACGTAAACTTCTGATTGTTGTCCATTAGTGGCTGAGTTGAATTTTTGAGTCATTAAGCCCCGCCTTAAACTCTGTGGATTTGCTTTTTAAGTTTGTCAGCTATTGCCCTCTACATTTTTAATTATTTCCGTATCTTGGCTAGATTGTATAGTATCTAGTAAGCCATGGTCCAAGACACTGCAGGACATGCTCCGGCGACGCTATACATTTTCTGCAGGTCTGATAGATCTTTGATCCGTCCACGAAGGAAAGGCATTTTAACTGTAGTAATAACCTAGTAGTGGTAAGCCTTTTTGCAGGAAAAAATATTTAACTCACTACAGTTCTGTTTTTCAATAGAGAATTTCTATCATAAATTGAAAGTCTTTATGTCACAATTAAGAAGCTTCATTTTCGTTTCGTAGGATGTGACACATCGATGCTGCCTCCGACAGTGGTCATGTCATCGTCCTGCATCCTGAACCCGGAGACGTCATGCGGTGCCAGGTGCATCGGGACCTACGAACCGGTCGACAGCCGCAAGACCATAATCGTTTGCAGTAGTGACGGGAAGTGGGATGAAGGGAGCTCCATCAAATGTGGTAAGCATACTTTTTCACCTATCTCCTGAAGAAATGAACAGAAAAAATTAAAAGCATCTGATTATAAGGTTGAATTTAGTGTTGTAAAAGCATCTGATAACAGGTTGTAATGAGCCTTTTTGAGCGATGCATTGACGTGACTTATGGCGAGCTTACTCGCCACTATAAGAGATTATTCAATGGCACTGTCTATTTGGCTGGCAAATATACAACTAAACTCTACTCCTTTTTACCCGGCAACTGCTCGGCAACGGTTCTGATTGGAGCGCCGGGACTGCTACATAACCGCGAGACCTACGGTGCATGCGACAACTGCCGTTTTTGCCGTCCAAATAGACACTTCCTTATTCAATGACATGGGGGATAAAAACTGACTGAAGCAATTCAACTCCAAAGTATACTTTTGAGTCGCATGACCTTCGAATCGGTATCTCCCCGTGGCTCGCATCTTGCCTCAGGCTTATTTAACATTTATAGTCTGTTCAATTGGCGCCTGAAACAGCATCAAAAACGCTCAATAATGCTTCATAACGGTCATCACACAACTTCAGTGAACGATTTTTGTACAGTATTTTAACTACTTCTGTTTCGGCTGCCTTGTCATTGCAGAAGAAAATGCTTTCGACGATAATTACAATAGTAACTGCTTCTAATACATTTCGTCTCAGGCGCCAGTTGTAAATGAACAGACTATAGTGTTCTGTTGTTTTATAGTGTGTTTTGACAGCATTTTTCTTTTAGTAAAGGTGTGTCCGACGCCCGTTCCTCTACCTTTAGATGTGAAATTAGTGGGAGTGTGTAAAGGGAGGCAAGGTGACACCTGCAAGGCCACCTGTGTGGACAAAAACAAGAAGTTGATTGGAGACGAGGAATTCAAATGCTTGTCGACTGGAGAGTACACAACTCTCCCTTTTTGTGTCAAAGGTTAGAATGAGTCGAAACTTTCTAAACCCTCCCTAAACTCGACAGCAACGTTTCTTGACCCTATGACGTCACCACTCGGAAGCAGAAACTGCGTAAACTGTAAGCCTGCTAGAAGGAGTTTCGGTACGCAAATCGTAATAAAAATACGCTATATATATGTTACGGGCAATGTGATAAATTCAGTTGAATTTATGAATGAAATTTATCACTTTGCCCGCATAATGCCCGATTAATCACTTTGCCTATAACATATACATGGGTTTAACCACGGCTTACTAGATACTTATACAGGCTAGCCGAGTACGGAAATCATTGCAAATCCAGATGGCAATACTGGACCAACTGGCAAAGTGTGAATACTTTTTAATCACTAGAGGGCATACAAACTTTGGTATCACTACGTAAAAATGGCGTATTTAGGATTTCGGTTTGGTTGTAGCTAAAGAAACAGTAACACCGTGCCGTGACTGTATCAAATTTGAAAAGCGGTAAAGGAGTTGTTTTCTTCAACTACAATCATAACCGCTTAGTTAAATGGTTTTTTTTCTTTTTATTAGATGAAGATTATGTATATATGTTATGGGCAAAGTGATTAATCGGGCATTAATAATAATGCCCGAAGTGAAGGCAGACAAAGTGATAAATTTCATTCATAAATTCAACTGAATTTATCACATTGCCCGAGCATTATTAATATTGCCCGGATTTATCACATTGCCCGTAACATATATATTAGGTGAAGATATTTTATAAAATGAAAAATTGGTTCAATTTATTGGTGGCTACAAATTATAGCCAAATTAGTTAGCACAAAAAAAATATGCCATTATGCGGTGATTTCAATAAAGTCCGTAATCCGTTATAGTTTTATATACTTACAGGTAACAAATGTTCCTCCAAAGCTTTTTCTCAAGATGTCGAGTTATTACCCGGATGTCGCTTCCTCATCGGAGAAACGTGCCTAGTCAAGTGCCGTAATAAAGAAAAGGCATCGTTGACCGGGTCCTCTTCGATAACTTGTCGTTCCTCTCAAAGTTGGAGTGAAATTCCGAAATGCGGTAAATATGTGACCTAAAGCACAACCCTTTCTAGCAAATAATAGTATTCATTGTTATACCACGGCTTACTAGGTACAGGCATAGCCGAGTTTTGAACAATGAGAACCATTTGACAACTTTTCCCGCTTGGATCGCCACAAGTCCTACCTATATCACCTAACCAATAGGATAACATACTGACAAATAAGGAAAAATAAAGGCGTGAGTTCATGACGTAAACTGCTGATTGTTGGCCACTAGTGGCTGAGTTAAATTTTTTAACCATTAAGTCTCGCCTTCATCTCTGTGGATTTGCTTTGCCAGTTTGTCAACTATTGCCATCTGGATTTTTAAGGATTTCCGTATCTCGGTTAGCTGTATAGTATCTAGTAAGCCGTGGTTATACATATATATTGATTTCAATAAGATGCTAATGGGGAAATATTTCCAGTGTACACATGCGAATTTCCGGACTTCGATCTGAATCTGCAGTTAGGTGACTGCAAGCTTATAGAAGGTGGGACCTGCCAAGTGCGATGCAAAAAAGGCTTTGTCGCGCCCGCCATGCAGCCTGACGCCTGGAGAACCTACACTTGCCTACATTATGGGAAGTGGGACCTGCCTCCCTTCCACTGCCGTGAGTTTTACTCTCATTCAAGTTTTCCGCGCTTGCTCAATATCGAAATACTCTTGCGAATACCTACTTTACAACTGTATTAGCCTCTTAAAAAAATCTTTTACAGAGGAAGTGTGTCCCGAGCCAGAGTTGGAAAACAGCACCGTCGCCCTTTCGCCATGTTCGCAAATACCAATAGGAGGGGTATGTCGCCTCTCGTGCAGACATCCCGAATTCGTTCTCAGAACGAAGAAGACGACGATTACCTGCCTCAAGACGAAGAAATGGGAGGCCATTCCAAAATGTTGTAAGTATATTCTTAAAGGTCAGAACGTTCTTAGTATTACAACGAGCTATTCGGCAATGTGAAGGATACCTTACTATCAGAAACCAATTAAAGACGTTGTTCTAAACGAATACCGCGAGTAATATTATCACCATCGATTCAAATCAAATCAATACCAAACATTGATTTTGGTTTGTTGAACCTTTTTGTTCGCTATTAAATATCACGAGGGTTTGACACCGTCACAGTGTTTAAACTCTTACGAAACAAGAATAAAATTCGGAGACTCTCTACTTTCAAGAACCACTCTGAACCCTCTCAGGTGTATAAAAGAACATTGAAAATATATATTTTTGAAGGGTGCAGCAATCTTACTTTTTAGATGTCTAGATACGGGGACTATAGTCTGTTCATTTAGAACTGGCGCCTAAGACGAAATGTAAGCATTTTCTTCTGCAATGACAAGGCAGCCGAAACAGAAGCTGTAAAAAAATATATCACTGAAGTTGTGTGATGACCATTATAAAGCATTATTGAGCGTTTTTGATCCTGTTTCAGGCGCCAATTCTAAATAGACAGACTATAACATATTATCCCTATTATCATGAACATTTCACTTTTAGAATTAAATTAGAAAAAAAGTATTAGAAGATAAGCAACGAGGTATTTAGCGTCAGTTGTAAAATTTCAGGACCTATTACTTTTCGGGGCTTTTCAAAAGATCCCAATTTATCTGAAAAATGTCCAAAGACGGCTATTTTCTTCTCATCAGACAGGAAGTGTGAGCCGCCTCACTTGCCTCCGCAACTCCAGCTGGTCCCAGGGTGCACCTTTATAGAAGTGGACAAGCCCTGTAAGCTGAGATGCGTCGACCCCAAAGCGGAACTCATGGGACAGTCCAACATAGCCTGCTCTTCGGATGGGATGTACTTGGTAGAGAAATCGAAATGCGGTAAGGTTTCGGGATAAATTAATAGTCTTGTTCATAGTCCCGTTTATATGCTGGGCCTTTAGTAGAGGCGCTTAAAGGGACAATAAGCTACAACCAACAATTTTCAGTAGTTGTTGCTTTTAGGCGCCTCAATGCTGTAACCCTATAATGGATCTTGGTGTCAAATCGAGGCAATGTAGTTATTTGTCATTGTCTAAGATCAATCACGGCTAACTAGATACTATACAGGCTAGCCGAGAAATCATTAAAAATTCAGATGTCAATACTTGACAAACTGGCAAAGAAAATCCACAGAGTTAAAGGCGGGGTTTAATATCTCAAAAATTCAACTCAGCCACTAATGGCCAACAATCAGCAGTTTACGTCATGCAAGCAGGCCTTTATTTTTCCTTATTTGTCAGTCTGTTATCCTATTGGTTGGGTGATATGACTTGTTGCGATCCAAGCGGGAAAAGCTGTCAAATGGTTTTCATTATTTAAAACTCGGGTAGCCTGTATAGTATCTAGTAAGCCGTGGATCAATGCGCAAAAAGTTTGAATGCTTAATCCTTTCAGTCCTGGACAGCCCGAGTTTGCCGTATAATCCTATGATAAACTTGGGGCGGCTAGGACATAAAGGGTAAACTCTACAGAAAATCGTTATTATTTCGTACTTTTAGGAATTCCTTGCAAACCACCAAATCATCCAAACTACATCAAAATCACCTCCTGCACCGACTTGGGGAAGCAGCATGCAAAATGCACCATTGAATGCTCGGATCCCGGTCAGATTCTCCTCGGAATGAACTCAATCAAATGTGTGGACGGAATTTGGGAAATAAAGGCTGAGTGCGGTATATTGAAATTTTAGTAGAAACTTTTCCTTGAAACATAAAAAAACACATAAAACCTTTTTTTTTATATTGCTCTACATACACAGGAGGTTTTTTTTGAAATACCGTCTCTCGTCCTTAAATTTGAAACACCTACAGCTGGTTATAGTGCTATAAAGTTGTGTCGAGGTATAGAAAATGATTATACGATTCTTTGAGACTGCTTCTAAAGCTTCATAAGGACAGATATCTGGAGATTGAACTAGGCAAATATTTGAATTCACTTGACTCGTCAAAATGGGTTATAGTTATAAAAATAAGTTTCATTTTTTAGACCAGTCTTGCCCAAAGTAAAGTACGTCAAATTTTGTGACGGAATCGATTCCGGAATCGAATTAGGAATCAACACTCGATCATAACATGGGATCGATTCCAAGCTGTTGTCGAATGTCGGAGCACGGAATCGAATACAAGAATCGAAGGAACCGTTTCCGGGATCGAATCGAAAGAATCGTAATATCCGTACTAGGGCAAGGCTAAACTGGATCGCATTAGTCAGTTATCAAATTTTGCGACGGAATCGATTCCGGAACCGAATTAGGAATCGAAAGCTTGGAATCGATCCCATGTTAGAAACGAAGGCACGGAATCTAAGGAATCAATTCCGGGATCGAATCGAAAGAATCGGGACATCCCTAAGCATTACCAAACGGCCTTGTGCACAGTAATAATAGTCCATACAAATTATACTTCTTTTCAGAAACGACGTGCCCCGCCCCCATTCTGCAACCAAAAACGACCCTGGACGGGGAGTGCCTCTTTCGGACCAACTTCCCGTGTCACGTGAAGTGCGTTGATGCTGGACTAACCCTGAACGGACAGAGCACCCAAGTCATCATGTGCCAAGACGGCATATGGAACTGGACGGCCGAATGCGGTGAGAAAAACATCCATTATCTAATAAAACTCTTAGGGTACGGTCATCCTATTTTTCCATAATGGTCAATGATTTTAAGACAAAAAACCTTTTGTTCATACTTAAAAAAATCTCGTTCCTTTCGGCAGACAGGATATGTCCGGATCCGACGACTCTGGAGTTTGGGAAGAATTTGAAGGTTTTTAGAGACTGTTCTAGGACCCGTGGGAGCATGTGTGAGGTCTCGTGCTTGGAGGACCGCAAGGAGTCCGACCCCTTCATCACCTGCGAAGACGATTTGGAATGGCACCCCAAAAAGATCCATTGTGGTGAGATAGCGTTTTCTGCATTTTGTTTTTCTTGTTGTTGTTTCCAAACCCAAATGGTGTAGCTGAGCTACACCATCTCCATAAAACCAAATATATTTAAAAAATCTAGAAAAAAATAGGGTCCCTCAAAATCTCTTGGGTCGTAAAATTCAAACATTTTAGAATGTGAAGCCTGGTCTCTTTTACACCAATGACACGAGGTAAAGAGTCTCCGTCCCTGCTGGAAAATAAGGGAAAGAGCCGTCTTCTGCTTCCTTGAAACGTCAAGCTTGTGACACCATTGTGGTATTACTCCAAAGTACCACGAATGGGCAGGAGGGATTCTCCAAATAGCGTTTAATTCCATCTTCTTTTTTGAGGAAATTTCTGAGAAGGTTAAACTATTGTTGATATGTAAAGTATCAGCAGGAGGCAGTCTTGTTTTTATTGAAGAAAGGGAACACAATTACTTGGTGAAGAGTTCACAACTCTTGTGGATTGGTGAACTAACGTCTTAGGCGTTTGCAGCAACACCAAGTTCAGATGGCGTATGGTCATACTGCCAGGAGAAAAACTTTAGACGTCTTGTAATATTGCTGCGGTTGTTATGGGAACGGATTTTCCCACTCCATTTCAGGGGTGACGGTAATTTATAAACGGTGAACAAACGTTTTGTGCAAAATCGGCGTGGTTATCATTTGGCTTTGCATATACTTCTTTTCAGAATTTTGGTTTTTGTGTTGAAGTTCTTCTCCTGGTGGTATGACTATATAATAAGGATGGCATTTTTGTTTTGGTTTAGCCGTTTAGCGCAAGCGAATAAATTGATAAAACAACGGTTTTTTTTTTTTAATTTTTTTTTCAGAAGTATTTGAAGATTTTAAACAATGATATTGTGGATGAACTTTTGTCTAAATAGAGAGGAAATGACGAGATTAAGTATTATTTTGAAATAATTAGAGTTGTTATAAATGGCTATTTTATGGTATTTTATTTACAGTAACTTATGGTTATTGTATTTTACTAAAAACCAATCTCATAAAATAACGATGGTAGGTTCATCTTATAATTTTGAAGCTTATAATCGTATAGTAAAAAATGCAACACTCGGGAATATGGTTGTGTGAGTTGGTAATAGTAGTACTGAATGGTTAATAGAGATAGATAATAAATTAAAAGCATAGTTTACCGTTAGAACTAGCAGAGCTAGGAAATGTAGAAATTCCTCGTACTATACTACTGTCTGTCCATCACAAGTTGAGCTCTCGTTAACATTTCTGTTGTCAAGGCAACGGGACTCTCCTCATTTTCTACAGGGGAAATTGTTGCATTGAATGACTAGTCCTCTTTGTTTATTATTTTAACAGTTCACTAATCCCAGCCTCTAACGTATGCGTGCAACTGCATCAATTCCGAAAAGAAGACCGTGCTTGTGATCGCCAAAAAATCTGCCAATAATCCTCCGTCGACTTTAATCCCCGACAAATCAAAATAAGATTTAGCCCTATTTAAAATGAACCGGCCTTGTTTCTATAGCAACCGACACAACCAGACAACTAGGCGAGAGCTCAACTTGTTGTAGACATAGACAGTACGTACCTTACCATGCCTATCCATCATACTTTCTACAGACATAATGTGCGACATTCCGGCCCCCCTGCCGTTGTACTTGTTGATAGACCACAGCCGACCCTGCCGCTCCATCGCTTTGGAGAAGTGCTTCGTGAAGTGCGCAGAAGGCAGAAGAATGATGGGGGAGCCTTTCATCTACTGCCAAGAATCGGGCACATGGGGTACAATACCAGTATGCGGTAAGAGCTTTCTATAAAACAGGGGTTCTCAACCTTTTAGACAATGCCACTCCCATTTTAGGGTCAAATTCAGAAAGACAGAAACGAGAACGGTACGGATACGGTGAAAAAGCTCACGAAACGAGACAGTTTTCAAACTCCGGAGCTCTCATCCGCCATATTGTTCCGAGATTCGAATCTATGCGGATTGCTTTTACACTTTATGTGGTCCGTTAAGTAGTTCCAAAAAATCTAGAACAACTAATAATTACCAAAAAAAATCCCAGACATTAATATACAATTATGAGAGTAATGCGTACATCTAGTGTTAGCAGAAGTTTGTTTTATCAGTGTAAAATTACTTGTAAGGCTTTGCCATAGAGTGTTTTCAGGTGACGTCACAACCGGTTATTTTCTTTTAACTGTGTACCTTCTGTAGGGCTTTTAACTGTTGCTAAGGCCGTTGTTTATCAGTTGCTAAGGCGGTTTTTAGGTATGGGATCACGTGATTGCAAATGCTCCAATAGAAGAATTCCACGGCTAGTCATTTTCTGTAACTGTTAACCTCTGTAGGGCAAAAAACTGTAACCTTTCTGTTGCTAAGGCCGTTGTTAGGTCCGAGTCATGTGATTGAAATTGCTCTATAGGTGTAACCATGAGCACACGAGAAGGGAAACGGTAGCTTTCCAGTGTCCGTTTTCAAATCACACGTTACCTGAGATTTTTCACCGTTTCCGTATCGTTTCCATCTCGTTTATTCTACGTGTTAGAGTTTCTGAACAAGGCCTTTTATGTTCATTATTTTACCGACCCCTTCTGATTAATGTTATAAAAAATCGACAATATTTGTAGGTTTTTTTTTATTCGTAATAGACGACATTAGTCATTACGTCATTTGCTTGTTTGGAAACGTTGATTCCATCCGTGATTGGTTCCGTACGGATTTACTTCCAATCACGGATAGAATCAACGTTTCCAAACAAGCAAGTGACGTCACACTAATGTCGTCTATTATCACGTGATACATATTATCAAACGTTATTACTGGCAAATGTGTTTCTTCATAATGAACTCGTATAGCATTTAAGTGATCAGGCAATGAAATTAACCTTTAACAAGTCTTGTGTTGACAAATTGTGCAATACACAGAAATAGCAACAGCAGCATTAACGATTTTAATACCAATTACCGGATCCTACAAATATAAAAAAGGTTTTTAATGGTGAATTTTTGAAAATCAAATAATCAAAAATCGTTTGACCTCAGAAATTGCAATAATATATTGATGTCATTTGTTTTCTATAGATCTTTCTTGTCCTGATCCACCCCCTTACTTCCGGATCGAGAATGAGAAAGTCTGTCCTAAACTCAATGACACAAAATGCACGGCAATATGCGAGACTAAAGATGATCGAACATTTACCAACTACTGTTCAAAATACGGTATTTGGGACCGAGATTGGCCTAGTAAGGCTTACTGTGCCCCTTGTAAGTATAGTAGATGTCTTAAAAGACCAACATTTTATTTTATTGTTCTATTTAATTTTTGAGTGCAAGTCGTATTTAAATTCCACTCAGGGTTTTTATCACAAACTAAATTATTAACAAAAAAAAAAGGAAATTTAAAAAAATTAGCATGCATAGTCCCAGATGATAACTACACAGAAGTGTAATCACCTGACCAGAAAGCGAGTTACGTTTGGACTATTTCACCCCATCGATATAGTACAAGCAGCCACAACAGCTGGGCACATTCTACGGTTTCATAAGACCTATGATCTTACCAGTAGTTATGAAGCAGTCAGAGAAGGAATCTCCGAATCTCATTGACGAAATTCTTAATTGACAATTATTATTGGTTAATCGCTGGTCAGGTAGCAGTGAATATAACCATAAATCTACGAATTATACACCTAAAAGTATCGTTGTTTTAATATCACTTGCATTGCACAATTAAAAAAATAACTTTACATTCCGTTTCTTATTATTTATTTTTCTTATAGATATTGGTTGCAGTAAACCATGCGGTAAGTATTTTTCAAAAGTTACTTAGAAATTTTTTAAAATCACTATTAGAAATAAAAATTTGTTAAAATTTAAAGAATAAGAATTTTAGAATAATTTAATCAAACGTAACATTTAATTAAATTAAGTTCCTTAGATGTATAATAAACAGAGAAAACTTACAAAGTGTTACTTTTATTATTACATATTTGCGTTTTACTTGTGTTTTAAAAAACACCTTAACAGCCATCTTAATAAACGAGAGGCAAAATATGCATAGCAATAGTTTTTGACAAGAAATACAGCCATGTTAGTCTTATGGTTAAAAAATCTGAACGAAAAAACAAGAAAAATACCCAAAAAATAAAATTAAATTTTGGTGTTAAATGATGTATTTTTTTTATTCTACTTATATTTTGATCGGATGAAGAGATATTTCTTCTGTAAAGCTTTTAAATGCACTTTTGTGTCATTTTGAGATCCCTCACCCGAGCAAGAGTAACAAAACTCAGAACTAAATAGTATTATTCGAATAAAGTGAGGTGACCCTTAGGTACACGAACCTTTCTTACTATCCGTTTAGACATTTAAACACCCCCTATACACCATAGAGCTTTTCACTGATGTCTGCAATTGTGTATCTTTGTTCTCCTGTCCTATTTGCTCCATTTTGGTTCAAAATTTTCTCTTTATGAATGAAAAAGCTGCGCCAAATCGCACTGTGGCTATCTCAAAGTTTTTCGTTAGTCACGATATTGAAAGAATAAAGTTATTTTCAGGCTCGCTCCTGGCCTAAACGCAATAAACCATGTGTATTAGAACTACTAAAACATAGTTGACGGTCAGATACCACCAGCCAAAAATGATCCAGAAACTAAACTATATCAAAAATGGTTATTAGGCCGGTATCTCTCAATAAAGCTAAAAAATACTTACTTAGAAAGTTAGCCAACATGTTTAAAAAATCTTGCTTTAGTTAAGGAATAATCATATTCTTTACCAATAACCTGGAATTTTTGGTTACATACCTCTCACATAGACGTCTGTCAATGCTCCAAATGTGTATGGAACTCCCTTCCCAATGGATAGCCCATTTATCCCCCTTAAACTTGCTTTAGGGCAAATTTGATCTCAAGCCCTTTATTTACACTCATGGAACATATTCTTATAGTATGTTTTTTATGGATGAAAAATAATTCTTATAGGTGTTTTATTAAAAAAAACTGTTTCTTCATTAATTTTCGCACATCACTGTGCAATATCAGTCTATCAAGAATGTCTTTCTTTTCTAGCTTCCCCTCCGCCTTACCAAACTACTACGACACCCAAACCAACTACTACGACGCCCAAGCCAACTACTACGACGCCCAAGCCAACAACTACGACGCCCAAGCCTACTACGACGACGCCCAAGCCTACTACGACGACGCCGAAGCCCACTACCACGACGCCGAAGCCCACTACCACTACACCAAAGCCCACTACAACGACGCCGAAGCCGACAACTACGACGCCAAAGCCCACTACCACGACGCCAAAGCCCACTACCACGACGCCAAAGCCCACTACTACGACGCCAAAGCCCACTACCACTACACCAAAGCCCACTACAACGACTCCAAAGCCGACAACTACGACGCCAAAGCCGACAACTACTACGCCAAAGCCCACTACCACGACGCCAAAACCCACTACCACGACGCCAAAACCCACTACCACTACACCAAAGCCCACTACCACGACGCCAAAACCCACTACCACGACGCCAAAACCAACTACCACGACGCCAAAGCCCACTACCACTACACCAAAGCCCACTACCACTACACCAAAGCCCACTACAACGACTCCGAAGCCGACAACAACGACGCCAAAGCCGACAACTACGACGCCAAAGCCAACTACGACGACGCCAAAGCCAACTACGACGACGCCAAAGCCAACTACGACGACGCCAAAGCCAACTACGACGACGCCAAAGCCAACTACGACGACGCCAAAGCCAACTACGACGACGCCAAAGCCAACTACGACGACGCCAAAGCCAACTACGACGACGCCAAAGCCAACTACGACGACGCCAAAGCCGACAACTACGACGCCAAAGCCAACTACTACGACACCAAAGCCCACTACAACGACGCCGAAGCCAACAACTACAGTACCAACAACAACCGGTATGTAATGTAATATTTCTCATAATCATTCGCTGTTGGGAGTAATATTTTAAATGCAACCTAACGGGGTACACTGTTGTGCAGTTTTTTAATGTACAGTTACCACAAAAAATACATGTTACACTACACTTGACATTGTGAGCTATGGATTGGGTTATCAAGTGTGGCAGTGTATATACAATTTGGCTCGGTTTCTCTTTTGTTTTTCCCATTTTGAAGCATTTTATACATTGATTTTGAAGCTTTGCTTCGTCGTGCATTTACCAATGATTTGATACATAGTATAAGCTCTACAGTTGAATCCAATAAATAATAACTACTAAATTATTTAAATTTGAAAACCTTTTTTAAGTTTTTTAGTTTTCTGTTTTAACGGATACATACATTGTTGACATTAAAAGCCCTCGGTATTTTATTTAAACTTTTTTATAAAATGAATAAAATAGTATGTGCAAAATGCTAACAATTCAGAATATTTTAAGATACCTTCAATCCTTAATTTTTTTTAATTAAATGAAAATAGGTATTTTAACAAATAGTGGGTATATATTTAAAGTATACAGGGTGTTTCAAAAGTCCGTTTCACGGCTTTTATTTGGAACCAACGTCTCCTAGGGTCCTGGAAGTAACGTCTACCCCTAGGTAAGTGACCCTGGAGAATCCATTGAGAAGACTTACAGCGCCCCTAGTGGCGAAATAAAAAAGTTAAAAAAATTAATTAAAAAACTAAAGGAGATAGAACAAACTCTTCAGTGAGAGAATTGTTGCCACTGTTATAAGGAACTCACTGAAAAAAATTTAATGAAAATATTGTGAATATTCGTGGAGGTATTAGCATGTGAAAATGGCACTTTTTCAGGCATCAAAAAAGAAAAACTTCAAAAATTTGCAATTTTTTCAGAGTTATTATTTAGTTTTGTATCTTTTTAGTTAAATGAAGTAAAAATTTAATGAAAAAATTTAAAAAACTTGCAAATTTTTGAAGTTTTCCTTTTTTGATGCCTGAAAAAGGGCTATTTTCACATGCTAATATCTCCGCGAATATTCACGATATTTTAATGAAATGTTTTTCAGTGAGTTCCTTATAACAGTGACAATAATTCTCTGACTCAGGAGTTTAGTCCAGGCAAATTAGACAAAATAAGGGCCAAACCCGGACATTCAATATAACAGGCTGAAAATTGGTGGAAATGTAGAGGATAGTGTTCTGATTGATATCCTGAAATTCCCAGAAATTCTATGTGGGGGAAAATCCGCCATTTTGAAAAAACGGCTGCCATCTTGGATTACGTTTTTAAGCATAGTGACTCAACCAAGCTTTCGATTGAGTTCGTTTTTGTCTTAAATTGTTTACTAATGAGTATATTAAGAGGCAACATCAATAAGTTCGAAACAAGAAATTTAATTTAATTATAATTAATTTTTATTTAAAAAAGGCTTTTCTGCGTAAAAAGGTAGGTAGATATTCCAAATAAAAAGCTGAAAATTGGTGGAAATGTTGAGGATAGTATCCTAATTGATACCCCAAAATTCCCAAAAAATCCATCCAAGGGAAACCGCCATTTCGAACAACAACCGCAATCTTGGATTGCGTTTTCAAGCATTGCGACTGTCCCAAGCGTTCGATTGTGTTCGTTTTTGCTCCAAATGGTTTAATAATAAATATTTTAAGAGACAACGTCAAAAAGTTCGAAATAAATAAGTTAATTTAATTATAATTAATTTTTATTTAATTAAATTTTTGCTGGGTCAAAATACAGATAGACATTCAAAATAACAAGCTGAAAATTGGTGGAAAGGTAAAGGATAGTGTGCTGATTGATATACCAAAATTCCCAAAAAATCCCTCTTGGGGAAAATCTCCCACTTTGAAAACAGCCCCGTCATCTTGGACCCGCAATTTTAGCATAGTGGTAGTCTAATTTTCTCTTTACACAACAATGAAACTTCCCCAAAACGCATTGTTGTAGCCGAAAAAAGATGGAATTTCAAAGTCGAATATTTCAAAAACTATTCAAGCGATTAAAGTAAATTTGGGCTTAAAATGTAGATTATTTATTCATTAAAAACATGCCATTACGTGTATGGTCAAAAATATCACCGTTTGGTTGCAACTAAATCAAATAGTATGAAAAAAATGGTCAAAATGAGAAACCAAACTAAACTCCAAACGATATAGCAACCAAATGGTGATAGTTTTGACCATACACGTAATGGCATGTTTTTATTGAATAAATAATCTACATTTTAAGCCCAAATTTACTTTAATCGCTTTAATAGTTTTTGAAATATTCGACTTTAAAATTCCATCTTTTTTCGGCTACAACAATGCGTTTTGGGGAAGTTTCATTGTTGTGTAAAGAGAAAATTAGACTACCACTATGCTAAAATTGCGGGTCCAAGATGACGGGGCTTTTTTCAAAGTGGGAGATTTTCCCCAAGAGGGATTTTTTGGGAATTTTGGTATATCAATCAGCACACTATCCTTTACCTTTCCACCAATTTTCAGCTTGTTATTTTGAATGTCTATCTGTATTTTGACCCAGCAAAAATTTAATTAAATAAAAATTAATTATAATTAAATTAACTTATTTATTTCGAACTTTTTGACGTTGTCTCTTAAAATACTTATTATTAAACCATTTGGAGCAAAAAAGAACACAATCGAACGCTTGGGACAGTCGCAATGCTTGAAAACGCAATCCAAGATTGCGGTTGTTGTTCGAAATGGCGGTTTCCCTTGGATGTATTTTTTGGGGTATCAATTAGGATACTATCCTCAACATTTCCACCAATTTTCAGCTTTTTATTTGGAATATCTACCTACCTTTTTACGCAGAAAAGCCTTTTTTAAATAAAAATTAATTATAATTAAATTAAATTTCTTGTTTCGAACTTATTGATGTTGCCTCTTAATATACTCATTAGTAAACAATTTAAGACAAAAACGAACTCAATAGAACGCTTGGTTGAGTCGCTATGCTTAAAAACGTAATTCAAGATGGCTGCCGTTTTTTCAAAATGGCGGATTTTCCCCCACATAGAATTTTTGGGAATTTTAGGATATCAATCAGAACCCTATCCTCTACATTTCCTCCAATTTTCAGCCTGTTATATTGAATGTCCGGGTCAATGTCTAATTTGCCTGGACTAGTTTGCTCAATCTCCTTTAGTTTTTTAATTAATTTTTTAAACTTTTCTATTTCGCCGCTAGGGGCGCTGTAAGTCTTCTCAATGGATTCTCCAGGGTCACTTACCTAGGGGTAGACCTTACTTTTGGGACCCTAGGAGACATTGGTTCCAAATAAAAGCCGTGAAACGGACTTTTGAAACACCCTGTATATAAGACCATTTTCAAAAATATCCAAGTAACTCGCCAACACTGCCCGACACAAAAGTTCGGCAGTAAAAACGATTTTCATGAATACCGCGGTCACGTGATGGTATAGTATATCGAATGTAGCGGGTCATGACGTAATCACGGTCACGTTGGTGGGGTTCCTTTGAGAATTATCTTCGACATACTTTAGGGTTGTCTTTGCTTACTCCACCACTATCTCTCTTCTATAGCAGCATTACATTACTGTTTCTTTCAGCCGCCCCAACCACTACGAACAATTTCCTGTGCAGTCATATCAAAGAAGAAATGGAAGTGACCGACTGCCCGGAAGAATACGCGATGTGCTATTTCCAGTGCCGAAACACGTCCCTCCACGCCTATGGAGAGAATGAAGAGTCAAGGGCATTTTGCTCGTCAGGGGTCCTCACCAGCTGGGACGTATTTTGCACTCAACTGAAAGGTTCGTGGATATATTTTTGCAATCTCTTGTTTCAAGAGAGTGGTAATGAAAGTTCCTTGGTAGTGTCACCTACGGATTTACATCGGTATCCCTTCAGGATATCGCCAATTGCTCGGAAAGGGACAAGGAGAAGCAACAAAAAAAAACCCATACAATATTTTAATAAAAAGTCTTCCGGGTTTAAGGACCGTGGTCTGTTAATAAAAGCGGACGTTTCGTCTGCATCTACGGCAGACATCATCAGCAAAACTGCGATGCCGAAAGAATGTAAAAAATGAAGAAAGCCAAAGCTGACGGAAGTCACATGATGCATCCAGAGGAGAAGAGTCTCATTGGTCAACGTCACAAAGAGGCTTGATTCTCGATTTGCGCAGGGCAGGGTGCCAAATCCGTGGAATTGTTAGCCCCTCCTCTTTACGATTAAAATTATTCCGATGCTTGTGTATTTCGATAGCTTCTCTCACGAGTCGGGCTTGAAAATATGTCAATCTAGACAAAACTTCAATTGTTTTTCAACTTCAAAAGCTTTTGAGAATCAAGCCTCTTTGTGACGTTGACCAATGAGACTCTTCTCCTCTGGATGCATCATGTGACTTCCGTCAGCTTTGGCTTTCTTCATTTTTTACATTCTTTCGGCATCGCAGTCTTGCTGATGATGTCTGCCGTAGATACAGACGAAACGTCCGCTTTTATTAACAGACCACGGTCCTTAAACCCGGAAGACTTTTTATTAAACTCTGATTCCGACCGTGTAAGCCTACATTATTTTATTCCCCCATACAATAACTCCCTCCAACAAAAGCGAAGGACCCCTGGAAGAGAGCGAAGTCACTTGGTAATCTGTTAATTAACAGGACCAAGTGACTTCGCTCTCCTACCGGGGATCTTCGGGGATCTCCTACCGGGGATCAAGTTTTCCACTTGTTGCTCTAAATTTAAGAAAGAGCAACTTTTAGTTTTCTACAAACAATGTTTTGTCAACTTTTAGCTGTCAACTTTGGTGTAAACGCGGTTTAAGAGATGCCCTAAGAATTTTCTCTCTGTGGGTATTAAAAAAAAATTCGAAACTAAGTTAGGCGAACTCACACTACTGTCATTTTAAGAAGCTTACAAAATCACATTTATTCATGAAAATATAGAGTATATAGAGACAATAACTAATATATTGAATATGTTTTAGTTAGATAAATGTTTTTCAACTCTTTCACTAAGCTTTTGGATATCTATGTTGTAACATGGATATCTATAGGATATGTACTATATGTATATCTTTTTTGCAGATATTCCGTGTGATGGTGACAAACTACATCCTAACATCTATTTGAAAGATCCTGGACCGTATACTATGTTCAATTATTACGAAACTATTTGTCCCCCTGGAAAGGTTGTGGCTAAAGGATTCAAAAATAGGATCGTTTGTGAGCCTGGAGGACAATGGGGAGATATACCTATATGCGGTGAGAATCTTAAGAACTCTGTTTTTTTTTCATGAAAATAATAATAAATAGTAATAATAAAATAAAATAAATAATAATAAAAAAATATTAATAGACGTAAAAATTTCGAGGGGGGCTGGAGGTCCTTCCCCAAAAAAAAATTTGATATTTGCCCCTTTTAACTATTGTTGTAGGGTCACTAGTGGTAAGTGGGGCCCCTTTTTGGAACAGTACATTTTTGAAGCTTCATAAATTTTTTTTGAAGAGGTTCAATTTGAACTTAATAACATATTTTATTTAAGACACTATTAATAAACAAACATTTATAATTAGGTCTTAAAATAATGTTCTACATTTTTCTTAACTGGTCTTTTTGTAAAAAATGAGACGGGTGTCCCACTTACCCCATAGGAAGGGGTAAGTGGGTCACACCCTCTTTATTTTGATTGCAAGCAAGCAAAACTTAAGAGGGAGTAAGTGGGTCTTACTTGATGAAGTATAGAAGTTTTAGGTACAAAATTTTTATTGTAACTTAATTCATGTAGGACATATCTACTCACATTTAAATTAATAGGGTTGGTTGGGGTAAGTGGGACCCCTTTTTGGAACACTACAATACAGAATGTTTTCTTCAGGTTTGAATGGTTCGGGAGACTTATAAAGAAACCCTCGAAACTATTCCCCCATCCCACTGTGTGTTTTAATTAATTTCTCGGCGACGTGAATAAAACCCACCAACTTAATAGTTTACTTTACTTACCACAACTTAAATTAAAACGCAAAATTAATATAAAATTTCAATAAATTACTTATAAATGTTTCAATAAACATTAAAGTGGTGAGTCTAGGGTGTCCCATGTACCCGTCCCTGTCAATTCCCTCTTTGAACGAAGATTGTTTTTTGTAAAAGAAGACAGGCTTTCACGGCCGGATCTATGTACATAAAATGAAGGTTCCGGGTTATTATGCCGTGGTCTAGTGAAAGTAAAACTCCTTCCCGACGTTTCGCCGGCATCTTTGGCAGGCATTTTCAAAGGGTATTAACTACCGCCTATTTCTGGGTCGAAAGTTATAAGGCGCTGCTGAGCCACGTGGTTCATCGTCATCAACCGGCAAAAAAGGGAGAGGTGATTTGGTGACGTTTGATTGGTCTCCGTGTTGATGTTTTGCCGCTGCGTCATCAAGTTGCTCCGATGGCTGTGTGTTGACGATGTTTTTTATCAACACAGGAAACCAGGCTTTGTTTACACGAAGAATTTCTTCCTTTTTATTAAAATTACTAGCGCTTTCAGCGCTAGACCCGGCGTTGCCCGGGCCCAGTAAAACTTTATATTTATACCTATGGCGCACGCGCTATCCCGGCGTTGCTCAGACATAAATGACGGGCTGCGCCCATACTAAGTTCCTTTGATAGAATCTCATACACTTTAAAATAGTTGGGAAGTCATATTTGTTAAAAAATAACTAAGGTGTAACTAATAAAAAATAGTTAAGGTGTAACAGATTTAGCATTACATAGACTGCACCACACAGAGGCCCTCTGCATTACCGTCCATAAAAATGGATTCAAAGAGTTAAATGAATCTATTCGAAAAATTAAACAAAAATCAGTAAATGCATAAAAAGCCAGAGTAATTTAAAGGCACAGCTTTGATAAGAGTCCTTCAGCTGCCATGTTTAGCCATAAGCTCAAATATGACACATAAGCATATTGCTGTGGATAAATATGGCGGCTGGAGGACTCTTATCGAAGCCGTGCCAATTTAAATTATGTTTAACAAATGGACGAACAACCTAAAAGAAAAGGAAGCCTCATCTGCCTCAAAACCAAAACCGTTCAATTGTTATCTTTCCCGATGAATATTGCCAAGCTGTTTTAGTAGCTAATGATTAAGAAAAAGTGTATGAAATGCCACTAATGTAATATTTAAATAACTTTAGGTAATTATGTGACTAAACACAAACAATTCTCAAACAAAAATAAGACTAAACTACTTTAAAAACAAAAGCAACTATGGTGAATTTGAAAGTGTGGAAAAAATGCACAACTGTAATCAAATTGATGTAAACTGTTACATAGATTTTCTTAGTGTTAAAAATACACACAGAAAAGAAGTAAGCCTTAATTACTAAGTAAGATTCAAAGAATAAAATGAAAATCAGTTTCAGGATAGCACAAAGCACTTAATGAATTACAACGAACATAATCAAGAGCCAAACATAACAAAAAATACAGAGTTAAATAGAATAAAAAAGAAATCTATGCACAAAAAACGGAACAAAAGTAATAAAACAGAATAGTAAGAAGCATTCACAAAATGAAGGGGGAAAAGGGGAAAACGTTCGGCGCCTCTCAGCCATCTTCGGATGTAAACAGCCAAAGCCATATTGCTTAACAATCGGCGTCCGAGAAGTACGTTTGAGAAATAAAAAGCAATAACTGAAAAAGCTTTATACAATCCCCACCACAGAATGCTAATAAAATCCAAAAGAACGAAAGTCAAATCAGTCTCGATATAAACAGATAATTTTCACTGAATATAATGTAAACAGACCGAAGAATGAGAATAACGTTGTTGCCCGGTTTCAAAGAGAAAATGGCTACCCCTAGATCCCGATGATTTTTAGCATTAGGATATTTGACAGGACGAATCCTAACCACTCCGAGAGTAGGAGAAGAGAGCTTGGGACCAATCACATATGTTGTACAGGCAACGCGGAGAAACAACGGGGGTTTCCGGCACTTCCGGGTTTCTATTTTATTAGTATAGATTAGGGTGTTTGAATATTTCGATGGCTTCCCTTTGAGGACGGGTGTAGTAGTGCTTGGTTGTCGTGAGTACTCTAGTTTCGTCATAATGAATTACTATTGGTATACTACTATTGGTATATATTGGTAGTACGGGCCGTAGCGTTGCGACACGTGTAAAAGAACACCGACGTAGTTGCCGCTTATTCCAACCTGAAAACTCGGCAATAGCCGAACACGTGTTGACTTCCGATGACCATGTAATTCATTATGACGAAACTGGAGTAGTCACGACAACCAAGCACTACTACACCCGTCTTCAAAGGGAAGCCATCGAAATATTCAAACACCCTAATAATTTTAATAAAAAGGAAGAAATTCTTCGTGTAAACAAAGCCTGGTTTCCTGTGTTGATAAAAAACATCGTCAACACCTATGCATCGGAGCAACTTGATGACGCAGCGGCAAAACATCAACACGGAGACCAATCAAACGTCACCAAATCACCTCTCCCTTTTTTGCCGGTTGATGACGATGAACCACGTGGCTCAGCAGCGCCTTCTAACTTTCGACCCAGAAATAGGCGGTAGTTAATACCCTTTGAAAATGCCTGCCAAAGATGCCGGCGAAACGTCGGGAAGGAGTTTTACTTTCACTAGACCACGGCATAATAACCCGGAACCTTCATTTTATGTACAATGTTTTTTGTCTTTTCAGTTACACCCTGCCCGATGGATGGGCTCAAGAAGTTAGGGTTGAAGGTACGCACCGGCAGAGCGGAGTGCTGGAACGTCCCGGGAAGCTTTTGTCCAGTCATGTGCGAGAAAGACGATCAGGAGCTCGAATTTGAAGTTGCCATCTACTGCAAAGGAGACAGCGCGTGGATGTCACCCAAGGGGTCTTGCGTTCGCAAACGTAAGCTAAATAAGCGGGAATTAAAGGGAAATAAGAGGAATTAGGTAGGGAATGGGGTTGTTTCCATCAACTGAACTTTCGTATTTCAACAATTGAAAAACGAAGGAAACCCCCAAAAAATAAGAAAATCGAGAAAAGAAAATTTTTAAAACGCTTCATTAATTAATTAAAACGATTTGAACATCAAAGCTCACAAAATCGGGGAGTGGCTTCGTGTGACGTCAAAATATCCACCGCAATATATCCAGGGCTTTGATAGTTCTAATACTGGTAGATTTAAAGAATAATTGAATCGTTTATTTCAGAAACAAGTTAGAGCCCATTGGATTAACACAGCGTTTAACTTGTTTCTGAAATAAACGATTCAATTATTCTTTATATCTACCAGTATTAGAACTATCAAAGCCCTGGATATATAGCGGTGGATATTTTGACGTCACTGCGCAGTGCTCCGATTTCAAGGAACGCTTCTGCGCATCACCTTTAAAAATTAATTAAAAAATAAATTGAGGTCCTAGAGACTTCGAGTTTTTTGAAAACATATTTTTTTCAATCTGTTCTTCATAGAAAAAAAAAAATAGATTGAAAAATGGGAAACAACCCTATTATAGGGAACTGGTTAAACCAAAAATGAGCCTCGGACCGTATTCATAAATGGCCATCACACTTTTACAAATACAAATTAATCGTTTACTTAATTTCAAAAAGGGAATAAGTTTAAAAACCAGGTTTTGAGGAAATCGAAAAAAAAAACTGTTTAAGGTAAGTGGAGGCAATTGTCAGCAGTTTTAGGTAGCAGTAATAATTTTGAGAAATATTCAACATTTTTGACAAAAATATTTTGCGAATATTTGCTCCATTTTTTTTTGGGGGGGGGAGGGGTAAATATCCGCAGTGAGGATGTTGAATAAAATGAAATATTCCAATTCAATAACATCAAAATGGAGGTTTATTCACAACACTAAAGGGCCGTAACTGGACTTTTGTTTAGGGGGGGGGGGTAGTTGACCCAACATTTTTTCTGAGGTACCTCCTTACGAGTATTTTTGTACGTTAAGTTTTGGATGACTTGCACATTACATTAATTTTAGTGAATTTTGGGTACTTACGTATAATACCGTTGACCGTGACGCTGAATCCGAAAACGTTATCAGATCCGATTGACTTTACTATTACCGTGCCGCTGAATTAGACGGCTGCTGAATGGTCGACGGGATAATACGTAAGTACCGAATTTTGTTTTTCGGCCTTTTGGGTTTACATCCTTAGAGCACGCTCACAAACGACGGAATTTTCAAAGAAATGTAGTATAGTGTAATAAACAGTTAAATTTCTAGAGGGGTTTGGGGGTCATATACAATTTGACTATGTCCATGAAAAATGTTTCATCCGAGTCATGTGTTTTCAATCGCATGACTCGGACCTAACAACGGCTTTAGCAACAGAAATTTACAGTTTTTTGCCCTGCAGAAGGTTAACAGTAACAGAAAATGACTAACCGTGGAATTATTCTATTGGAGCATTTGCAATCACGTGATCCCATACCTAAAAACCGCCTTAGCAACAGATAAACAACAGCCTTAGCAACAGTTAAAGCCCTACAGAAGATACACCGTTAAAAGAAAATAACCGGTTGTGACGTCACCTGAAAACACTCTATTTTCTAAGTATTTTTTCACTTATTTTTAAAATAAACATACTTTTTAGTTAAAAAATTTTCTTATTTTATAATTTAAAAATACAGGTGTTTCAAAAGTCCTTTTAATGCTTTTGTTTGGAACCAACGTCTCCTAGGGTCATGGAAGTAAGTTAAGTAACCATGGTAACCCTAGCTAAGTAACCATGTATAATCCATTGAGATGACTTACAGCGCCCTTAGCGGCGAAATAAGAAAGTTTAAAAAATTGCTTGAGAAACTAAAAACTTAAATACAAAAATTGTTGGCAAAATCATAAAAAACACAAAGAAGAAAATTTCATGAAAATATCTTAAATATTCTAGGATATATTAACGATCGAAGTTAGCACTTTTTTTATTTTGAAAAAGTGGCCGTCCAAAATTAAAAATAATATTCAGTCCAAAAATGGGATATTTTTACGTTTGAATTCAAAATTGTGTAAATTTGTTGACATTTGACATCGGAGAAGTTTCAACATTTTTGGAAGCTCTAAAAAGTGCTAACTTCGGTCATTAATATTTCATTGAATATTTAAGATATTTTACTTAGTGGATTTCTTTTTTATTCAGTGAGTTTTTCATAATTTTGGCAACAGTATTTGCATTGAAGTTTCCGCTCTATCTCCTTAAGTTTTTATAAATTTTTAAAACTTCTTTTATTCGCCGTCATCCATGGTCTACCGATACACAGGGGAGAGATTGGGTCAAAAATGGGATGAAAGGTGTGACACCATTTTTGGGCGGCCTCCTTTGGGTATACATGGTGATTCGTAATTACGTGGACAAACTTTGCAGCGGGGTAGAGGGGACCTAGACAAGCATATTTCGAATAGGAATGAGGGGGCGCACATGCACCGTTAAAAAGCCAGGGCCTAATGTAGTGCGATGGCGTTACAAAAGGGGGTTTTCTCAAGGCCCGATCCACGAAACAAAAGATAATATAATGCAAAAAATATTGCATGAGGTACAGCAGTATCCGTATTACTTACACCACAAATTTAATAAAAATTGGACCACTTGTTAAACCGCGTGGGGTGAGTTTTAAAACGTGCAATATTAATCTTTTAGCCAAAGAATGGAGTTCCCTTAATGGTGTTTAGAAAAATGATGATCGGGGAGGGAATTTTCAATGATCATACAGTTTTAATGATCATTGAAAATTTCTTCCCCGATCATCATTTTTTAAATACAATTACACTAATATAAGGGAACTCCATTCTTTGGCTAAAAGATTAATATTGCACGTTTTAAAACTCACCCCACGATTTAGCAAGTGGTCCGATTTCTATCAAATTTATGATGTAAGTAGTACGGATACTGCTGTACCTCATGCAATAAATTTTTTCATTTTATTATGTCTTGTTTTGTTACACGGGCCTTGTCAAAACGTACTTTTGCAACGCTCTCGCACTACATTAGGTCCTAGCTCTTTAACGGTGCATCTGCACCCTCCATAATTTTTCGAAATATGCTTGTCTAGGTCCCCTCTACCCTCCTGCAAAGTTTGTCCACGTAATTATGAATCACCCTGTATATTGTACATAACCTGCCTAATATCGTCTTTTTATCCACAGATCTTTTTATCCAATGGTTTGAGAGGTGCGGCCAGTTGCCAGACTACCTGACGGCAGAGGATCCGGAAGATTGGGATATTCCTGAGAGGATCGTGAGGTGCACAGACGTTAATATGGCCCTCAATGGTCCCGAACTCGTCAGGTGTATGAACAATATCCAGTTCAGCCAGCTGCCTAACTGCCACCTCATTAGGGCATTTGACTTAAGTAAGACCCCCCCCCTTTGCAGTGATTCTCATAAGGGGTCTATGATAGCAGAGACTCCAATCTCCAGAGAATATTTGGTATTTTTTATGCAATCAAAAGCTATAATCCTGTTTTTTTTTATTCGGAAATAATAATTATGCTATGTGTGTAAAGTCAAATCAAATCAAAGTTTATTCCCTACAATATACAAAGCAATACATACAAAATAATATGAACAATTTAAGTAGGGAAACAAATTACAAGGGGGAAACAAATAGAACAAGTAGGGTAACAAATTACAAGTAGGGAACAACAACAAGTAGGGAACAAACAACAAATAGGGAAACAAATTACAAATTACAATTACAAAAAGCAAAAGGAAAAACCCCATTGTATTGTTATTAAATCCCAAAGGAGCTAAAAGCCCTTCCGGTTAAAGTTTTAAATCAATCCAATAAATATATTGAGGGTATATACAGGGTGCGTCAAAAGTCCGGGTAAACTTTAAAAATTAATAATAAATAAACTAAAGGAGATAAAAATGTGCCGTCTTCTGCTACGTGCTCAGGGGGCAGGCGGATTTTTTGTCGCCAAATTTTGAAAAATCGTAGTTCCCGTGCTACTATGTAGATGGAAGCACTATTTTTAGGGATTTTCAGAAGCGAAGTTCCCTGCTTTACTTCCTGTAGGGAAATATCGAATATTGCAATTGAATCGATTTCGGAATCGATCTAAACTCGAATTCGTGGAATCGAACTCCATAAATACAATTTCTATTACTGGCTTGAATTCAAGTTTATTGTTGGTTTAAAAATGTGTGGGTTAAACGTTCGATTACAATTTCTAATAAAAATGCTTTTGTTTTGTTTTTGTTTTTTTTGGTTACATATATTTTCCGGTATGTGTGCTTGATCTCAAGGATCCGCTTATACACCTTCGTCAAGTAAGACAGACACAACAGAATTTTTACTGGCACAAAGAAGGAAAATACACCCAGGGGCGAGGTGAGAATCGAACTCACGACGGAGCAGTGCGCAGACTGCTGGCATAAAAATGCTATTAACTTTATTAGTGTTTAAGATAGATTGTATGTCTCCACTTACTGATCTACTCTAATTACATTAATATTTCACTTGCATTTTTCATTGTTTCCTATTTTTATGTGTCGAAATTCAGATTTTTAGCTATAACAATTGATTTCACCTTGTAAGAAAAATCCACGATTGTATTCAATTTCGGGGGAATACTCGGGAATACTAATCTCGGTGGATTCATCTATCTATGTTATTAGGAGGCTTTACACAATTTTACTTGAATTTAAACTTAAGATCTCCATGAATTATGCCATTTTGGACAGTAATATAACAAGAAGTGTTGTATTTGAAATTGGTTTTTACGACTGTCATTAAACACATATTGGATACTTCCCTAAGCTTTATAATAATGATCTAACCTGGCGATCATGCACCATATTGAGGATCACACACTTTAACCTTTTAAACATTTTGATGAAAAGAAAATAGCTGGTCGTGACGTCACCTGAAAACACTGTATTGTTCTAACTTGTTGATTTTCTTGAGAACCTACCAATATACGCGAAACCCATATGGTCACCCGGCTCATTTTTCATATCCAAAGCCATTCGGACAACCAGCTGCTAAATCGAGCTCCAAAACCCAACCATCAAGCACTGCAAAGCAAACTTCATTTTCTACCTCAATATGCTTACTTAATAAACCTCTCAAAAATTCACCCGATTCAAATTAGGCGGGTTTATAATTAGTAATGAAAAGCTTTTGTCTATAAAAAGTTTTCTCCAATAACTTTTCAATAATAACTTCTAAAAGAAAATACAAATCTAGGAACATTGTTTTGCATGGATTGATGATAACTTATCGAATGGAGGGGGAGATTATGTATTTAGAAAATTATTTGGGGGTTACTTCAAGAGAAATTGGACCAAACAATGCTGTTTGTTTCTAGACCCCCCACTGGTCAAAAGAAAAATCCTGTCCCGGAAATGTCTATTTTGCTAGCATAATTTGAATCCTCAATATGGTGCATGATCGCCAGGTTAGATCATTATTATAAAGCTTAGGGAAGTATCCAATATGTGTTTAATGACAGTCGTAAAAACCAATTTCAAACACAACACTTCTTGTTATATTACTGTCCAAAATGGCATAATTCATGGAGATCTTAAGTTTAAATTCAAGTAAAATTGTGTAAAGCCTCCTAATAACATAGATAGTATTCCCGAGTATTCCCCCGAAATTGAATACAATCGTGGATTTTTATACAAGGTGAAAGAAACAATGAAAAATGCAAGTGAAATATTAATGTAATTAGAGTAGATCAGTAAGTGGAGACATACAATCTATCTTAAACACTAATAAAGTTAATAGCATTTTTATTAGAAATTGTAATCGAACGTTTAACCCACACATTTTTAAACCAACAATAAACTTGAATTCAAGCCAGTAATAGAAATTGTATTTATGGAGTTCGATTCCACGAATTCGAGTTTAGATCGATTCCGAAATCGATTCAATTGCAATATTCGATATTTCCCTACAGGAAGTAAAGCAGGGAACTTCGCTTCTGAAAATCCCTAAAAATAGTGCTTCCATCTACATAGTAGCACGGGAACTACGATTTTTCAAAATTTGGTGACAAAAAATCCGCCTGCCCCCTGAGCACGTAGCAGAAGACGGCACATTTTTATCTCCTTTAGTTTATTTATTATTAATTTTTAAAGTTTACCCGGACTTTTGACGCACCCTGTATATATGTTACGGGCAATGTGAAAATACATTATATGTGATAATACATACCGGGCATTATTAATAATGCCCGGGCACAGGGCCGTTCCGGCCGGGCGTGCTGGCCGTGCCTGCACGGAGGCGCCGACCGATGAAGAGGCGCCTTAGAAAATTTTTTTGACCCCTAACTTTAAGGGAAAAATATTCCGTTACGTCCTGACTCAAAAGAAACAAACCTAAGTAGTAAGCTAGATCTCCTTTCCTTTACAAAAAAAGCTTCAAAAGGCGCCTACAAACGAGTAAAGAGCGCCCTTACTGGGTTATACACACCCGTCCCCTTAAGAGAACTAATATAGGCGTCTTTTAAGAGAAGTACATTTTGAACTTTTTGTATGGGGCGCCCTCATCTAGTGAATCTATTAAAGGGTGCCAACTCTTAACAAAAATTTTAACATGCCCGACTTTGAAAGCTATAAGGAAGACTCCTTTTAGCTTTCAAATTGTATGGGGCGCCCCATCAAATAAATATATATTCAAAGCGCCCACCCTGAGAGAAAAATTGAACACACCGACTTTGAAATATGTAAGGCGTCTTACTTAGCTAAACCAAATTGTATGAGTTGTCTTAATTAAATGGATTTATCAAAGACCGCCAGACCTGCGAGTGAAAATTTTAACATTCCCAACTTTAAAAGCTATACCATATTGTATGGGCGCCCCCATCAAATGAATCTATTCAGGGCGCCCAGCGCGCCCATTCTGAGTGAGTGAAAATTTAAACACGCCGGACTTGAAAGCTGTAAGGCGTCTTAGAAAAACCGAATTGTATGAATCTATTAATATAGGCGCCCTCCTTGGATGAAGATTTGATTCACCAGTTATTAAATAGCTATCAAGCGTTTGCCTCAAATCATATTTTAATAGATGTCCCTTAAAAATTTCTATATAATAGGCCCTTGACTTGTGAAAAATGTTTTGAAGAAGACTATTGTAAAAAACCGAATGGATATCTCTTACGTAAATTTATTAGGTGTCTTGAATATACACAAATAAATTTGTTGGAAGCACACACCTGAGGAACTATTTTTTTTATTTATTAATTTTGATTTAATTGTATTTATACATATGCTTTCAAAATAAAATACAGTTACACCAAAAAATAAATATAAAGGGATTTATTATGCTTTTAATTTGGAGTATAAATCTAGGAATTTAAATTCATTTTCAATGAATGGTCGGCCCGAGGCCCGGTACCATTTGATCCACGGACCGGGGAATGGGGACCACTCAGGGTTGGAAAAAAACATGTTTTTTTCTAAAAAAAACAAAAAACGTGTTTTTTTTGTTTTAAACGTGTTTTTTTTGTTTAAAACGTTTTATTTGTTTTTTTTTTTTTTACCCTCAACACAGAAATTCTAAAAAAATCCATGATTTAAAAATTAATAAATCAAGTTTTTAAAATTGAAAATGGATTAACAAAGCTCCCCCTGACATCAGATAAAGCTTGAAGCTTGGCTGAAGAAAAATGATTGTTTTGGAACTGTGTTACTATGTCAACAACTTCAGATTTAACATTAGAAATTTTGATATATTTTGCTAAAAGGTTTAAGATACAAGCTTAACAGTCACAAGTTATTATATTCATATTCATTTCAGTCCTTTTCAGTTCATTGAGTGTTTTGCAGCATTGATCTTTTAAAATATTAAAATCAAACATAAGAACAGGTCAATTATAAAAAAATATGATTTTTTAACAAGTTTATTTGTATTTTTTATTAAATAACTTTCTAGAAAAAATAAAATAAAACAGTTGGAAGTAAATACTAAGTTATATACTAATGCAATCTGTTCATAGAAAAAAGAATGGCTAAAAAAGTACATGTGTTTTAAACAATGTTTTTTTTCCCTTGTTTTAAACATGTTTAAAACAAGTGTTTTAAACAAAGTGTTTTAAACGTAACAACCCTGGCGACCACTGCTCTAGATCCATCCATACAAATATTTGGAGATGGAGAGTGAGGGAGAGAGAGAAGAGCTATTATTGCGACTTAGTTCTCTGGAGACGGGAGAAGATGATGAAAAGGTGTTCTTATCATTACATTAAAAAAAAAAAATTAGTGCTTTCAAGTTCAGAAGCGTCCTAGTTTATTTCACTCAATATACGAGGGGGCAGAAAACATAAAAAGTTCCCGCCATTTTTGTGAGGGTGGCGACTGGGGGACCTCCGGGCTTTTGCCCGAGCACGGAGAATTTTTACTGGGAGGGTGTTGTACCGCCGGGATGAAGTACATAGTTGAGTTTTTGGTGTCGTGCTCTTTGGTTTAAAAATGGCATGGCTGCAGAAAGTGAAAGGAATCAGATTAGTCGCTAGTGACTCACTCCATTTTAATTCTCTCTCCCTCTCACTTTTTAAAAAATGAAAGTTAAACTATAAAAAAGATAATTAAATGACAGACGTGTTTAAGAAAATTATTTCTGAATCTCAAATAAAAACAAAACAAGCTAACTGGACTAGCTGGATAACATATAACATCCAGTATCATTCTGAAGGTAAATAAACAAAAACTTTTGAATAAATCTATTATTAAACTAAATTAATCAGTTTTTAGTAGATTGTTTTCCATATTTTTATGTATCATACCTGTTATGCAACTGGATCTTTTTGTCTAAATTTAATCTAAAATATTTCGATACAATGGATATTAAAGTTTCATATAAAGCAGCACAGAGAAATAAATTTTGGTACTTATATACCGTCGACCGTTCAGCAGCCGTTAAATTCAGCGGTACAGCTATAGAGTAGTCAATAGGATTTGATAACGTTTTCGGATTCGGATTCAGCGGCATGGTCGACGGCATAATACGTAATACGTGAATGTTCTAAAAAGTTCTCCTTATTGGATTTTTAAGATTGATATTTTGCTTTCTTTGTATCAGCAGCTGTTTTTCATTTATACCTAATTATAAGCTTAATTTATTAAAGGTATTTCAAATTTTGAGTTATTGGTGCCAAAATTTCTCGGGGTGTCGGTTACTGGGTGCTGCTACCATGCCAACTTAAAAATATTTTAAAAATAGAAAATAATTACTTTTTCAAACAAATTGTTCTCTAGATAAATATTGAAACTTCATTTAATTTTTCAAAACAAAAAGTTTTTTCAGGATAGTTTTATTAAGTAGCAATAGCTAATTAATTGTTTATTGTTCTTAAAGTGTAAATTACTGGTAACCATCAGTTACTGGTTAGATAAATAGCCAAACCATACAGCCTCTATCGAGAACTAGGCGAAAATTGAGTAATCCTAAGTGAATATTTTTAAGTTTATGGCCCAGGGCCGTATCCAAGGGGGGTTCAAACCCCTCCCGAAATTTTGACATCAATTTTTATACTGTTTTTCATTGAAAATTCTGCAAATTTATAAGGAGCAATTCTCTTCGGTTGTTAGCTAAAGGGTCTCAAAATGAGTTAAAACACTACTTTTAGGGGTCAAATTTCAGAAATTTTTCTTGGGGGAAAACCCCCAACCCCCTCCCCCCACCACCAAAAAATGAGTTTATCATTATTCTTTAAACTGTAAAAATTCCCCACAATATATTGAAAAAAGCTTGATTTATTTTAACTGAAAACTAATTTTAATTAAATAAGTAATGCCAATATTATTTATTTATTAATAAGTAGAACCCCTTTACAACGACCCTCTGTTATAGCAACCCTTGCCTTACAACAACCGGTAATAAAAGCACCTTTTTATTACAATATTGTTAATTTTTTTCGTTAAAACGTCCGCATTTTATTGGCACCATAAGGAGTCGCTTTATCAAAGTTCTTGTATCATTAAGTTAAGTAATATCAAATTTGTTTAAAGTAATTATTAATTAGTTAAAATTAACAAATAATTTAAAATAAGTGATTAATTAATTAAAAATTAATTAAAAGTAAAAATTAATTAACTTAGAATTAATTATTAATGGGGGTGAGGTGTAAGGGGCGCCGTAATTTATTGGCACGGAGGCGCCTTCATACCCAGGAACGGGCCTGCCCGGGCAATGTGATAAATTCAGTGGAATTTATGAATGAAATTTATCACTTTGCCCGCCTCCACTTCGGGCATTATTAATAATGCACAATTAATCACTTTGCCCATAACATATACACTACGGAGAATCCGTATAGTACTTGGAGTCTCTGTGAATGTTACAAATAAATAGGGATTGAACAAATACAAAAATTTCATTGGCGAAATATGAACTTTCTAATTTCATTTTAAACACGATAAAAGTGTTAAGTGGTAAAGAGAGTGGTCTGTAGTTTATTCTATTAAAAAAAACTCATCGGCGCAACAGCCCTATAGTGGGCCAAGTCCTACGATGCCCATCTTCGTTTTCTTGACCGTGGGGCCCTGGGGTGCTAGGCATATATCCCGGTTAGGTGGTCAGTCTAACGCAAGACCCCCAGTGTTTAGTTCCCAAGCACGCTTGGTCCTCAATTTATCGACCCACTCAAGGGATGAAAGGTTGAGTGGACCTTGCCCAGCCCGGGAGCCGGGAATCGAACCCCGGACCTGTGGCACGGAAGAGCTATGCGCTACCACTGCGCCACCGGGCTTCTATTCTATTTAATTCCATGTTAAATATTCCGCAGACTCCTACGAGTTGGGAACCACTGGTTGATGTACAGCTTTTAACGGCCATATTTTACGCAAACACTGCAAAACCCGTTATCATGTGGTTTACTGGGGTTTCCTCTCCCAGAGGGCATATTTCCATTATCTAAATCATGTTAGAACTTCTATCCAATGCGCATGCGTGTGAACTTGATTTTTGCTCCTTTTTTTTTGGAAATTTAAATAAAATAAAATCTGGGGATAGAACCCACGAACTGCCGCATGCTACGCTAGCTCGCTACCACTGCTCCATCGGAACTTACAATAGCATTAAAACTTTTTCGACCTCATTCCTGCTTTGTGTCCACACGCATGCGCATTGGATCAAATTCCAACCTGATGTAGAGAGTGAAAATAAGCTCCCCGGGGGGAACCTCTGTGGCGATGCACAATAGTCCAACTCATTAATTTTAAGAAGCGTTTACCTCCCAATTAAAACTAAATAATTTTATATGCCTGCATATCCCTGATCAACCATTGACGTACCCATAGGGGTACGCGTACCTACCGTTGAAAACCTTGGAAATATAGGTCATTGGGGGCATCAACTCCGTTTTTTCAGAAAAGGAGAATTTCATTTTTTTATTGGCGCAAATGATATTTTACTGCACATTTCTACGAAACAAAACGGCACTCAATTAAGGCGCCTCATACATAACATTTCTCAATGCTTGGCCATTTTGAGATACATCACTCTTAATTCTAAATTTGACTTCGGGGTTGGATAGACTAAAAGGAACGGTTTTTCAAAAACGAAAAAAAAAAAAAACCCTTGAATCTTAGACCTTAGACATCGCCAGTTTTGTGACCGATTTATCCATATAGAAGCGCAAAAGGCGGAGAGCTATAGTCAATGAGCTATAGTCTGTGTAAATAGAATCAGCGGTTGACCTTGGCTTTTTTTCTTAATGTATTTCTTCTGCGTTGCCATGGTAAAGAATGACGTCAAACCGCCTATTTTATTTACACAGACTATAGTTTTGTTTTTCTCCTCTCCAGAGCAGTTAGGGAAAACCCATGATGCGCCTTAAGCGTCGAAACTACTAACTTACTCCAATACTAATTCTCAATTTCTATATATTTAGATGACCCATATAGGGGTAGACATTGCAGATTTGAAAACAAGAGCGGAAAAGGGAAGTTGAAGAAGGATCCCGAGAACTGCCCGGGCTCGGACGAGCCGGGGTCACTGCATGAAGTCGGATCGTTGTGTGTCTTGCAAGATCCAACCCTGTGCGATAAAGACATACCACTGCTTTGCATGAAGAGACTCGAATGGTCCAAGCCGACCTGCACGCCTGGAGAATTCTACCCAAAAGAGTAGAACTCTACTCCCTTGCCCTATGCTATACCACGGCTTACTAGATACTATACAGGCTAGCCGAGTACGGAAAACATTAAAAATCCAAATGGCAATACTACTTGACAAACTGACAAAGCATATCCACAGTGTTGAAGGCGGTGGGTGATATAGGTAGGACTTGTGGCAGCGGGAAAAGTTGTCGAATGGTTTTCATCGTTCAAAACTCGGCTAGCCTGTATAGTATCTAGTAAGCCGTGGCTATACACAAGAAACCGACAGGGAAGTTATAAATTACAAAAGCCCAAATTGCATTGCTATGAATTATGGTAAAATAACTAAGGTTCAAGAATCTTTTAATCGTGTTGTACTTTATTATTTCTGATGCATTTGGAGCTATGATGGAAAAGGAAGAATGACTGTTGAAGGATTAAATGGGATTCTTCATTCTCTTCTCAATCAATGTAATGTGTTGTTTTACTTTCTTAACACTCCATAATTAAGGCCCCACACTGTAAAAAAATCCCGTAAAATTTACGTTTTTAAACTGGCAGCTGGGTTGGTTGTGGAAAACCGTAAAAATTACAAAGTAAATCAGTAAAAACAACGGGGGGTTACCATTTTAATCCATGTTTTCTGGTTTACAAAGTAAAACACCGTTGCTTTTTACGGATTTACTTCGTAATTTTTACGGTTTTCCACAACCAACTCAGCAACCAGTTTAAAACCGTAAATTTTACGGGATTTTTTTTTTTTTTGCAGTGTACCTAAAACATGTTTTTTACATACACTTTTAATGATTACATAATGTATTTAAAGGTTCCCTGATAAAGGTTTTGCATATACTGAAGGTCTAGGACAGAAAAAGGGTCGTGTGTTTTCTGATAGACCCCACGCGCGTTCAGAAGCTCGAAATCTTGAGTGACGTTCTGCCTACTATTTCGCGTCCAGTCTGAAGGAAGCGTGCAAGATTTCAGACTGGAGTTGCGTGGATGTCCAAAAAGCGATGATGACGTGAAATAGTAGGCAGAACGTCACTCAAGATTTCGAGCTTCTCTGGCCTTTATGTGTCTAGATGGTCCATGATTAAGTGAATTTCAAAATACATGACATATAAATAAAACAGTCCTGCCCCATAATATTGGAGAAAATTGCGATTGAAAAATATATTACGTCATCATATCCGGCTTACACTGAAAAATATTAGTATAAACCAGGAAAATAGTTATTAGATGAGATGACTCTATCTAAAATATTACTAAGCCTACCCTGTAATGTATAGCCTCCCTGGTAAACCACACGCATTGAAACCAAATCAATCACCCCAAAACTATAACGGAACTGTCCTCTCCCTAACTCCCAAGAGCTGAGCCACTCCGAAAGATCGATTCTGCCCCAACAGATAGCGAGAGTCCGACTCCTCACACCTACCTGCAAGAGAAGGACATCCCCTTCATCCTTCAATGTCGCCTAATGGACTACATTAATACGATAAATGCCATTATACTTTATAATGCGATCGCCTAATTAGCCGACACCGATCGCTATCGCCTCGGCTCTCGGTAATGATCGGATTTGTTCGGGTTTCGGTTCTGTGGCCGATTGGGATGGCCAGGAAAGTTGGTATATATCGGATCGGGATATTTCGGAGATAAGGATAGGACTGTGTTGATTTGAAAGGGCTGAATTTATCAATTTCGGATAAGCTCGTAATTATATTTAATATGTTAAATTATAAACTTAAGTAGGCTGCATAGTATGCATATTAAACAAAATATGGAAGGCAAGTATAAACTCGCGTATGGTCAATATCGGAAATAGCAGTGATTCAATTAAGTCGGAAAGAGTTTTATGAATAATATTAATGGAATCCATCTAGTCTTTAACGTCATTCATAGTTTATAATTATCTTCTATATTCTCAATAATTCTTATATTTTCGTCCCATCTCAATCCATTTTCCCTTCTATCGGTTATTTATTAAAACTTTTGACTTAAATTGTATATTTCCATACGCATCCCGGTGTGTTTATTTTTTTTAAGGTTTTGTACATAATATTGATAAATTTTATTAGAACCTACCATTGTTGGTTTTTGAGAATATATTCTTTTTTATGTAGTGCACTTTACAATTATAAAAACCTAATTTTAAATATATTTACTATCCCTTATATGCATCTTTTTTCTTCGTATATTCCTTCATTTTATCGTTAGAAAATTTGGACACAGGGTACTAAAATATTCGTTACTGATTGTATTTCAGCTTGAGGAGATTTTAGGATAATATAGGATTGTTCTTTTACGCTAGTTCTACCGCCTTTAAAAAAAGTTCTCATAAAGTGACTTTTAGTGCATTTCTCTTGTAAGTAGACGATACAGTGTTGCTAACTAGTAACTTTCTTTCACACTTAAAAATATATATGTATGGGGTCAAAGTATTAATTTTATGTACTACTTTTAATATCTTGAGAGTGGTTCCATGTCATTTTCAAACATTTCTAGACCTACAAAAGCCTACGAAATCTCAAAACTCTATTCTCCACAGCTGTTACGTTTCAATGAGAAGTGATAAAGCCCATAGAATATTCATAGAGTCATAGAGCACCCGTTGCTACAGCGATTGTTAGGGGCGGAGTCTTTTAGATTGCAAATGCTCCAATAGAAGCACTCGCACATGACGTCACTGGAGGACAAAAACAACGTTGCTGAGGCCATTTTTAGGTCCGAGTCATGTGATTGAAAATGCCTTAATATTATACTAGTTTAAAGGAGAAAAAAAACAAGCTTTCACATTTCAATACTCTATTAGCTGTGTCATTTACACCTATGAAAAAATAAGTTAGTTTAATCCCTTCAATCCTAGTCCTCCCATAGGATTGCCATTGAATCCTATATGGAAAATTTGTGGCGACTAGGGCTAAAAGGGATTAACTTCTTTCACAATAGAAACTTCTCAAACAAATCCGCCAAAGCTATGGTGTAAAAGTTCCAGGGCGTAAGTATCGCGGTTCCACCTCATTTCATTCATGCAAACGTGCCATCACGTAATCCTGCGAATTGGGTGTGATCCCGGAGAGTCATTACTAATACACGAGTTCGCGTAAACAACGCCCCGATGTGTCGATTCCCCAACACTGGAAATAGCTCGGATAAGCGATCAATCAGCAAAGAGGAATTTCAAATGGCTGTAGAGTACATTTGAGGACGACTCCCTCCCTAGTCGCTATATTTTCTGCTATCCTATTTTTTACCCCATATTCAGGTCTATTTGACAAGGTTTTTATACTATAATACGAGACAGCAACTTAAGTTGACCCTTTGACGTCACTGACAAACAAAGTAGTTCCCATCGCGGTGTCTGAATTTTGAGTGAAATGTATAGATTTTCAATTTAAAAATCTGACTATTTTGTTAAACCCATCATGCATATATTGAGCTGTTTTATAACGATTAACGTACCGAAACTCCTCCTAGCAACCCAATAGGCTTTGTGTTCACCAATTACCAACAGCCGTTATTTAGAATTTATGTTAAAGGCTTAGACATGTATTTTAACAGTATTACTTAGTGTAGGGGCCGTATTCTGAAAAACAAACACGTAGATGAAACGAGAATGGTGCGGGAACGATGAATTATCTCTCGTCACGAGAAATTTCAAACTCCGCAACTCTCGTCCGCCATATTGTTCCGAGATTCAAACCGTATTCCGATTGCTTTTGCACTTTTTGTGGTCCGTTAAATAGTTCCAAAATATCTAGAATAGCTACTAATCACCAAAAACACAGTCCTCAGACATTAATATATATTACGAAAGTAATGGAAATCTAGTGTTAGCAGAACTTTTTTTTTATCAGCATATAATTACTTGTAAGGATTTCCGATAGGAGGCAGCAGCAGCGCACTTTGGGTGGAGACGAGAACTCTGAAGTGCCCGTTTCCAATTGCAAATTTCGTGAGATTTTTCACCGTTTCCATCTCGTTTCTTCTTCGTGTTAAATTTTCTGAATTTGGCGACCCTTGATGTAATCAATAAATCTGTCTGCTTTAAAGAGTATATCTTATTGATTTTTGTGCTCTCTACTGCCTAAAATAGGTGTATATATTAAAGGAAAAATTCCAATGTCTGCTTCTAATAATCCTGCATAATCTCTTAGGATTAATTTTACCACTGTCTATGAAATCATAGCCTTTCAGCTTTAATTCTCGAGATCGTTAATAATACTGTTTATGTTGGAAGGAAAAATATTAGACAAGTGCAAAAACTTAAAAAATTGATTTAAGGACTTAGTAAAAATAATTTTTGAGATTTGAGGATGAGACTGAAAGGGAGGGGGGGATTTGTCAGTTGAATAGTTGTTGAAATTCCTTTAATGGTGATTGTTTAGTTAGTGAAATCCTTTAAATTCTTTGTCTAAGTAGATAGATATCAGAGTAGAACTTCAACAATCGAAGTAAAAATGCTGAGGGATTTGTCATGTACAGACAATTCGATCTATAATAACAATTCTCGGAACTTGTTGGAAATGGATTGAATTATAGTGTTTGAATTCACTGTTTCCATGTTATTATCAATTCTTTCTACCCATGTGTACCTGCAAATATCATGTTTTAGTAGATTCTGTGAAAATGTATAAGGAAGGGGAAATTGAAAAGAGACTATTTCATGCGAAATGTTAAAAATATTATTTTAAGGAATATATTGTGTGTAAAATTACAACATATAAGGAAATTTAAAAAAAAAAATCCCTTATTCTTCCTTACATAAAAAAAATATATATTTCATTCAATTAAATTTTGCAGGTTCAAAGATTGAACTGAAGGAATTGGATTAATGATTAAAACCAGTTAGTTTACCTCTAAATTTAATTACTATGACTAAATACTACACTTTTAATAGAAAATTACTAGACTTCATAAGAAGTATCGACGACTTGGATTTATATTTTTCCCTCAATTGAAGCAATCTATTTATAATCACAGTTTTCCAGCTTATTGCCATTATTTATTTACTCATTTTCTAAGTTTTTTTTTTCTCTGTCGCCTGAACGGGAATTGTCAATTTTCCACTTGGCGTCAAGTGTTTTTTTCCTTGTGTTTTTGTAAAAAAAATTTCTGTGACTTATAAAGTGAGTGTGTTCTTATTATTAAGAAACCATTTGGAATTAGATTTAATCTCTAGTTAATATCTTTGTTCAATGGGAAATATAAGGGTTTTCCATTTTTATGAGTGCAGTTGAAGGAAGAAAAATAAGTTAAAGCACACGCTGATGATTTTTTTTTACTATCCTTAACTTTCTGGATACTTGATAACTTTCTAGACATCCCTGGAAAATGTGTATTTCCATATGGTAGTTTTTGATTCTAAGGTGACGATTTGTCAATGAGTATTTATCACTTTGCCCAAAATACCGGTGCATTATTAAAAATGCCCGGATTTATCACATCACCCGTAACAATTATGCTATAAATTTTATTAATTGTAATCATAAGCTAAGTAATAGACGCAGACATAAGAAGGAAAGCCAAAACTATTGGCCATTCCCGTCTTTAAAATGTTGCTTGGATTAACCATGATACAGATGTGGTTCTAATATTACCTAATAAAATATCTAATGAATCTTATGCTAACCTATCATCTACCCTCAATATCAGTCATCTCCATAAGCGCTTAATTATCTCTGGATACAGATGCATTCAATAACTCTCAATTACACCCATAATCCTCCAACAAAACAACATTTTTCCCTTGTCGGGGGAAAAAGCCCCAAACCTCACGTAGAGTCGTTTATCCTTTGAAATATGACGCACCACACAGGCAGTAAATATTTTTAAACCTGCGAACCATCTCTCTACAGCAAACACTTTTAAATCTGCGTCCCCAGGCGTGCTTTTCGAACTAACACCCTGACATAAATTGCGTTTTGAGCCATTTAATCCCCCCAAAAATTTCCAATCTAATGCATCACCCTCCTTAACCGGCACGCGACCCATTTTAAAGCAATTAGAGATCGTAGGCCCTCCTTTTATACCCTGGCAGCTGCCCCAGATTAAGTTTAAGGCACCTCTAATTAAAGGCAAGACGAAAATTACCGTGGAAGATTGAGAACTCCCTTTTTTACCCGCTTCTCCGCAATTAGAGAAAGGGATTTCGAATGCAACAGCCGTTTTAAGCCCTCCCACGTGATCTGTTTCTGAGGACAATGGGTGTTGTTTACCGGATCCTTCGGGGGGATGGAGGTGGTTCAAGTGTTTTGTGACCCTTTTGGATCGATGGTTAAATCCAATTTGGGATTCCGGTTGCTGTTTTGCGAAACTGCTTCAAGTTTCTTAATTCTGGGAATGAAATTCTAGATGGTTGTTTGTAAGACCCTTACCGAGAATATAAATGTTGAGGTTTCTCTTACATTGTTGGTGTTATACACAGTGTCCCATAAATGTTGGGACACACTTCTATTATAGTAGACACCTAGACGAGTCAGAATCACATAGGATTTAGGGGTCACAGACCAAATCTCAGGGAGTTAAAAATGGAGCGACACCCCCAAAAAAAAACTATTGAAAAATTCAATTTCTAGAAGAACTGCTATTGGTAAAAATTTTATCATGGTCTCAAATTTTGTGGTTTTATATGATCTTTAAATTTATCTTAAAAGTTTTCACTTTAAAATTTGTTTTATTACGAAAAAAGTAAAAAGAAACACAAAAAAACTGCCAAAACTTTATTTTGTATTTCGAAATCCTTTCTTTCGATTCCAGAATCTGAAAGAGCACAGTTAAACACCCTAAAATCCAAAGTTCCACTAAATACCAACAATATTAAACGCATGAGAGCCTGTTATAGTGTTTTTTGCGTGCGCAAACAGTTTTTTTTATAGCTGTTTCTAGAACAGCTTCGTACTCATAAAACAAACTTTAGCAGGCTCTCAAGCGTATAACATTGATGCTTTCAGATTATATCAAATCAAAAGAAAGCATTTCGGAATACAAAATCAAGTTTTGGCAGATTTTAAAGTGGAAAATTTTAAGATAATTTAAAAGATCATATTAAACCACAAAATTTGATACCATAATTAAATTTTTACCAATAATAGTTCTTCTACAAATTGAATTTTTCAACAATTTTTTTGGGGTGTCGCTCCATTTTTAACTCCCTGGGATTTGGTCTGGGACCCCCAAATCCTATGTGATTTTGACTCTTCTAGGTGTCTACTATCCCCCCTAGAAGTGAGACCCAACATTTATCGGACACCCTTTATTTTCCGGTCTGTGTGCTTATACAGGGTGTCTCAAAAGGTCGAGTACAAACTTGGAGGGATGATAGTACTCATCAAGACGAACAAGAATTGGTATAGAAAGGGGGGTCGCAAATGAGTTTTAAGGGGTGAAACCCGGGGGTGAAAATCAGCAAAAAAACTTGCATATTTGTGCAGGAAGAGACACAATCGTTCGATTCCCGTAGTTATTTTGTGAAACAACTTCAAATATTATAACTTCTTCTACTAAGCGAGTTTTCTCACCAGTAAAACTATTGCATTCGACAGGAAAAAAAATGTCGCCAATCCGTGATCGCCAAATACTATTTTGTGATTCTTAAGGTAGGTAACTCAAATTTCTATGCATTAGGTATTACTAATGTTTTTTTAAAGAGAATCGTAGAAGCTAAACTTAGAAATAAGATCACGTCGTGCTATCTCATACCTGCCAAGTACTCCTATTTTTAGTTTCTTCTTCGATGATGCGATTTTTTCCTAAAAACTCCGATTTTCCGATTTTTTAAAAATACTCTTTTTGCAATCGTAAAAAAGCTATTTTAATTTCTAAACTCTTTAAAGTTATTCCAAGGTGTCTACTGATTATGTGAAAGTCCTGAAATCGTATTACAGTCCGAAATTTCAATGAAAGATAACGAATTTTCATTTATGTTTCCGTACTTTTGCCTGTAAAGTTGGCTTTTTGCATTGCTATGGTGGACTGAAAAAACAACTTGACGGTCGCGATCGCGTTTTTCTTCCTTCGTGTTGATGTCATTAGTTTTAAAAGCTTGTTTTTGATGAAATTGTTCACTACTAGCTGGAAAATTACGAAAGTAATAGAAAACAAAGAGAGAAATCTATCATTTGAATAAAACTAATTTAAGAGTTTTAATATCAAACAAAGAATTACAAATAGCAAAAATCCAACCAGAACTAGACCAAATTTTTTTAAGGTCTCTCAATGCATCATTTCTTAAAATTAGTCTTTTATTTTCGTTTTATTATTCTTAATTTTTTAATAAGGTTTCAGTATTACATTTTCTTTCCTAAAATTATTTTTTCCAGAAAAAGCTTTAATTTTAAGAGGGATGTTGTTTTTGTTTCTTCATAGGTTTTTTTTTATCTGAATTATTTGTGCTTTGTAGTTCAAATATTAACTAAAAAAGTAGCTTAAGTTTTAAATCGTGACCGAAAAATAGATAGGTGGGCTTTCATATGTAGTCCGTGAAAGTACTCCTATTTTTTTCTCCATCAGATTCGCAGCTATGCAATCTAGATGAATAGCTTTTAACATTTTTGTGATTCAAAAATTTAAGATACTTCAAATTTAAACTAATTTAGTTATTTTTATAAATGATTTCAACTCTAGACTAAAAAATATTGGTCAGCCAATTCAAATGAACATCTTCGAAATCAATTAGATAGTTGATTAAAAGTAACTTTGTGGACAGTAAAAGGATTTTGCTTTAAAGCCTACACAATTAGTTCAATATTATGATCTAATCTAGGGTATAGATATGATGGCCACTTTTAATAAAGTGATTCATGGATCCAAAATATCAATCACATGTGGATCATGGTCACAAGTAACGAATGGCCATAAGCTTTCCATGCTTGTGGCCATTAATGCACAACTTTTAAAGTTAAGAACGTCCGTACAGCCTTAGACGGTGTGAAAAGCTATCCCTTCTAGGCTAAGAAATTGCCGGCAGCGTCACACCCAAAGGTTAATTACAGACCTGGATGGAGCAATCGTAACTAGCTCTAATAAGCAACGTGTGAGTACTGCTATCGAGCTAGCTGTCGTACTGAGGTTTCATAGCGATAATAAACAAGAGAAAATTATTTTAAAAGTGGTAGATTGCCGCTTGGGGAGGGAGGTGAAACATCACTGAAAAAGAATTAATTTTACAAGAAACTAGTGTTATTTAAGTCACCACTATGTTAATTAATTTTAAAATGACTTTGTCTGTGTACTGACGATTGTCTTTACTGTCCCCTCCTAGGGTCTTAGGGCATAACAAAGCTCCTGGGGTAAAACAGTTCGTTTGACCTCGAAGGCGCTATGCCATTCTTTCCCAGGAAAGATGACCAGTTTTGGCCCCATCTCTCCATATTCTTCCCTCCACAACACACGGATACAAAATTGGCCGAGCTCGAACTCATGTTTGACCGTGTATTTGTCGATCTTGAATTTTTAATAATTTAGTCATGAGAATAACGGTTATGTTGTCGCATCTAAAGAATAAAACTGTTTAAAATGCTCATATTTTTAAACTCTTTTTTTTTTATTAAAAAATGTTTCATACAAAATTTAAGTCTTCATTACATTTTCTTACAGGGTGTTTCACAAAGAGCTCCCTGGTTTTAAAAACTAACGAATAGACAAAAATACGCCACGCCGTCTGCTGCAATGTACTACTTCTTAGACCAAAGAATTTCTTAACACAATTTCTTTAAAATCGGTAGATAAAAAAAAATAATAGATGGCAGCCCAAGATTTTGTGAAACGAAGGAAAAGGAGTCCTTCAAATCCTTGTCATACAGTATAGGGAAATAAAATTTACGGAAGAAACGATTTCTGAATCGAAAGGTCTAAAAAGTACATTGCAGTAGACGGCGTATTTTTATCATGTTTTGTCTATTTGTTATTAATTTTTAAAACCAGGGAAGTTCTTTGTGAAACACCCTGTAGTTGAGTCTGTGACATTTCTTTAAAAAACTGAAAACGTTAAAAGAAAAGCATCCATAAAAAATTCTATTTTTCTATTGTAAATTACATTATTTTTTTTAGCTAAATTCATCTGGTTCAAAAATTTCCCTTTTTAAATCAAAGCAAGACATTGAATACTACAAAAGATAAGGTTTTCGGTTTTTATTGACCACGCAATTTGACTTCATTTAATAATTTAATAAATTAGTTTGGATTCATTAAGTTTGCTAAATATCGTCTAATGGTAAAAATCACCTTTCGAATTCTTCATGATTCAAGTGTGGAAAAACCCTTAGTTTCTACATTTTGCCGTGAATAAAAATAATTCCGATGTTTGCACATTTTAAATACTATCATTATTATTTTAATTATTTTAGAAACTGCTTACAAAATTAAAATATTTTCTAGAATCACTTGTAATACATGTTTGTAGGCTTTGTTTATAGGTATTCATCTAAAATTTACAAATAGTTATATTTCTTGATTAAATTTATTAGGGAGGCCAAGGTCCTACCTGGACTGTAGAGCCGAGGAGGAAGGAAGAAGGATTAAATTTATTATTTTAATTATCCTTTTAATAATATTAAATAATTAATTATTGCTTTTAAGCATTGAAAAAGTTTTCGAGATTAGCATTATTTTTTCGGGTAAACCTAATAAAATGAGTACTCATGTATTTATGAAAGGGTCTGTGGATTATTATGAAGGGTATGTTCTATTCAATTCGATAAACTAAAATATCAATTTCACATTGGAATTTCAACTTTTCTGAGATTTTTAGCTTAAAAATATTTAAAAATAAAAACTCATAATTAAATATTACAACGTAGCTTAAAACTACTGTAAAAATAAAACTGGAAAATCTTAGAGTTTCATTACCACTATTTTAACGATAAAATAAGAATGGAAAAAAAATTGCGCCAAATGGCTAATAAGTAGCCAATTTTGGTTGAACATGCATTAAAAAAGAAGGCTGATCGAAATAAATCTTTCGCTACGAAAAGAAAACTTCTTGAAAAAGTTACAGTTAAATTTACTTTTTGCAATACGAGTTTTATTATTTTGATGTAAAAAATTACGGAATCGAACGATTGTGTCTCTTCCTGCACAAATATGCAAGTTTTATTGCTGATTTTCACCCCGGGGTTTCACCCCTTAAAACTCATTTGCGACCCCCCTTTCTATACCAATTCTTGTTCGTCTTGATGAGTACTATCATCCCTCCAAGTTTGTACTCGACCTTTTGAGACACCCTGTATAATCTCAAGGATCCGCTTATTAACCTTTGTCAAAAAAGACACACAACATAATTTTTACTGACACAGATAGAGAAAATACACCCAAGCAAAGGCCGGAATCGAACCGACGGCTGGTGCAGTGAACGGTTGGTACAGTTGTAGCACGTAAACCAACTAAGCCTCCCAGTCCCCAATTTAAATGTTATTCTTATTATATTATTCTAATGCGGATGGCATCTTACATTATATTGTTATTGTTTGCACTATTTGAAGCGTTGTTTTTTCTTTAACGTGTGTTATAGAGCTGCTTTTCAGGTAAAATTTTAAATATTTTCATTGTATTCTGTAATATAATTATGAGGTACTTACTCATTAACCGCATATGCCAGCTATTAATTGCAAAAGATTTTACTGTGTTTATCAATTATTTTTGTTTTGATTGTGTCGTTCCTAAAGCCTTAGAGCCAATATGATTATTTTTGATGTCTTGCATTTTTTATTTATACTTGAAATAGCTGTAAAGCATGACTATGACATGGGGATTATGACTTTTAAGGGACCTTCACGAAAAATATGTCACACTTCTGAATCATATATGACAAAATGCGACTAGGTGTCCTATACATTTGTGACATCTCGCTTTAAACATGCTTTAAAGCTGTTTGGGAACAGAAGTGTTTGATATTAAGATGACGATTTGAATCATCCCAATAATTATTTTTAAGCAAAAAAACATTTATTTAAAAAAATAGAGATAGGTTATTTAAAATTTAAATGTATCCCCTGTTGGTAACAAGAATGTAACTTGCTCTTTTGGATTTTACTGATCTCTTGTATTGAAAGATAGAATAGCGTCAGGTGGATTTTATATTTTACTTACAAATTTACTTTTGGAAATTTTTGATGAAAATAAAAATTCTTTCATTAACATTTATTGACTTACTGCAGAGTTTAACTGTTTCAGATGGCAATGTTTATGCATGTAAAGGCACATTTTAGGAAAAAAAATGCCCTAAGTAACCATAATAGTTTCTGATATTGAAAGTGTATCAATGTGCCTCTTGTATCAGATCTGCCCGTTTTACTTTATAACATGCCTTTATAGACATGCTTTATTGATTTTTTAGATTTGTACATACCTCTGTTTTTTTCGCAGAAATAAACACTTACTCTACAGCACTTTTCAGAATTGTCTTAAAATTATACGGTTCACCAATCTCTCCAAATGATTAAAGGTTGGCTTCTTGAAAGCTACTTATTAAATCAAGCATTATTATCAAGAAATCTTTCATAAAAATTTTGTTTATTTATCACCAAAATTCTTTAATACTCTACCCGAACTCTTAAAATCAGAAAAATCCCCTATAAAATTTAAAAAAGAACAACTAAAAATCTTTGTTATGTCAATAGATAACATTGAAGATTTTTTTTTTGTTCATAAACGCTCTATTTTATCTAAACCTATTAACTGAAGATTACCTTGCGGTGGTTCACTTGTATTTAATTTGTTTTGATTTTTAAATTATTTTTATTGTTTTTTTTAAATTATTATAATTGTTTTTTAAATTATTATTATTGTTTTTTAAATCATTATTATTGTTTTTTAAATCATTAATAGTTTTTTCAATCATTAATATTGTTTTTTAAATTATTATTATTGTTTTTTTTAAATTATTATAATTGTTTTTTAAATTGTTATTATTGTTTTTTTAAATTATTATTATTGTTTTTTTATATAATTAATTTTGTTTTTTAAATTATTATTATTGTTTTTTAAATTATTAATATTGCTTTTTAAATCATTGATATTGTTTTTTAAATTATTAATATTGTTTTTTATATTGTTTTTTTAAATTATTATTATTGTTTTTTAAATCATTAATATTGTTTTTTAAATCATTATTATTGTTTTTAAATCATTATTATTGTTTTTTAAATTATTATTACTGTTTTTTAAAATATTATTATTTAAAATAATTTTACTTTTTACCCATCAATAGTTGCTCATAATGTGTCAGTGAGTTGACCCCTGAGCAGTCCTACCACTTTAATATTTTTCCCTATTTTTTATAGTGTATGTCATTTAAAATAGGAAATAAAAAGATTTTGTACTGTACGTATTTTGTATTACAGCAAGAAACGAAACACACTTTCTTACTTAAAAAAAAATATTTTACCCCCGACAGAAGTATCCTCGGGACAGAAAAAAAACGTTCGATTGCATAACGATCAGGTGTTTTAAAGGGGAGACAGTTTCGGGAATTCTTTTCCTCCCTTCTTTTACTTCACTTCAGTTTTGTTTGCATCCTTTGTCGCAAAGGTAACTTTTTCTCGTTCGTTCGTTCGTTTTTTCAAGCGAAGTTTCTGTCGTATTTCTTTGCAAAAGGCTGTTTTCCAGGGGCTTTTGCTGTTTTCTAGGAATTGGCAATACAGTTGTTTGAATTCGCTTGCGGGACAGAGAACGTTTTACCGGAACCTCGGTCGAGACAGATGTATTTTCATCCCCTTTTTCCTCCTTCGAGAGAATCATACTTTACTTTCTCCAAAGTGTCCTTTTCTGAAACAACCTAAGGATTCTCTCGTTTTGAATTCCTCGCGGGGTTCCGGGTTTTATATACGGTTTCGTGCATATGGCTTGTTTTAACGATATTTCCTGAATGTATTATTTCGCTGCAAGGCAAAATGTAACTACACACGATCGGGGGATACATTTCTTATAGATGCTTTGGCTATAAAACGCTTTGATTTTAAACTATATTTAAAAGATAAATTCAATTTCTACTAAAATAAAAGAGATTTCCACTTTGTTGTTTCTTTAATTTTGTTAATTTTCTAATGGTAATATAATAATGCTCAAAATCTTATTATAAAGCTAACAAAAAATTGTGAACTTTGATATGAGTATTTGAGAGTGTGGTCTGATTATTTTTTTTGAAGTGATCAAGATTTGAATGTGTTGAATAAAAGATTTAGAAGCAAAATTAACTTAAATTTGGTTTATTAAAATACTAAATCAGTATGAGGAAACAGTTAGTATAGTAGTAAAACAAAAGCCATTTTGCAATGCTCCAAGTCCTGTTCTAGCAAATAATGAATACTAGAATTCTAGGTGTGAAGGTTAACAGTTAAGTTTAAATCTATTAACTAGTGAAACATAAATCTATTACTACGATGTAACACTATTGATCACATCTAACAGAATGCATGTAGGAAAAGTTTAAAAATTTTAGAAGATACCAGATTAATTTATAATTAAAATAAATTATAACTATTGTTTTTATTAATTATGTAAATTACAGTTCCTCTACATGGGCCCTGCGTTTATTTTCTATAATATTCTAGTGCAAAATAGCACCGATTAGTAACTTATAGATTACCGTAGGTGAAAAAACAATCTGTATTTTTTAGTGCCATAAACATAAATCGAAATGTTAAGAAAAAACATAAAAAGTTGCTTTTATGCCATAAACAGTCATAAAAGCTACTCAACATTTCGAAAATATATAAAATTATAATTTCTTACCAGCTGTTTGAGTATTGGCGATACACACCATTTCTATTTGGTTGGTAAACAGGACTAACAACTTTTAAAACATGGATGCCTCTTTAAAGTAAATTATAAAATGCTATATAAAGAAGGTAAAATTAAAGTAATCAAAGAACAATTAACCCCCAAATGCATTTTTAAAATTCCTCTGTTGACGAAAGCATTGTGCAAACTTGATTAATTCAGACACTCAATCACTCTTGTAAACTATTGTCTTAACTTTAAGGACACTTAACCCTTGACCTAAACCTCCTTTTGACAGGCTAGTTGTTCTTATAAAACCTCTCCAAACGCATACTACTGAAAGAGTCAACAGCTAACAAACCTGGTAATTGAATTTCCCTGCCCTTTTCTATGAAATTTTTTTCCCACCCTTTATTTCCCGACATACTTTAATCCATCCTCCCTTGAGCCAAACGCTTTTCTCTATAGCAGTTTTCTCCCTGGTTTCAAATTGCTTTGTTCAGCATGGAAACGCAAGATCATTGTTAAAACCCACTTTTTTTAAAAGAGATTTCGGATACAGTGAACCGAAACTCGTGCGCGGACGGTAGTTGAATTGTTTAGTTTCCTTTTAGGCAATGATGTAGTATTTCAAAGGAGGCAGCAAGCCGTGGTTCCAGAATCTCCCATTTATTTGCGAAGTAGTTCGAGTTTTTTTTTTTATAAAAGTAAGACTCAAAGGTTTGCAAAGAAGGAGTTATAGTAGTGTAGTTAATATTTATTGAAAGAAGTTGTTTTTTATTGAGATTAAGGGGAGTTTAGGTTCCACAGATTGAGTGTAAAGCATTTAAGGGTATATAAAAAAAGTTATAACGATTAACCAACATTTTATCATATTTGAGAGACACACACGCATACACACGTTTGTTTTTTAAATTAAATATTCCCCTCCTAAATTCTAAAGAGGGATAATCTCACAAATATTTTTACGCTTTATGCATGTATAGAAAAAATGACTAAACTGTTAAAATTTGCTTCCTGCTACGGAATATCTACCTAATCTAAGATTTCTGTGTAAAGTAGATATGTTTACCCTAATCCTTAAGTGCCTAAAACGAACCAAGCCTAGGAAAAATTTCTTACACAAAAAAAATTACATCAATCGTTGAAATTGGTTGTGACTTTAGGAGAAACTTTTAAGAGAACATTGATCTAAGAACATAGTGGCTCTTTTTTTTTCTTCAAAAAATGTGAACGAAACTCCTCAGAATGAAAAAATATGTTAGACCATTTTCGCAAAAATGAGAATGAAAAATCGGAACGTTATAAATACATAAGAAGTAGTTTCTTAGGAAATAAAAAGATCTTAAAGGAATATTGAGCATTGAGTTTGTTCTTTGTGTAATTTCTATCAATTAAATTTTTCCATATAAAAAATATAACGTATAGTAGTATAACCAATATGTTATTTAAACCTTTTTCTAAAGCTATTTTACTTCATTTTAGCTTTTTTTTGTTGAAAGCATTTTTTTTTCTAGCTTAACCCCTTACGTAGATGCTCAAATATCTTTAATTTATTTGACAATACAGTCTACTCCGCTTAATGTGATCACTTTTGTCCAAGAGTAGAACGATAACAATACCCGATTGATAACATCAATAAGCGGTTTTAAATACTAGAAAGTTTCAAACTCAGTCACTGGAGTGTTTGCTTTGAAATCACAATTATGTAATCTTAATAGAAGTATTTAAAACGATTACTTTGTATGTATTTTGCAACTTTTACATTCTTAAAGAAAAGTTTAGAGTGGAACACATAACACCAATAAATTAACGACTCATTTTGTATGATTACGTATTAAAATTGGCCTTCAAGCGGGAAAAAAAGAGTTTTTTGGGGGATTTCCCCAGATTTTGATAACATTAAGCGATACATGCTTTCACCTCCGCAGTATTCGCCCGACGAATCCACGAGAAACGTGATGATCGTCATAGGACGAACACCGGATTGAAGAGAACAACAACAGCCGACGGGCGTGCGGCGGATGCCGCACGCTCATGAGTCAATCCCACAACGCAACCGTCCCAAGATGGGACAACAGGAACAAGTTCCTTCGCCCCCCTAGGTGGAGGAGGTGTAAAACCGGCGAGAAGCCGTAAAAGCACCAGCACTCCCCCCGGCGTTCGAACCTCCAAAGAGGTATGCGTTGATCACATAAAACGATACATTTTGCGTTAAGTTTAATAGAAGTGATCTTGACCGGTCAATTTCGATAACATTATCCGATAACAATAAGCGGTGTCAACTGTATCAAGTATATTAACATTACATTATTAAATGTGTACTTATTTTCATCGTTTAAACTTAAAGCATGCTTATTCTGAAACTCCTAACACTCCCCTTCACGATTTAAAGCCGAGTATTCTATCGATTTCCCCCGCTTAGGACCGATTTGCTGAATCCGGGACCTTTATCAAAGGGGGATCGCCCCTTGGGACACCCTTCCATCCTCTTACAGGCGTTCTAACGAACGACCTCTGAGATCAAGGAATGGGAGAAAAAAAAGAACCAACTCCCAAAAAGACCTTGCGCCGCCATTAGAAATCGGGGATAGATAAGGAATTTTCTTTTCCGACTTTCTCTTCTTCCAAACGCTGACTCAAAAATGAGCTCCGAAGGTCCATGTTAATTATTCCGGTACTTTTCTTAGCGCGAAAGACGATTTTTTTTTTTTTTTTTGACGTCTGGGGGATGTTTTTTTAGGGTCCGTCGGCTGCGAGCTTCCAATCGTTATCCCCGTCTTTTCAATCGGTGCTCCGGTTTCGGAATAAATTTCATACTTCTTTTGAATATTTTCGAAGGAAACATGTCTTCGCCGTGATGGAATAGAGTTCATGTTTCTTTTTCATATCTTGATTTCCGTACTTGCGATGTGTCGATGTAATCACGATTTCGGATGGGGGAGATGAGGGATTTAATATTTGAATTTTTTAGATTCGTTAGTGTTCACAGAACAGCTTGTTATAAAACTTTTCTCTGAGATGACATTTAATTATGAAATTCCACGTTGTAAGTTCCAGTTTTTTAATAAGGAAATTTCAATCAGAAAAACAATTAAAATTTCTGTATAAATTATCGGATTTATGTTACAAAAGATTTATCAGATCTACATTTTTTATGTTTTTTTTTCATTTTTAATACATAGTTGTAAGTTGCATAGTTGATTTTTTTCAGTAGGTATAAACACAAAAAAAATCCAAGGAAAAAATTATTGAATGAAAATTACAATTTAATCCAAACAAATTTCTACTGAATCCTCCTCAGGTAAACATATTTTGCTGTCTGTAAGAAACACAAAAATAGTTTATTTATATAGATAGCTTTCATCATTTTTTTTTATGAAACATAACATTTTTTGATGCTTAGTTTTAATAAATAAGTGAAGTAAATATAAAATTATTTCGGAAACTGAAATCGGCTTTTAATTTACGTAAAATATTGTTGCGTTATATTGATTGAATGGTTTTTAATCAGAATTAAATACATTTTATTCAATAAGGAATATCGAGGTCTGTTTTGAATTAGTAGTCTTATTTTTTAATTAAATATATGTTACGGGCAATGTGATAAATCGGGCATTATTAATAATGCCCGAAGTGGAGGCGGGCAATGTGATAAATTCAACAGAATTTATGAATGAAATTTATCACTTAGCCCGCCTCCACGTCGGGCATTATTAATAATGCCCAATTAATCACTTTGCCCATAACATATATACTCATTAGAACGTAAGTTATAAATAGTTATCAAACTTACACACAAATTTGAAAAAAAAAAAAAAAACAATTTGTAACCAGTTTCACTAATGATACACTAGCATAAAAAAAATTATATTTTTGGCTCTACGTCTATACAATGATAGAATGAATCTGAAATGTCTAATTTTTCGTTCAGTCATATTATTAAACATTCTATTTAAAAACAGTTAGGTAATATCTAGTAGTTCTATTTAGATTTTAAAATATTAAGAATTTTAAAATATTGCTCTGCGATCTTCTAAAGAAACAATCAAACACATGTTTACATACGAGAGGAAAACACATAATTAAATATTAAATACTCGAGTATTTCCTTTCGTATCTCTCAGTTTTCATAATAATACGTTTATTGTTTTTTTTTTGTTCCTAATAAGAAAAAAATATATCTTTAAATTTTTACTGTTAGAAACACCTTTTTTGATACCAAAAAAGAATAAATACAGTAATTAATTTTAAGTATAGTAGTTTTACATATGTTGTTGAAAAGGAAATGTACAAAGTCGTTGCTTTTTATTTATTTGTCTACAATAACGAAATAACTATTTAGAAATATAATACCTCCACAAAATTTGAGAATTTATTTATTTATTTATCACATCCCCTCTCCAATCAACTTTGGCTCAAGAACTATTCATATAAACAAGATTATACGTTCAAAAATAATCATTTGTTTTCCAATCAAATGGAACGATCCTATCTCTCTGTAAACCGTACCGAATTCATCCTCTAGCTCTCCGACTTGAAGTTTTTTTTTACGCGTTATTTAAAGCTCTCATTCGACAAAAGTGGAAGATCAGAAACACAAACACACGCGAATGTAATCAAAGTTTTCATCGCAACAATTCTGGTCAAGAAAACAAGAAATAATGAAATCATAAAACTCAAAAACATCGCCGGAGCGACTATTGCGAAAAGCAAATAAACAGCATTTGAATGAAAAAATCCTCTCTGCAAAAACATCGAGTAGATCAAATTACTTTTTTCTCCTCGAGAAATGAACAAATAAATGTCTGAAGGGAAACTTTCGCGCAGGTATAAGAAAAAAAAGGGAAAAAATAACTCAATAAATAATATAAAAATCTCGTACGGGAAAGAGCACGGTAAATGGAAGAAATGAAAACCTGGAGCCTCGGGCTGAGGCAGAGATTGTGTCTTGTGAGGGAACAAAGAGGGAAAAGTTCGCTTATCAAAAGATTTTTTCCCTCTTCAAGATGGCGGAGTTTCATTTTGATTGTCGTGGGGAGGGCCCTTAGTTTCGAATAAAGGGTTCCTTGGATGGTATTTGATCTGGGAATGAAAAGGTTTCCCCATTTGGGAGAAGGTCTGGCCGAAAATTATGCGGAGTAGTTTGTGTAGGGATGATGTTTTTATTTTCTTTTAGGGAAGGGATTTTTTAATGGCTACAATAAAAAATCGTGCTGTGTTGTATTCGATGTCGTTCGGAAACAATTGTTGTTTAGATTGGATAAAAAAATAGGTGGGGGAAATAAATAAAATAATGTTCCGAATTTTTTATGAAGAAGGGATGGGTTTGGTTGTCTTTGTTAAATTTTTAATATTTGCGTTAAAAATATTTAAAAAATTTTTTTGAACAGGGTTGGTAGTGAGTTGTTTTAAGAGTATTTTAAAAATTGGTGATGGATTTGAATAAAATAAACTTCGTTTTAAATTTTATGCAATATTAGCACCTATGCCACACTTTTCTTATATGAAATAAATTTTGAAACGATTTTTTCATGAAGTGTTATCAACATTTTTGATTAAAAAGTATATTTTTACTTTATGTGTGAAATTATTGTAAAATCATATAAAGGTTCAAATAATGCGTGTATTGTTAAAGTTAAAGAATTGAGGCACAGCTTTCTTTAAAGGGTGAGTGGGTGGGGTGGGGTGGGACTTATCCCACCTGTAAAGTGTAAAAGGTGATTAAAACAAGTGTCAACTATTTAGAAACTGATCCCATATATGCATAAATAAATAAATTTTCTAATATTACTGAAATTATTTCGTATATATTATTCGTATATCGATCAATATGATGCCGGAGTTTAAAAATAATTATACTTTATGTAATCTGATTATTTTTGTGTGGAAAAAGTAATATCATTTACACAGAAACTTCATAGCATAAAACTGAAAATTTACGCATATTTTTAATAGTTTCTTTATGAATCACAATACATTCTTCCTTCTCATAATTGTGTGCAAATAGTCACCAGTTAACCATAAAATGACCTTAAGCTCTTTATAAACAGAAAGCACCATATAAACTATCAAAATCCTTACCAATTCAACTATAATAATATAGCAATAGTCAAATATCAATAGTATCTGGCAATATTTTCCAGGTAACCATAAAATGAACTTAAACTCTTAATAAACTAACCGACAACACCATATAAACCATCAAAATCTTTACCCATTCAACTATAATAATAACAATAGTCAAATAGCAATAGTCTCGGGCAATATTTTCCATGTAACCATAAAATGACCTTAAACTCTTAATAAACCAACCGAAAACACCATTTAAACTATCAAAATCCTTACCCATTCAACTGGAATAATAGCAATAGTCTCCATGTAATCATAAATATAGACCTTAAACTCTTTATAAACTAACAGAAAATACCATTCAAACACTCAAATCCTTACCCATTCAGCTGGAATAATAGCAATAGTCTCCATGTAACCATAACATGACCTTAAGGGGTCTCAGGACCCTTAACTGTTAGTCGTGTATGCAAAATAGTGTCTTTTTTCGAACAACCACAGATTAAAAACTAAATACATCAGCCTCATGAAAATTTTACCCCTTAATATTTAAACACATTTTCATAAGCACACAAAATTATAAGTTCAACAAATAAATATTTCTTAATTTATAAGAAGTCGAAAAAAACATATTTTTGATAATCCCGTGAATCAACATTTTACGGAGCGCAAGATTTTGGAAAAAATAATTGACCCAGGTTGACAAAATTTGTGTTACTTAATAGATAAATATATGCTTTTCAAGACATACATACAGTTTTACAAAATAATATCACCAATAAATATTTTTTAGTACTGATTTTTGAAAAAAATTGAGAATTTCATAAAATTAAGATTTAAATTCCTTCTTAAGTAAAATTTACTGAACTTTTGAAGGTAAAAAGATGTATTTCTATTACAGTAACTATTAATGATCATGTGTGTAAAGTTTTAGATGAAAAGGATAAGTAGTTTTTGAGAAATCTTGCGCTCCGTAAAATGTTAATTCACGGGATTATGAAAAATATGTTTTTTTTCGACTTCTTATAAATTAAGAAATATTTATTTGTTGAATTTATAATTTTGTGTGCTTATGAAAATGTGTTCAAATATTAAGGGGTAAAATTTTCATGAGGCTGATGTGTTTAGTTTTTAATCTGTGGTGGTTCGAAAAAAGACACTATTTTGCACACACGACTAACAGTTAAAAGTCCTGAGACCCCTTCCTCATGAAACTTTTACCCCTTAATATTTAAACACATTTTCATAAGCACACAAACTTATAAATTCAACAAATAAATATTTCTTAATTTATAAGAAGTCGAAAAAACCATATTTTTGATAATCCCGTGACTCAACATTTTACGGAGCGCAAGATTTTGGAAAAAATAATTGACCCAGGTTGACAAAATTTGTGTTATTTAATAGATAAATATATTCTTTTCAAGACATACATACAGTTTTATAAAATAATATCACCAATAAATATTTTTAGTACTGATTTTTGAAAAAAATTGAGAATTTCATAAAATTAAGATTTAAATTCCTTCTTAAGTAAAATTTACTGAACTTTTGAAGGTAAAAAGATGTATGTCTATTACAGTAACTATTAATGAGCATGTGTGTAAGGTTTTAGATGAAAAGGATAAGTAGTTTTTGAGAAATCTTGCGCTCCGTAAAATGTTAATTCACGGGATTATCAAAAATATGTTTTTTTCGACTTCTTATAAATTAAGAAATATTTATTTGTTGAATTTATAATTTTGTGTGCTTATGAAAATGTGTTTAAATATTAAGGGGCAAAATTTTCGTGAGGCTGATGTATTTAGTTTTTAATCTGTGGTGGTTCGAAAAAAGACATTATTTTGCACACACGACTAACAGTTAAGAGTCCTGAGACCCCTTAAACTCTTTATAAACTAACAGAAAACACAATGGTACCATTTAAACTATCAAAATCCTTACCCATTCAACTACTCACTCCGAAACTTGGTATTCTTACACGCCCTCTTCAAAAAAAAAAAAAAAAAAAAAAAAATACAATAACCCATCTTTCAAAACACGAAATTACTCTCTTGAGCAAACTCTTCCGCCATACCCCATCCAAATAATTAGCACCCTGTGACGTTCAATTACCATGTCAAAGGCCTTCCCATTCAACCGTCCATCGTTTTTGCCCTCCTGTAAAAACCAAAGACGGAGGACGTCACAACACGTATTGATAGCTTTGACACCCCCTTCTATGAGAGGGAACCTTCTCAAAATTTGAAGGGGCTTTAATGTCGGGAGGAAGGATATTCCTTTAGAATCTGGAAACCTTCCCCCACCACGACTTCTGTCACGCATCCCCTTAGTTGATGACTTGGCTGTGATTTTTTTTTCGTTGCGTTTATTCTAAAGGAAGGAGGTGTTTTTTCTTTTTTTTCTTTTGTGTTAAGGAAGGTAAACCTTTCGGACGTGACTTTTCGGTGTGGAGTATATTTATACATAAAGTTTTTTACTCTGCCGGAATGATATCGTATATGAATGATTTGAGAAATTGAGAATAGAGTTTTTGTATGAAAAAACAATTAAGATTACGAATTACATTTTATAAAAACGTATTGGTCTAATTAATTTATAGAAAAGGTTCAAACTTATTGTGAGCACGTTTAATATTATCAATCGAATAATGTTATCAAAATTGAACGGTCACGATCATTCCTATTTAACTAAACGCAAAATGTATCGTTTTATGTGACCAATATATCGCTTAACGTTATCAAAATCTAGTGAAATCCCCTCTAGTGAACCTCCTTTTTTCTCGTTTGAAGGCCAATTTTAATGTATAATCATAAAAATGAATCTTTACATTTATTAGTGTTATATATTCCCCTCTCATATATTTCTATATCAATTAAAAGTTGCAAAATACATACTAGGTAATCGATTTAATTACTTCAATTAGAACTAGTTAGTTGTGATTTTAATGTAACCACTCGAGTTACACTCTTTGAAACTTCCTAATATCAATTAGCTTGTTTATTATCAATCGGATAATTATCATTCTACTCTTGGACAAAAGTGATCAAATTAAGCGAAGTCCATTGTACTATAATAATTTTTGATTAAACGCGATGTAGTTCAGTTTGATGCAGGAAAAAACAGTGAGCCCATAAAAATTTATAGAATATTTTATTATTTTATATTTAAGTCACGGTTTTACCAAAAATAATGTTCACCAGGGGAATTATATATATTAAAAAACTTTGACTCTAATCACCATGTTTTTTTGTAGTAACAGTTTAAAATAAATGTATCAAATTCTAAAGGCCAGGTTACAAGAGCATTTAAATTTGATAGTTTCACTAAATCCATTTAAAACCTTATTTGAAACTACATATAGTGTTATATCTTTTGAAAAACGTTCTGTTAAGTAATTGAATCTTTTCACGTTTCCAGTTTTCATTCATCCAAGCATTTACTCTAATTAGAGAGCTAATAGACAAAAGTATTTCCCCTCTATCTATTATTTTGATTTAATTAAAAAAGTACTGAATAAATAAAGTACCTATACAATATTGTTGAGAAATCTTTGCTCAGTTTAAACTTAAACTATGTTCTTGATTTTGGAAGTACTCTTAAAACATAGGTAACCCAGATAGCACGTATGCTTGCTTCAAGTTTGAGATTTCCTGTAATTTTAGTTGACATGTCAAACTTGCAAAAAAAACCTTACTTCAATTAATTTTCAAGCTGGATGTTTCAAGATGGAAAAAAATCCAACTATTTTCAAACTTGAGAGTTCAAACGAAAAACAAGCTTGACTTTATCAAACTTACTTCGATCATTTTTCAAGCAAGGAAATTCTAGCTTGGTTAATACAATATTTTTCAATCATTAAAGTTGGTTGAAAATACAAGCAAATCACAAGCTTGACTTTATCAAACTTACTTCGATCATTTTTCCAGCAAGGAAATTCTAGCTTGGTTAATAAAATATTTTTCAATCATTAAAGTTGGTTGAAAAAACAAGCAAATCACAAGCTTGAGTTTATCAAATTTACTTCGATCATTTTTCCAGCAAGGAAATTCTAGCTTGGTTAATAAAATAGGTTTCAATCATTAAAGTTGGTTGAAAATACAAGCAAATCACAAGCTTGACTTTATCAAACTTACTTCGATCATTTTTCAAGCAAGGAAATTCTAGCTTGGTTAATAAAATATTTTTCAATAATTAAAGTTGGTTGAAAAAACAAGCAAATCACAAGCTTGAGTTTATCAAATTTACTTCGATCATTTTTCCAGCAAGGAAATTCTAGCTTGGTTAATAAAATATTTTTCAATCATTAAAGTTGGTTGAAAATACAAGCAAATCACAAGCTTGAGTTTATCAAACTTACTTCGATCATTTTTCCAGCAAGGACATTCTAGCTTGGTTAATAAAATATTTTTCAAACATTAAAAATGGTTGAAAATACAAGCAAATCACAAGCTTGATTTTATCAAACTTACTTCGATCATTTTTCCAGCAAGGAATTTCTCGCTTGTGTAATAAAATATTTTCCAATCATTAAAATTGGTTGAAAATTTAAGCGAATCACAAGCTTGAGTTAATCAAACTTACTTCGATCATTTTTCCAGCAAGGAATTTCTTGCTTGGGTAATAAAATATTTTCCAATCATTAAAATTGGTTGAAAATTTAAGCAAATCACAAGCTTGAGTTTATCAAACTTACTTCGATCATTTTTCCAGCAAGGACATTCTAGCTTGGTTAATAAAATATTTTTCAAACATTAAAGCTGGTTGAAAATACAAGCAAATCACAAGCTTGAGTTTATCAAATTTACTTCGATCATTTTTCCAGCAAGGGATTTCTTGCTTGTGTAATAAAATATATTCCAATAATTTCAACTGCTTGAAAATTCAAGCGAATCACAAGCTTTAGTTGATCAAACTTAGTTCGATCATTTTTCCAGCAAGGGATTTTTTGCTTGGGTAGTAAAAGTTTTTCAATGATTAAAATTATTTTGAAAGTTCATTAAAAGTTTTTGTTCTAGTTAATATATTGTTTAAAGGATTTCAATACAAAAATGGGAAAATAAGTGTGCCTTTTTAATTGTTCAATAAATAATTGTTGGTTCAGTGTAAACCAAGAATATTAAATATACAAATAAATTTTCATCCTATAAAGATAAAGACTTATGAAATTTTATTATAAACTATCGTTAACTACGTAAAACAATATAATTAAAGATTTGGAGAAAAGTGCATAAAAACATCCCTGAAAATTCCATTAAATGTTTCCCCAAAGTTTGTGTTGTTTAGAACTATCTCTGGTCATTGAAAGTTGAAATACTAATGAGGTAACGATGAAATATGATACTTTATTTTTAATGAGTAATATTAATTTTCTGTTGACATAAAAACAGTTAGTAATAATTAAAAGCATTTAACAACACGCATGTTAATTACTAGAAGAAAAAAGCTAAAAAAACCCCAACAGGTTTCAGTAGGATAGAAGATTAATAGCATTGATTACATCAATATCATGGTGGTTGATTGAGACAAAGAGGATATTTATTGCAACAAATATTTAATTTTGGTATTCTAGAACATATTTTCCTTACGAGAATTCTAATTAAACGGATTCTATTATGTCCGGTGTTTTACCGAAAATCGCCGATAATTCTTATATAAATCGGTTTATTTTTTTAATAATGGTTCAAAAGGTGATTGATTCTTAAAATATACATCGAGATTCATGTCATATCCGATTTTCATGAAAAAATCTTTATAACTTAGTAAGTTATTAGACTTATTAAAAAATATATAGGATCGTTAAAAAACACAAGTCCAATTTTTGCTTAATAAATCGATAAATATTATTTAATTTTTTTATTTTATTTTACTTATGAGTAAAGGACCGTTATGGCAAAGTTTTTCCAGAATTACGGGTTTTCATGGTGATTATGACGTAATTGAGAATTTTCGAAAGCAGAATGGAGCTTACTGGTCTTTGACGCGAATGACTCTGGAATATTTCCCAGATTTGAGTTCTCGGTTTGTTTACTTTTAAAGTTAGATTTTAATGCTTTACATATTTAGAAAGCTTATAAAAAATGATTTTAGGAATTGGAAATTTTGAGGGGAATATATACATATTGCGCTTGTAATTTAGGTTCAAAGAATTTTCGTTTTACTTGAAATTTTTTCCAAATATGGAGATAAATATTTAAGATTTTAACATGTTGTAGTAGACCTTTAGACGAACAAAAATATGTATCGCAATAAGGGGTTGATGAATTAGTTCTGGATTTATAAATTATTCAAGTTTATTACTGTATTTATTATGTATACGGCCCCCTAATTGAAATTGGACCCTGAAAATTTAATAGATTGTTTGAATTCACACCATGAACAACATATTAAAATTTCATGGTCCTAGCTTTATGGGAAGTCCCTTAATTAGCTTAATTACTTGCACATCCGGTGTATTTTAATACTTGGAAAAAATTCCAGTTCAAAAACCTGCCTACCGATTTCGATGAAATTTTAGTATGTTGTGGAACTCGAAGAGACGCTTCGTACAGCGTATCTCACTAATGTGGCGTGTGAAATTTATTTATTCCCACAGTTGTCACATGCAGGGCTTAGGCTTAACAGCTCCATGATACATGAGGCATGGGCATGCCAGAGAGTAAACAGTTGTCATTTAAAAAGGAAAATTCATTATTTAACAAGTTTGTTAAACTAAAATTTAAAAAAAAAATGTTTTCTTTGATATTTAATAACTATTTAAGTGATTTATTACCGAATCTTGGTTGTTTTGATTGGTTTGATTCTTATTCAGTTCATAAAAATTACCTATTTACTCAACGAACTAACATCCTAAATGAAAAAAGAAAATAAAAATTTCAATAACATGGACAGTTTGCTTGAAATAATTGGAAATAATGATAAAAAATACTAATTGTCGGTTTTTTTTGTGTTTAATTTCACCCCACACACAAACCAAGTGAAATGAAGCAAGAAATATTGTTTTGGCTGGCGTTAGTTAGGGTTAGCCGGTTAGCCACTAGAGCGTCAGCGTGACTAGCGTAATTCAAGTAAGTACAAATATTTGCTTATATTGTTGATGCCCTTTTAAATGCGTTTAAAATATATTTTCTCTTTAAAAGCAAGGGTTTTTATGTTTGCACATTAGAATGTAACAAAAATTAAGAGAGTGATAGATAAATAGTGCTAGTTGAGATATTTTGAGGGTGTTACACAGGGCCGTAACCAGACTTTTGTTTCGGGGGGGGTTTTGACTCAAATATTTTCTGAGGTACCTCCTTACAAGTACTTTTATATGTTAATTTTTGGATGACAACACTGGATTGAAATTTTGATGCACTAAATTTCAAATTGTATGGACAATATGAATTCCAAGCAAAAGGGGGGTCTGGGGAAAATTTTGGAAATTTGCCCCTCAAAAGAGTGTTTTAGCTCATTTTGAGACCCTATAGATAACTCCCAAAGAGAACCACTCATTATAAGCGGCCGAATTTTCAAGGTAGGTATATTGTCATAAATGGCAAAATGTTGAGGGGGGGTTTGGGTTCCTACTCCAGAAAATTTTTTGAATTTTGCCCCTAAAAGTGGCATTTTAACTCATTTTGAGACACTTTAAGTTGCATCAAAGAGGACCACTCCCTGTAAATCACACAAATTTGAAGGAAAAACCATACTTAGTAGATTTCAAAATTTCGAGGGGGTTTGGGGGTCCTCCCCCAGAAAATTTTTGGAAATAAGTAGGGTTTTGACTCATTTTGAGACCCTTTGGGTTATACCCGAAGAGGATCGCTCCTTGTGAGACATAATTTTCATGAAAAATAGCAGTATAAAAATTGATGTCAGAATTTCGGGGGGGGGGGGGGTTGAACCCCTAAAACCCCCCCCTTGGATACGGCCCTGGTGTTACATTTCATTATTTGATAAGTTTCGGCAATTCAGCATATTCTATGCTGCGTCAGCTAATCCAAAAAAACTTCAGAAATCTTCCCAAGATTTTTTGGGTAAGAAATTTGATAAAATTTCCAGACCTGTGCACCATATAACAAGCAGCCTATATAGTAAAGCCTGATTTTAAAGATTCAACTGCTTTAGTTTAACAGACTCCCATTTTTAAGCTCATATTCATTAACCATACTTTTACGTTAGGGGACATCCATAAATTACGTGAGGTCAAAAGGGGGGAGGGGTTTGGAAAAATCTCACCAAGGGGGGTGGGGGGGTCCAGATTTTGGAAAAAACACCTCACGTAATTTATGGATGTCCCATTAGGTGTGCAAAAGTTCAAATCCTTTGTATAAGTACCATTAAATTTAGTGTGTAAAAATACTCTCCATGGGGTAAGGGGGGACCAGGGAAATAATGTTGAGTCAACCCCTAGTCTAGTCACTAGTATTTGCAACATCAAGAGCGAAGGTAAGTATCCTTGCCCCCCCCCTAACATGAGGGTTAAACTTTATATGCCAAGGCCTTTTTTGCCAAGTTCTGTTGTAACAATACAGTCGAGTCCTATGTGATCACATTTGTACAAGATCACAATAACAATATCTAATTGTTGATAATAAGCAGTCTATAAAAAAGTGACAAACAGTATAATTCCAGTGTTTGCATTAAAATCAAGACTAGTCCTAATTGGAGTGAATTTCTAGGGTGTATTTTGCAACTTAAACATTGTTAAAGAAAAATATGAAAAAGTGGATCATATTATACTTCACATTAATGACTCATTTTGTATGTTTATGTACTAATAAAATTGGCCTTCCAACAAGAAAAAGGAGATTTTTAAGGGATTTCACCAAATTTTGATAACATTAAACGATATTCTGATCACATAAAACAATTGAATTAATTTTGCGTTAATTTAAATGGGAGTGATCAGGACTAGACAATTTTGATAACATTAAGCGGAGTCGACTGTACCTTCAAAAAAGTAATGGTTTAATTCCTTTAACTGTCCCATTAAATACTGCCTAATATCACTAAATTTTTATTCTTGTTATTTTAAGGAATTGTATATTTTATTGATTAGAGTTTGCAATTTTACAGAATATTTCTAATTTTTGATGTCTAAAATAGCTTGGTAATATTAAACAGGATATTCAATGAAATTGTACCAAATTATTTTTTATGATCTGTAAATGTGTGAGATTTAAGTGGGCATTCCACATTTTAGATTGCTGTATAAGAGTAATCTTAGTTGGAGGGTGGAGTCTGCGTTGACATAGACTGAGATTGGCCACTACTGACTTCCTGTTCTCGATGGCATCCCGGCGAGCTGCATCTCTTCACCTGACAGCGACTTGGATGTCCTCCTCATTATGTGCCCCCCCCTCCCCGAAGATCCCCTACGCCACTCTTGGATGGAACGCTACACAGCAGCAGGTGGGTGCTCCCTTTCTTCCGATTCATGTATCGGTACTTACGTATTATCCCGTCAACCGTGACGCTTAATCCGAAAACGTTATCAAATCCCATTGACTTAACTACTACTGTGCCACTGAATTAGACGGCCGCTGAACGGTCGACGGAATAATACATAAGTACCCAATCTTACAAAATGAATTTTTGTTTTTATTTACGGGCCTTGCAAAACTCGCTTTCTGAATGGCCCCTGTATTCATTCAGATATTTTTAAATGTTGTCACACCGATACCAGGGATTTCGTGATACCCGTCATGCTGATTTGTCTCGCCCGTCACACAAAAAGTCATACAAAATGATAATTTTTAAACCTTTTAACATTTTACATGTGTTAAGAACTGCAACAATCAGAACTACTGAAACCTTCAAGTATTCAAGTGAAAAAATTGAATCTTGTGTAATAACCATCTTTTTTTGTGACGAGTGTGACAGAAGGAGGATCTAAATTTAAATGCATCAAAAAATGTTTTTTCTTTAAATGTTTTTTCAAAAATTGAGTGTTTTATTGGATAATCAAGGTCAAAAATAGTGACATTATGCTCATACAATGAAAATTCTGCTGCATTTAGTATTTTTTTGGTCAATATGAAAATACCCTATTTTACATACTTGAAAAGTTTTCAAGTAACTTTGAGCCCCCAAAAAATTATCAAATAATAATATTGTTAAAGCTTAGCTCTCTTTAAATCCATCTTGTTCATATCTCTACCTTTAATAATAAATAATTTATAGTATAATTTATAAACCAATTTGCATCAATTTAGCCCTTATGTCCACTTTTTCATGGAATGACCCTAATATTTATGTAAGGCATTAAAAGTGTACTATTTTCAAAAATATCTTCTTGCGTATAAAACAGGGTTCCCACGGTCCTTAAAAGTCCTTGAATTTTGAATATACTCCAGCCGTCTTTCGCTGATTTATCTAAATTTCCTTTCCACATTTAACGGCAATGTTTGAAACCATAAAACTGTGATAACTAACTTAATAACTTAACTTAAGATGATTAACCAAGGTTATCTAAATTATTATCTAAATTTCCTTTCCACATTTAACGGCAATGTTTGAAACCATATAACTGTGATAGTAACACCCTCTACATCGGTTCCACAAGTGAACAAACTAGTTAGAAAATTAAGTTCGAGTCAGTAGGCAGTTTAAAAACACCTCCAATTGCTCTAGAAAGATTATAATTTTTAAATGTCTGCAAAAAAAGGTCCTTGAAAAATTTTGTTGAGGTCCTTAAGTCCTTGATTTTCAATGTTTTTGAAGAGATGAGACATTTTTTCTTTTAAGCCATGTAAGTTGTTCATTGATATTTAGTACTATATTTAAAATAATGTCATTACTGAAAGTTTGGTGCAAAAAATAACTGAAAATTAGAGTTTTTCTTGCATAGTTTTAAAGGGAAGTTAATATTAGGGTGACCATAAGTACCGCTTTTGACGGGTTGTCTGTGGGACATCATGAATTCCAAGATCCACTTCTGCTTATACTGGGTATGCTTATACTTATAACAGGTATGCTCAATAACAATTATAACAGGTATGCTCAAACTCTACACACCCAGATTCCTTGTATGTAGTGCATTAAAAATGCCTACTGAACTATAACTCTACAATGTTTAGTTTTCGATGAAATCACAACAGAAAAGCTACATACTACTCCGAGTAGGGATCATGTAAAAAAATTCACTGGTAAAATGTGATATTGTTAGGTATTATGCATAATTTTCGGATTAATCACAATTACTGTAACATAAATTTGCTAAATTATTTAAGAATTATCATTGTGTACATTCTATTTTGTTTAACAGGTTTTTGACTGGAACCCCCAGGGCCATTGAAACAGGGAAAGGCTACAAAAAGATTGGAATGTAACAGAAGCAAAGCATCTTGCCACCAACTGTCAGGTGTAAACATGATGGAGGCCCTATGCTCCAGTTAATGGAGTGCGAGAGGAATAAATTAAGTAAGTCATTGTATTTTAATTACAGAAACCAATAAAATTAAGAACATTAAAACTGTTATAAAATTTTTGGATACTGGGCTTATATAAAATCAACATTCTAGTAGAATTGATAATCAATTATTTTAGTCTATATCTTTTTGCGCTAAGTGGCTAGGAATGAGAAAATGCAAATTCAGGTAGGGGGTGGGAAATTCAGGTAGCTAGCATGGGCATGAAATTTCTCACTAGCCAAGAGGGTACTTATGTATTATCCCATCGACCATTCAGCGGCTGTCTAATTCAGCGGCACAGCAATAGTAAATCAATGGGATCTGAAAATGTTTTCGGATTAAGCGACACGGTCGACGGGATAATACGTAAGTACCACCAAGAGTAAAAAATCCGATATTCTTGGACGTAGAAATTATAAAAATTTTAAGAAAAAATACTATGGTAAATTGTCATCTGCTTGACCACAAGAGTTAGTGTGACAAATAGGACCATATGGGCTTAATTAAAAGACCTGCCTGTAGCAATGAGCTTCATGAAAGATAAACCACTTCTTAATAAGTAGGGGAAAGTGGGAGATAATGGGACATTTTTTAAAAATAAATGCTAGTAAAAAAAGCATAAAAGCAGTTATTTTTATAATGTTTATGATTTAAACCATTTACATTTAAGTTTTGTTTATAAAAATATTCCTTGAAATGCCTTTTTTATTTACATATGCTACTCTATATATTGAATATGATATGCAAAAATTGTTGTGGATGAAATTTCAGCATTGAACATTTTAATACCACAATGTCTTCTGCAGTGTTTAGTTTCACTAATCCTACTTATTTCTTCACTAATTGGAATTATCATAATAGGGTATGGATAATTCTAGATTTAGTAAAACTTATGGGTTTAAAGTAATTTATTTATTTATTAAAATATTGACTTTGGTAAAAATATTGACTTTGGAACAAAATATAATAAAAGTCCCTTGTTTTGTTTTTATGAATTTTTTTTTTAAATTCATTTAGAACTAGATACTTGAATGCATCATAAAAACCACACAATTGATTTTTTAATGCTTTAAAAAGAAACTCTTTATTTTTTTTTAAATATATGAACACCAAATTTGTTTTTAATCCATAAAAAAGACAAGATATTTGAATCTAGGATAAAAAACAGTTGGTTTTTATTTATCAATAAAAAAACCTTTCTTATTATAAAAATGTACATATAACCACTGTCTTTTCCATGCTATAGAAACTTTTTAATGCAGCTAAAAAATCTGATGGTTTATATATAATTTTTACTTTTTAAAACTTTAATAAAATTAATTTTAATTAATAAATTAGTTAAGTCACTTGAACTATTTATTCAATGCATTCATAATTTAAATCAATCAGAAATATTTATATTTATGTGTTAAAGGGAAATTTAAAAAAAAAAAAAAACAGTTTAAACCAAACCTGAAAAAACCTGTTTATTTTTTCAACCCTGCTTAATACATATATAGGAAATTTTTTTTGAAGGATCCTATTTAAAATTACTAATTTGTTTGCCTAAAATGTTAAAATTTGTCCACTTAAAAAACTATTTAGTTCTTATTATCTTATTCTATTATTAACTTTTTTTTAAAATTTTATATGTTGGTAATGACTGTCTAATTCTGTTTCCATACTACCTAATTAAATATGCAAAGTCAAATAAACACTACAATGTTCTTTTAAGAAATATTCAGCCATATTAAGTTGTCCCATTAGCCCCCACAACACATGTAACATTAGCCCCCATGATGAGGAATTTACAATCCTAGAAATAGTTCTTTAAATGTGCAATTTTTCAGTAATATTTCTTATTTTCCAATATTTGTAGAATATAAAAGTGTCCTTAAATAAGATTAAAATATTCTTAAAATACAAATGTTTGTTTGAATTTTTGCAATTGATATCTGGTTTTGTATTCCAATGAAATTTATATATTTCAAAGAGCATATTAACAATCACATTAAATAAAAGGAATTTAGCAATTTAGAATAGACAGTCTTTAGATGTTAAGCAAATTGCAATTCACTGTTTAATTTCCGGATAGTTGCAAACTTATTTATCAGAATTTGAGGACAGTAAGCAGTGTTTAAGGGGTTTAAAAAAATGTCACTAAAATATAGGGGTTTCTTTCAAGAAGGTCCCATGGAAAAACACTTTTCTAAAAGGGTCCCATAGCTTTACTCAATTATTATTATTTTCATTTTATTACTTTAAGAAGTCCAGGGATTATCGTGTAAAATTTTCAGGTGAATTAAACTGCACTACCCTCAAAAAATTGTTTGAAATAAGTTAATTTCTTACAACTAAAATCTAAACCTTTGTCTTGAAAGAGAATATACAATGCAAATAACAATGAGGTACAAATATTTTTTTTTATATCTTAAATTTTGCTTATAAATGGTAGTAATCTAATATTTATCCTAATACATCTTTAGTTTTGGATTTCAGATAGTACCCAATGCCTAATAAATATTGTAATTGTATCATCCACATTAAAGAAATATGTATTTATAATCTCATCTTAAATAATAACTCTTTGTTTATGACTCAGTGACCATAGGGGTAAACATTTAAGACCATGTGACAGGTCTATAGAGTAACAGCAATGGTGGAAAAATAAATTTAATTTTTAGTTTGGCACAAAACCAGTTGCACTAATCTTTTACTATGTGATACTTATAAGTTATACATATTATAATATTTTTTACCTTTTTCACAGGAAAAGAGAAGAAGAAATAATAAATGATGGAAATTATCTATGATCTGGTCTTTTTATGTTTAAATTTTTTTGTGAATAAAGCATTATTTTGAATATTTTAGTTAATTTATTTTTAACAATGGTGTTTGTGAAAGTGAACTTTCAATACTAATGATTCAATTAAATCTAAAGCAATTAATTTAACAGATAAGTTGTTGAGCATTTAAACTGGATTAATAATTATGATTTCAACTTTAAGAACGGTTAATTTATTAATCTTAAACGTTACCATAATTCAAAGCTGCTATTATTTCAACCTTAAAACGGTGTAATATTCAAGCTTAAAATTAGCTATTAAATATTAATTTAAGGCTGAAACAAGCAATCACTGGTACAAATATATGCATAAAAAATTAAAAAAAAAAGTTTGAAATTTCAAACTTATAAATTATTGAAATTTCAAACATGGAGAATAATTGAAATTCAAACCTGAATAATAATTGAAATTTCAAACCTGAATAATAGTTGAAATTTCAAACCTGAATAATAGTTGAAATTTCAAACCTGAATAATAATTGAAATTTCAAACCTGAATAATAGTTGAAATTTCAAACCTGAATAATAATAGAAATTTCAAACCTGAATAATAATTGAAATTTCAAACCTGAATAATGACTGAAATTTCGAACATGAAAAAAGATTGAAAGTTACAACATGAAAAATGATTGAAATCTCAAGCTTTAAGGTATTCTTTTTTCCATCTATATTTCAAACTTGAAAAATAATTGAAATTTCTATCTTGAAAAATGCTTACTTTTAGCATGAAAATTCAATCCTTCTTTATACATGATTCAAGATCGCCGTGGTACAACTATACACATTAAATACTGCTAAACTACCGTAATTTTCAAGTTTGATTCAGGTTTATCAAGCTTGAGCGCTTAAGTTTGATTCAATCTTTTTTCAATCTTTCTGTGCTATCTGGGAAACATACCTTTTAAGATGATTTTTCAAAACTTAAATAATCGAATTGCATCCGTTGGAAGACAAATCTCATTTTTTTATTCAAGAAAGAAATTCTTAAAATAGTTGGAGTATGTATTTTGATTGCCTAGGGCAGAGAAATATTTAATACCGAAAGAGATTCCTAGTTTAATATGTTGCATACGTAAAAAGAGAGAATTGAGGAATTTATTCGACTAGTTTTATACTCGACAGCAACGTTTCCTAACCCTATGACGTCACTACGCGGAAGCAGAAACTGCGTAAACAGAAAGCCGGTTGGGTTGCTATGAGGAATTTTGGTACGCAAATCGTGATAAAAAGACGCTACATATACATGGGTTTAACAAAATAATAATATTTTAAATTGGCGTTCTTCATTTCACTCAAGATTCAGACACCAAGCTGCGAACTACTTCTACTACTATTCTATACTTAAATTAACTTCCACCCACTATCCGTTTTTTAGTTTCATTTACATTCATTTAGTGTAATTTTATTCTTGTTTGATATCTAAATATAAGAACCTAATCTAATATAAGAAGAACCTACCATATTGAACAAAAAATAACCTAAGCCAAAATCTACACAAACGTATAAAAGCACAATGGTAAACAACTGCACATGATATAAAGCCATTTCTTTTCAAAAAACTTCCACATAAAAAAGCTCTATCCCAATATTTCCCCTGCATTTTACTTATTTGTCTCCGCGAGGGCGAATTCAGCCGCGCGGCTAAATGCAAAAGTAATGACATTCGTGAAAACACGCCGGAACAAATTGAAAGAGCCGCTGAAGAAGAAGAAAAAATAAAAGGCCGCCGAATAAGCCACCGATAAACACGTACGGGGGAACCCTCGCCAAAAACACGAGACCGCACGCATCCCGGGTCTTTCATTTTGTGGCGAACAATGCGTCAAAAACGCGCCAAACAAAGGAGAAAAAAACGGAATGCGACAGGGGGCATTTAAAAATTAACAAATTTAAGTTTCATGGATTCCTTAACTCGCTTAGGTCACAAGTTCGGCAGACATTTAGAAATTCAAATTATTATTATTATTATTATTATTATTATTATTATTATTATTATTATTATTATTACTTACTATTGCGTTCTAAAAGTATGTGGAAAAATATAGAATTAATTAATAATTATTTAATTCAGAATTTAAAAACCTGTCATTGAAAGAAAAGAGCCGTTCTTTCGTTTTGTTCCTTTTCGACTTGGATGCTGTCTTCAAAATAAAGATGTAATTTCATCTTCACTGTGACTTTACATCAAACTGTGTGCTCCTACTGAGTGGTGGTTTTTTTTGACTCAACTATGTTACAGTATGTGGAAAATATATAGAGTTAAGGAGTATTTATTCCCTGAACCCCTCGGAAGTATACAGAATAGTGAAATTATAAACACTGCACCTGCACTATAATACTAGACAGCAACTTAAGTTGACCCTACGACGTCAAAAACAAACAAAGTTCTAGTTCCCATCGCGGTGTTTGAATTTTGAGTGAAATGAAGAACGTCAATTCAAAAATATGATTATTTTGTTAAACCCATGTATTGTATATTTTGCTTTTCAATCACGATTTGCGTACCGAAACCCCTCCTAGCAACCCAACAGGCTTCGTGTTTACCGATTTCTCCTTCCGCATTTGTGTCGCACTGGGTTCAAGAAACGTTGCTGTCGAGTATAACCATTCCGCGTTATCACATTGCATTACAGAATCACTAAATTTACACTTGGGAATGGTCCCTGAGCGTGCAAAAACCAAACTGCATCATAAAAAATCATAAAGAGAAAGAACAGAGAGTTTTTTTTCCTCCCGTTTCTCTCAGATGTATGTAAATGCAGCAAAACGCAAATTCCGTTTCCTTATTCTTTCCGCTTTTCTTTTATTGGCGTGTTTATTTTGCGTAAAGCTCTCATTATGGCGAGGTAAGGACGAATGTTACGCTTTTTATTCTTCCTCCTTGGATTACTTCTCCTGGGAAGATCGGGGATTGAGTTGGATTTCCAGCTGCTGTGAGTCTGGATGTTGGATGCCAATAAAACGCTGTGTAGCGACATGGGTGTACTGGAGAGATTACTCCAAGGGCTGTGCGTGCATTCTAATTGCCAATTTGGCTTTCTCTTCAAATTGGAAGATGACTTTTCTTGTGGGGGTAATGTGCCTATTCTCGTTTACTTTGTAAGGTCAAGAGGAAGAGGTTGATATGAGACAAGGTTCCCACTCAAATTCAGAAATAAAATTTCCTGACTTTTTCAGGCTATTTACGGCATTTTTCAGATATTTCTTGCTCTTATGAACATATATTTTCAAAAAATGGTCTATTTTTTTCTACTTTCTAAAGCCAAAATTGACACCAAAACATTAAAAATTGTTCATTTTCCAGGTATTCTGTATGATTTTCCAGGTTTTTGACCAAAATGAGCAATTTTCCTTGACTATCCCCTGACTTTTTAGGTTAAATTAAATTCCCTGATCAGTGGGAACCCTGATGAGATTTTTTTATGTTTGTGATTGGATGTAACAATGATTATATTGTGCTTGGTGAATTCACCTTAAAATATAGAATTTTATTGGACCACTTAAAAGTAAAGTTGGCCGTTATTTTTAGGGGCCGTTCAAATATTACGTAAGCAAGTTTTTGGTCATTTTTGACCCCCCCCCTTGTCAGCAAATATAGGCAAACCGCAAACCCCCCTCTTATAATTACGTAGGAAAACTCCCCCCCCCTTTGTTCTTATTTTGAACAAACTCTTTAGTAATGCATAGATTTCTGAAATTCATTGTTCTCCATGAACACTTAACCTATCGTACAAACTTTCCGTATGAAAAATGCTTTAAAATTTTTGGGAAATTTATTTTTGGTTGATTATTGAAATTATTTATGCAAGAAACAAGAGATTTTCGAAAATGCAGTGTTTTTAAAATCATACGTAAGCATCAGTCATACTCCCTCTCCCCCTTGTCAGGAAAAATAAGCAAATAGCAAACCCCCTTCTCCCCTTAGGTGCTTACGTAATATTTGAACGGCCCCTTAAGGAATTATTCATGATTCCCGACCTATAAATTCAAGGAAAGTAGGCATATAGAAAATAAGAAGTAGCAAAATAGTAATATGGTGTTGAAAACACATTCCACTAGGGTGATTTGGCACGGATCATCAAATAATATGGTAATGAATGTTTGAGGGTAGGTAAAAATGCTGGTGTGGTGACAGTTTTCTTGAAACCTTTTGTCTGCCGATGTTCCCAAATGGGAACATCCATTTAGTGATTTCTTTTACCACTTAATATTTCATGCAGGGAATTGGTACTAGCTAGAGAGCTACATAAAAATGACTTTATTTTACATGCAACAATATTTCCCATTCTATTTATATCTTTTTTGTAAAATTTAGGTCAAATTTACTGATTTTTGGCACTTTCAAAAGTTATACAAGTTTCAATTTCTGCTAATTTTAAATAAAATTATTTTTAAACATTTTTTTTTGTCTTTTAGTAGCTTCAGTAAGCATCTTTCCGTTTGACTTGACAAAATAACATAATAGTTTATTTTTAGAAAGTAATTGCCAATTACCTGATTATGTTCCCTATAGGGATCGGCGTTTGGGGTAAAGTTTTTGAGGAGATGTTTTAAAGTGTAAAAATTCAAGTAATTTCTTATTATGTTTACTTTTTTGAACTTTTTATGTCTCAAAGGATGTCTCTGTATAGCTATTAGAATATTAGGAAAAATTTAACTGTCATACTTCCTTACAATTTATGAATTAACAAAAAAAACCTAACATAGACGAAATTTTCAAAAACACACACACTTATAAACACCTGTATTATTATGATTTCCTCTATAGGTTATACAATATTTAAATTTGTTAATTTTCCTTTTAATACCAACAAAGGAATTTGAAATACAACATAATCGCTCGGTTTCACTGAATTAAGAGTCTCACATTAATAAAAGATCGATCCTGTTTATTTTATGAAATTACATTTGCATTATCATAAAAATAACACGACCTTTACCATACTTTAAACTGGTTAATTCACTCCTGAATTGAAATGCTAGAGGTTCAAAACCTGAATAAATCACTAGTGGATATCATCATTAAGTGACTTTTTTTCTTTCTAAACTTTAAAAGATTCCATAAAAAGTGATTTTCTATTTAACCCCGTCTCTGGGTAGATAAATATTGACCACTTTGAGTCAAGAGCTGTGAGCTGCAACCTTAATGCTTAGAGAAGATAACGTTTACCTTTACTGGCGATTTTTTTTTATTCTTGTCCCTCGTGATTTCTCTAATGGCCAAAATTCTTTAAGCCGCTTATTGTAGGGATAAAAATGAATAATGATTTTTTTTAAAAGAAAGAGGAATGTAAATGTGTACAGATGAGGGAATTTTTTTAATGGATTTGTGTACCCTGGAAGGTGAAATTCACTTCTTTTTAATGAAGAATAAATTTTGATAAATGCGTTTTTTAGTAAAAATAAATGTCATTTTTATCTAAAAATATTTTTAGATCGCTTTGTAAAACTGGTTTTATAGAGTGTTTTCAGGTGACGTCACAACCGGTTATTTTCTTTTAACTGTGTAATTTCTGTAGGGCTTTTAACTGTTGCTAAGGCCGTTGTTTATCTGTTGCTAAGGCGGTTTTTAGGTATGGGATCACATGATTGCAAATGCTCCAATAGAAGAATTCCCCGGCTAGTCATTTTCTGTAACTGTTAACCTCTGTAGGGCAAAAAACTGTAACATCTTCTGTTGCTAAGGCCGTTGTTAGGTCCGAGTCATGTGATTGGAAATGCTCTATAGTAAGATAATGTCTTTTTTTTAAGGATTGGTCCAAAATATTTTTTCTTTTGATATTTAGGGCGAGCGCGCACGGGCGACTTTTGTCACGGTGACAAAGAAAAAAACAACGTTGCTAAGGCTGTTGTTAGGGGCGGGACATAGAAGTATCCAATAGCAGCATTCGCACATGACATCACTGGAGGATAAAAACAACGTTGCCAAGGCCGTTGTTAGGTAAAGTCATGTGATTGAAAATGCTCTATTGTTTTCTAATGATATTTTTGATACTAGTAATCCTCGTCGCCGTGACTTTAGTCACTCGTGCGCGCCCGGCCTTAGTTTTATGAGTGGTGTTTTGAAAATTCTTATAAATGAAAATATTCATATTAAGGGCTAAATTTAAAACTAATGGCTGTAAACATTAACCTAAACTTATCTTTTATATTTATAATGCTACTATGTATAGAAAGTGAAAATGTGGACTTTTTTTTATAGTATTTAATGGATATTTTCATTATTTCTTCAACATATCCTTGTTTTATAATTATTCAAACATTACCTTAATTCACAATATCTAATATCGAGTAATTATTTTTTAATTTTTGTTCTAGACTAAAGCTTACAATTTAAGAAATTGAATACTTATTTGAGTCTTATTTTCATAGATAGTTTTTTTTTATAAAAAAAGCTAATAGATGAAAGAAAAGTGTATTTAAAAGCTTCGAATAACACCTCTGAAAAAGTCGTAGTGAAACGAATATTTTATTTGTTTTTAAAACACGTTTGTACAGAAATGACAATGAAATCTCCCCGATATACTCATTTACATATCACATAGCCACAACAGTTTTTTTCCAACATCCTTTAACTTTAACATCTCGAAACAAAGTATCAATTAACTTTAACACCTCGAAACAAAGTATCCTTTAACTTTAACACCTCGAAACAAAGTATCCGTCCCTTTGACATCAACAAATTGAAGACTGGACTTCAAAAACGAGCCAAGTGCCAAAAAGTAAATTTCCTTTAATTCATCATTTTAAATTTGATTCTCCATAGAAATACACATAATAAACCATCTTTCAGGCCGTTTTTGACCTACTAATCATGGTCGTGGCACTTAGCTGGATTTATAGGGTGTTGGTGATGGCACTTAAATTGGTTTTCGGGTCTAACTAATTTTTTTTTAGTTTCGGCACTTAGCTCGTTTTTGAAGTTCAGTCTTCAAATATACACATCACATTCTCTCAAAAACGCCTTAAGGTTCCGGTCTCGTGTGCCAACTTCCTTTGTTGTTCTCAAAAGAAGAGCGGTAGCACAAAGAGTAGCAGCATTTTCAATTCTTCGAAGCTGTCGTATATTGGCACTGCTATATATCGCATTCACCTGGAAGAGAAATGAAATTTAATAAAACAAACTTCATTTTCTCTGCAGAACGCCATTTGTCTGGAACGGGGTAGATGAAAAAAAAAGAGAGATCGTTTGGAGTTGAGAAATAGAGATGTTCTGTGGTGTGTATCCGATTAATCTTTTCTAATATTTATTCACCTTTCGAGGGTTGGGTGAAACGCCCGTTTGTTTTTCTGCTGTGTGGAGAAAATTAGATTTCTGTTATTTGTTTTTTACCGTATCTTTTTTCTCCTTTTTTTAAAAATAAAATTGAAGAAAGAGGTTTGGTTCTTTTTCACCTTCGCTTGTAGCAGAAGTAGTTCTGGTGGGAATAACCAAATTATTTTTTGTTCATAAGGTTTAAGTAACGAAACCAAGCGTTCGTTTTCGTCATCTTGACTTATGTAGATTATGTATGTTACGGGAAAAGTGATAAACTTGGCATTATTAATAATGTCGGAAGTTAGGCGGGCAATGTGATAAATTCAATGACATTTATCAATGAATATTTATCACTTTGTTGGAGGTACGCGAGCATTTTTAATCCCCAGAATTATCACATTTACAATAACTTATAGATTTTTAGCGTATATAAATTAAAATTATTTACAACATGTGAATTATTTAATTTACATCCAATCCAATCGTTATATAAAAAACAGTTATTACAATCCAATCCTTATATAAAAAACAGTTATAAAATAATTAAAATTCATAAATCCTTTAGTGTAACTTTCACTCATTCAAATAGTATATTGTTTGATAGGTTTTAAACTTTGCATTGCAATCACCAATTGCTAAAACACTTTTGTTATTTAAGGCGACACCTAGTTATATAAGTACCCATATTACTGCTCCGAAAAATACCCTGTAATTTTGACAAAGGTGGAGGTATTTAACGTTCATACAAACCACGTAATTTCTTACTTTCAACACGTTTCCATAAACACCAATACATTAGTTATATTAAGATTTACTATTAAGCAAAGTATTTTACCTGTATTTCTAGCTCAAGACAGCATGTTCAGCTTTCCATCTTTTCGTGTCTTCGTACTGACAACTTTCGTACGTTTTCCCTAAAATATGGAACGAAAGTATTTAATATTATTGATAAAAAGTAATAAAAAAAATACAGGACACGTTTCATATTGAGCAACGGATGTATATACTTTATAGTTGATGTCAACAATTTACAGCATTTATTTTTCGATTTTTTATCTTTCTTACCATCTATTTATAAACCTAGTCTTGTGGCTTTCAAATATCAATTACTGGTGTGGTATTGCGTGGTATGCTATAGCATGATAAATGTTTTGAATATTTAAGGCAATAGGATTAATATTAAGATCGAGACAAAAAATAGCATTTTTATTTTCAAAGGGATAACTATTTCAAACTTCGGAAAATAAAAAGACAACGAATGTGTTTACATAGCATTTTTATGAGTTAAAATATCGACACCAGCTCGCCAAAAACGTCTATCTGTTTTTTTTTCTTGTTTGGAGAAAAGCATTCAAAATTTGTCGATAATTGACGTTTCTTGAGATACTCGAAACTGTTTTTTGAAAAAAAAAATCTAATGTAAATTACGATTGCTGACTTTAGAATGGTGTGCCAGCATCACTCAGTGAAAATGATCAAAAGGGCGTGATTATATCGTTAATAATAGCCCTATGAATTCCTTTTCATTGGTGTGATATTACAATGGAACCTAAAAAGGCAGTTTAAGAAAAAAAAATATTTAAACCACGTTTGCTATTTCATTTCCATTTTGAATCGGACAGGAAAGCCCATTTGAAAAAAAAATAAGAAACTTAAATCCCCAGCATATTACTTTTGAAACTCAAAGGCACAAATTCCGTATTCCAAAACAGGGCCCCATATGGTACCTTAAATAACGCACCGGGAAAACTTACGAACAGTGAATTAATACATTTCGTAGTAAAGCTAAAAAGGATGCCATGGATGGAAGTCCGAATTCAAAGCATGCACTTCAAAAGAAATCGCTTTCCACACGCGGCATAATAATAAAAAAAGAAATCCCGCGGACGAATAACATGAAACCGGAATTACATGCTGCATATCTTTCTCGCACACAAACCCGTTTCCGATTCTGAAACGGGGGAAAAAAATCCCAGGAATAATGCAAGAGCGCGGAAAAATCCCGTTTTTCACCGTCATATTTCCCTCAACAAAAGAAATACCCGTTCGAAATATATAAACATTTCGAATTTTCGGCGGAGAACAATATTAAGGCACCCTTCCGAATTCTCTTTCTGGGAGCTTTCAATTTTTCTCTGATGTTTATTGAGTCTTTTACGGCCCTGAGAATGGTATTTGGGGGGAGATTTATATATATTTTTTTTATAGAAACAAAAGAGAGAGGAATGTGACATGCAAAGCGTCAGGGGTATGAAAACTTGTACAGTGTGGAGAGATATCTGGGGGTATTGGGTCCTTGATGCGAACTGTCGACCGTTCGTAAAAATTGCGTCCTTTTATGTATGACAGCTGATTTAAGGACTTTCAGCTAGAGTGATTGATGATGACACGGGCCTTGTAGACTTTTTTTCTGGAGCGAAATTCGAGAGGAAATTACTGCATTTAGTCGGTTCTTTTTGGAAAGTTTTTGGTGTTGGGCTCTGGGTTTTTTTTTTTGTGACGTGCTGTTGTATTTTAAACGAGTTGTCAGTAGGTTTTTATTCGTTTGGAAAATGCCTCCTTTTGTGTTACTGTGAAATTTAAGTCTGCTTGACAGTTGAGCGGAAATTGTTGTTCCAGTGAATTTGTCCCATGTTCTTCTTGGTCCTCAAACCCTTCGAGTGTTGAAGTTTTAAGTCGTTGAATTCGGTTGAATACATGACTAGATTTACAGGCGTAGTATTCAGTTATTGATTTATTGATTTCGTATAGAAGGGGAAATATAATTGAAAAATAGAAAACCTATAGTAAAATATATAAGCTCTTTTAGTATACTATAGTTATTTTATACAGAGAGTGGACAATGAGGGATTCACTGTCATTTTAGTTACTATCTGCATGGATCTACAGGATATCCATAGACTGTAATGCTAATTCATCCGCTTTAAACTACTTTTATTGCTAAAAAATCACAAAGAAAGCTATTTATAAACTATTATATTCTATTCACCTTGTATTATCTATATTTTCACCGTTCTGAATAATCAAAAAAAAAGTTAGGCAATGATATCAGCAAATAATAATATGTAATAAAATATATTTCTTAAAACTTAAAATCGATTGCCAATAAAAACATCATTCTTAACGAAACCTTTTGGTCAAAGTTTGAGTTTATAGCTGAAGTATGGGATGCTTGAACAAGTATCGAAAAATGACTTACAAAGTCTATCACATTCTGTTTCTGACTCCCTCGCCTCGTCTCTAAATATTCTATCATCTGATGCGTGGACAGCATACACGATTTCCTCATTGTCGGATTCTGTGCTTGAGTTTCTGGAAGAAACGTATGTAATGTAGAGTTGAGAAAGAACAGAATTACTTGTTATAGTCGAGAAAATACTATAAGTCAGCGGTTATTCTAGTTAGGCGTGTTCTGCCACTTGTTATAGATATTTGAGTTGATATGGGAGTATATTTTTGTCTAGCTAGATTACACGATACTATACAGGGTGTAAAGGAAAGTTCCTTTTCCCTGAAATAAATAATCAAAAAAGTAAAAGTTCAAAAATCTACAAGTTTCTTTGATTTTTTATTAACATTTATCTTTACTTAGCTAAAAACGGCAAAAACTACTTAATAACACTGAAAAACTTGTAGATTTTCGAACTTTTACTTTTTTGAGGCCTGAAAAAGTGCTATTTTCACTCGCTTATATCTCCGCGAATATTTGAGATATTTTCATGAAAATTTTTTCAGTGTGTTTTTTATTATATTGGCAGCAATTTTTTGTCCTGTAATTTTTGTTCTTCTCTTTTAGTTTTCGATTTGCAATGGCTAACTTCCAAAGTCTGCCACTGAGGGCTCTGAGGTCACTTGCATTCGGTTGCGCATAGTCACTTAATATATACCGTTATCTTAACTGCATAGCTTTAGCTTGCTCCGTTAGCAATTTATTTCAGGGTAAATGGACTTTCCTTTACACCCTGTATAGATTTTTGATATAGTATCTTATTAAGCCGACATATTAGGGGACGTCCATAAATTACGTAAGGTCAAAAAAAAGGGGGAGGGGAGGGGTGAAGCAAAATCTCACAAGGGGGGGGAGTCAATTAAAATATCTCGTTTACTGTTAGTTAAGAGAATATGCGTTTATTTCTTATCTTTTTTAGCATAACTTTATTAAAAATGTGCCATTAGTCTCCAAACATGGAATCATTACCCAGTCGGTCATGATAAGACCATAAGTTAAGTCAAGTATAAGACCATAGTTTTGATATTACATTATGCATTTTATTACAATAATACACTTGCCTTTTCTTTCACACTATTGACGCGGCGATTTATACCTGCCAATTGCTATTCCTATACCTACACAAAAAAAAATCCAGGAACTCTCCACTCACAACTTCTCAGTCTAGCACAACATTTTATCCTGCACAAATTCCACCCACCTCACTCCATAACCACATCCTCCTCGACAAACAATTCATCTCACACTCTCCCCCGAAAAAAAGTAAAAAACAACCGCAAGAAAACCCTCAACTCTCTTCCACCCTTTTTTCCACCCCGGGGCCATCGATTGGTATTCCCTTTCGCTCGGCATAGCGCGCTATATGCATATATGTGCTATAGAGTATTTGTATGTGTGACACTGATATTAATAGTGAACCAAGTCCAAAAGTTTTGAAAATTGATTAGCCAATAGCGTTTTCAGGTGACGTCACGACCAGTTATTTTCTTTTAACTGCTAACTGCTGTTGCTAGGGTAGTTGCTAGGTGTGGTGGTATCTGTTTCTACGGCGGTTGCTAGATGTGTGGCCACGTGATTGCAAATGCTCCAATAGAATAATTCCACGACCAGTTATTTTCTTTTAACTGCTAACTGCTGTTGGTCAAAGCGTCTGTAGCTAAGGCCGTTGCTAGGCCCGAGTAATGTGATTGCAAATACTCTATTAGGGAAATTACGTGACGCTTATAAAACTTGTGTCTAGAATTAAATTTAGCATCTTATTATTTTTGATGGAATAAAATTATTAATCCATTGCAAAACATAAACACATTCAAAACCAATAATATCCTTTGAGAGATAAAATATGAAACATGATTTTCTTTACACATTTAATTAGATACACGTATAAAATGTACTGGTAATTTTAAAATATCATCAGTAGAGAAGTGTGTTATTAGAAAGTTTTACTGTGGGTAGATATGTTTCAGCGGTAAAAAGTTATATTAGTTCATGCTATAGTACATTAAATTTGAGGGAGAAATGAAAGATGAATGAAGGTAAAGGAGAGAGTAAAAACTGGTAAACGAAAGAAAGTTGATGATGGAGTAAAAAGAGGAAAGCGAAATAAAGTGGATGAGGGAGTAAAGAGAGGAAAGTTTCATGAAGGTAAAGGCGAGAGTAAAAAGATGTAAAGGAAGGAAAGTTAATGATGAAATAAAAAGAGGAAACTGAAAGAAAGTGAGTGAGGGAGCATTAAAAAGAGATGAATGGAGGTAAAGAAGAGAGTAAAAAGAGGTAAACGGAAGAAAGTTAAGTATGGGATAAAAAGAGAAAATGAAGGAAAGTGAATGACGGAGTACAAGAAGAAAAAGAAATAAAATTAATGAAGGAGTATAAGAGGATGAGAGAGCATTAAAAGAAAGATGAATGGAGGTAAAGGAGAAATTATAAAGACGTAAACGGAAGAAAGTTATGATGGAATAAAAAAAGGAAAGTGAAAGAAAGTAAATGAGGGAACATTAAAAAGAGGAAAATTTAATGTAGAATAAAGGAGTGAGTAAAAAGAGGTAAACGGAAGAAAGTTAAGGATGTAGTAAATGAGAAAGCGAAAGAAAGTGAATGAGAGAGTATAAGAGGAAAAGTAAATAAAATGAATGAAGGACAATAAGAGGAAAAAGAAATCAAATTAATGAAGGAGTAAAAGAGGAAAAAGAAATCAAATGAATGACGGATAAGAGGAAAAAGAAATCAAATGAATGAAGGAGTATAAGAGAAAAATAAAAATATGAACGAGAAGATAAATTAAAAAAGAGGGAAACTAAAGGGAGTGAATGAGAGTGCAAAATAAAGACGAGGAGAGGTAAATGAGAGAAAATAGAAAAACGTGAATGAAATCATTACATAGTACGTATTCCATTGATAGCGATATAGAATTAAAAATTTCCTCACATCACCGGTCACACTGACTTAGCTCACTCTCAAAACCAACGTCAGCATGCATATAATATAGGAAGAGTGTGAATTACCCGTCGCCAGAACTCCTCCAAGATCCTTTTTTGTCGAGCTTCCTCCGGCTCCTCTCGGAGACAGTGTAAATAACTCTGTCGCGGTGGGACCGTATCTCCACGCCTGGGGGTGAGAGAAAGAGAGAGATCGATTCGAGAAGGCCGAGCGAGAGAGAAAACACTTGTAAACTTATCAAAACAGTAAAAGATAAACAGAGGCGTTAATCGTTAAAGTAACTTTTCGCAGGGAGAAACGGGTATTTTTCTTTCCTTCTTTTCCATTATCAGCCCCCCTTTCTTGACGGAGTGTTTGCTTTTTGGAAAAGGGGGGTTTTTGGAGGGGAGATATATTATATTATTGAGTTGTAGGAGGAGGAATTGAATTTCACTACTATAGGGGTTTATTAAAAGTTGGGGGTTTGGGTGGGATAGATATTTCGTTTTAATTCGGGTAGTCGTTTGGGTTTTATTATTGCGAAAATCGATTGGTTGTATAGTAGGTTTTGAAAGGTAATACGTAAAAAAAAAAGGTACGTTTGAAAAAAGTAAAAGTTTTAAAAAAGTACGTTTTGAAAGGTAAAGGCAGGATATGATTGGTGAAGATATTTGATCAGTGTTTGGATTGGTGCTTTTTTTATCATGTTATATTTCTGGGTTCGTATTGTCTAAAAGGCCTAAGGGATTTTATGCATATCCATGGTGCCTCAAACTTAGCATGTATGTGTCGCAAAAAAGACTGACACATTACATTTTAAAAATCACTAACTCAAAAACTAAAAATAGATAATAATACACGATTTGTTGCATCCTACTCTAAAGACTTTCGAGAAAGATTTTCGTAAATCGTAATTCCCAAATCCCCCGACGGGAGGCAGCACTATTTTCAATTATCTCCTATGGGAAGATTGCTCCTTTTATGTATACCTTGTCGGGGGAATTGGGAACAATGATTTACGAAAAGTTGTGTCATAAAATTCTTTGGTCTTCAGAGTAGGATGCAAAAAACCGCGTATTTTTATCTGTTTTAGTTTTTTAATTAAAAATTCTTAAAATGTGTCAATCTTTTTTGGGACACCCATGACAAACCCATGACCAAAAGATTTTTATGGGAACTCATGTCCGCAAATGTAAACAGAGTCTGGTTCGCCGGCGAAGGGTGGACGTTTAACCTTTTTATTCTACAGATAACTTCAATTACATATTCGGAGAGAGCACCCCTAAAAACCAAATGTCAATAAATTCTGGCGTAATTAGCAGCGAAAATCATTTCCTTATTTCAAGACCTAATTCTGCAAAATATTGAATTCAAACGAAAATGAGGTGATTTTCATGAAATTATATGCAGAATAACATAAAATTTGGTTTTCGGGGGTGCGCTTACCGAATATGTAATAATAATTGAACTCTCCACAGAATAAAAAAAAGTTAAACGTTTGAGTTTGACCCTTCGCCGGCGAACAATGTCCTCTAGCGGACACAGTTTACATTTGCGGACCTGAGTTCCTATAAAATCTTGTTTGTCATGGCATGAGAGACATGCATGTTAGGTTTGGCACCGACCTTTTGAGACACTTTGCATAATGGCAAAGTCAGAATTTAATTGGGGGCATACATAAACAAAAAAGGTAGTAATAAACCTATTCGGTGAATCGAAGCCTTATAATCTCAAGAAATTAATTTAAGCCATATAAACTCAAAACATTAGTGTAATATAATCTTCAGAAAAATACTTCAAGAACGCGTACAAAAATAGGCAATGTAATCAATTATTTTTGTTGGTACGGTTTTCCCCTAAAAACTGATTGAAATATAAAAATTTAATTCAAAATACATAATATGAATTTTACAGTAACATTTTAACTTTGCAAATACATTTGATTCTTCTTTTATAAAATTATTGTTCATGAAAATAAGCTTTAGATAAAATAATTAAACTGAGTTTGAAAACTAGCATATTTTATAATAATAAGTTTTTCTTCAAGATTCGCTGGAATATGAAATGCTGGTTGAAACACCCTAAATAATTCATTAAAACCGTAAACACTGATAGTTAAAAGATATGTCAACAGTACCACAACCTAGCATTACTTTTAAAAATCTCATAAAACAAAAAAAATAGCTTCAAAGATTAAGTTAACATAAAATAAATCTTTGAAAATTCGGGTAACTTTTCATTTGACTTCTAAAAATTTATTTTCCCCTGCATAAAAAATATCCTTAGCAAACTCATGTGGAACTAAAATCCATTAAGGCTTAAAGAAAAGTTAGTTATTCAAATCTTTAGTTCAAATATTCCAGAGTTTTTCCCTTATTCCATCTGTTAATATTTGTCTTAGAATCTTTCACCATAAAATATGCAAAAAGGCTGCAAATTATTCATAAGGTAGGTTGACTTAAGTTGTAAAGATAAAAACCTTTTTCTCAGGATGCTTTAACAAGAATGTGAAATATGGCTACCTGTTTTTTTTTATTTTTAAAGTTGATTTTCCCTTTCGATTGAAAATAACTTGTGTCCTACTTTTTAAAGAAGTTTTTGAACGTCGTCCATAATATAAATATCACCATCCTACATATTATTACACAAATTCAAAGTTAAATTATATTTGTAGAAAGTAATTCTTTGAATGTTCATCGCAGATTTTTAAATTCAATTTAAGTTTTGTATTTTTTTAGTTGATGCTTCTTATTTTTTTTCTAACTATAGTAACACTTTTTTTTATACGCAAGAAACACTTTCATTCATATAAAAATAAAATACAAAATAATACATATTAATTACATAAAAAATCGTCTAAACAATTATATCCACAAAAACTCCAAAATAATTAGATTTAAACTTACAAAAAACACAGTTTAATTATAGTGATATGCTAATAAATTGGGTTGCCTAGATAAATTTAAACCATGTGATAAATGTATGTTTTTATTTGAGGACTGGTTTATTTAATGTTTGATTTTTTTCATCAATTAGTTAAAGCACATTTACCAAACAAATACAAAAACGTCATAATTTGGTACTTTAGAATTACCTGGACGAAAATCTCTCCAATGCGAATGCGACAATATTGGCAACGTTTTAACATCACGTTTATCACAAAAACTTATAGAAACAGTACTAATTGAGAGATACTATGTTAATTGTGTGTTTTATTTCGAAATTCGACCATTTTGACAATTTAGCAGAAAACTCCATGTTTGCGCCCGGCTTGTACAAAAATACCCGTATTTTCGTTAAACTCATATCCAAATCAATACCCAAATAATACATTAATACTTTTATTCCTCAAATATTTACCATCTATCCATCCTCGAAAGACGAAGAAGAATAAGAATGATAATAATAAAAACGAAATAACAAAACCAAAACATACCTGTGTGATGATATGCTGGGAAATAGATGGCCGGCGACTCGTATTTGCCTTCTACTTTCTCGGACTGAAAGGCAAGAAATATAGTTTCATCGACTCGCCCAATAAATCACAAAAGCAGGGGAGGGTTATTGTCAAACCAATGGAAATATTCATACATTATTTCGAGATAAACTGTATCGGGGATCAAAATATTGGATTCCTCCGCGCTTAATATATTGCCCCGCCGCCGGTGCGTTATTTATTCATTTAGTTCCGCGCTTTAATCTTTTTGTGGAGATTTTGGCTTATACGGGGTACTCAAGAGTGAGGGCAAGGGATATATAGCTTTTTGGGGATGCGTGTATGTATGTAGAGTGATGGAGGATGGGATGTCTGAGGCATTGAGCGTTTATGGGTGCTCTTTAAAAAGGAGAAATTGTTATTTAGAGTCTCTCGGAGCTGGTGGCTTTAAATATTTTTCGCTGTGCTGCCTTCTTTGATTGAGCTATAAGAGATGTGCTTATCCATTATATGAAGGGGAAATTCATTTATTTATTGTAATTAGGAAGCGTAACTACATTGGTTGTTAATTTATTAACACGGTCATATTTTTTTTATCTCTTGTCTTCGACTTCTTATTGTAAGTGGTAGTAGTTTTTTTTTCCATTTCTCAATGAGATGTATTAACTAACGACTGATTTTAAAACTTTCTCTCGCTATCTCAAACAAACTTTTTAGCTACTATTAATTATTATACTTGCTTATGAATGTGTGTATAAATTTGTGTTAATTTTTTTTATTTCATTTTTTAGGAAATTCAATTGCTCAAGGATAACTAAAAACTGAAGAACGGATTATTAGATATTCAAAAGAAGATTCAGTGGAGACTTCTGTTCATTGAATGTAAAAATAAATCAATTTTGTACGTGCTTAATGGTATATTTCAATTTCTTTGGAAGTAACATATTCACAGACTTATCATGGGGGTAATTTACAAGTTTCTTTCTAACCAATAAAAGAGCTATAAAATTAGTAATGCACTTAAAAACTCTTTTAAGAGAAGCAAGGTTTTTTAAATATGCAAACATAATTTCAATAATTTACAATTCTAATACTAACCGGATTCTTTACATCAAAATGATAACCTAAAATAATATCAGAGTAACAAGAAAACACAAAACATTTTTTGTGTTTATAATTCAATTATATATAGAATTTGATTACAATGAGCTTATTGAGTCTAATATAAACAAGCTCTTTTAGTGAGAAATAAATTACCAGTAAAATATCCTATTTTTTATTTTATTTTTTTATAAATAGATTTATATATGTTTAGATGACATTTATTTGTGAAGCCTTCTTGGCTTGGTGGTAGTGAGTGAGCTTTCGAACCCAAAGGCCTTCAGATCAAACCCAGGCAACAGCCGAATCATTTTGCATTTTAAATTAAATTTCTATTAATAAAATTCCAAAAAACTTTAATAAATAGGAATTGCTTGAACATTCTATTAATACCTTACTCGTATATTACTACGAATAGGAAGCTGAAATGAATGCCTTATTTCAAAGTATAAAAGTATCTTCTGTAACATCAACCAATTGAAAAAAATATCATCAGGTAATTCGTTCGGGTGGCTCAGTTGGTAGAGCCTTCTACCCAGTAATAGGTTTTCTAGTTGGACTGAACGTGGACCAGGGTTCGATTCCTGCTTTTGAGGTTCAGTTTTGCTGAAAACTAAAGTTAATACCTTAATTCAAAAATAAATTCTATAACCACCAATAGAATAGTAAATAACTAGGAAATGCGTTCGGGTGGCTCAGTTGGTAGAGCCTTCTACCCAGTAATAGGTTTTCTAGTTGGACTGAACGTGGACCAGGGTTCGATTCCTGCTTTTGAGGTTCAGTTTTGCTCAAAACTAATAATAATACCTAAATTCAAAAATAAATTCTATAACCGCCAATAGAATAGTAAATAACCAGGAAATGCCCTCGGGTGGCTCAGTTGGTAGAGCCTTATTCCCAGTAATAGGTTTTCTAGTTGGACTGAACGTAAACCAGGGTTCGATTCCTGCTTTTGAGGTTCAGTTTTGCTCAAAACTAATAATAATACCTAAATTCAAAAATAAATTCTATAACCACCAATAGAATAGTAAATAACCAGGAAATGCCCTCGGGTGGCTCAGTTGGTAGAGCCTTATCCCCAGTAATAGGTTTTCTAGTTGGACTGAACGTAAACCAGGGTTCGATTCCCGCTTTTGAGGTTCAGTTTTGCTCAAAACTAACATTAATACCTTAATTCAAAAATAAATTCTATAACCACCAATAGAATAGTAAATAACCAGGAAATGCGCTCGGGTGGCTCAGTTGGTAGAGCCTTCTCCCCTGTAATAGGTTTTCTAGTTGGACTGAACGTAAACCAGGGTTCGATTCCCGCTTTTGAGGTTCAGTTTTGCTCAAAACAAACATTAATACCTTAATTCAAAAATAAATTCTATAACCACCAATAGAATAGTAAATAACCAGGAAATGCGCTCGGGTGGCTCAGTTGGTAGAGCCTTCTCCCCTGTAATAGGTTTTCTAGTTGGACTGAACGTAAACCAGGGTTCGATTCCCGCTTTTGAGGTTCAGTTTTGCTCAAAACTAACATTAATACCTTAATTCAAAAATAAATTCTATAACCACCAATAGAATAGTAAATAACCAGGAAATGCGCTCGGGTGGCTCAATTGGTAGAGCCTTCTCCCCAGCAATAGGTTTTCTAGTTGGACTGATCGAAGACCAGGGTTCGAGTCCCGGTTTTAAGGTTCAGTTTTGCTCAAAACTGAAATTAATACCTTAATTCAAAAATAAATTCTATAACCACCAATTGAAAATTAACTATTCAGGAAACGTGTTCGGATGGCTCAGTTGGTAGAGTCTGTGGCTTATAGCCAATGTAAGTAGTTGCTGTGGCAGTGTTCTGGGGTTCGATTCCCACTTTTGACGGTCAATTTTGCTCAAATGAATAAAAATATTTAAAATATAATAATCGAATGAAGCCACAAAGTAAACAATAAATCGAGAGTATCTGTACCCTGATGGCTCAGTTGGTAGAGTCGTGGTCCTGCTGTGCAGAAGGTGCTCAGTTCGAAACCTACTTACCTCTCTATATATATATACTCTTCTAGTAAAATATCTATCCTAACTCTCTATATAATATCTATCCTATCTCTATATAATATCTATCCTCTTAGTAGTAAACTATATAGATTAATATCACTTAAAATTATTAGTTGAATTGAGTACCTGATGCTGACCTAGGGGCAAAAACTGGTGACTGAGTCGAGTCCGTTCACCCGTCGAAGATGTCGGGGTTCTGGACAAGAGGAGGTCGTCCCGATGGACCTTGATCTGCTCCCCGGGGGGTCGCGGGCCTAGGGGGTTCTTCGGATAACCCCCGAAAGCCCCTTCGCCCTGGGGGCCAGCGGAGATAGGTCCGTCGGGAAACCAGTTTTGCTAAAATTTTTAACCCTAAGTTACAATTTGCAATTTGTGGACGGCCCCCTAACAATAAGCAATATGGGGACGACCCCCTAAGTTATGAGATTCCAAAATTTTTACTCCATTACCCGTCTTTGGCCACCCTCGGAAAATACAAAAATTTTGGATGCGCTCGTTTAACAGTAACTTGAGAAGTTAACTGTAACCATAACTTAAAAGTTAACTGTAACCATAACTGAAAAGTTAACTGTAACCATAACTGAAAAGTTAACTGTAACCGTAACTGTGACAGTTAGGACACTTAAAAATATAAGTGTTCAGATTTCGCCGAGGATTGAACCCCCAACCTATACCCCAACAGATTCGCTGAGATTCGAACCCGGGACCTCCTGCTCTGAAAGCAGATACTATGCCAACCAGGTTGGGAAGTAGGTTGGGTAGGCGGTTGTTGAAATGTATTTCGTTAATGCGTTCTTCAAAGTTAAAGAAACCTTACGTAATTTAGTAAAAACAAACTCGGTATTTCGCTGAGATTCGAACACGGGACCTGCTGCTCTGAAGGCAGATGATATGCCAACTAGGCTACTGGGTCTACACCGCACAGCTGGCGGTTGTTGAAATGTATTTTATCTTGGTGCGTTCTTCAAAGTTAAAGAAACCTTACGTAATTTAGTAAAAACAAACTCGGTATTTCGCTGGGATTCGAACCTAGGACCTACGGCTCCGAAGGCAGCTGCTATGCCAACCAGGCTACTGGGTCTACACCACCGCGTAGTAGGTTGCTGAAATGAATTTTATTTTGGTGCGTTCTTCAAAGTTAAACCTTACGTAATTTAGTAAAATCAAACTCGGTATTTCGCTGAGATTCGAACCCAGGACCTACGGCTCCGAAGGCAGATGCTATGCCAACTAGGCTACTGGGTCTACACCACCGCGTAGGCGGTTGTTGAACTGTATTTTATTTTGGTGCGTTCTTCAAAGTTAAAAGAAATCTTACGTAATTTAGTAAAAACAAACTCGGTATTTCGCTGAGATTCGAACCTAGGACCTACTGCTCCGAAGGCAGATGCTATGCCAACCAGGCTACTGGGTCTACACCAGCACGTAAGGTGGTTGTTAAAATGAATTTCATTTTGGTGCGTTCTTCAAAGTTAAAGAAACCTTACGTAATTTAGTAAAAAGAACTCGGTATTTCGCTGAGATTCGAACCCGGGACCTACTGCTCTGAAGGCAGATGCTATGCCAACTAGGCTACTGGGTCTACATCACCAAGTTGGCGGTTGTTGAAATGAATTTTATTTTGGTGCGTTCTTCAAAGTTAAATAAACCTTTCGTTATTTAGTAAAAACAAACTCAGTATTTCGCCGAGATTCGAACCGACGACCCTCTTCTCTGAAAGCAGATGCTATGCCAACCAGGCTACTAGGTCTACACCAGCACGTAGGTGGTTGTTGAAATGAATTTTATTTTGGTGCGTTCTTCAAAGTTAAATAAACCTTACGTAATTTAGTAAAAACAAACTCGTTATTTCGCTGGGATTCGAACCGAGCACCCTCTGCTTGGAAGGCAGATGCTATGCCAACAAGGCTACTGGGTCTACACCAGCACGCAGGTGGTTGTTAAAATGAATTTTATTTGGGAGCGTTCTTCAAAGTTAAAGAAACCTTACGTAATATAGTAAAAACAAACTCGTTATTTCGCTGGGATTCGAACCTAGAACCTACGGCTCCAAAGGCAGACGCTATGCCAACCAGGCTACTGCGTCTACACCACCTAGTAGGCTGTTTTGTATATGTATTTTATTTTGGTGCGTTCTTTAAATTTAAAGAACCCGTTCGTAATTTTCTAAAATAAACTCGGTATTTCGCTGAGATTCGAACCTAGGACCTTCTGCTCTGAAGGCAGATACTATGCCAACCAGGCTACTGGGTCTACACCACTCTCGCGTTAAAAGTGGATGCGTTCTTTTCCTCAATATGAATTTTTAAAAAAATTCTTGACTAAAATTTTTTCCTAACTTTTTTACTTTGAAAATCCTAGAGAATGTTAGGTTAGTAGGTTTTGAAATGAGGACTTCTTGCACAGCACAGGACCACGACTCTACTTTTCTAATGACTTATTTCTCATTTGGTGTTTTCAGAATATACTTTCGAAATAATGAATTAATTTCAATTTCCTATACGAGTAAGGCATTAACAGGACGTTCAGAAGCTTTCCTATTTATCAAAATATTTTGGAATTCTCTTATTAGATATTTAATTAAAAATGCAAAAAGATTCGGCTTGTGCCTGGATTCGATCTGATGACTTTAAGGTTGGAAAGCTCATTCACTACCACGAAGCCAAGAAGGCGTCACGAATACCTGTCATCTAAAGATATAAATCTATCGAGAAAAATCGGAAAAATAATAATTTGTTGGCAATTTATTTTTCACTAACAAGGAGAGGATCCCAACGTGTCATCACCGATTTGGTTCATTTTTGGTGTGGAAGTAGTGCATGACTAGGACATCAATTTGTGAAAATATTAAGAAGCAACTTTCAGAAATTTTGGACAAAATCGCGATTAAAAATCTTAACATGTACTTATATATCTGATAAGATTCTCGTCTTGCAAGCGGATCGTGGTGTAGCGGTAAGAGCTGTGATTCCCAACCCAAAGGTCCCCGGATCGAGTCTCGCTGCATACCATATTTTTTATTTTTGTTTTCCACGCAATTTAGAGCACAGATATGAAATAAAGTAGTACATATTTAATTATCAATTTTGAAACATCTTTTCATTCCTTGTTTCCCTATTCCTATTGTAAATATTATATGTTTACCAACAAAAATGTTTATTTTTAACCATCAAATTAGACTCATAACAAATCCTTTTAGCATAACAAAATTGCGTACTTTCTTTCGGATAGTTAGGGATAAATTAAGGTAAAACTTCATAAATAAAAATATAAATTATTTTTTTTTAAAAAATCTTTTCATTCCTTTTGTTTCCCAAAAATATAAATTATTAAATCCAATTTTTTATGATCCTATTGTAAATATTATATATTTACCAAGAAAAATTTCACGCACAAGAAAAAATATTTTAAAATTTATAATTAAATATTATTATTAGTTTCTTTCATATCTGTGCTATTAATTGTGTGGAAAAATAAAATAAAAAATATGGTATGCAGCGAGACTCGATCCCGGGACCTTTGGGTTGGGGAATCACAGCTCTTACCGCTACACCACGATCCGCCTGCAAGACGAGAATCTTATAAGATATATAAGTACATGTTAAGATTTTTAATCGCGATTCTCTCCAAAATTTCTGAAAGTTGCTTCTTAATATTTTCACAAATTGATGTCCTAGTCATGCACTACTTCCACACCAAAAATGAACCAAATCGGTGATGACACGTTGGGATCCTCTCCTTGTAAGGGTTTTTCTTCTGGTTTATATTAGACTTACTAAGCTCACTGTAACAAATCCTATATTTCTGTGTTTATTAATACTTAGCTTTTAATACTCGACTTAGTTTAAATTAAATAATAAATGCACATTTTTAAGATTTTATGCGTATAAAAAAATTCTTTAGCTTACTCATCTTGAAGGAATGGCATTACTAATTTTATTGCCATCTTCGGTTTGAAAAAAGACTTGTAAATTTTTCTTACACATTGAAAAGAAATTAATGTATACCTTTAAAAATGAGTCACACACTATAGTAAGACAAATATTTTATTCATGTTTATTGCTTAATTGCTTCGAACTTTCTTAACATACAATGCAATATATAATAAAGCATTAGCACTTAAATTATATTATACTAATACTCTGACACCACTTATGCGATGTATTTGATAAACACATGCTAAGGGATCCATTAAATTCTTCATGAAATTTAGGTTTTAAACTTGATTTTAATTTTAATTTTGAAGTTTAAAAAAACATTTACAATAAAGCAGCGGAGAGTACACTTGACTAGGTATGATACTGATCAGTAAAGAAAAATTCATTGGGAAAATACTAAAATTTTAATTTAATTATTCCTTAACTTCATTCATTTACACTGTTAAAAAAACCAGTTCAATATTTCACCAGAATTCTGGTGAAATGTTTGAGATTTTAAGGCTTGCACCAGAATTTCGGTGCGATGCAAAATCGTTGCCACCGAAGAAAATATGGTTTCACCGAGATTACGGTGAAAGATATCAAGGGTTTCGGTGCGGCCTGATTGAACCGAGAATCGAGATTCTTGATCCTCCATCGGCCATTTTGTCGATTTGTTGTCGTGACTCGTGGAAATTGGATTGCTGTGGATTCATTTAAAAAGTAAGTGTTGAGTACTACTATTAAAGTATAGTATGATTTTTATGTTTTTGTTGTTGGCTTAAATTTTATTCTAAGAGATAATTAAATTGGATTTAATAAAAGATAAAAAAATTATTCTTAAAGATGCATTAAAACTGTTGTTCTGATTACATTGTAGAAATAAAAGTTTTTGAATACATTTGCTTATGTTAGGATGTTCTGAATGTCAATTTTATTATTTTAGCTCCAACTAATTTATAAACATATATGCTGCTTATCGATTTATACTTTCTTATATTATTTTCATGTATTGTTCACTTTAGTTTATAACTTCATCACGCTTTAGTTTTTGTAAATATATCCATCCATATGTTTCGTTCACCTAATATGGATCGTTGCAATCCCAGGTGATATAGATATTTTTCTTGTTCTATTTGATTTGATTAATTGTAAATAAATTTGTTATTCAAAAAATTTGTTACCAATTCAAAAATATTTAATTATGTTGGAAAGATAGAATGTTATGTAAGGAAATTATTGAATTTTTCTTTTTCATCTAAAATATGATATTAAAGTAAACATGAAATTTTATTTATAGAATTCTGATTTGATTTGGTTTGTTGTTTGTATCATTACATTAAAAACATCTCCCTTATCATTTATAAGTATCAGTATACAAGTTTAAGAGATATTCTGTTTTAATCACTAAATGCATGATCTTGGATCATTAATTTCTTAGTGTATATACTGTCTATTAGTGTATTTATTTATCTTATGTATGTAACTGTTGGAAATTCAAATTGTTCTGATTCTATCCCATGAATAAATTGCTAATTCTTGCTAATTAATAGTTGTTTATGTATATTTTTTAAAACCTATGTTGTTATTGTAGCAATAATTTAGGAATGTTCTGTAATTCAAAGTGAGTACAGAACTCAAGTTATTCCTTATAAGAATCTGAAATAGTTAAAATTGTAAAATCTCTTTACATTATTGGTATTTTGATATGGATTTTTTTTAAATAAATCTAATTTCTTCCGAAAAATTGTTGATATTGTTCATGTTTTATATTCATTTTATAAGTTTGAGAAGTTGGTAAAATAAATTTTCTGTTATTATGAAATTGTATTTTTTAATGACAGTATAACCTTGTTATCTCAAAAAACCTTTTTATAGTATGTACATAAAAAAATTTACCTTGAAATTGATTATTTTTATATTATTCCTTGTTATCTTAGAGAAAAAAATTGGGTTCCTTTGGTTTAGAAATAATAAGGTTATACTTATACACATAATTTAAAGAAAAAAGTTAAATTTTATAATATAAATCTACATTAGACATAGTCTGACTGCCTGAAAAAAAATTCAAAAGAACTTCAAACCTTAATGATGTGGCACAAACTCTTTTTCAGTTTATATGAATTACCATAATGAAAATAAATGACATTTTGTGTAAAAAAATGAGTGTTAAGGAATATGAACAAAATAATTTAAAAAAACTAGTAGGTAAATGCATCCTAATATAATACTAATAAAAACACCTTATTTTCTGTCAATGTAAAACCGGTCCTTCCGATATCGGCCATCTCGGTTCAAACTTTCACCGTACTACCGGTGCTTCCCATATCGCCTATCTCGGTTCAAACTGTCACCGTATTCCCGGTGCTTCCCGTATCGCCTATCTCGGTTCAACCTGTCACCGCGGACTCGGTTCTTTCCGTATCGCCGATTTCGGTTCAAACTTCTACCTATTTCGCGGTGCTAGGATGGGCACCGAAAACCTGGTGCAACTTTTCGCCACATTTCGGTTGCAGCTTTTTTTGAACCACTTTTAGGTAAAAGGTTGAACTTTTTTTTCTAACAGTGTAATTATCATCCTGAACTGAAATAATAGCCAAGTTCTTTTTGTGAAAGAGATGAAAAAAAACATATTACTATACTAGACTGCAACGTTTCCTGCCTCTGGTGACGTCACTAACAAACGAAGTAGTTCCCAGCGCGGTGTCTGAAAATTTTGTGTGAAATGAAGAACGTCAATTTAAAAACATGATTATTTTGTGAAACCCATGTATAGTGTAATTTTATCCCGATTTGCATACTGAAGCTCCTTCTAGCAACCCGACATGCTTTCTGTTTACGCAGTTTATTCTTCAGCGTAGTGACGTCAGGAAACGTTGCTGACGAGTATAAGAGTGAATCACTTACCCTTCTGGAGGGGTAGGGGATATCGTAGGTATACCCTCCCCGGGAGCTCCCAAAAGTACCCATGTTCTTCTGCGGCGCGGGTTGCACGCAATGCTCGCCGTACCCAGGTACCCGGTTAGTGACGTACGGGGTGGGGTAGTAGGCCGGCTCTTGGGTACCGTCGTACGTCACGGAGAGGGGTACGCTCTCTGGCTTCATAGGCTCGCCTCCATCGCCACCTAGTACACATAAAGATCAATGAAAAACAGGGATCAATAAAATGAAAAATAAAATGAAATGTTTAGGAGAATTCAAGAGTATATTGAGGGGGGGGAATCAGCAAATAGGGCCGTTCAAATGGGTGTGGGTCAAAATCCCGACAGATCAGGTTCCCGACACTCAGAATCCCGATGATCAGGTTGTTCCCGACGGTCGAAATCCCGACAGTTCAGAATCCCCCCAACAGGGTCATAATCCCGACAGGTCAAAATCCCAACAGGGTCAAAATCCCGACAGGTCGAAATTCCGACAGGGTCAGAACCCCGACAGGTCAGAATCCCGACAGGGTCAGAATCCCGACAGGGTCAAAATCCCGACAGGTCAAAATCCCGACAGGGTCAGAATCCCGACAGGTCGAAATCCCGACAGGGTTAAAATCCCGATAGGTAAAAATCCCGACAGTGAAATGTCACTCTTGAGCCGTGAGAGCATGAATTATTGGATTTTTAAAAAATTGATTAAAAAATGGTTTAATATTACACTCCTACGCGTGCAAGACTTTTTTCTGGTCAGATTTTCAGCGCTGATTACAGATATTTCATCAAAACTGACGTTTAAAAGATTTTAAAATTTTAAATTTTTTAAAATTGATTAAAAATTGGTTTAAAATTTTTAAATCTTTCAATCGTCAGTTTTGATGAAATATCTGTAATCAGCACTGAAAAACAGCCCAGAAAAAAGTCTTGCACGCGCAGGAGTGTAGTATTAAACCATTTTTAATCTACTATTGGTTAGGCAATTTTAGGCAATTTTAACTAATTCTAATTAGGCAATTTTAACTAATTCTATCTCAATTAAAAAATTATTTCAGTCGTTTAACCAGACACTCAGTCTTAGGGTATTTGAAATTCCTTCTCTTTATGGAATAATTTATGTTAATGTTATTTTATTTCAGATAAATTTCATTTGAATTAAAACTAAAACATTTTGTAAATTACAGAGAAACTTTTACATCGTACAAATTTATTCTACCTCATTACATAGCCAATGTAGTAAGAGATCGGAATAAGTAAATTTGTTAAGACTTTACCGGCAGCAATTTAATGAAACCTATTTTTTATCCTTTACGTTCTTCTTTCAGCTGAAGATTTACATCACTTTAACTTTTAAAAAGGAAAAATAAAATGTTTTCCCTAAAAAAAAATCTTGCTTTTTATGGAGCCTTGTAAAATTACAAAGCAAATCACAAGTGACCTTAATTACTCTCCTTTCACAACACAAACTAACGTTACAAAAAGGAAAACCAAATTAAAGAAAGTTTAATGGTGTTTTATTTGAACCAAACAAAATAAAAAATAACATCCAAATCTATAAAATTAAGTGCAAATTACAACGTGTAAATAAATTAGTGGGATTAGTTAAAAACACCAGTTTTAATCCTGCATTATCACTCTTAAATCACGAAAAATTAATGATTACAGTAGTTGCTTTTATGATACTTTGTATCGATTGAACCCTGATGTATCACAAATGATACAAACAAGTTTCATAGGTCCTTACTACTTGCGTTGTTGTTCACTTTATTTTGCATGTTACTACAAGCGGTTTCCAAAATTTTTTTACATACAGGATTTTAAAAAAAATTCTGAAACTTTTGTATCACAGATGATACAAGGGGGCACTGAGGAGGATGATAGTTGATAGTAGATCCAATCAACAATATATCACACATTTGATCTCAACAAGAATATCAACAAGGTTAACGAGACAGCCTCCTGAAAGGATATATGTGGAAGGGATTGCATAATGGTGTTTGTTAGAGATAGAGCTCCTTCGTTAGGAACAGGAAGCAAGGGGGTGTCTGGAGTAGGTGTCTCTTATTATTTGTGTGGGGAGTACCGTTTGTTAGCCGTGATATATGATGCTTTGGATCCAGGTTCGGAGAAAAAAATGTAACCAGAAACAAGTTTGAACTCTGGGAATCGCTATTATAATCGTGTGTGTGAATTTTTCTAGCATTATTTTTTTAATTATCTGAATTTTAAAAATATTTCAGATACATAAAATTTTATATAAAATTCTATCTATATAATCTATATTTATATAATCTATATCTATATAATATTCTATATAAAATTATTCAAAAATATTTCTGTTTCTGTTCCCATGTACTTTTTACTTAGAATTCCGTCAACCCATAGAAGAGCTTTTAGCTCCTTTCGGATTTAATAACAATTCAATGTTCTTTTTTCCTTTTGCTTTTTGTGTTTCCCCCCCCCCTTGTAATTTGTTTCTCTACTTAAATTGTTCATATTATTGTATACTAGCTGATATGCCCGGCCTTGCACGGGTGGAGTGTATCAATTTATTAAAATTTTCTCAAGTTACATGCCTAATTTTCTGTAACCATAATTACAAATCATCCTGGTATTTTTTCATATCCCGGTGTTCCCAGTATTTTTTCATATCCCGGTGTTCCCAGTATTTTTTCATATCCCGGTGTTCCCAGTATTTTTTCATATCCCGGTGCCTTTTTCATCTCGGTGTTCCCGGTGCATTTTCATCACCGTGCTCCCTGTGCCTTTTCCCTCCCGGTTCCAACTGTGTAAATCTAACCTAACCATCCAGTTCGGGGTTGCACATTTAATTACGACAGTTACCCAATTATCCATTCTAAGTGAAAAAAAATCCATTAAAATTATTACAGACTTTTGAAATCCCAAAATTTGTAAATACCCCCTGTTTAAATTGAAAAAAAAAATCCCGTTAAACTACACCAAAGAAACAAATTATAAGGTTAAATAACAAATTGATCTAGTGTTTCTATCATCAACTTTCTAAAAAAACTGCATGATGTAATCTTTACTTTAACCAGTCTAATTCTTAAAACTTTCTATTTCAACTTAAAGTTTCATGGAAAATGAAGTTTTCAATAAGAAAATACTGTTATAAAGTTTTTTATAAGGGACGTTTTTAATTTTTTAAATTATTAATAACCTTTTTAAAACATTTAAAACAATTTTAGCCAAGTTTTATCTTTAAATACTTTGTTTTATGTTTAAAATTGTTTTGATGGTTTTCTTTACAACAATGCGAGTTAAACAGATCTTCTTTAGCGGAGAAGTAAGGTGAATTTTACAAAAAGGCCTAAAAGGGGGTGAAGGGGTGGTTTTAGAAATTTGGAAATGATGTCATTGTCTTTCCCCCGTCCCCATACGTATGTGTACCAAGTTTGGTTCGATTCGGACGGGTAGTTTTGGAGAAATTGAGCCAAATCTGTTCCGGACAAACCCAGGCAGGCAGGCAGGCAGGCACACCTTCATTATATATAGAGCATGGAACTAGTACAATAAGGAAGTGCCATAAACGGTCCGAGCTACCGGTTTAACTGAAGCCGATTATGAGACTAGAAATAATCGCAACAAGATGGCGGCCGCACAGATTCGCGATGTTTGCCGTTTCTAACGCGCTTTTCGTTTTGAGCGACGTAAGTGAAGAACGCGATCTTTCTGCTTTACAAATTTAGGCAGTTAGTTCCCACTTCAAAAAAAAAAATTAAAGGCATATTATTGCCCTATTAGTTACCCTTTCCCATAAAATACTTACCATTTTTTACTTACCTTTGAAAATTTAACTTCTTGACACAATTAAAACTTATAAACACTAAACATATTTCAATGAACTTAGAAATGAAACAAGATAAAAATACTTTTTAGAGATTTTTATTGAAAATACAAGAATAATAAACAAATAAGTAAATGATTTTAAAAACTTTTTATCAAAAGAAAGTCTGAAACAGTAAAGTTTGATATTTTTTTAAAGCAAAAAACATGCTACTTATTTAGTAAAAGCAGTAAAAGAAAGGATTTTGTATAATTTTTTTATGGGTATCAAAACCCAGGATAATTCGAGGCAAAATAAGTTATTCAAAAAATTAATATTTATAACAAAATATGTTTTGTAACTTCTAAAAATTATATTTTTCTTACTGTTTTTATTTTTAAGAACTTTGTCAGAAATAAATTTTAATGCAAAGATTTTGATTGAGCTCCAATTTTGCAAATATATCTTTTATTAAACGATTTTCATAGTAAAAATCTTTCATCATATCTTCCAGGGGTCCAAGCAAAAAGAAAATACAAATTTGCCATGGGCTATATACAATAGTTAGAAAATTAAGCAGTTGAGATAATTACAATTTTAAAAATACAGTCAAGTTCTTAGTCTTGAAATTCATATTCTATGTGCATAATTCTTATTCTAATGCACTGTTGATCTGAAATTTTAAAAATGCCATTAACATTTTGTAGACAATTTTATAATATTAAATAAACTTTGTTTTTAAGTATGTAATAAGAAACTTCCCCAGTGGTTAAAATGTAACCCGTGGATTTTCTCGTAGAAATTTACAATCAGCCTTCACATAAATATAAGACTGAAGCAAAAGAAGAAACGTTATAAAATTATCAAAAACAAATATATGTGGGTGTTTTACTCTTCAAAAATTGCAAGACTGAACTTTGAACTAGCTTTTAAATCATTTTCCCCCATTCTAGCAATTTTTTTAAATTGCAGAAAAAGTTATAAAATATCATGTAAACAAAATGAAATATTAGGTCCTTAAATTTTAAGTTAAAGCTGTATCTACAGTATAAAACAGGCTTATATGTGGACAAAATGTGCGATGTAAGTACTGAATTTTAGTACTAATCGCTGTCAATCTCAGTCAACTGATTTTGCATTTTGTAATAAAAACACTGGACGGAATTACATTCACAGAAATTTAAAAAAACCGGAATTCCGTCCCCAGGATGGAACCTATGCAAATATACTATAAATTCTCCATTTCAAAGTCATAATTAAAAATTTTTAAATAAAGCATAGAACCACGAAATATTGATAAAAAGCCCTTTCCTTAATTCCTAAGCAGTCTAATATTATGATAATGTTTAGAATTCCAAATTTTTTAATAATATTTAAATAAGAATAATATTATTATTGGTATTAATATTTTAAAATAAGAATGTTTACATGTCGTAACATCCAAGAACATATGAATTAAACAGATCCAAGCAACACAACTTAAACTTATTATTTCATCAATTATTTAACATTTCAGACGGTATTACATAAATTTTTAGTTCAATTATTTCATTATTTACATAAAATAAAGAAATATTATTGCATAAACACATTTAAATAGAATGAGACAAGTAACTAGAACATGAATTGTTTAACTTACCTAAAAACGTTTTCTAAGAATCGTCTTCACTATTTATTTCGCTGAACATGAGGCAGAACACTGTTCTTTCACCAAATGTAATTATTTAAAAAAAATGTCCAGGAAGATTACTATCAAATACACCGATAAAATACGTAATCACCCATTGCTTTGCATGGGAAATCGCAATGTTGTCATCGCAACAATATGGCGCCACGGTTACAGGGAATGCTTCACTCGTTTCCCGATACGGCGCTTCCTTAGTCTTCTAGTTCCATGATATAGAGAGATACTGCTTTGTATTGTTGGGGATAAACTTTGATTAAAACTCAATATGAATTTTTGATGATTAACGAATACTAAATAACTTTGATAAGATATTTTTAAAGAAAAGGATTATTATGCAACTAATTCTTATTATATGATTAATTGTAAATTTAAACTGCAGTGTAAATTATAGATTTTATGGTAATTATTTCTTGGTGAATTTACTGTCCATTTGTTAAGGCAACAATATTTCCAAACTTACTAAAACAGCTTTTTCTTCAATTTGTGTTTTATAGTTAAAATGTAATTTTGCTTGATTATGTAAGAACTGTTAAGTGTGTGTTGCTCTTAGCAATAATTGCAAGTCTAAGTGACTAATTAATTTTTGAAAATCAATGCTCAAAATCTCAATTAGTCCTTCTTACTACCTGCTTTTCATTTCAGTTTTAATTCATTTAAGCTTAAAAATGTACACAAAAGTAATGTTAGGTAACTAATTGAATTTGAAACGCTCACAACATATGGAACACTCTTAGATGGCTAAAATATTTACGTAATATTTACGCCTTTTGCAAAATTTCAATGTTAGAATACAAGATTTGGCACTTAACGTAATGTGAGACCGAAACTCAAAAACAAATTATCAAGGTTTTGAGAAAGCGCATGGTGTCTAATTCATTTAATACAGTATAAATGAATTAGTGTTATGTATTAGATAGTATTTGTTAGAGAAAATTTATTACATTAAACTTTAAAATTTCCGTTAAAATTTGAATTGTTTAGCGATTGTTTTCCTGTATATTATATGTTCAAGTAATAATTCATAATGTAGGTTATTTCTCAAATTTCAATCAGTGCAATAAACTGTATAGAGTGTTTTCAGGTGACGTCACAACCGGTTATTTTCTTTTGACTGTGTACCTTCTGTAGGGCTTTTAACTGTTTCTAAGGCCGTTATTTATCTGTTGCTAAGGCGGTTTTTAGGTTTTGGGTCACGTGATTGCAAATGCTCCAATAGAAGAATTCCACGGCTAGTCATTTTTGTAACTGTTAACCTCTGTAGGGCAAAAAACTGTAACAACTTTCTGTTGCTATGGCCGTTGTTATGTCCGAGTCATGTGATTGAAAATGCTCTATAACATAGACATTTTTATCACGAATGATTTTGTATTTAAGTTGAGAAACATATGTAATAAAAAATACCCAAAGAAATATACTTCTACGACGACATTTATTTTTCATGTTTACGTTCTCCATGAACATTTTTCAGCGTAAACCGGATATGACGTCGTACTTTTTTCTGTCGTGATTTTCTCTAAAGTTTGGTCAGTAAAGTTATAGTTGGGTCTGAGCGGACTTGTTGAAACATCGTCTATACACAGGGTATCTGTAAAGGTTGCTGCCAAACTTAACATGCAGGTCTGACAAACAAGATTTTCATAGGAACTCATGCCCTCAAATGTTAACTGTGTCCGCTAGAGGACACTGTTCGCCGGCGAAGGGGAAACGTTTAAATGTTTTAATCTACGGAACATTTCAATTATTAGCATTATATATTCTGAGAGAGCATTCCCGAAAACACCCTGTAAACCAAATTTCATTACATTTTGTCTGTAATTGACAGAGAAAATAGCTCCATTAATTTCTATTCTGTATTTTATAGACCGTCTCCAAATTAGGAAGTGATTATCTCTACTAATTACAGACACAATGGAACTTGGTTTACAGGGGTTTTTACAGATGTTCTCTCAGAATATGTAACAATAATAATTGAAGTTTCCAGTAGCATAAAAGAGTTTAATGTTACCCCTTCGCCGGCGAACAATGTCCCCTAGCGGACACAGTTTACATTTGCGGACATTTCCTATGAAAATCCTTATTCTCATGGCATAACCATGGCTAGATACTATATAGGCTAGCCGTGTTTTGAACAATGAAAACCATATGGCACATTTTCCCGCTAGGATCGTCTCATATCCTACCCATATAACGTACTTAGGTCTTAGATCCTACCTACCTATCCTACCTATATTAGTGCTTTTCCAGAGGTCAGCTATTGCCATCTACATTTTTAATGAATTCCGTATCTCGGCTTGCCTGGATAGTATCTAGCAAGCCATGGTATGACAGACCTGCATGTTAAGTTTAGAACCTTTTCTTGAGACACCCTGCAAAAAAAATTAAATTGGCAACAGAAAAAAAATAACAATGTATGTTATCATCTCACCGTCAGGTGCCCTCTGCGTCCTGTCGGTGGTCCTTCGGCGGGTGATGAAGCAGACCGCGCACAGCACAACCACCAGCACGATGGCGGAGCTGACCACCGGGACAGTGATGGTCAGGTGGCGGTAGAAGGCGCTGTTCATCTCGCTCATCTCGGACGGACGAGGCGGGTGCTCTGCGGAGAAACATCCAGATAAAGATCCTTCTTGATACTTATTTACGCATGTTAATACTGTCAGTCTATAGAGTGTTTTCAGGTGACGTCACAACCGGTTATTTTCTTTTAACTGTGTACCTTCTGTAGGGCTTTTAACTGTTTCTACGGCTGTTTTTTATCTGTTGCTAAGGCGGTTTTTAGGTATGGGGTCACGTGATTGCAAATGCTCCAATAGAAGAATTCCACGGCTAGTCATTTTCTGTAACTGTTAACCTCTGTAGGGCAAAAAACTGCATCTTCTGTTGCTAAGGCCGTTGTTAGGTCCGAGTCATGTGATTGAAAATGCTCTAGACAGACAGTACATGTACTACTTCCAAATGTATCAATAAACGTTGTGTTTTTATTTATTCAAAAGTTTTCAGGTTAGAAATGGAAACATTTCCGTTACTTATTATCTAATTTAATGAATACCTTACATGCAATATGAAGTCTTTTTTAACAGCAGTAATGATGAAAAATGGGAATCCAACTTCTATGATAACATTAATTATATTTAGTTAGACATATTAACAGTACGGTAGAAAACAAAATTAGCTAAGTATAAGTGGATACTTTCTACCAAACAAAAACAACTTACAAAGCTAACTATAACTGAGTGAAACATGTTAAGTTGATTAAACAATAGTTAATGGTTTTTAAAACTTTGACAAGTTGAGTTAATGAGATTTAGGAACAATATTACTCAAAGAGTCTTTTCCTCTCTCTCCTACATTGTGTAAACTCAAGTAAATTGCCCCTTTTCTTTTTTACGGCTCTTCTACTTCAAAAAACTCAGTCGAAGGTAGAACTAAATTTCGTGTAGAAAAACTATCTCGATACGTGAAGTAAGACATAAAAGCCGTAGTTTTGTCCCGACACTGCAATAAGAAAACCTTGGATGTTTTTGTTCACTGCCCTTTTCTATCAGCAAAAGAGAATAGGCAGGTATTCTTTTCCATCGAACGAAACTAGAGTAAACATTTTACTAATTGAATGAGTCTAAAGAAGGGTTTAGTCCTGTATTACTTTATTACAAATGTTTGCAATTTTGATTTTTCGGTAGCTTCTCTTTTTTTGAATGTTTTCATGTAGCAAATTTTTAACGAATAATCTAGTCTTTTATTAAGCTAATAGTATTCATTTTCAACATTAGAAAAAAATTGGTTACACATGCGAGTAGACCGAATTATATTCATTGAATTTGGGAAAGGGAGAATTAAAAAAAAAATTATTGTGTATAGCTGAACTTGGGATAGGGAGACCATTAAACTAAACACCATCAAGTGAAAACAGACCACCCACCAACTGATGTTTGGTGAAGGAAATCTCAGGACTCCCCGTCTCAAATCTCCCCTAGGGCCATATTCAGATTTACAAAGGTAGAATATTAGTTAAACGGTACGGGAACGATGGATTTCAAACTACAACTGCGGAGCTTTCGTCTGCCATATCTTTCCAAGATTCGAATCCATGCGAATTGCTTTTGAAGTTTTTTTGGTCTGTTAATAGTTCCAAACACACCAGAACAGCAACTAATTATCAAAAAAGTTTTCAGACATCAATACATTACGAAAGTAATGAACATTTAGTGTTAGTGGCATTTTGTATCATCAGTGTATAATTACTTGTAAGTGTGTGTAACAGGTGGCTGGCTAAGATTCCGTAATCGGGAACCATCGCCAACTTGGCGATATTTTTTAATAACTCTTTTTAATAATTTTTTTAATAATATATTTTTAATAATAAATATCTATTTAATAATAATATGTTTTAATATTTTTTAATAACGCCAAGTTTTGCGACTTTCCTTGGCGATGGTTCCCGATTACGGAACATTAACCCAGGTGGCTATAGGAGCACACACTTGCAAATAATTATACTATATTATTCCCTAGATTTCTATTACTTTCACAATATATTAATAATTAATGAGAGAGGACTTTTTCTGGTAATAAGTAGGTGTTCAAATGTTTGTGGAACTATTTAACGGACCATATGGTAGACGAGATTCCCATAGCTACCGTTTGAAGTACATAGTTTTCGTACCGTTCTCGTTTCTTCTATGTGTTTTGTCTTTCTGAATATGGCCCAAAAATTTCTCTTCGTTTACGTTTTCGTTTTTACGTTTACATTTCGTTTTTTTTTTACGAAGCTGAATCCGGCCCATAATCCAACCTACCTCCTGTTGTGGTAAGCGTGGCAAAGACGTACTCCGAGTCGGTGGTGCCTGCCTCGTTCTTCGCGGTCATGAGCAGGTTGTACCACGACCCGGGGCTGAGGTCGGTGATGGTGATGTTCTGCTGGTCGGGAATGATGTTGTTGCTGACCAGCGTCCACTCCTGCGAGCCGCTGGCTCGGTACTGGATTACGAAGAAGGTGATCGGGCAGCCGCCGTTGTGCCAGCTGTTCAGATTGATGCACGCGCTGGTGGAGTTGACTGCCATGAGACGATCTTTGTCAGGGGTTAGCGGAGCTGCAGAATAAGGAAACATTGATAACTCATAATTTCTTTCAGTTATACAGGTTGTTTTCAGTTCAGTTCAGTTTCAGTTATATCAGTTATACAGGTTGTTTTCAGTTCAGTTCAGTTTCAGTTATATCAGTTATACAGGTTGTTTTCAGTTCAGTTCAGTTTCAGTTATATCAGTTATACAGGTTGTTTTCAGTTCAGTTCAGTTTCAGTTATATCAGTTATACAGTTTCACTTTCAGTTATACAGTTCAGTTTCCCAATCCATTCAATTTGTGCACAGAAACATTCCTTGCTTGTTAGTAGTAAATAAAATTTGCCTGAAGAACTGTACATCTACGAAGGCTTTGTTAATTGAAATATATGACATCACACTGTAAAAAAATCCTGGAACGTTTCAAGGAAAAAACTAGGCATTTTTTCCAAGCAATGTTCCTGGAAAATAACAGGAACGTATATCGTAAAATACTGGTATACTGGTATTTTTGATTGATTTTACCGTAACGTTCCTGTTATTTAAAAGGAACATTGCTTGGAAAAAATGGGCAACCCAGCTGCCCAGTTTTTCCAAGGAAAGTGATAATTTCTTTTACAGTGCATATCCGATAAGAATCTAGATATTTTACTTCACGTTGTGCGCATACATCCTCAACGGATATATTTAACATTTTGGTTAGCAAATAATTATTTTCACGTTTTCCATAAACATGTTTTAGTGTAAACGACGTAAGTATACTAAATATTTAGGAAATAATCAAATATGTTGCAGTGTTTGTATGTAATGATTTTCAAGTAAAATATGTGTAAATACATTTAATTTTAATAAATATTCATTAAGAACTCATTTTTTTAACAATACGCATCCACAATAGACATACACTAAAACTTTTTTAAGCATTCTGATTTGTTTTCCATATAAACAATTCACAGTCTTATCTTTTAACCCAATTTCTGACTGGTTCAAGAAATAAAATTATTTTCAGTTAGGTAATGTTTCAATAATTGGTAAAATATTCCCGAATTATACAATTACAATGCAATGGACGATTAAAAAAACCATAATATGTTCAACAAGAATAAGATCATAACAATCTGAACTCAGTAAATTTTCAATTATTTAGGGCACGTATTCATGGTCACATGGTTTTGAAAGACAAAAGACGTTTCAAAGAGCGAGCGGTCCGATATGGAGCTAGGTAAGGTGCCCTTTTATTCCTCTAAAGTACGTATACTCTCAGGAAAAGAGTCAAATGCTGCGATGCTAACGAGCTCGCTACGTGCCGGGCTTTATCTGGGGGAGCCAGAAATTTGCATTGTTAACAAGTGGCTTAGTCCCGTAACGTAATGGCAGCTGGGTTTTCTCTTGGTGTACTTTGAATATTAACTCTCTCATCTGCATAAAATAAAGTCAAACAGAGATTTTTAATAGGAATTATGGGTGATCAATGATCCGAACGTGAGTTTCTGTGTTTTTTTTAAACGTGGAAATCTATGGATTAACTTTGAAGGAAGGTTTAAGTGATTCTGTGATTAATATGTGAGGAGTTTAACCGATTCTTAAGCCAATGAACCAATTCTTATTCTTTTTTTTTAATTAATAAGTTTGGTAAGCATTCAGTTCTCGCACAGTTTTCAGTCACAGGTAACAGAACAAACCTTTTTTTTTAAATTTTATTTGTTTATTCAAATTGTATTTTATCTGTTGTATTCAAATTGTATTTTATTTGTTGTATTGAAATTGTATTTTATTCGTTGTATTCAAATTGTATTTTATTTGTTGTATTCAAATTGTATTTTATTTGTTGTATTCAAATTGTATTTTATTTGTTGTATTCAAATTGTATTTTATTTGTTGTATTCAAATTGTATTTTATTTGTTGTATTCAAATTGTATTTTAATTGTTGTATTCAAATTGTATTTTATTTGTTGTATTCAAATTGTATTTTTTTTGTTGTATTTTATTTGTTGTATGTATCTTATTTGTCGTATTCAAATTGTATTCTTTTTGTTGTATTTTATTTGTTGTATGTATTTGTTCTAATTAGACATGCAATGTAATGAAAAAATAATAGGTAGGAATATTCAAACCAGTTTGGTGCTTAGTTACCATTTTTCTTATATTAGACTGTAACGTTTCTTGACCCTATGACATCACTACGTGGAAGGCAAAGCTGAGTGAACAGAATACCAGTTAGGTTGCTAGGAAGAGTTTCGGTACGCAAATCGTGATAAAAAGACGCTCATGGGTTTAACAAACTACCCCTATTTCTAAATTGAAGCTCTTAATATCACTCAAAATTCAGACACCGCACTGGGAACTACTTTCTTTGTTTTGTTTCTCCAGGGTCAAGTAACGTTGCAGTCTAGTGTATAGTTTTGCACCTAACAATATCATATTCCATTGCTTAATGTATGCCGATATCCTATTCCTTATTGAAACGATATTAATAAAGTAAGATACAAAAAAGATTAAATAAAACACATATTACCACTCTGCAGAATAGGGTGGTTACAAAAACATCAACTTCCGAATTTCTTCGGTGGGAACCCCCTAAAATGTGACAATAGGCTAGAAAATAAGATTGGCAAAGTTTAAGCTCAATCGGATAATATTAAGACCCGCCTCATCGAGGTCAAAGTTCAGAAAAAAAGCGAAAAATCGTAGTTTTTCGCCCATAAAATCTGAACTATTTGTCCTAAAAATATGGTTTGTGTCTCATTTCATAATAAATTCTATTGGCTTCAAGTTAGATCCCCTAAACTTTTTTTACTAAAATTTCTAGAGTGAAATATCAACATTTTTGTCAGGTAAGGTTGAAGAACTCCCTGTAAGTTAACTTTCCAGCAGACACGTAATATCTTCTAATTATTCAATTAAAAAGGTTTTTTAAATTTTTTTTTGGTGTTTTTCACTTTTTGCATCAAAAAGACTTCTTTAGTTAGATGCATGGGCGGATTTAAGAGGGTCATGGGGGGCAATGCACCCCCCCCCCAAAAAAATTATTTTTCAGGAAATTCCGTTTTTATAAACTAAATTTCCTTTTTTTCAAGCTAAATTCCGTTTTTTCCAAAGCCATCGGGGACCATCTTGCCTCCCCCAAGGTTTCCAGGGTGCCACCCCAGGGACCAACATCTAAATCCGCCCATGGTTAGAAATATTTTCATAAGAATATGCTACAAATAACACTGTGAGACAAAAAAAATGGGTCAGAATGCCACAGAAACTTTGAAAGCAGATTTTTATGTAAAATGATCCCCTGAATCCGAATTCAAACCCCGTTTTTCTCTATCAGCCTCAGATTTTCGGGGAACAGCCCCTCCCCCTTTTTACGTTTTTTCGACGACTTTATAATTTTGAACTCGATTTTTAGGGTCAAAAAGCATTGCTTTAGTCTTCAAATTGCCCCCAGGAGACAAGAAAGGTTCAAATTAATAAAATGTGAATATTTGTAACAAATGGATAGGTTTAAGGGGTAATTAACCCCCCAAAAACGCAAAAAAATCGCTAAAAATAGTAGGATTTGTTATACCCTATTTATTTCACTTATTTTTGAAGCAATTCATTTTTAAAGGGTCGTAACCGTTCTCCAAGGACCCAAATTTAATAATGTTATGCAGCAATGATTTTTAGGAAAAGCGGTTGAGGAGTTATCGCCCCCGAAGCACCCGCGGAAGGGTTCGGAAGGATGTCTGAACCGCGCTAGCTCTCGCGCGCTCAGGAATTAATATTCATACTTTGAAAAGTTAAAAAATGAGAATTTTTTATATTTTAGGACTTATTTTAGTGGAAATTCTTTAGTTCGTCAGTAACTGACTGGTTTATTGGTTTATTTAAGTCTTGGATTAATTTTGACTTGGAGGGGGACATTTCCCCCCATGACCCCCTTAAATCCGACCATGCTTCTAACTAAAGAAGTCTTTTTGATGCAAAAAGTGAAAAATACCAAAAGAAATAAAAAAAAACCTTTTTAATTGAATAATTAGAAGATATTACGTGTTTGCTGGAAAGTTAACTTACAGGGAGTTCTTCAACCTTACCTGACAAAAATGTTGATATTTCGCTCTAGAAATTTTAGTAAAAAAAGTTTAGGGGATCTAACTTGAAGCCAATAGAATTTATTATGAAATGAGACACAAACCATATTTTTAGGACAAATAGTTCAGATTTTATGGGCGAAAAACTACGATTTTTCGCTTTTTTTCTGAACTTTGACCTCGATGAGGCGGGTCTTAATATTATCCGATTGAGCTTAAACTTTGCCAATCTTATTTTCTAGCCTATTGTCACATTTTAGGGGGTTCCCACCGAAGAAATTCGGAAGTTGATGTTTTTGTAACCACCCTACTGCAGAACCTAAATGTTTTATTTGATAACCTAAATATTCAGATGGATTTTATATCTTGGGATGGAGTATTTGAATTATCTACTTTCTCTCTCCAGACCATTATGACAGAACTTTCAAAGCAATGATTCATTCCAATTTAGCTTTCATAAATGGCTTTTCAACGCATTCACAGCATTTCCCCCTTTTCAATTCAGATTCAGAATGAATTTCGATCTGGCATTTAGGGAAAACGTTACAGGAAATAAATCGTTTCACCCTCTCCACCACCCTAATAGTTCTCCTTATCTTTTTTTTCCCCTCCACCCAAAAAGTAACATCACTCCGCATTAAGATAAATCAGCCAGCGGAATCTTGACACTGATGGCGAAAGCCCTACAACCCAGGGACGCGACATAAATGCGACACAGAAGACCTGTGCCATCGCATAATATGCAAAAGAAGCCAACGCTAATGGATCCTCATAATGGACTTGTTGCGTAATTAGGTGATACAATCTGAGATAAACATGCCTGGACTTGTAAGGATAAAAATCCCCAGTAAGGAAAGGGATCTGACAAAAACAAGAGGGGAGAAGAAAGTCAGAGGGATAGTCTTTAGGGACGTATCTGATGTTCTCTAGGATAGTGATTGCAATTTCTTTTCTTTTCTTTTCCAACAAGCAGCAAAAAGACTTGCTTTGGAACGCTGCCAAAGTAAGATTCCCTGGGGATCCACCAGCGAGAAAAGCTTCGGTGCAAGATTATAAAAAAAAAAAAAATATCTTCTCTCTTTCTACGTGAAAAAGGGGATCTCTCAAACTTTGTCTAGATCCAACTTGTCCCGTTTTCGATATAGATATTGATCTGTGTGTCCCGGCGATGTTCATCTCTTTACCCAGTGTGTGTGTGTGTGTTTTGGGCCCCGGGTTTCTTCTGAAAGACTTGTCAATTTCTGGGCGATTGTCTGTGGCGAAGTGGGTATCTTTTCTTTAGATCGTTGCAGTGATGGATCGGTTTTTCTTGTGTGGACAATCGGTTTTACCGTTTGCGTTCTGGAGGTAAGGATGACTTTATGAGGCTGCAAAGGACTTATGCACACATGACTGTTGTAGTCGATAGCGAGGATCTTTTTTGAAATGGTGGGAGATTTGATGTATATTATTTTATAAAATATCCTTCTGTGGCGTGGTTTAACAAAACCGTGTGGACCTTTTTTTTTTTTTTTAAAGAAATATCTTCTTATACTCTGTTCCACCTTAACTTGGCAGTGGAGAAAAGGCTACGGTGACCGAATTACAGCCAGGAAACCGGTTTCTGGCCAATCAGTATGAACGAGTTGCCCGTTCTACCCGGCTCTACCCTACGGACTGTATTCATTCACTTTTATTTAAAGATTTTTAATGTATGATTAAATTGAGTTATAAGATAAAAATCCCAATAAACTATAATTTAATTACACATTTTTACAAATGTGGGCATATTCTTTACTTAAAATTGCTACACAACCTTGTACTATTTTTCCGGCGGATTGTTACATTCTCTGCCTTTCCCAGTGCTGCCAAGTTAGGGTGGAACAGAGTATAGTTCTATTATTGCTTTTAAACTGTTATTTTCCTTTGACATTTTCACATCGTTACTACCACGCCAAAAACACGAATCTGCTATTCTTATACATACATAGCAGATTTGTGTTTTTGGCGGGGGGTGGTAACGACTTATAATATTTTATATGGCGGCACACATTTTTATACTAATAAACTTAAAAATTGAAATTTCTGTTACAAGAAATTTATATTACTTTCCTCTAAGCAAATCCATTTAAATTTTTCAAATATTTTGTATCAAAATTTTGAAAATTATACATTTAACAAATGTCAAAGCTTAAACATAAAACAAAGTTACCTTTATATTATGAAAATATCAAGTCGATTAGCTAGAGCTTAATGTCTTTTACTATAATTTCATAATGTAAAGTCAGCTTTGTTTTCATAAAAACTGTTTACATAACTTCCAAATATGTATCTCTTAAATATTTTCCTTGCATCAACAGCTGTTGTTGGCTCTGTAGTCTTTGTGGCAGCATGCAAAATCTTTGCTATCGGTAATGAAAAAAGTTTTAAAAAAATTTTCCGTGTTTTTTAAAACCATCGTTTGAATTTTAATATCATAATTAATTTTCAAACTAATTATGAATAAACCTACGATTCTAGATGTTTGTTAAAATTGATTACATTAGATTGAAATTTTCAATGATTATAAACAATCATCCTTATTTTTTTAAACCATACCATTACTTATTGGTGGTTTAAAACACCCAAATATCAGCAATTTAATACACAATGAAAAGAGCACGCACGCTAATAATAAAGAGGCGAGCGGGACTTTCAAAAGATCCCACTATACACTCCCATTTATCACAAACCCAAAACAATTTCTCTCTGCGTAATAATCCCACTTTACAAACAACACCGAACAAAACACCGCGAGAACCCAAAGTGTCACAACTTGCTCCAACTCTTCCCGAATTAATTGACCCCTCTTTAGGAGAGAGGGGAGAACTCTCCCAACACACTCCTCACGATCCGAGGTAAAGGAAGAAAAAAAAACAATTAGAGGGTCAAAACAATGGAAAACCTGGCGTCACGGAAGCAATAACTCTCCGAAATGGTGTGACTCGGCCCACAAAAGCAACGGTTTTCGATAAAGCACCTAAAGAGAAGCCATAACCATTGTCTTAGGCGCTCAATAAACATTATTTCATCGCATAACACTACCCGATGAGAATTGTAATAAGGATGGGGAGTTTATATATTTATGCAAGGGTTCTCTCTCGAAGAGGCTGTTTTCATCTTTCACTCTGCTGTAGTAATCTCTTTCTAAACATTTGTGTTTCTTCGTTTCGATAAATCGATGATGGTGGAATATATTTTGTGGAATCGATCGCGTTCTTTTGAGTTATGACTCGGTGGAATTCCTTTTGCGAGTGTCTGAGGGGGCGTTTACGAATTGCGATACGGTCAAATGAAATGTTTCATGTGATTGTAATTTTATAATGTGTGTACAGTTTACCTCTAAATTTAATTACTATTACTAAATACTCCACTTTTAAAAGAAAACTACTTGACTTCATAATAAATATCGACGACTTGGATTCTTATTTTCCCCTCAATTGAAGCAATCTATTTATAATCAGTTATCCAGCTTATTGCCATTATTTATTTACTCATTTTCTTAAGTTGTTATAATTTTTTTTCATTTAATTTGTATTTAATGTAAAATACATTCTCTGTCGCCTAAACGGGAATTGTCAAATTTCCCCTTGACGTCAAATGTTTTTTTCCTTGTGTTTCTGTAAAAAAAAATTTGTGCAGTAAATAAAGTTATTATTATTATTATTATTATTATTATTATTATTATTATTAAACAAGCATTTCATAATTTTACTTTTATTTCCTTTTTCTCCCCATTATTGAAATCAATTTTTTATTTCAGCATCTTTAATATTCACATGTGAGTAAAAAGTTTCTCTGGGAAATAAATTAAACAAACTCCAAGCTTACCTTTAATATTAATTTAAATGTTTTTTTTTGCCTCAATATGAAACATTATATTTTATGAAAGTTTTGTGTAAACAAATCACTAAATATATAATTTTTACATTAATACTGAGTATATTTAAACATTTAACATCATATGCTAAACCTAATTGATAGTTTTGAAAAGATTCCATTTTTACTCATCTTTAACAATCACAGATATATAACGAGTATTTGATCCTTTTATTACATAGCCGGACAAGACTTTACACTTACACTTTATATCTTCAATGTCCTCAAAAAATTATTTATAACCAAACTTGAACAACCAACCCACATTAACGAACATGCAGCCCTAGACACTTTAACAATACTATGTTTCTCTCCCCTTTTCTTGGAGCATAAAACCTCTCGAGATTACGGCCGCAAATCAATTGGCATTTCATTCGGCAAAAAAAAAAGAAACCATCTTGCACCCCTCCTGATCCAACAAGATAATATTCTCCGATAATAAATTATTCAGCAAATGACATAAAAATTTTACGATCACTAGGGCAGAGCATATCGCCTTCTCCGGAGTCCATATCTCAGGAAGTGCTATTTTTACGCCTGCAGGTTAGTTTTACGGGCTCCTCCATGAATAAATATAAGGCTGCAAATAGCGGCAGAAGCCTCCGTTACAAAGAGCTTAAAAAGCGTGAAGAAACAACATATGGAATGATGCATTAAAGGAGAGATGGAAGTGAGACTCGTATTACTCCTCAGCACGGTTACAGTTATCCCCCTGGTGGATAATGTGGATAAAATGTCTCGCAGAGTCGGGGGCTCGGGCTAAAGTGCGTTTGCAGACGTTAAATTTGCATTTTGCGGTTTTTCTCTGGGTGCGCCGAGCCATAAAAATTGTTACGAGCCGGGATGTTTATTCTCGTTTTTGGAATGTTTTTGGGATGCCCGGAGGTTGTTGGGAATGGATGGCTTGATATGAATTGGATTATTTTAAAGTTCTGAAATGTCCACTGTCTAATGGATATAAGTGTGTGTTTTACGAGTATTTGTGGCGATTCAGGTTGAGAAAGAAAATGTTCGATTAACACTTAGGTGTTATAGGTCTAATATTCGGGGTATAATGGGTATTTTTTTGTATTTCAGTAAATGTAATAAAACTAAACGGTATCGGCTTAACGATAGCATAAGCTATAACCTCCTTAACTTTTATCATAAATGTGATAATATGAAATGAGATATTACAGTTTATTTAATTAGAACTCTGCATAACTTATATTTTAGGGTCATTTATATTACAAACAATGTTTTGTTACACCTTAAGTTCAAACTCAATTAGCCTCAAGGCACCTTTGAAAGAATAAAGTTTTATAGAGAATATTTTTAAATTTTTGTAGAATTTGACATAATAATAATTATAATTGTATAATTCTTCTAAATATTGTTTTTCTGTGTAAACAAGAAGCATGTTGGGGTACTAGGAGGAGATTCAATACGCAAATCGCGATAAAAAGACGCTATTTATACATGGGTTTAACAAAATAATATTTTTTTTAAATTGACGTTCTTCATTTCACTCAAAATTCAGACACCAAGCTGGGAACTACTTTGTTTATTAGTAACGCCATAGGATCAGGAAACGTTGCTGTCGAGTATATATTCTTTAATAAATTAAAAAGTAGTATAGGGGCCATGAGAATAAATTAAACGGAAGATATCTTCAGTCATTTTACCCTAATATATAATTCAACCTTTAAATTTCAAACTTTTCATCCAATTTAAATCATCAGATTATTTACCATTATCAAATTACCATCAACCCCAAAAAGAATCTATTGAAAGATATTTCTGTTTTAATTATTCTGAAATTCATGTCTTACAGAATTTATCTACACATAAGTTACCCCCACTTCTCAAAACAAAATTAATAGCACATCAAACAAGGGCTTCATTGAATAAAAAGTTCCCAAGCTTAATAATTCTTTGCGAAATATATTCCAAAAGAGCTCTTTTCTCGTAGCCCCCCTTAACTCGAAAATTTCCACAAAAGCCTCGGCTCAAAGCGTTAATAATCTGAAGGCAGATCAATTAGTAGATCCCGGCAATTAATTAAAACCGAAAGTTTTAATTAAAGAGGGTTTAGTCAGATTGCTAATAATTTACTAAAAAGGAAGGCGTGTTAGGGTAAAAAAGGACAGCCAATTGTTTATTCGTTATGTATAAGTGTCTTAATTGCATTTTCATCCGATGCTTGGTTTTCTTTGATGAAACATCAAAGATATTCAGTCTTCGAGTAGATCCTAATTACATAATGATATGTGGATGTTTGTGTTTCTTATCTTTTGCTCTTTTCTTCTGTAGCATAGACTATGAAAAAATGGCTCATGGTATTTAAACTTGTAATCAGGAGTACTATCCTTTTGAGGTGGTAGAACGTGGAGGGGAATTAAGATTTGTTTTATTTGATGAGCAGCATAATTTCGGGAAATAATACTTCAATGAAGAGTTTTTAATTATCTTTTGAGTAGTTTCAGTGATTATAATGCAAGCTATATTATGACTTATAGCAGAAACTCCAAGTAGGTACTACAGATTCTCCGTACTGTTTTGATAGGTTTAAGTTGTACATTTTTTTACATAGCATTGTTTTTTTCGAATATAAACAACAGGATTATAGCTTTTGAATGCATATAAAAAGTACCAAATCATCTCTGGAGATCGGAGTCTCAGCGTATTGTACCAAACGTAACTACTTTTTGAAACATATACTGCTAATTTACGTTAAGGTGCCTGCCTACCTATAAAAGCCGTTTTGAACCAAAAATTCCAATTATTTTTTATTACCTAATTTCAAAAAGCACATCTTTAGCTTTCCAAATCAGTTTAAATTTTGTGTTTATCTTTCCTAGAACCAAAGTTACACATATACCAAATAGGGTTGTAAAGGGTATGTTTATATGTTTCAATACTTCATTCGCGTTTTTCTCAGAATCACTTTTTTGCTATTTTCCTTCTCCGCAAAACAACATAACTCAAAATATTAAAATTGAATTTCTATAAAACTTGGGCACAATACTTGACATAATATGATTTAGGAGGCCTACTATTTTTTTGGTTATAGGTGTAATATTTTTTATTTTATGAATAGTATAATTAAAAACTTTACTGAATTTTGGGGTTTTTTTAATAATTTTTCAAGTTTAGTTCTATAACTTTTGATTTTAAATAAATTTAGGCATAAAAATAGTAGGCCTCCTAAAACATGTATTTATGAGGATAATAAAGTTTACAAAACAAAAATATCTTCATATAAATTTGAGTTATGACGTTTTGCGGAAAGGCTGTTTTTTGGTGATTTTTATGCATAAATTCATCAATAATATGAAAATTAAAATTAATATTTAATTATTTTTTATATTATTCATAGTTTTTAGATGTATTTAATTGTATAAACCACAAATTAGGTCAAAATTTTAATTATTTAAAAAAAAAGCCTCCATAGGTAGGCAGGCACCTTAAAAAATAAAGTACACTTTGCGTACAAAATGTACTTGTAGAATGTGTGTGTCCTAAAGTGGGCCACGTCCAAAAGTGTCCCACTCTCCCTTATATTCTTTCCACTTTCTTCTCATTTTAGAGAAGAATATTTTGTGAAACTGTTCAAGCTAATTTTTTTCCCACCAAACCACTATATAATTAAAATACTTTATAATTTAATGATGGATTGAAGTAATTAAATGTCGAGTGTAAGTGTTATTTTATTTACATTACATCATTTTTACTATCTGACGAAAAACTAACAATATAAAACAGTAATATTTTTACCAAAAAGCTTTGATTAACATGGTAATGCCTTCGTGAGCAGGTGCGTATGTACTACGATGTAGACGAAATTTGAATGAATAACGGAATCATTCCGCTTGGACTCACCGGTTCCGTCCGTCTTAGCCGAGATGATCTCGCTGCTGTTTCCGTGTCCGGCACTGTTGAAGGCCACCAGGAAGAAAGAGTAGGACGTCCCGCATTGGAGATCGTGCAATGTGTAGGAGCTGCGATCACCCGTGAGATGCACTTCCCTCCAATCCCGGTCCTCCATACGATGGTGCAGGATGTAACCTGTCGAGGAGGCACAATTCATTCAATCCCTTGAACTAACGTTAGAGTGAGGTATTTGCATAAGTGAGGGGTTTGCTCAATTTTACACTTTTTTGATACGTTTAAAACTCTCAAATATCAGATTTTTAAGTTCAAAAATAGGTTTTAAAGAATTTAAAATTCAATTTTATTTGCCAAAACACTAGTAAAGTCACGTGATAAAAAAAACGGGATACAGCGCACTCGAAACTAGTGCTTTCAATGATCGGAAAACGGGAATCTATTGGATGTGACGTCACAGCGCATGTAAACAACAGTGTTTCTGTTTTCGCGCCAAAATGAAATTTCAAAAATTTATATCTCAGACACTAGGCTACGACGTTATTCTTCTTGGTTTTTTATCTACTATTTTAATATAATTTAATCTGAAAACGTGAAAATACATCACTGCTGCTGTGAAAAATGGACATTTAACGTTAACATATAACTTGATCATAATTTTGTTTTCTAATTTCAAGGCAATGTCGTGTCTTCATTATTAATAATGCTCGGATTTATCACATTGCCCGTAACTTATACACATGGGCTAAACAAACTAATCATATTTCTAAATTCAAGTTCACTCAAAATTCAGACACCGAGCTGGGACCTACTTTCTTTGTTTACTCACAGCTTGCTTTACATTACTATTTGTTATATAATTTGCCATGAATACAGAAAAATGTTCTGATGTTAAAAAATGTTCCGGACATAATTCTTTAATAAGATGAACTCGAAAAAGTAAAGACTGTTCAAATATTGTCATTTTCACTCGTAAGAAATTTTCCCTCCTTCTTTAGCATCGACATACTTTATCATTTTATGAGTTTTTAAACCAATAGTAGTTCTTTAACACAAGCATTCCGTCTCAGGAAAATTCCGAAACATAAATAAAACATACAGATACGGCATGAAGTTAAGATTAAGACAGCAAATGAAACAGTCGATCAAGTTGTGTGATGTTTTTTTGTCCTATTAAAGGTTTTCAATATCTTAGAACACTTTCATGGGGGTTGGGAAGAGGTCCATTGATTTTCTGACAGTTGCACTTAAATGTTCTTTGAGAAAATTGATTGTCTATCCATTGTTTCAATTGATTTGTGAGGTTCGGTTTTTTTTCCCATCGTACTTCGCTATTATTAATGATTTTGTATTGTCTGTTTAAATGGGAAGAAAACATGCGGGATAAGAAGTTCTTTAAGTTGATGCGTTTGATCCTTTTTAACGATCATTATGATTGTATGAATGAATGTATTGGGTGAATAAAATAAAAAGGGTTGGAAAAGATTAATTATCTCAATAATTTTTTTGGATAAATGTTTTAAAAAATATACATTCAAATTCAAAATTAGATACTCGCATATTGAGTCACCATGCACTTTTTATGGTGTATCTGCTTATGATTGATTTGTTTAAAAACTGCAAATTTTCTTATTTTTATCATAAAAATCTAATCAACCAAACAACCAACCTTATTTTTATTTTTCTGTTGGAGACATTATACTGGAAAAATACTTTTGCAAGAAAGAATTTTATTCACGATAGAGACGTGTTTATTTCAAACGTTTGAGAATATAATTAATCACTAATAATTTGAATTTATGATAAAACTGTTTTAACCCGTTTCACATTAGTTTATAAACATTACTTCCATCCTTTTACTACTTTTATGTTTTTTCTTGTATAGCTTTTCACCTGCCTATCGATTACTTATTTCGATTTTTCACTCATGTTTATATGGATGGTAGTTAAAACTTACAAGTTTTGCCTTTTAAATTAAGTTTATCATTAAAAAATGCTCTACAGTTAGCAGCTGGAAGATTTATTTCATCAAAATATTTGAGCAGATAGTAATTGGATTCAATATATGACATTATATTTTTTTTAATTAAAAAAAAAATGGACTACCACTTGTAAAACTCAAATCCTGTTTACAACCAGATTATGAAAACTTTAATATTCGATACATATTTCTCTACCTTACCTGTTGCATTTAAAAACCTGGATGAAGACGTTACTTAACGTTAATAAGTAACGTTTTCATCCAGGGCTTTAGTTGCAATATGATCTTGCTTATTTCTTGTGCAATAAACAAATTTCTCTACCAACAAATAATTCATTCATCTCGACTTGATAAAAGAGGATTACTTTTACATCAAACTCGTTTTAAGAGAGTTAGTTGAACATACTCGATTCACAAGACAAGTTTAACTGTATGATCTAACCCTGAATTTCTTTATTTTCAAAACATATTATTTATGCGGCCAAGCAACATACTACAAGCTGAAATTCGCATAAAAGTTTCACGTTGATGTACTTTTATTTCTTCTGACATAAAATAATATTTCCTTCATTCTAAATCACCATTTCCTTGTGTGTGTGAGAAGCAAATATTATCCTTTATGTGCCCATAACCTGTGACATTGAGATATGTTTCCTCGATCCGTACCAGAGTTATTCCCTTTCCATTTCTGCGTAGCATATAAGAAGGAAAAATGAAGAAACAAGACAACAGGCCCCTATACTACTTTTTTTCTACCGTCTCTAAACAACATAACCCACGGAATACGTAATATACGTCTGCCATTTACTTTTCTCGAGGTCTTCGAATGCAGAAAAATGGAGTGAAATTTGTTTTTTTTCCGCATGTATGTGGAAAAGTAAATGTCAAATATTCTGTTGGAAATTTCGAAGGATGGAGTAATGTTGAAATAAACTGGGGAATTGTGTTCTCGGGACTGTTTTCTGGGGTATTTTCGGCGGTTGCGGTTATCAGGCCAAACTGTTATGAATATAGAGTGATAGGGGAATAGTGTATTGCGAAGCTCTGCTGAAATATTCATTTGGGATATAAAGAAAACACTATGTATGAAGAAGGTGTTTTATTTTGCACCAATGCACTCGGCTTCAGAATTGAAATATTCTAAATTTAAAATATAGTAATGTTATACAGCATGTGTTATACGTACTTATACTAAAGTTATTATAGTACGTTAACTTATACCAAAATTATTATAGTACGTTAACTTATACTAAAGTTATTATAGTACGTTAACTTATAAAAAAGTTATAGGAATACTATTTTTGATAGGGTTTGATGAATAATTGTTTTCAACTTTAAACTGATTAAGCTCCTTATTTCCACACACATTTTAAAATTTACACCCGGAGTTTAAACTTTTGATAAAATCAATCTAAAGTTGTAATAAACACCATCAAAATAAAAAAAAACAAACAAAATATTATGTCAATAATTTTAATGAATATTTAAATAAAAAACGAATAAATTAAGACAAACTAGTTAATTTATTTAGGTTTTTAGCAAGTGAATGATTTGAGATCCAGTATTTCTTCGAAAATTATGCCATTAAGGCGTTTACAGCAAAAATGAAGACTTCTAAAAACCCCTAGGTCGTTAGGGGTGCATATTCGACCCCCTTTCCTATATGTGATTCTCAGTCGTCTAGGTGTGCCTTACCTACCCTTTCTAGAAGTTATGAAACATCTATCTGAAACCCCCTGTATGTATAATAGTAGAGATGTCTGTATGGTGGTAGATAGATAAATAAATAAATATCAGATTTCTTTCATTCGTTTTTAAGAAGCATTAAATACCCTCAAAGATATAGCAACAAGGAGTATAATCACTGTACTTGAAGGTGTATAAGCGGATCCTTGAGATCAAGCACACATACCGGAAAATATATGTAACCACAACCCAGAACACTGTACTTCAATATAAACAAAATAAAAGCCATATTTTTGTCTGGTATTTAATAAATAAATATAACCGATTTGGTATAAAAACTTACCTGATACTGGAGAGTTAGGAGAGCTTGGTGGATCCCATGCAAGCTTGATAGTCTTTGCTGTAGCGTAGTAAGTCTTAATCATAGGAGGAGCTGGCTTATCTATAAAAAACGCATCGTATATAGGCGAATTCAACTAAGGAGCAAATTAGCAGTGCAAATTGTTTAACCAGATTATAAGTTTTTTTAAAAGCTTTTCTACGATTCCAAAAGATAATGATGTAATTTGATAATTAACTTTTTTTCTTAAAAATTAGTTGTTACACCATTTATTTCAATTACTTGGCAACTCAGCCATGCTTGTTTCATATCAACAGCGTAATGCTAATAGATTTGTTTCAAAACAATAATTCTTGGTAATATAGAGAGTTTATAAAAGAACTAGAAAAGAAACTAAAATAATTACAAAAGGAGTGTTTTATAATTGAAAAATTTAGTAAAGCAGTCAGAAAAATATGAGAGTGAGTTCATGCATCATTAAATGTGATAATGTAGTTCCATTACTTTGTTTTTAAAACTAGTTTGTGTTTGTAATTGGATCGATTTAGTTAGAGTCGAATGGATATTAAGATAGTTCCTTTTTATTGTACCAAACATCATTAAAATAAAATGATTTCATATTTACTAATTTATGGTAACAAAGTTCTTAAACTACGGAGCTTATTAAATTTAACAATCTGATGTATGCGTTTATTTTTTAACCATAGTTGTAAAGCAATTCAAATAACAAAGGTATAATTTATAGCAAATTAATTTTTAACTCGAGAGGTTACACGGGAACGCGCGCCTGTGTTTCGCAGGCTAGGCAAAAGTTTTCCCCATCTTAAAAGTGAAGTAAATGAAAAAAGGTGTTTGAAATCATGTTTAAAACCCTTAAAAGTTGATAATTTAAAAGTAATTTAGAAACAGTTTTAATAGTTTTTTAATCCCCTTAAAAGCTCCTTTTATTTCCAGTTTGAAGGCCAATTTTAATTACATTATCATATAAAATGAGTAATTAATTTATACACTAATATTTTACTTTAAGAATCAAAATACCAAAGTACGTGTACAAGGTAGTCGTTTTAAATACTTCAATTAGGACTATAGTATAGTTGTGATTTCAAAGCAAACAAACACTCGAGATACGCTGTTTGAAACTTTCTAGTATATTAAATCGCTTATTATCATCATCAATCGGATATTAACCCATTAGCGCCCATTGATCTATTTCTAGATCACTAAACATAGCGTGGGAAACTCGCTTTTAAATTACCTTCTACCCACCCCACACATTCCAAACTGCCCAGGGGGCAAGATAAGGCATGCACCTGTTTTACAACACGTGGTTTTTTTTGTTTGGTTTGGTCATTGATCTACAGCGATAAGAGAAAGTTGGCATCGCCATTTCGTTTCGCAGTTTTTCGACGTTTCTTTGCATAAACCCTGGAAACAGCTAAGTGGTACCAGTAAGATAAACTTATTTTGGTGTTTTAATATCTTCATAGATGTGGCTATTCGGATATAAAGCGGTGTTACGTTAAAATAAATTTAAGTGGTAAAAATTCTTGCCGAAATGTTGCTGATCTAAAATTAGATCACTGGGCGTTCGGGAATTTATTTTTCCTGTGTTGCTTACTATACGATTATTTAGTTTTTCCCAATTGGAACTAAAAAATGAGTCTGAGAATATTCAGTTATGTCCAGGATGAAGTCAAATAAATATTTTCTGATGAAATTGAAAATTATATTGTTGGTAATTAAATTTTATAATTTCTTTTGGTTGATAAATGGAGGGTAGACAATCATGATTTATTGCTAGTAAAGCAAAGCATTGCAAATAGTGGCAAAAATTATCTATCTTTATTCACATAAATTTATTAGTACAATACAAGTCAATTATCTTGTTTTGAAATAGTTCATGTTGGAAATTATAAGACAATAACATTTTTTCGAGGAGCAGGAGAAAATATCAAATGGAAAATTATAATTATTTAAAATTCTCCATAATACAACTTTTGCAACCTTAAAATTGACGCTGTGGTAAAAAAAAATATTGGAATATGCAGGTAAAAAGCTCAAAGACGCAGCCTTTTTAAATGTTGGCTGAGTAAGACCAAGTTTCGTTTTATTTCATGAGCAATTTCATTTTATGGTAAAACAAATTCATAAAATTTACGCAACATTAAAACTAATGCATTTTAATTTACTTTGTGTTCAATTTTATGGCATATTTTTTTTTCTATAACGTACTCATCAATTTAAAGTTCTTGGTTTATTTTCCCATTTTTCCCACTAAATACTTCCAACATAAGCTATTTATGTAGTTTATCTAGGGTATATTATTTAATTTTATTATTATTTAATTATTTTTCCACATATTTATGAATAAATATGTGTTTCTTAAGGAGAAGTACTAAAGTTTCTACCTATTTTATATTTTTTAAGGATTTTTTGGAAGTTCTACTATTACTTAGCTCAGTGACAAAAATATCCCAGAACGCCCAGTGATCTATTTTTAGATCAGCTATTTTTAAAGAAACTAATAATTGTTTTTACAAAATTTGTTTATAATATCCATATTGAAGGCAAAATACACCAGATTCATGATTTTTATAAAATTTGGCCGAAAAAAAATAAATTGGGCGTTAATGGGTTAATATCATTCTACTCTTGGACAAAAGTGATCACATTAAGCGGAGTCGACTGTATCTTTAAACAATTCTCCCTCAAAAGCAATCGAAAAACGTTCTCTCTTCCAAATGTCATTTCACTCGGAATTAAGAAACATCCTTCCTTAAAAAAAACATCGACCACAGATCCTTCTACCCCCAGAGCAATTCCCGAAATATAATTGTCCCATTCGAAAGTAATGAGGCAGGAGTAAATCCAAATTAAATTTCCCCATCCCAACATCCTCCATTCCCATAGTTGCTGCATAAAATATTTAGGCAGCCATGCGTGTGATACCTTAGGAATAACTCGATACCTCGTTTATTAATTACTGCTACGGCTCGTTAATAGCTAATTACTAGTTTTGGATCCCTCGCTTTGCAATTAGAGCTGGAGCTTTTTCTAGCTGACTAATTAAGAAGTGGATGCGTGAGTTGCGTCATTTTTTTTTCCTTTTGCATCTTTTCTCTGGGAGATAACCTGTTTGAGTGAAGAATCTTTTTCTTAAAAAGGAATGTTTTGGGAGAAGAAGAGTTTTAATTAATAAGAAAGCATAAATAACGAAGAGGGGGTGTAGCGTTGACATGGGGGTTTGTGTTGCTTGACAAAGAGAGTGTTCTTTTTCAGATGAGGGAAGAATCATTATAACGTAATTTTATAATGAGGTAATCAATCGAGGTGCTTCTAATAAATCTGAATGGAGATGTTCGTTTATTTTATTCTTTTCCGATGGAAATTTTTGTTCCTGAATTATCTTATCGGTCGCGTATATTTGTTTGCTTAAGTTCATTTTTGTTTCTTAAAGGGAGTTGCTGTTCTTTTGAACTGTTTCATAATTAATAATTCAAAAGGATACTTGGAAGCTAGATACAATGGAGAGAAATGAAAATAAAATTAGCTGTCAAAACCAACATGATTAAGGGTACAGTTACATTGGAATGCAGTCAAAGTTTCTGTGAGAAATTCAGGTTCCACAGTGTTTTGATTGGTTGTAAGGAGTTAGTAGGTACACTCTAAGTTGCTTATCATCTTTAGTTTTCACACCATAGCTTAACAAAGTTAAGTGATATTTGTAAATATTGTATTTAAAACATAGATCAATAGGTAGTATAAATACATTTAGTAAACTCTAAAAAATGTTTTTGAACTAATTTCAAATACTAATAGGCAGTGTTATTCCTTTGATTTTTTTGGAGGAGTAAAAATACTCCTTGGCTTTTTTAGGAGGAGTGAAATTCAATTAGGAGGAGTGAAATACGGAAATAGCATTAAAATTACACATAGAGACAAAATTTCTATTAAAACGCTTACTTTTTAATGGACAAAATATAATTGAAAAAAAAAATGAGGATGCTATTTTGGGTTTCAATCAATCAAACTCCCTAATCTCCAGAACAATAAATGAAAAAAAAAATCACTATGGCTGTATGAAAACACAGTTAAAAAGTATGATAATTAGGATACCGTGGTTGAACGTTTAAGCTAAAACTTTGTGAAAAATTCAAAGAGTGAAAATACACCTGTCTAGTTTTTTAAAGAGTAATTCCCATTTTCAAGGAGTGAAATACTCTCTCAGAGGAGTTAAAAATATCTCTGCTAATAGGATTTAATATTTTGATGCTTTATACACTAAGTATTGTATTTAATTATATACTTTCTATTGTAATTAACAGTTCATATAATAACATAAAATAGCAAATGGCATGTCATTATTTTCCAAGAGACTCATGGTTCTCTTTAAATTTTTATTCGATTGCAACATCAAGTTGATAAGATCAAATAACAGGCATTTATTATAAGAAAGGAGTAAAAATATAACCATGGAAACGCAAGTATTTCTCAGTAATGAAACAATAAAAGAGCCACTGCATTAAATCAAATATGCTTATCATAAGTCCATATTTAGGAACCAGAATATAAATTGTGTAAAAAAATATCAGAATACAAAGTACGTATGTTGGATAGTTGGGCTCCATAAAGGTATTTATTTTATATTTTGTTGTATGTGGAACGTTGCTGAGATAGTAATCCTATGTCTTAATAAATGGAACAAATAACTCAGTGCATACATGTAACTGTAGCATACTTTCTCGGAAATGATAATTCCATCCTAATAATTTATTCTGCACAAATGCACTTGCTAATGTAACTTACTTTATTCTTTTCTGAAATAGCAATATTATTTTTAAAACGAGAATGTCTATTTAAATTTACAATACATACTGCACATGGAACATAAAATAACCCTTGTATCACTTATATTCCCACAAACAAAAACTAGTTTATTTTATGTTTATTTATGGTTTAATAAGGATTATATTCCCAAAAAAAAGTATTTTCTTTCAGTTTGGGGTTCGAAAGGAAATACAACTTTACCAACAAAACTTATACAACAAAAACTTTACCTACATACTGCACTTTAACTGTGAAAACTAAAGTCTGTTAATTAGGTGTACAGTATAATAGAACAGTATGTATATGTTATGGGCAAAGTGATTAATCGGGCATTATTAATAATGCTCGAATTGGAGGCGGGCAAAGTGATAAATTTCATTCATAAATTCCGTTGAATTTATCACAGTGCCCGCCTCCGCTTCGGGCATCTTAACTATTAAAATCCGAGAGTAAACAAACGTATGTCCGGTTGTTTGTATGTCCTTCTATCTCCTCCGAAACCACTGAACGCAGAAGGGCGCCCGAGGTACCAAAAGACGGCAAATGACCCAGGGACGCCGAGTCGCCCATTTTCATTCCGAAATTCGAAATACTTTTCGAGATATTTGCGTTTTTCTGCTCTTTTACGCTTATTTCTCCATTTCTCTACTAGAGTAGATCTGCTTGACTCACTGTTGTAAAAATGAGATGAAAACCACTAAATTAAATATTTTTAACAGGAAAAACTCGATAATTGTCGATTTAAAAACTCCATCAGCTATGAAAACGCCAAAATAAATTCAAATAATTTATTTTCAAGCGTTATTTTCCTTAATTTTAAGATTTTTTCCTTTAAAATAAAAATATTTATGGAATAACTTTCATAAATTGACTGGAGATATGGAAATAGAGTATTTTCAATCACATGACTCTGCCTAACAACGGCCTTAGCAACGTTGTTTATTCGCCAAGTGACGTCATGTGCGAATGCTGCTATTGGATACTTTTATGTCCCGCCCCTAACAACAGCCTTAGCAACGTTGATTTTGTCCTCCAAGTGACGTCATGTGCGAATGCTCTATTGGAAAGATACGGTTTACTAGACTTAAAAATTTACTAGGGCTTTTTATTGTATATTATTTTTAATTTTTCTCTACTAGAGTAGATCTGCTTCACTCACTGTTGTAAATGAGATGAAAACATCAAAACTAATTATTTTAATCATATAAATGTCTATTAAAAACTATTTTCAGTTATGAAAACACCAAAATAAATTAAAATAATGGTTTTAACATTATATACCTTTATTTAAGATTTTTCCTTAAAATTAAAATATGTTACGGGCAATGTGATAAATCCGGGCATTATTATTAATAATGCCCGGACGATATGATAAATTCAGTGGAATTTATGAATGAAATTTAACACTTTGCCCACCTCCACTTCCGGCATTATTAATAATGCCCGATTAATCACTTTGCCCCCATAACATATGTACTATATGGAAAAGTGAAAATTTCATAAATACAAGGAACACTGGGATAGGAAAGATTACCGGGAACACCGGGACAGGAAATATATAGGAAACACCGGGATAGGTATAATATCTTAAAAGCCTGTGTAGGAAAAATTACCGGGAGCACCGGAATATGAAAAAGGCGCCTGGGATACCGGGAGGATTGTAATTGCTGATATACAATATTAGAAATGTATTTTGAGAAAACTTTTTTGAATTTTTTTTTTATTTACTCCACAAGTGCAAGGCTGGAAAAGGTGGCAAAAGTGGGTACAGAATTTTTATTGAATTTCTCTTTCTCATATCGTTTTCTTCTCTAAAAATATAATATTAAAGTATGCATCGTGAAAACTAGAATTAAAACTTAACTTGCCGCAACGCATCGGGTTGCTGTTCAGCTCATAGATATATATATACTAACTGGATGGACTGCTCGTATGGCAACGCCCCGATAAAAATGCGACCAGTTGAAACTTTTGGCATCCATTTTGTTGGGCGTATGATTCCTGGACGTCTGTGGTCCTGTGCTTGAGAAATATGGTTCACTGCTGCGTTGCATATAATTGCAAGAACAAGCAGGTTTTGAAAAATAAGAACATAAGCTTCCATCGGTAAGTACAAACTATTTTTGATGCTAATTTTAATGTTTTACATCCTTTATTTTCAATCTCGTTGTTTTGTTATTGATGGCTTATAGGTTAGGAAAATTGTTTATCCTAATATTTATTACCTTTACAAAACCAAAAACTTGTATCAAAACGTTAACTATTATCTTAGCCATCAATATTATAAGGCAAATTATGTTATCAGTTAATAAATCGTGAAGCTTAGTATTTATAATTTATAAAACAAGTGTGATCACCATGATTGTTTATCATTTCGCTTTAAGTGTAAGGAATTGTTTGTTCCTTATGAACCAAATGATATTTTTTCACTACTCAGTTCAATTAAATATGTATATAAATCTAGTTATCTTTTAAAACAATTTCAAGCCAGCTTAACATGTTTATAGTTATTAAAATTCAGTCAACATTCAAGACTTGTAATACTTGCATCACTTAATTTTTATCAACTTATTTGATCTTCCTAGAAAATAATAAATATCAAAATCTTTATAATTTGTGGAGATGTCATTGATGTGGGAGAATTTTCCAGAGTTGGATATATTAAAAGCTCAAACATTTAAAAATACATCTTTTATTTTAAAACAATGACATTCTTAAATTTTGAAAGAGAATTCAAAACAATAATAAATAAACGTGAATAAATGACACGCGCGGAACTAGTTCAATGTGATTTATCGACGGTGAAGACGAGAAAACTCGTATATCTCCAAAATCTCAACTTTTCAGGAGAGCAAAAAAACTGTTTTTGGGTGCCTATGACCATGGCCATATGACACCCTATTTACCTGGTTACGACGCCAATTTCCAAGTTTTTGATTCAAACTCCTTTCTCTCTCCCTCTCCCTCTCTTTCTCTCTCTCTCTCTCTCTACTTTGTAGATTTGGTAGGTGAGATTTGGTAAGCTTTTGCTAGACCCCTCCTCCCCCTTTTTGACCTCACGTAATTTATGGATGTCCCCTTAAGATTAAAAATATCTGTTCTTATAACAGCACAATTGATGCTGAAAAATTAGTTGTGGTAAAATGTGATTTTTTCTGATATAATAAAGATATTGTATTTAATCCTATTCCTTTCTTCATTGTAATATTTCCAAAAAAAACCACTTTGTTCTACATTTAGGTGTATTTTTTAGTACATCTGTTAATACATTTTAAGCTTTTAAATATCTCACCCTAAATATTTGAAGTTGTACTAAAAAGTTGAAGAAAACAACCTAATTTTGCTCATGATTTTTGAAAGAATTGAAGATTATCATTCCTGCTAATTATTTATTTAAAACAACATTCTCAAGATGCAATTTTCAGCATAAAATCATAAATATCTCGAAAAAAAATAAGTAAAAACAAACTTCAATAATGTTTCGATTCAACCGTCAATCTAAAAACGCCACTGAAAAACGTGTGTTGAGATTTTAATTAATATTTAAAAGGAAAGGGAGCTAATAAAATAACTAGTGCACTATCTTAATTAAAAATTACATTGCCCTAAATAATCCATTTTTGAGTTTTAATTCTTCAAAACCCCTAATATAAAATTTTTAATCGCAAAACAACATGAAGCTCTATGGAGATCTGCGAAATTTCATACGCCCAACGATCTGGCAACAGCGGTGGCAACGGCTGCATTTTTTTACTGTTGAACAGTCTATCCAGTTACGTTAGTATATATATCTATGGTTCAGCTAGTCTATACTATTAAAATCCGAGAGTAAACAAACGTATGTCCGGATGTTTGTATGTATGTCCTTCTATCTCCTCCGAAACCACTGAACGCAGAAGGGCGCCCGAGGTACCAAAAGACGGCAAATGACCCAGGGACGCCGAGTCACCCATTTTCATTCCGAAATTCGAAATACTTTTCGAGATATTTGCGTTTTTCTGTTCTTTTCACATAATTCAGACAGTGCTGAGGTTCAGTTGCTGCGTTTTCTTCCTCCTGTTTTTTGACTTTATCTTAATTCAATCGATAATATAAAAAATAGAACTCTTTCGATACTAATGAACCCAGGAGGGTGCCCGAGGTACCAAAAGACGGGAAAAAAATTCGGGAACCCCGTATTGACCATTCAAATTCTAAAATTCTAATTTTTTCCCAAGATATTAGCATTTTTGTGCTTCTGATTCCATAACACTAGACTGTTTTCATTTATTTTAAAAACAACGGGAAATCCTTTCAGTTTATGATTGCCAACAAAAATTACAAAAAAAAAAGTTATTTTAATAAATCAAATATTAACTAGAACTAAGTATCCACGGGATTTAAAAGTTTTTCATAAGTTGGTATTCTCATACGTTTTAAAGGTTTGATATAGAACATACAGCTACGATAATTAGAATGATAAAATAATAAATTGCGTAATGAATTTTGAATGGAGCAATGGCAAAAAAAAAAAATAGTGATAATGCGATATACACTATATGCAAACACAATACCCCGTAGGTGTTCCGGGGGGCTGTGCCCTTAGAAGTAATGGTGTGAAAGGGTGCATACCCCTGGGGAACAACGTAGCCTACTTCCACGGGGGAAACGCTGTATAACCAACGGCCAAGGGGTTGCAGCAGATAAAACTGAGTTAAAAAATATATTTAATTATGTTGGAAAGATAGAATGTTATGTAAGAAAATTATTTAATTTTTCTTTTTCATATATTTTTCTTCTCTAAAAATATTTTTTTTTTAATCCAATGGGCGGGTACTGGAATTATTATCCTTGACCACTGAATTGCCCTAAGAACTACCTACTCAGCGTTACCCAGCGGGCACCTGTGGACCGGAGCCACGAAGGTGAGGTACTGCTACCCGCGCCACACATACCATTCGGTCGCACAACCCCTTTTTACTGGGGGACGGCCACTTTCATTCATCACACAAAGACAAAACTGACATCCATGCCAAACGGGGATTCAAACCCCATACGTACGGCTTCGCAGTCAGATACTTTAACCACTAGGCCAGTACGTTGAAAGGTATTTTATTTTAGAATATAATATTAAAGTATGCATCGTGAAAACTAGAATTAAAACTACTCGGCGCAACGCATCGGGTTGCTGTTCAGCTAGTTATTAATAATGCCCGATTTATCACATTGCTCGTAACATATATACCGTTCATAGTATAAACTGAATCATATTGTGTAAAATTATTTTATGAGTCATTTTCGAAAAACATCATGAAATTTCGAAACTTTAAAAATGAAATTGGTACTATAATATTTTAATTCATTTTTTCTCATATTTTGGATACCTAAAAATCACAGTTCATAGGCGTTTTAAATTTCAGGAATTCCTGATTTTCGCTTCTCCCTATTCAACGTATCGAGCCCTGGTTTTAACCGCATGAGTTTAACAAAATAATCCTATTTTTTAAATTGACATTCTTCAATTCACTCAAAATTGAGACACCGCGATGGGAACTAGTACTTTGTTTGTTAGTGATGTCATAGGGTCAACTTAAGTTGCTGTCTAGTGTAACAACCCTTACGCTTAATTAAAAGCACGAAACCAACAAGGAAGCGTTTACACAACCATGTCCCTACTCCTTCCATTCGGGCTTCCATACAGAACAAACACACCTCAGTTAAATAATTCACACATCATCCCGCCCGAAATCACCTTTCCAATAAACAGCCCAAAGTTCGAAACACCATCGAAACTCGCTTATCTGTTGGGAATGACAGAGCGGTAAAGCTTTTTCAAAGTGATCTCTCTGTGTAATTAGGCGCAGTGCAAACAAATCACCGAGACCCTCCAAAACGGCCAGCGGAAGACATTAATTTGCGAACACTCCCGTCGTGCGCTCTACGAATGTGGACCCCGTATAAAGACAAACAAGGGGCTTCTGCAGAGTCATCTATTAAGGCAGAGAGCTTTCTTCTCTGTTTTAAGTCCCCCCTGATAGTTATCTCGTTACAGCAGGTAATTGTAATTCATTGCTTTTCAAACAGAGTGTCGTCTGTTTGCTCAGGCTTGCTGGGAGAGGATCTGTTTCGGGAAGGTGACTTTGTGAACACAAAAGGGGTTGTTAGAGCCGGAAATGGAGTGAAGACTGTTTGCGTTGTTGAGCACAGGTATCAGGTAATTACAGTGGTCCGCAGTGGAGAATATAGAAATTTATTTCAAGGAGGAGCCTAGAATTACTCTTCAGCCCCTCCTGTGTATATTTAATAGGTCAAATATTTGTTTTTTTATACGTTTTTAGGTAGAATTTGCGTATAAAAAGTTGGGAGTAATAAAGTATAAGTACGAAGGGGGTGCAATTTTTTTTAAAACTACCAATCCACTTAGGACACAATTTCCCATAGATTCCAATTCTGTTACAAAAAAATAGTTCTATCATAAGCGCGTCAGAAGATAGCAGTTGGAAGTGGAAAGGATGACAGAAAGGATTCTACCTAACTGCCGTGTGATAGAAATGTGATAATTTTGTGACAATCACATTGGAGTCACAGGTGTGATCGTGATATCACTGGGATACCATCAGCAACAAATTTATTAACAGAAGAAATACATGTAATAGAAAAATAAAACATATGTGATATGCCAATAGGAAATACTCTGCCCGTACATGCATAAAAGAAATATATTCGTAACTGTCATAAAGAAAAAAATAGGCACTATAAAGAAACACTTAAAAAGTGGCAAAAAAGCTGGATAACATTATAAAGTCAAATGCTTGAAAGTGAAAATATATATCAACGTCGTCTATGTTTAATAAAAATTAATGCATCGCCCCTCAACTCCCCTACTTTCTCCCATCCGTTTGAAGGAATAGTTATCCATAGGGTCACTCGAGTACACTTGTGATTTTTCCCAACACTATCAACCAACTCTTACGCGAAGTTTAACATCCGTGTTTCGGTACGTATCTACTAATAACAAAATACAATGAAGATATTGCATTATTGGTTTACAAAAATGTAAACGCCTATATTTAGTAACTGCTCGGAAGAATATTTTTTTAACATTTATTTACTGACACAGGCCTACAAATTATAAAATACACAATATACCATTAGTCATCCGTAGTCAAGGTTCGTAATAATCCCTAAAAAAACTTCGTAATAATCCCTAAAAAATGTCCGATTCACACATGCTGTTGTTCTCTTTAATTAAGTTATTATATAAACCCTCCGCTGTGCACTGGTTATAATGCATTATTATACTATAATATATTATATTGATGCTAATAGTGATTTATTACTGGTATTAGGGTAATTATGTATACATATATTTTAAGAGATTATAAATTACAATGATTTAGAACCTATCAGTGTGAAAGTATTTTATCCTATTTAACAAGTTTAACTATCATAAGCTGGGTTTATGTAAAACCATGGTTACATGATAACTTAAATACATCCAACTTTTTTAGAGTAAAATGCTCTACTACTTTGTAAATTATAACTTTCTGCATTTCGTTGATTATATTGTTTCCACATTTTGCAATACAAAACTTTTTGTTCATAACACAGTTAGATACAAAAGGCTTTATGCATTTCAGAAAAAAAAATTAAATTTATTTGTTTGCGTAAGACCACTTTTGAATATCACCTCGAATCCCACGTCTTCTTCCAGCAAGAAATGACATTTATTAAGATTTATGTTGAATCTTACAGAAGCTGCTACTTTTATAAAAATAACACTATCTTGCACGAAGCATGGAAATTATGATGAAATAAGGGTGAAATATTTTATCTTAAAAAGCTTCTGGAAAGTGCACTTCGTTGATTACTCGAACATTAAATATAATTTAATGGGTTTACTAGTTTCGTTTTATTTTCATCGCTGCTTTCCGAAGATAAAAACTGCAGTTATGATAATGGGGTGCTTGAAATTTCTTTCTTTTTTTTATTTAATGTTACAATTTAATATCCAATTTTTATTGCTTACGGACATTAACTCTGAAAATTAAATGGGGAATTATTGATAATCAATCATAATTTCCATTGAGTTAAAGGGGTGTTATTTGAATAACAGCTTCTCACCGAAAACAGATGCTAGAATTGTAGCTGTCAGTAAAAATATGTTACATTTCCGAATATTTGATAAAAAAAAATATTATAAACTGAATTAAATAGTGATTTCAGCGCATTGTAAAGACTATATCAGTTAAAAAAGTGAATAGAAAGTTTAGGGGTAGGCTCACGTTTTTCGACCAAAAAATCAATTTTTCAGTTTTTATATTTTCTTAAAATATGAATTCTTACGCTTCCAAAGATGTAAAAATTATGTTTCTACCAGTTGTGGAAGTATTTTTAATTATTTTTGGAAAATAACTTCCCTCCTCTGTCAAAGCACGTTTTTTTTACAAAAATCCATTTTTCTCCAAACTGTATTTTTTGCTCTATAAGGAACATTTTTTCTTAAACTACTGTATAGAATTACTTGAAATTTTGTACACTTATTATTGATACTCTAATACATACTTTGACCAAGGATTTTTTCAAACAAATAATTTGAACTTAACTTATGGCTATAAATGTAGTGAAATTTTAGTGTTTTTAAAAAAAATCACACAGACATGCAGATAACATTTTTTAAAAAAATAACTAGGCATCAGAATAACACAAACTCTGGTCAAAGTATGTAATATAGATTAAGGAATATTCAGTAAAAAAATTGGAATGTTTCACTCAATAGATTTTTTTATAAATGTACCTTAAAATGCCCATTTTTAACATTACGGAGATACAGATTCTGAAACGTGAGCCTACCCCCTTAACAATGTTAAAAATAATTCTAACTCCTACGATTAGGAATATCAAAATGAAAATTCAAATTTACAACAAAATACAATTTCTCTTAACCTCACATCTTACGTGTAAAAGTATGAAGTAAAGGTAATGAAGGCCAATATAATGTATTGAAGTCATATAAAAGGAGTTCAAATTTATATCGAATACCAAAATTAAAGCAATTCATATCAACCCAAGAGCAATATTTGGTTAATACGCATGCGAAATTTAGTTATTTTTTTGGTATTGCTTACTCTTAAAGACTAATGACATCCTTTTCGATACCTAAGTGATTTCTAAACCCAAAAGTTTCGGTTTGGCCATTTTTAATTATATTGATTCTTCAGACATTACAATATATGCCATGTGTTTCAACAAGTTCGCCCAACCTCTGCACTTTTGCTTGAAGTACATAAAAATGCCCGAAGAACTATGCCTGTACGACCAGTAGTTTTCTAGCAAATCGCCACAGAAAAACGTATGACGTCACATCCAGTTGGTTGGTTGGTTGATTAGATTTTTATAGCACAAGGAGTCACATACGGCTTACGCCAAAGATGTTTAGGTAAAATATGGACATGGTTATTTGTATGTGGTGTCTCACTAAGACTTTAAAAGTATCCCTAGAACATAATAAAACAAGTTATATTGGATATAACGTGTCATTAATTTCGAAAAATAAAGTCGTCGTAGAGGTTTTGTTCTTTGGGCATTTTTCTACAGTTTAGGCGGACTTGTTGAAGCACCCTGTAGAAAAAAAAAATAAATTCGCCTAAAATTTGTAGAACGAATCTCTCCGACTATACGATACGGCTTTAACGAAGGTCCGACAATAGTCAATAGTGAATTATTGTTATCAATTAACTTACCGAACTCCAGAGTTCTGGAAATAACCGGTTCGGAGGGAGGTCCGGCCCCTCTTCCGTTGTAGCCCTGCACCAGGATGCTGTAATCCGTGAGGGGAGTGAGATTCTCGAGCAAAAAGTGAGGGCTGATCGAGAGTGTAGATGCGTTCAACGCCTTGAAGGTATAGGCCTCCGACTTGCTGTGCATTTTGTAGCCCACGTAGTAGCCATCCACGCTGTCGGAATCGTCGTCTTTAGACACCTGTAGATGTAAAAAGACCATTGTTATAACTTTTGAATTCAATAATTTATTTATAAAGATTGTATATTCTATTTAATGTTTTCGCCGAATAGTCCCATTCCGGTCATCCAAATTGTATAACTAATTAATTTATTTAAAAAATTTTGTAGAGTTAGTATAGAAAAAACGAAAGACTATCAACGTGCATTAAAAATAAATAAGAAACTGTAAAATATGTATAAAGGAATTTTCAGACGTTATTTTAAATTTTCATACAACCCACTTTTCTTGACGCATCTGTATGGAAACTATTCAATCTATGACGAGGAAATTGAAAAGATCGCCAGGGCCGTCATCAATGCCCATGGCAACATTTGATATTATTGTCTCGGAATTTGTATATGTATTTCATCATAGACACGACAAAAAAGTATACACCTTTTCTTTTGAACCAGAAAATTAACATTATTTTTTCTTTCCTACCATAAATTACCCTAATCATATTATGCTATTCCATTTCACGACATATGCATCCAAACAATATATTTGTAAATTTTAAAACGAAGGTGAACAAAAATCAAAGAAACATCATCATTAATATCTCAGAATAAAATGTCAAACGCATTATCGCTTTGAAATCTCTCAATTGTCAAACCGAATACTAGCTTGTCGCACTCCCCGTGAACACTTAATAACTCGGTTTATTAGTAATGTAAAGCTGTTTAACAAAGTTTCAAAAATTAATTGATGCCATCAGCCCTTTAGCTTTTGTTCGCTCAAGAGCAGCAGCATAATTTATCACATCCTTCCCCCCACTCGTCTGCCTAACCTGAGGAAATATTAAAAGTGATTTCTCCAATTCCCAAAGATTTCCACTAATGGCTCTGTTGTAACGAAGGAGGGCAAGCGTATTTAATTAAATAATTAACTAGTTTATTAAGTTTTGGGGGACAATTCTCTTGCTTTCCATATTTGTTTGAACTTGTAATGAATTGGGGGGAATGCGTTTAGGGATATTTGCGAAAATGATTTTTGAATAGGGAATTCGTTTGAAGTTTATAGGATTCCATTTGGTTAAAGGGGAATGAAAGGGGCAATATGCCTAGTGAATAGTTGTGAAGTATTTGGCAGTGACATGTTGATGCCTTATTACCAATTCCATTCAAAAAGCAATTTAATTTTGGATTTAGTCTTTAATAAGTGAAATTGTCAATTTTAATCAGTAAGGTCCAAGCCACACTACAGCCAAACTCAGCCGAAAAACATAAATAAAATGATAAAGATGGTTATCTCACTTCACTAGATAATAGATAACCATCTTTATCGTTTTTTTATGTTTTTCAGCTGAGTTTGGCAGTAGTGTGGCTTGGACCTAAGGGTGCGGTCAGCAAGTTTTTCAGGATGGTATCAGTTGAGAAAATGTGCTGTTTCTTGGTATCGGACAAAGAAGGAACTACAAACAATCCCTTTCAATGGCCCCTTCAACAAAAGGGAGGAGGGAGAAGTCACTTGGGGGTCTGTTAATTAAGTGACTTCTCTCTCCTCTCTTTTGTTGGAGGGGACCATTGAATGGGATTGTTTGCGGTTTTCCTATTGCCCGATACCAAGAAACAGCAGATTTTCCAATGCGATTACAACTGTACACCTCAATCTGTTTCTAAGAAAATTAGTAGCTACTATAAAGTTCAAATTCAGGCAATTGAACTAATCAGGAAAATAATATACCATAACTTTTTTGCAGCCAGAGAAAAAGTAAATTAGTACTTGCAACAGTTACATACTTTACTCCTTTCTTCATTTACTGTAATTTAATTCGGTTTGTTGCTATAATTTTATCTTTGTTCAATAAGGCTGGGCGCGCACGAGTGACAAAAGTCACGGCGACCAGGATTACTAGTGTCAAAAATATCACTAGAAAACAATGGATCTCTATGAAGAAATTCTTGGCAATCGGCCAACTGTCACGTCGCCTAGTGCGCGCACTCTTCAATCACTCTTCAAGTGTTTGAATAGCCAAAGCAACAATTTTGTCTTTGTCACCGTGACAAAAGTCGTCCGTGCGCGCACGCCCTAAGAGTTTAAATATTTATGCAATTTTTACATTTTGTTTGCAATTATTTATTTCAAGTTAATTTTTAATTTTTGTTATTTTACTCTGAATGCGCTTGTAGACGTTTACAGAGCTTCGTACAAAGTAATGCAATCTCAAGCCATAAACATGAATATTTTTAGCAATAAATTATTTAGAATCATATAATGTTAAAAGTGTAGTTAAATCCTATACGTTTTTATATTTAAAACAGTTTTATCTTGTAGTGAAAATATTAAAAAATAATTATCCTGACATTAGAAATCAAAACTAAATCTTTCAAAGAGACGTAAAATCGACCCGCCACTCAAAATCGATTTTCTCCATTCGATTCATTCAATACGTGAAGTAGAAAAAAAATATTACCAGGAAAATCACACAGAAAACCGACCCTCTATCGTCCAGAATAATCTAAATTGACGACAAGTGCTATTACTCTCCGCAAAGAATGCCTGCTTTCTAATTTCCTGTAGAAATCCCTTTATCAGAAGCACTATCTAGATGCCGGAAAAAGGTAAAACCAGAAAACGGAAAAAACGTTTCTCAATGGATTAGGAAAAGTTTCATTAAGGTCCCGGATGTAATTAAGGCCCGCCTATTCGTGACGTAAGGGTGACGTCTTAGTTCGGAAGAAACGTAACGGAAAAATATAAGGGCAGTAAAGTGGCTCTTGGAATATTTAACGCTCGTCGTTAAGTGGAGTAGGTAGGATGCTGGAGTTGCTTGTACTGATAAGAGCTGAAGAATGGGATGGTTTTCTCGTTGAGATAAGACAATGGTGTCTTTATTCGTGATTTTTTTTAGGTTGCCTCGCTTCCCTTGAGGAGGTTGGGAGTTGAGATTATTAAGACTGTATTTGATTACAGAGATCAAGAGAGTTTATTTGGAAGTACCTACTACTATAATTAAAAATAATTGTATCAGATTTTCGAAAGCGAATACTGTTATTCTATGCGAATTCGGGAGGCGTAATTTCAGATTTATCTTCAATGCATTTTTTTTTAACGTTTAAACAGTAAATGGTAAAAATCTAAAAGGTGTTTTTAGTTTTTCAGCTTCAGAAAAATTCAGCCTGATTATTCATGAACTTTAATTATGTTTGTTCATTGCCTTTTCCATTTATAAATAAATTCAAATTAATTAGAACTTTTATCGTGTAGTTCTTTAATGCTAGAGTCATTAAAACTAGAGAGATACTTCAAATTTCTTTCTTTTTTTTAAAGAAAAGTACTACATTTTGAATTCCGTTTAATCTTGATTGCAATAACATTGAGTATACTTAACTTATCCTACGCAAAGATAAAAATATTTTTCATGTTCTACAAAAAACTCTTTTAAACTTTCAGTGGGAAAATGTTTCAGTCAGAATAAATAATTATATTTTTATGGCGTTTAGGTAACATGAAGGCAAATGTTTCTAAGTACTGTTTTTGTTTCTTATGCCTTGTCGATTTGATTATTCTTGCCCATCATTATTATTATTGCAATATTATTCTTACCCTTATTATTATGATTTTTAATTCCATCTGATCAGCATTTAAAAGCAAATATTCAAAACTGTATAGTATAAGAAAATTTTTAACGAAAATAATCTGGAAAGATAATTTAGACTCAAATACCAGAATTTTTCTTACTTATAATGTATGCCCTACAAAAACGCACATAGTCAATTTACTATTTAAAACAACTTGGATTGAAAATTTCGTAATAATTAATATATAAATAGGGTGGGGGGTCAAAGGCAACGTTGATTCACTCTACAAGATAAAACCTAATTAAAAATACTTTATAAAATCTTTAATTTCCTATCATCACTATGCAAACCTCCGAATCCGGATTTAGTGAACTTACATTTTACAAATCCACTAAAAAGAAGGAAATAAATTAATTTTTAACAAAAAAGAGACCAACTTCAAAAATGCGCCTAAAAGTGAGAAATAATTTTTATCCATAAAACAACAATACTACTTTTTAACATAATTTTTGAAGTCGAAACACAATAAATTAACATTCCTCACTAACAATGATAATAATTATTATATTATAATTTATTATATTATAATATATAACATCGTATAGAGTCTATACGATGTTATATATTTTGGGCAGTCTTATGAAAATTAATTTAAAAAGAAAAACTATTATAGCCATAAATTATAATGTAATAAACTTTTTCATTGTTAGCGAGGAATGTTAATTTATTGTGTTTCGACTTCAAAAATTATGTTAAAAAGTAGTATTGTTGTTTTTTGGATAAAAATTATTTCTCACTTTTAGGCGCATTTTTGAAGTCGGTCTCTTTTTTGTTAAAAATTAATTTATTCAAGATCAAAATGTTAACAATATCCGGTTGATAACAATAAGCGGTTCTATACTAAAATGGGTTAAACACTGTAACACGAGTGTTTGTATTAAATTCACGAGTGCGTAGTCCATATAGAAGTATTTAAAACGATTTTCAAGTATGTATTTACAAACTTAAAACATTTAAGAGAAAAATATAGCAGTGCATCATATAACACTACTAAATTAATGACTCATTTTGTATGGTTATGTATTAAAATTGGCCTTCAAACGGGAAAAAGGAGGTTTTTAGGGGATTTCACCACATTTTGATAACATTAAACGGTATAATAATCACATAAAACGATACATTTTACGTTAATTTAAATGGGAGTGATCGGCACCAGTCAATTCCAATAATATTATCCGATTGATAGCATTAACCGTGATTATGATTCGACTGTAACAGTAAAATCTACCAAATAAATCCCAAATTAACTTTCAGAGTACATACATATTGAATAACTCCAATGCATTCCGTACGGAAACTCACATAAGACATTCTTAAACTTGATGATCACAAAACAAATGCAACACACTTCCTAGCGTGATTAAGAAAAATGTAGTGTACCAGCTTTCCGAAAAAGCCATCAACGGCTGCTCTGCAAAACACCAAAAAAGGAGCTTAATTTTTAACGAACTCCAGAAATAATCCGCGAGGATTTTTTTTTCTTCGCACGCCCACCGCAACGGATATCTAAAAATAATATTTCATTTCTGCATCGGGAAAGGCATTCCGGCGCTTTCGTTTCCAAGAGAAGATATATACCTCACAGAGGAAGACATTAATTAATACCGCGCGCCGTAATTAATGTTCGCCTTTTGAGGCGATTTTTTTATCCGTACGTATTCTGGTACACTCTGTCTGTTCGTTCAATTAATCAATGATATAAAACTGATGTCCGCAGAGTGCAATGTGACCCGATATGGAGGCGGGCAATTAATCAAATATTTTTGGAAGTGCTTTTGCGATTGGAAGTATTGTATTAATATGTCTTTTTCGTTTGTTTAATAACGGTTAGATATTACTCTGATGTGAAAGCGATGTCGTATGCGTTTTGGGGTAGAAATTTATAAGCGACGTTTCTCCCAGATATTAATCTGACAGCTGATGCTCTGAATATTTGTTTTGTTGTGTATCGTTATTGAAACCTCCTCTTTCGACGAAAATCTTCATTAGTCTTTTCTGGGTTCAATAAACATAACTCAGGATTTGTACTAATGAGAGCTTAAGGAAATGTATATTTAGTATGACATTCTTTGAAAGATATTCGGCAAGATGGAAAGACATTAATATAAGGCCAAGTGCGATTTCTCTAAGATCAACAAATAACAAATATTTAAACATTTATTTTTTGTTAGTAATCAATAAGTACAAGTAAGTACAAGTTATAAATATAACAAGTTTTTATTTTCTGAATTTTATTGTTTTATGGTTTTACTAAAGGTATACAAAGGTAAATTTCTATTTTTAAATCCGAATATATGTATAAAAGGAACAACTGTTAATCTTAGACGCCCTGGTATGATTTACTGTGTTCCTAAATCAAACAAAGATTTTTCACAAATGTTTTTCTATTTAGCACCCAAACACTACAATAGTTTGCCAATTGATGTTCAAATAATACCTAAAATTACTTTATTCAAAAAAAAACTTAAGCATTTTTATTTAATTCAGAAATTTTAGTTATTCTTTAAACTTATTGATCTTCATATAATTTAATACAAATTCTCTATTTATAATTCATTGGACTTCTTATATATAGAAGCTATATCTTCTTCTAGATAGATAGATATTGGACTTCTTATATATAGAAGCTATAGCTATATCTTCTTCAATATAGTCAATATGGGTTTTTTTTCTACTTCGGACCCATATTTATATTTATATTGCAATCAACACCTTTGCCAGTCCTTATAATTGTAATTATTTATTTTATATCGTATTTTCTTGTAATTAATTATTTTCTATGTATCTTGTATTTTTTTCCTTGTTTTTCTTCATTGTTTGTATTAAGTAAACAGATTCATATCGCACTTATAAGGGATGTAAATCCCCGAAGTGTACAATTATTTTTTCTCTTCTTTTGTTGTTGGTCCTGTATTTGTAAATGAATGAATAAAAATGCAAATGATGATAATAAATAAATAAAGGTATATTAATTATGATAAACTTTCAGTTAATTTTTATTGATGTCTCTTAAATGTTTAACCATGATGTGGTACTGTTGAATTATGTGATTTGTTTCAGAACAATTCTTTAACTTAAAATATAATCTAAAAAGTAAAACTGAGAATAAAATTGGGGAAAAAAAACTGATCAAGTTGAGGAATAATGGTACATACATTAAATAAAAGAGAAGATATCTATTGTAATAGTATCTAATCAAATTGGTTCTTTAATTACATAAAATTTAAGGTAGGATATATAAAAATAATTAATATTTTTATTATTTTTAATGTTTTGGATACTTTTAACATTTCCAATGCAACGTTTTCCTAAATTTGATTGTTTAGAAAAACATTACAGGGTAGGATAAAGGTTATTAATGGTGGTATATAAATCAAACAAAATAATTCCAGATATATTATATAATTTATTTAATTACATAAATTTTAAAAACAATGAATTTTTTATTGTTTTTAATGTTTGAGATATTTTTTACACGCTTCATATGCCATTTGTACTTTCACGTGATTCCTTAAAATAAACTAACATAAAAAATTAACGTTTCAAAAAAATATAACTCTTTGCTTAAAGAAGTCTATCTATCTGTCTATAAAAGAAGTCTATCTAAGTCTATATATCTGTAGTCTGTACAATTTAATCAGGCACAATAGAGCATTTTCAATCACATGACTCGGACCTAACAACGGCCTTAGCAACAGAAAATGTTACAGTTTTTTGCCCTACAGAGGTTAACAGTTACAGAAAATGACTGGCCGTGGAATTCTTCTATTGGAGCATTTGCAATCACGTGACCCCATACCTAAAAACCGCCTTAGCAACAGATAAAAAACGGCCTTAGCAACAGTTAAAAGCCCTACAGAAGGTACACAGTTAAAAGAAAATAACCGGTTGTGACGTCACCTGAAAACACTCTATAGATACCTTCAAATTAGCACCTTTCTGATAACATTCTCTCTCATATAAAACTGAACACAAACAAACAAACCCAAATCCTCGTGTCAAACAACAATGAACTCTAGCAGCACTCCGAATTCAAGGAAAACTGATACAAAACGACTTCTGGGTGGAAACCCTTTATTTACGAATGAACTCTAGAGTCGGAAAATCCAGCTTCATTTACATCCGTAATTAAAAATACGCAACAGACACCCAATAAGCCATTTACTTCACCTGGAACAACGAGAAACACAACACGCACCAGTAATTACTAGAAACTCACTCCTATAAGAGCAGAGAGATTAGGAGAGGAGTAGCAACACTTGATACAACAATCGAGCTGCAAGATTAAAAATGTAGCTCTCCAAGTACCCCATCCAAGGGCGGGGACACACTTGGCGACTAGTGTAGCTAGAAGTCGTTAGGATACTTTCTTTATATCAAATTGAAGGGAGAAAGAAGGGGACTTGAGCTTGAGGGGAGATGCACTAGTCCAGGGGTTCCCAAACTTTTCATCCTCGCTGAACCCTTGGGACAATGTCCAAGTTTAAGGGAACCCTTAATAATATTGTATTATAATATTTTAAGATTTTAATAACGACAGGAATTAGCTATTATAAGTCGTGGTTCGTTTTAAAACAAATGCATTCGGTGTATAAAATAAAATGTACCTGCTTGATATAAAAAATTAAATTATTATTAATTGCTACCTACAAAGTGAAACTCAACCTAAAAATGAAACCAATTCTTAAAAGAAAATGTCAAAATTGAATGCATTGTAAAGCTATTGGACATTTGTAAAGGATTTTTGCTGAATAGGTTTTTTCAATTTTGTGAGGAAATACCCAGTTTTTTTTTTTGCTTGGGGATACTCTTCTAGAAAACCTCTTCTTCTTTGTTTCAACTTCACCCCCTGATTTTAGAAAGTTCCTTTTAATCCTTTAAAAAGAAAATTTTTACTATTTTCCGTGTCATATGCCCTAAGTAAATGGGGGGACGGGGTCCTACCACGGCTTACTAGATACAGGCTAACCGAGTTTTAAACAATGAAAACCATTTGACAACTTTTCCCGCTTGGAGCGCTACAAGACCTACCTATATCACCCACCGCCTTCAACACTGTGGATATGCTTTGCCAGTTGGTCCAGTATTGCCATCTGGATTTGCAATGATTTCCGTACTCGGCTAGCCTGTATAAGTATCTAGTAAGCCGTGGTCCTACCTAGAAAAATTTTGATTCATAGCATGGCAAAAAGTTGTATGCTACTATCTGCATCCCCTACCTGGAACCACCATTGAGTGTTCACATTGCTTGCAGAACCCTAGGGAATGCTTCACGGAACCCCGGTTGAGAAACGCTGCACTAGACTACTCCTGTAGCGGAGGAAGGGCTTCAAGGGCAGGGCGCTTTTTGAGGATTACTTATATTCATTTAGACGCAAATTGACAAAATTTTACTTTTTTTTTTCTAAAAAGATCTCTTCAGATCCACTCTTGAAATTTCTCCCCCAGATAATTGTGGGGATTTTGACCTTAAGTAACACCTTTTTCATCCGCACAAGCACCTAATGAACGAAAAAGTTTGACAAACTAGGGAAATTGACTCCCTGGGCTCCCTAAAAAAAGGACCGAGAAGGGAATATTTCGAGAAAAAAGGGTAAAAAGAAGAAAAAGTACATATAATTTAAATGACTGAATAATTTTTGGTCTTTCAGAATCTACTTTCTTCTTTCTCCTTTTTACGCATTAGGAGGGGGCACTTTCTGGAATGATCCTCCTGAATCCGCGCCTGAGGAATACGGGTGTCATCCTTTCATTTCCAACAGCTATCTTTTGACGCGCTTGTGATATAACTATTTAAAAAAAAATAGAATTGGAACCTAAGGGAAATTTTAGCCTCTAGATTGATGTGTAATTCGACGAAAATTGGGAATGCATCTCCCCTCAAGTCCCCTTCTTTCTCCCCTCCGTTTGCTAAGCACTGTAAAAAAAATCCCTGAATATTTACGGTTTTAAACTGGCAGCTGGGTTGGTTGTGGAAAACCGTAAAAATTGCGGAGTAAATCCGTAAAAACAACGGTGTTTTACCTTTCCAAACCAAAATCATGACTTAAAATGCTAAAAAGCCGTTGTTTCTACGGATTTACATGGATTAAAATGGTAAACCTCCGTTGTCTTTACGGATTTACTTTATTATTTTTACAGTTTTCCACAACCAACCCAGCTGCCAGTTTAAAACCTTAAATTTTACAGGAATTTTTTTTTACAGTGAGGATCTAAACGACTTCGAGCTACACTAGTCGCCCAGTGTGTCCCAACCCTAAGAGAGTAGTAGTATCATAACTATGCACACAACACTAAAAGCCATTCCTTTCTAGTGATACCGAGTAATTACCGTAATACCCATAGGATCCCGATGGTGGGGACGAGACCGAAGAGAACTGCTTTAACGATATATATGATGGGGTTATTATTATACTCCCGGACGAATATGCGAGGAGGGTTTTGAATTACACCGGGAGGACTTGCAATTATGTGAGGGGTGAAGACTTTTCGCTTTCGGGCGCGTATTTTAGAAGAGAGGGAAAGAGAGAGAATTGCATTAGGGTCGTGGTAGCTCTCGTTCGAGAAATGACGTAGAGGGATTTCGGTCGGGTGTGTAATTTCAGAGGCTTTTGTTATTAATGTGGATGGTGCAAATTGCAGCGATGTTCTAGATTGCGAAACGGTGCCTATATATCGTATGCAGAAAAGTATGCCGAATTCCTAGTACATTGGTGTTTCAACAAGCCCGCTCATACTCTATACATCAGTGAGATTACTTGCGCAGAGTACATATTAAAAATGCCCGAAGTACTACATTTCTACGACTCATGCTATCCGGTTTACGCTAAAGTGATTTGTGGAAAACGTGAATGTACTTGTATAGTTGCAATAAACTAAGATTTTTAAAGTATATCCTTTGCGAAAGCATGTCCACGCCGTGCAGTGGCGTAGCCAGAACATAATTTCGGGGGGGGGGTATATTGATATTTTGGGAGGGGATATGGGGTAATTTTAGTGGTTTTCTATGGCAAAAAAAGAAAAAAATTCTGAGTTTCGGGGGGATATATCCCCGAATATAGGGGGGATATATAATATTGAATATTGTATCGGGGAGATATATCCCCGTTCCCTCTGGCTACACCCCTGACGCCTTAGATAAAAAAAAAATAAATTAGAAATCAGTCATACTTTTCTGAGTTTAAATTCCACAACTTACGCCTTTTCTTGTTTAATCAATTATTCAAGTGTTTTTCCGTGTTAAAATAATAATGTTGAACGCTACATCTACATAATTATATTTTGTAAAAAAAAATGGTAAAAATTGAAGTTTTTATATTCTTAATCTTAGATGTACACAAATTCCTTTTTATCCTCTTCTCGAAATGGATTTTAAATTAAACTTCACACGCTTCACTTTAAACACAAAACGAGCAGCATGTCTGGAAAATCCCTGAAGATTTTCCAATTGAGCTCTGGTATTGCATCCAGTTTCTTCAAAAAAAAAAAAAAATGATAGTCGTGAATATTTCACAAAAAAAATTCCAAAGAGCATGCTTCCTACCTGCCACGTGACGTTTATGGAACGAGAAGACAGCGGAACAGCTCTGATTCCATGAGGGGCCCTCCTCGGCGCTGAAAAAATAAAAAATAAATAAATCGCGTTTAGAATAAAAACGCAGTTGCAGTTTATAGTTTCATATTTTATGTCGCTGGAGTTATTCGAAAGTGAGAAAAAGAGATACGGTTAAGGTTAAAGGAAATAATAACAATTCAGTTGTCATAAAAGTACGGAAATCAATTCTCTGGGGGAGCTCTTTTTTTTTTAGCTTTGAAGAAAGAAATGTTTTTAGATGAATTTTTTAGAAGGTGCTTTGCTATTATCCTATGCTCTGGAGATGTATTGTAGAGTGCAGTTTTTAAAAACGAAATTTGATTGAAAAAGTTGAATGTTTTTAAAATTAGTGTTTGTGTAACTAGAAAGGATGCGAGTCATTATTATTTTTTCTTTTAAATAAATACCTCACAAAAATTTATTCTTGAGGTTTTTTTCTCTGCTATTCAATTTAGTGAGGAAAATCATACGCCTGAATTTTTTTTAGGATTTAACGTGTTTAAATCTGTTTAAAGGTAAGTGCAACGCATATTTAAGTTGGGCCGGATTGTTTTAAATGGAAATATTTGAATTCTACTACTAGGTTAAAAATATACTACATCCAATATTCATGTTTTACTATTTGATAAATTTGTTCTACACTTTGTTTAAAACTAAAGGAACAAAATTAATCTCTCCAAGAGAATTGTTCAATATTGGTTTTAGAAAAAAAAGGATATTCTGTTATTTGAACCTTAATAAAATAGAGAGAACATATTTTTCCCAAACTCTGAGCAGAATTTAAAATATTTATTCTTTGATATTTGTTCTTTATTTGAGTTTGCAGGCTGCATTTTAATTACATCCAATTCTTAACGTTTGTAAATGCTATTTTCCTGGAGGCTATTTTTGAAAAATATAAATTTAAATGACGTTGTAAATAAAACAATCAGACGATCGTTATTTAATATCTTAAGTCCAGGTTCTTACGTATTATCCCGTCGACTGTGAAGCTGAATCCGAAAACGTTATCAAATCCCATTGACTTTACTATAACGGTGCTGCTAAATTAGACGGCCGCTGAATGGTCGACGGAATAATACGTAAGTACCAAGAATTCTTATGGACGGCTCTAACGACAGGCCAACCATTGAACATTTAACTTAAACAAGTATACCACACGAAATGAAGTATCTTAAAAGAAATCCAAACCAATACTATCTCAAATTTCCTTTTCGGACATACCTTAGATCATCATCATTCTCAGACAGTAATCAAATACTACCAGTCCTCCCGATATAACATTACCTAACACACATAATTAAATAATAACCATTCTTCAAACGGTCATCAATCTGAATGATTAATATTTAAATCACCCCCCTCGTGTTCTGATTGACATACAACCGGTGCTTTTGATTCGTAATCCAATGTCCATTACGAGTTTCCGTCGGACAACTTTCCAGTCCAATTAAAACGGACCATCTGAATGAATTTTAATGCGACATTCCTCATAAAGACGTCATTCTCATAAAGCATGTCTGACTGAGTGATGCCATCCGAGAGAAGTAGAACATTAATCTTTAGATAGATATAATTGGTGAAAGTTTGATGAGATGGACGGTATTTGACATTTTGATATGGTCATGGGTTATCAATTATTCTTACCATATCCTGGTAACTTCTAGTTTCCAATGAATAGACAACATGCTAGATTCTGTTTCATGTTTTATGGCTTCTACCTTAACTGCCATCCAGAAATACTTATTATGTAGTTAACTGCACTCTTTACTTCATCATTTTTTTTGGTTAAAATTTAGTTATAATTTTGGCTTCATTTAATCTCAGTCATATATTGAGATAAATATCCAGATTTTTAAAAACAAATATATATTCTTATTTATCGTTTAAAATGTTTCTTAGGATACCTAATCTACGATTCGGAACTATAATTTGAAGTTATATGCGATAAACTAAGAAAAATACATGTTTTTGCACGCTTTTGTATTTATTTACACTTTAAAAATTCTAAAATAATTTCTAACTTATCCCTCAAATATAAACATCTAACTACATAAATCTCGAGTAAAAGCAAGCTTATCTGACTTCATTTAATCTCAAGTTATCAACAACAAAAAACAATTCTGCTGTAGAACATTAATAATTAACTGTTGCCAATTTTAAAATAATAGGAAAAACAAATTAGTATATGAAAAATAATTAAAACAATGTTTTTTCAAAAAGTTGGTTTACAATAAGAAATTAACAGTTCTTTTTAGGAAAGTTGGTTATAGTTCTTACAAAATAACAATGGACTCTAACCGCCTATCTGGTTCGAGACTTCACACGGAACCAACACGTGACCTACTGAGCTTGCAATGGACTCTAACCGCCTATCTGGTTCGAGACTTCACGGAACCAACACGTGACCTACAACTGAGCTTGTAATTGGTTACCACAGATACTACACTAGTAGATCTACTAGTGTAGTATCTGTGGTAACCAATAGAGTATTTTCAATCACATGTCTCTGCCTAACAACGGCCTTAGCAACGTTGTTTATTCGCCAAGTGACGTCATGTGCGAATGCTGCTATTGGATACTTCTATGTCCCGCCCCTAACAACAGTCTTAGTAACGTTGATTTTGTCCTCCAAGTGACGTCATGTGCGAATGCTCTATGGACTCTAACCGCCTATCTGGTTCGAGACTTCACGGAACCAACACGTGACCTACAACTGAGCTTGCAATTGGTTACCACAGATACTAGTAGCGTTTGTAGTGAGATATGATGATAATGAGATATGATTTGATATTGAGAGTTTGTTTATCACCGACACGTGACTTTTTATAGTCTTGAACCAGATATGCGGTTAGAGTCCATTGTAAGCTCAGTAGGTCACGTGTTGGTTCCGTGTGACGTCAGACGGTTAGAGTCCACATTGTTTTTAAAGAAAGTTGGTCTATTTCCTAACAAGGGTGACTGAGTGATTCATCCTTTTCTTTTCATACTTGTCTAAAATAATAACACAGAAAGAAACTACTGTAGGGGAGAGTGGGGCCCTTTCGGACACTTTTTACTGAATTATTTTTCTAATTTATTTATACCGTTATATTTATTTAAACGCAGCTAATATATTAAATATACTTCTTTGCGCATCTAAAAAAAAATTTCCGACCTAATATCTATTTTAGGGAAATAATAATAACTAATTCGAAAAAACCTCTTTTAATGTCCCAAGCTGCCCCACTAGTGGCCCACCTTGGGACACTTCCAATAATAACATAAAAGCTTAAGTTATTTTGAAAAATACTATAAAAATAACACATTTAATTATGATAAAGCTACGCGTTAGAATCTTAAATTGGCCATCAATAATATTTTTTATTCAAAATTCTTCACTGATTTCCTCATTTTTGTCTTGACGTAAATCACTGATTTTTTTTGTCCCCCCCCCAGAAACTTTTTTGCACCAATTTAAAAATTATAATCCGCTAAGTTCTAAAATTACTTAGTTTTTTTAATAAAAAAACATTTTTTTTTATTCTTGAAAATTTTTGGGTATCTTTTAACATGTCCCAAGGTGCCCCATTTGACACTTTGAATATTAAACTTGATTACTCTTTTACGTTTAGCAAAAAAAAATGTCTTTTTCTTTTCAAACGTGCAAAACGTGAAAACTCATCATGTAAATAGTTATCCAGAAGCGTCAAAGAATCCAAAACACGTTGAAGAGTATATTATTGAGTCATTTATTAATTGGTACCTATAAGCACGAGTTCATAACTATGAAATTGCGTCTGAAAAGTGGAATGTCACAAGGTGCCCCCTCTCACCTACATATACACAATTCCGAATAAAATCCAATTCACAACAATCAAATCGAAACATTGTTACACAGGCTACATCTAAAAGCCCGGCGGTTAGCACATACCACATGAAAGGCCTCTATACCTACGTTCTTCCATGGTGGTGATGGCCACTTCTGCGCCGAACTGACTCTCCCCCAGGGTGTTCTCGCACTTCACGCGGAAGAAGTATCGGTTCTTGGGCCGCAGACCCCGGATGACCAGTGTCGTCTCACCCCCCGGGACCGTCACGGGGCCCCCGGAGCCGCTCTGTTCTGAAGAAACAAGAGAGGAGATTGAGTGGACATTTTTTTTTATTTAGGGTTCTCCCTTGGGTACCAAGGGGTCATTCAAATATTGCGCAGGCATATTTATGTATTTTTGACGTAAAAGAAGATAAGGCAACGTTATTATTACTATATGACCAGTTATTTCCACCAATTTTAAAGATTTGAAACTTTTCGAATATTATAATGTTTTACTATGTACTGTCCATTGTTGAATTAGAGTGTAAAAAGTGTATAAACAGCAAATAATGGATTTAATTCAGTAGTAATCAAATTTTTCCTGGTTTAATCCTAGTACATGTAACACGGTGGATTTGACAATGTTTGGCGATGCATTTGGGAGGGGTTATTGCTTTTATTTATTATTTTTATTAATTATGTATGCAATGTTATTGGCGTTTAGCATTTTATCATTTTATAATTCATGGTGTAATTGGCGACATATTCCAAAATCACACAATTCACAATCGCATATATACTAGGATTTCACCTTTTTCCTTTAATAATTACATAGCTGAAAGAATTTGCAGAATAGTTGTAATATTTCATAAATATTGAATTAAACAGTAAAGAAAACGCAGTGTTTTTTCTATGAGAAAACTATGTAAGAATTTATTATAGTATTTATCTATTTAAATATTTATCTACTGATATACTTAAAAGTTAAACATACTCTATCTATTATACCAAAGGGTTGAAAAATGCACCTGGAGTTGTGAAATTCAACCTTTTGGGAAAAACGCCATATAGAAAATAAAAGTAATAGGCAGTAAATAATTAATTCAATGCAGTGAAATACTTTTCTATCACTGCAATAATGTCCAAACACATAATATTCTTAAATAAGAAAGTTCCAAACATTTCTGAAAATAATCACTCGCACTTTTAATTCTTTTTAAACACGTACACACATTAATATTTTTATCACTATTAAACCATTTACACCTATGCAAAATCAATAGTTTTATGCCAACATTTATATTCGGTATCCACCGCAACACACGCAATTGATATATATTTTTTATCCGAATGACATGAACGAAAACAAGAGTTAAGTGCTCTCTTTGCCTCTTCTTGTTAGCTCAGACTGGAGAGGAAATAAATTAAATTTCTATCCATCCATCCCACGAAGCGGGGAAGCTAATGGCCTTGAGGTTTCGAGAGACTTCTTTTTGGGGCGGAGTTACATGCATCGACAATAGCAACTCGACCGTTGAAACTTACCTATAACTTACCTATTAATGCTGACGTAGCTGCTATGTCACAGTTCCAAGAACCAATATAAGGACTATATTTAATATTAGGGCGGGATTACATGCATCGACTACAGCGACTCACTCGACCGTTGAAACTTACTTATTAATGCTGACGTAGCTACTACGTCATAGTACCAAGTAGAGGTAGGTAAATCTGCTACTTTTTGAAAACGTAGAAGTTGTGTTTGTTAAGGAAAAATAGTAGCTAAAAATTAGCGGATTAGCAATCTTTGAGGTTGAGGTCACAGGCACTATTTTTTAGCAGCTACAGTAGCTGCTACTGATAAGGGACATGATTGCGTTTTCCTTTCGTTTCCTTCGTTAACTGCTACTATTAAATTTAGACGATTCTCATTGGTCAGTGCGTAGCAGTATAGATGTGATTTTGTGACCATTCGAGAGCCTACAAATGCTGCTAATTTTAACAGCTATTTCTTAACACATTTAGCAGCTACATTAATTTTTTTCCTGTAGCATCTATTTTTTAACTTCTACACTCGTTTTTTGCCCATCTCTAGTACCAAGAAAATAGTACCAATAGAAGGAACAGATTTAACATCGATGAAGAAAACGGTAGGGATTTTTCGACCGTTTTCCACTGGACGTCACAGTCGAGTCGCTTTAGATGCTGCATGTATATCCGCCCTTATATGTTGACAGCGGGAGTCAGGATGTATTTGCGGCCCGCAGGTTCGAGAATTTTCTTAGTGGACATATATAGCTGGGTGGATGTGTTATTTTTGGACGTAGACCAAGGTTTGAGGAAAGGTAGATGGTATTAGTTTCAAATCAGGAGTTCGGGATTTTGTTTATACTGCGTGTGGCTATCAAAATAAAGGAAAGGAAGCTGTTATTTTGGCATCGTAGCAGATTTGTTTTTAGGGAATGTATCGTTGTAAATGTTATTCTGGTTAGTAAAAGAAAGGAAAGTAGTAAGTACGTAACGAAAACCTTGTTAAAATGTATTTTTGTTTGTTACTTTTTCGTGACTGGATTGGTAACATATTGCTATAAATGTAAGGAATATTTTATTACGGTCATTACACAAGTAATACGTGTATAGTTAACTTGGATTTTTACTACTTTTAGATTTAATGTGTCCTTTTCCTTGATGAACAGCAACGTAGTACAAAAGGTTTGCTCTGTGTATTAAATAAAAATACAAGCGAAAATAAAAGATACAATTTTTAAGGTAAATTTTCCAAACAATAGTATCTTTCCTGTAAAAGATAGTAAAAGCAAAAAGTAACCTATGTTCACCTGCTTATACTACGTTAGAGCTCATTTCCATATATCTATTCGTGTTAACAGCTTTGACGAGTTGAAATAAAATGTTCAACTCCTTCTACTATAATAATGTAAACCTTCAGAAAATACTGTAGCATATTACATACTATCTAAACAAGAAATCCTCGCTTCAAAACACATGCTTATGTAAGATGTTAAAAACACTACATTTTCGAAAATCTCTTGTTTCTTTCAAAAACAATTTTAAAAAAAAATCAAAAATAATTTTTACATTTTTTAGGCACTACTTAACATTTTGTACAAAAAAAGAACAAATGGGAGTCGCGGACAGTTTTCTTATCTTTGCTGACAAGGAGGAGGGTGGTCAAAAATGACAAAAAAAAAATGCTAACAACGTAATATAGTTGAATGTCCTTTTTTCGTCGATCGTTGAATTAAAAAACAAACTGTAAGCTTTCTTAAACAGGTAATAGTTGTAGTGTTCGGCAACTAGTGGTCAAAAAATAGTTAACTACCAACTACTAACTAGTCTGGGAAAATCTAGTTGCAACTAGTAGTTAACTATTTTTTCCTGGGACTAGTTACAACTAGTAGTTAACTACTAGTTAACTAGTCTATTTAATTTCATAACCTATTTTTTGCCCAAATTCTAATACATCTTTCTTATCTATATCACAAAAAACGCGCAAAAAGAGCCTTAAATTCTGATTATGGTATTTTGAGTACTCTACCATCTTAATTAAATTTGTTACAGTACAATTTTTTCTACATTTTGATAAAAATTTTAATAAGAATTTTTTTGAAAGTAGTTGAAATTTTGAAAGTAGTTTCAACTAGTAGTTATTAAAAAAAGTAGTTAAACTAATAGTTGAACTAGTTTAATCCAAAAGTAGTTAAACTAATAGTTGAACTAGTTTAATCCAAAAGTAGTTAAACTAATAGTTGAACTAGTTTAATCCAAAAGTAGTTAAACTACTAGTTAACTACTAGTTGATCAGTAGTTAACTACTAGTTGCAACTAGTTCTAGTTAACTAGTGCCGAACATTAAATAGTTGTATATATATGCAGAATGGAAACTTACCTCCCAGCTGCCTCCACATGACCGTGTATTGGGTGATGGGCGAGTTCCCGTCGAAGGGCTTGCTCCAAGACAGTCGCACACTTCTACTCGACACATCGTGCACTTCCGTGCTTTGGGGAGCGTCCGGGATGTCTGATGGGAACATATATGACAGAAATCAATGCAAATCAATGCAATTTCAATCCTAAAGGGCCCGAGATTACCATAGAGCATTTTCAATCACATGACTCGGATCTAACAACAGCCTTAGCAACAGAAAAGGTTACAGTTTTTGCTCTTTTGAAGGTTAACAGTTACAGAAAATGACTGGCCGTGGAATTCTTCTATTGGAGCATTTGCAATCACGTGACCCCATACCTAAAAACCGCCTTAGCAACAGTTAAAAGCCCACAGTTAAAACAAAATAACCGGTTGTAACGTCACCTGAAAACACACTCTATTGAGCTCAAGGAGGTATTTTCACGTTAAGAGATTAAATTTTATTAAAATAGTAGATAAAAAAAACATGAAAAATGACGTTTAAATGAAGTTTCTGAGTTTCCTAGTTTCAGAGATAGGTTTAAATTTTTGGTAATAGGTTTTAATTTTTAAATTTCGTTTTGCGTTTTGGCGCGAAAACAGAAACACTGTTGTTTACATGTGCTGTGACATCACATCCAGTATAATCCCGTTTTCTAATAATTGCAAAACAGTAAAATCACTAGTTTCGAGTACGCTGTGACGTCAAATCCAGTTTTTTGATCAGTTAGTGCTATATTACTAAACTCATCGGCGCAACAGCCCTCATCCTCGTTTTCTTGACCGTGGGGCCCTGGGGTGCAAGGCATATGTCCCGGTTAGGTGGTCAGTCTAACGCAAGACCCCCAGTGTTTAGTTCCCAAGCACGCTTGGTCCTCAATTTATCGACCCACTCAAGGGATGAAAGGTTGAGTGGACCTTGCCCAGCCCGGGAGCTGGGAATCGAACCCCGGACCTGATAGTGCTATATTACGGAAATGTAAAACTGGGTTGGTGACTATGGTCCCCATTTTTTAGCACAAAACATAGTATAAGATTATGTATTGTAGAAAGATTATGTAGTCGATAAATTATTCGATAAAGAAAAAAGTCGATAAAGATTATGTAGTAGATAAGATTATGTAGTCGAGTTTACTCATTGCTTCAGCAAACACCTCAATCGGAAGTCGAATAATTGGAAAATTAGTTAATGGAGAAATATTCGCATTGCATTGATGACTCCCTTTACAACCACCTCCAACTTTTAATACAGCTCCAACCCGCAATGCACCATTCCCCCTCACACATCAATCAAACGTACCCCCTCCCTAAACACCTAAAACAAAATCGCCATCAACCTTCTCAAAACACCTCAATCCATTTAATTACAGCCGACCCATCCGGTCAAGCCAGCACAGCGCGCCGGGGCATAAATTACCCAGAGCTCTCTCGGCTATTAAAAGCCGGATGCGTGATAATAACGGGTTGTCCGTTCGGATGCGAAGACCCATTAACTTGCATATTTGAATATATGCGCCTGATGATGTCTTCTTACCTTGGATTGTGAGTTGTATGTTCTTGGCGTCGTCCCCGTAGTCGTTCACCGCCGTGCACGTGAAGAGGGCTGAGTCCTTTTTCTCGACCTTCTCGATGATCAGCTTGGATTGGCCTCCCAGAGGGGACTCTTCCGATATTTGGGAGTATCTGTGTGTGTATGTTGGAGAAAGGTTTAAAGGCGGGAGGCTTATTTACAATATCTACATCAGGTTAGAATTTGATTCAATGCGCATGCGTGTGGACATGAGAATGAGGTCGAAAAGGTTTTAACGTTACCGTAAGCCCCGCTGGACCAGTAGTAGCGCTCTAGCAACTGCGCTAGAACTGCATGTGGCGCTAGAACTGCATGCGGCCAGTTCGTGGGCTCTATCCCCAGATATTATTTTATTTAAATTTTCAAAAAAAGCAGCAAAAATCAAGTTCACATGCATGCGCATTGGATAAAAGTTCTAACCTGATTTGGATAATGGAAATATGCAGGCGGGAGTAAGAAATTGCCGAACAGATATGGATATAACGGTTTAGGGTCCGTTCAAATATTTCGTAAGCATGTTTTTGGTCATTTTTGACCCCCCTCCCATCATTGTCATCAAAGATTAGCAAACCATGAACCCCCCTCATAAAAATGTAATGAATTTGCTCTTTTTTTGTACAAAACAAAATTTCTTGGGTTGAATTTTGAAATTATTTATGAAAGAAACAAAAGATTTTTGCTAATGCAATGTTTGTAACATCTTAGGTAAGCATCACTTACCCCCCTTCTCCCTTGTCAGGAAAAATAATAAGCAAAGAGCAAACCCCCCTCCCCCTTAGGTGCTTACGTAATATTTGAACGGCCCCGTAATACTCACTTTCTAAAATTACAGACAGTTACAAACTACTTAAAAAGAACCTATGATACCAACAACAAAAAACTAAAATCATTCATACACTCGGTATCTCATAAAGCCAGTGGTACCATCAATTATTTACTACTTACTAGCACGTTTACTGCCTCAAATTTGAGGATGTTACCCAATCGCTTCAAGAATTTCAGGAAATGGGAAAAATCCCCCCCACAGCGACACGGCATCCCGATTAAATATGCTTTTGCGGCCCCTTCTCGACGTTCTTTTTTCACCCAGACGACCCTTCGATTTCCTGACATTTAAATTAATTCTCGGGCCAGGAGTCGGTGGGTTTTAATGGGTGGGAATAGCGAAATTCTTCCAAAAGCTCGAGATGGTTTGAATTCCTCTGAGGAAGTGCAGTCTTGAATTTTGATGTGCATGAATAAAACTGTTTACTTACTTATGTTGTTTTTTGGACAAATTTAACTCAGGAATTGGAAAAATGTTTTATGGTTGTTTGTTAAAATCGGTCGTTTTTTTAAAAAATGAAATACACACTTCTTTAAAAGGGGTGAAGTTTGTATTGACGAATAATTGGAATGGAAATTTCGTTATGAACTGCATATTTTACTAAAAGATGTTTTTCACTAAAAATAATTGTAGTAGGTATGAATTAAAAAAAAAAATTCCCTGATTATCATAAAAAGTGTATAATTTAATAAACTTTACCATTAACTTTTCTATTTATTATAGTTGTTATTATTTTTTAAAAATCGAAACTAAAATTTGCAATTGACTAATTTTGATTTTAAAATTTTTAGTTTGTTTAACAACATGAAATGGGTAACTTACTACTGTCATACCGCGAGGAGAAGAGCTTTGAACAGGGTTGCCGTGAGTAGACGAGTCCAAAAGAAGAGGGAAGCTGGTATGAATTGAACGGCATTATTTGGGTTTTTAAGCGTACATTTGGCGAGTGAGAAAACGCGTTTCACGAATGAAAATAAGATAATCATATTTTATTAAACTACATTAAAATATAGATTATCTTTGAAATTTCTCGTTAATAAAAATCGAATTAATGAACACGGTAACTATAAATCCAAAAAATTATAAAATATCCAAATAAAATCAGATAAATTGATGTAAATCACATAACATAATATCAAATTAAATAGATCAGATTCGGTGAAATATTTAAGATCAGTTGAAAAAGATCAGATCAGTTAAAATAGATCAGATCAGTTAAAATAGATCAGATCAGTTAAAATAGATGAGATCAGTTAAAATAGATCGGATCAGTTAAAATGGATCAGATCAGTTGAAATGGATCAGATCAGTTGAAAAAGGTCAGATTAGAAATATTTAATCAAATCAGATGTAATGCGAAAGGAAATTCCAAAATTCGTTACTCTAGAATCGAAAGAAGTACACAGCTGAAAGATAGCCACTCAGATTTGGCTCGGAACATTTATTTTAGCGCCAAGTGAATAACCATCACCCCCAAAATTCAGTGGAATAATCCGTTTCTATAACAACCGCAGCATCATCGTATGACGTCAAAAGCTCTTCTCCTCGCGGTACGACAGTATACTCGGCAGCAACATTTCCTGACCCTATGACGTCACTACGCGGAAGCAGAAACTGCGTAATCAGAAAGCCTGTTGGGTTGCTAAGAGGGGTTTCGGTACGCAAATCGTGATAAAGAGACGCTATACTTGGGTTTAACCACGGCTTACTAGATACTTATACAGGCTAGCCGAGTACGGAAATCATTGCAAATCCAGATGGCAATACTGGACAAACTAGCAAAGCATATCCACAGTGTTGAAGGCGGTGGGTGATATAGGTAGGTCTTGTAGCGCTCCAAGCGGGAAAGGTTGTCAAATGGTTTTCATTGTTTAAAACTCGGCTAGCCTGTATAAGTATCTAGTAAGCCGTGGTTTAACAAACTAATCATATTTCTAAATTGAAGTTCTTCATCACGCTGGAAACTACTTTCTTTGTTTCGTTTCTCCAGGGTCAAGTAACGTTGCTGTCTAGTATAAATGAAATTAATTTTTATTCCGTAAAATTTTCAATTTAAAATATACCTCATTTCCGCTACAGGATCCAGGGTAATTCCGTTCTTTTTCCATGAAAAAGACATAGGTTTGTCACCCAGAGCATGACATTCCATATTAGTTCGCTCCCCTCTACGAGCTGTCATCATCGCATATTTCGAATGAAATTGGGGTGCACCTACCAAGAAAAAATTTGTATGCTTCTCATTCTTTAACACTCAATACATTTTATAATACATGGATAATATCAATTTACTACATTAATTATTCGGTTCAATTCCATTAACCGTCCCGTTAAATATCACCAAGGTGTTATAGACCTCTTCAACCGGAACTTGGTGGCGCTACGATCCGGGCGCTTGGATTACTTCCGGGTTACTTCTTTTGGCGTTGTATTTGGCTATTCTTTGATCTGGCTAATATTGGCGGCCGTGTTTGTTTTTGTTTGTATTCCGTCGTGTGTTGTTTTTATTATTCTTGGATTTAACGAGCATATAGCTAATACTTATTAATTTATTCATATTATTTTCTTTAAATTAATCAAAACCGAAATCTGGAAAGACTACTTTTACTTTATTCTTTATTTCCCACTCCGGAGTAGCGGCGACCAATCTGTCTCTTTTTATTTTACCCGTTTGATAGTAAACAAAAACCCAGCTACAGATATATTGTATTATAGTATTTCTGGTAGTAATAATACTACAGAAGATACTACATCAGGGTTTATTTTCATTGCCCTGTGAACTGTAAAATCAGGTTTTTAATTTCCCTATTTTTTTAATTCTCCAATTCCATTATTAATGTAGCGTATCTGGTGGTATTATATAGGTATTGAAGTTTCTTTAAGTCTGTATTTCATATGGGCATTTATGTCCATTTAGGATTGATTAAAAAACAAATTAAATCCACTGTCTGTGTTTCATTCTAAATAACAGTATTTAAGTGTGATTGTATTAAGATTCATTTTTCTGTCTTTCAAATTTTCTAATCTTGACACATTGAGTTTTTTTTTCAGATTTCAGAGTGCTGAATTAAGCATGTCAATCATCTTCCAATTTTAAGAGACTGTTTCTAGACTATTTGCAAAAGGTTTTTATTTCACAATAGTAATCTGAAAGTGATGGAGTATATTAAGACCCCTCAAAAGAAACTTTATATTAGATCTGCACTTTCTTTTTTATATTCTAAATTTCTTAAAATTGGAGGATGATAGAATTGTTTTCTTCCTATTTTTTTACATGATGACACTAGAGAGACATAAATTAAAACAATATGCTTCTCAGTGTCAAAAAACAATAAAGTTGGAGGGAAAGGGCTTTCAGTTTTCAAATTATTACTTTGATTAGGATTTTTTACATCTTTGCACTTTCCTGGATCGACCATTAAACGGACATGACTTCATTACCAATCATTGGATGATTGGTCAAGTGTAATGGTCGATTCTGTGAAATGGCTTTTCAGTGTATTGGAATTCGCTAAAATGTAGTATAAATGTTGATCCCCTCATGGTATTGCATCATCCATTTACTCATTCCCTCCCAGGGAGAGGCAGAAAGTTTGTTTGGAATTTCGCTTGAAGGTCATTGCCTTCTCCTTGTGTTGGATTGGTTTATTGGGTGTGAGTCATATGGATTGGTTTCACTTCGTAAAATGTTGCAAATAAACTAGTGGAAGTCGATCCTTGCTACTCACTTAACCCTTACGAACCTAAGGCGCCCCAAACTTTTCACTCCAATTGAGACCGGCTCGGGCGGTTTTTGGGGCGACCTGAGGGGACGGGTAGTTGGAGTGTGCATTCAAGCGTGTCTAAACAGGGGGAGGTTTCTCCTGTCACGGGTGATGTACGAGTCTCATTGTCCGATTGTCCACGCTTGGGGAGAACATCGGGGGCTCGAGTCCATCAGAGCACAGGTGTTGCCTGTTAATTGAACTGTGTACTCAGTGCAAATTTCAAAATTAAGGTCTTTTTTATTAAAATTTTTAGACCCTTGCCTTGATGTTCGAACATGGAATTTTTCAAGTTTTACAGATTTATATCGAAATTAGAACTTTGTTGTATGAAAAGCTCAGTAATGTAATTTTACTGAGTTAAATTACCCAAACAATTGTTTGTATCTGTGATTAGTCTAGCTTTTCATGAATAAGTAAATACGCATAATGAAATAAAACACTTAAGGATATTTAAAAAAAGAGCAGCATATATATATAGAAGCATATTTATATTTCTGTCTATATGTTTTGTTTATTTCTTTCAAAAATATGCTGTGAAATATGAGGTTAACTAAATTTCAAATGATTAACATCTTTCAGTTTTTATTTATCAATAAAAATAATTTCATATAAAAAAATTAGATAATCAAAACGACCCATCTCAAATTTTGCTGAGTTTTTTCGTTTAGGTTTTACACTGTAAATTAGAGGTAAAATTCCAAAAATATCAATTTTCTTTCTGAATACATATGCACGAAAGTTAAAAATGAAACTTGGTATAAAATTCTTTCAGTCGTAAAATGTGTCTGAAATAAAAAATAAAGGGGGTAAAATTACTTTTGAAATTGTATGGTGTATCTGTGAATAGTACTTTTTAAAATTTACTTTTATTAAAGAACCCAAATTTAAAATATTTATACAAAAAAGAAGTGTTTTATAACCCACTTGGTTACAATATTCACGAAAATGTTTTTGGATTTGTAGGTAAAATTAAGTAGCTAACTTTGAGTTGCTTTGTGTCATAGCGCTTATTTTGAATATTTTCTAAATGTTATGTCAAAGAAAAGCTTGGACGCCAATTACTAGACTCTAGACTTAGAAACGAGTCTTGGGAAAAAGGGATAAAATATGGAATTCATAATGTTTAACCACAGAAAAAAAACATTATAAACCTTTTTAAAACCATAGCTATAAGGACCCTAAATTTTTCAACGTGTTGTTTCAATACTTTTCAAACAGTATCATAACAAAAACATCAGACATTTGAATAGATTTTGCAATCCCTGGGACACTGTGGGGAGCATTTTTCCAAGAAACGGTATTGTTACTTGTGAGAGAGAAAAAAGAAGGGAGGGGTCTGGGTATCTTAGGCCGCAGAGTGAATTCCGCTGGAAGTTTGTATTCTTTTAGTAGGCCGCCTTGAGCGTGGGAAAATTTCACCATGGGGCTTTTTTTTCCCTGAACGTTCCATTCAAAATAGTCTTGCACCTGATGTCCTGCTGACATCTTTACAACCCCTGTCAATTACTAAGCGTTGCGAATTTTACCTTTGTGTACATGTAAACATACGTCATAGAGTTTCAACCAATAGTCTTAACTTTGTTTGTTTTACTATCATCCAATCTGCTGTTTCTATCACATGTGCTACTCAACCTGTTATTTTTCTATCGAAGTTATAGTGACATAGGGTTTTGTTCGGAAGTTCAAACCAACAAAATTCAATATGAGACCAAAAGCCCTCTCTCAAAGTCAAATTGATAAAATTTTGTTTGGTTCATCGAGTGGAGAAGAACTTTCCAGCGAAGATGATGGCTGGCCTTCTGTACAAAATGTCGATCCCCATCAGTCGTTCCGAGTTGATCCCGTAAGTGACACTGATTCTGAGTGCGAGGATGATGTGGATTTGGGGGAGCCGGAGCCTGATACTACGACTTCAACTTAAATTTTATGAGGTCTTGTGTCTGACCAGATCATAATGTGGATAGAGGATTGAGGTGCCATGCCTATAACTGTTTTCTTCTTGAAAGAAAATTTAAAACTTTTGTACTTCACCGGTTTCTGCAATAAACGAAGAGTTGAAGCCCCTTTTCATATCTCCAACTTTTTTGAGGATTTGGAAATAAAAATGAGAATGTTAGTTTAGAATAACAATTTCTCATCAATTACAAACCGAAATTTTTTACATAGTTCTAATACTTCCTGGTTTCATTAGTGGATAGTTTTCATAAACCATTTCAACTGTATGCTCCTAAATAAATACAAAATAGAGGTCGGTTAATTTGAAATTTTAGTATAAGAACTTTTATTGTCAATTAATTGTGCTACAATGATAACCACTAAACCGCAGATACATGCCGTCGTAAATAAAATTTCGAGCAGTAAAGCAAAAATTTTACCTAGTGCCTACTAATTTTGAAAACAAAATATTTTATTTGTTTTTGCACTCTGAAAACCTTTATTTCTAAGTAGTACTTATATTTCCCGAACTAACATGAGTTTTATCATGAATAACGCATGAAATTATGCTGAAATTTTCTGTAGATTTTAAAATTATCGTTACTTTTTTTCTGCCACCAACAGTAAAGAAAATGTGTATATCACCCAAGACACCGGAAACCCTCTGGTTTCTTCCCAATCCGTCCCTCCCCGGTCATAAATCATTCGGACAGTTCCCCCACCCCCCGGGGTCCTCACAAGTGGCGGTAGGTAAACAGAGCAGCCTGGACGAGTCCATTCTAGAAAATGACGCGGAATTTTAGCTCAGGGCTCAAAGACCTAGCTGCCTGACTGGAGGGCTATAGGTCTGAAAGGGTTAACTAATCGTAGTAGCTTGTGAGAACAACCTCAATCCCTCTGGTAAGGTCCTATTTTTCCATTAAAAATTTTTTTAAGAAATTTGCATTGCAAATATATTTAGTTTAAAATATAACTTTTCTTGAAATGCATGTTAAACCCAGTGGCAAAGCATGAATTGCAAAGAGGAGAAGCACTGGAAGTTGATTGTTATTTTGCCATATGTTAGGTTGATTGTAATATTAGTGTTTATAGTTTTATTTTGAAATTTGTAACTTCTTGGATGTTTCAAGTATAATTTTTGTAAATGTGTATGTCATGTTTACATAGCGCTTTTCCTGTTTGCAACTCATGCTTCGCCACTGGTTAAACCTAATTTCTCATAATTGACACTGAACCCAAATCACACAAAACTGACAATTTCCAACACATTTGAGGATACCCATAAATTATGTGAGGCGAGATTATGGAGCCCTCCCTCCCCCCTTCAAATTCTCATTGGAGTTTACTCTATAACTTAAATTTTAAAAAGTGGTCTTATGTTTGTAATTATCATGATTGACTGGATAATGATTTGTTGTTTTGACTAATATGGATATTTTCCCTAAACTTGTGGTAAAAATGATAAAAAAGCTTATCTCCAAACTAAAAGTTGACATGAGATTTTAAATAGACCCCTTCCCTCTTTTTGAGCTCTCATGATTTATTGATGTCCTATTATGGTGATTTCTCCAAGACAAAACCATAAGCTTGCTTTTAAAAATCGAAATTTGCATTTAAATGATAGTAAACTCGAGCAAAAGTAAAGGTTGCCAATTTTCAATGATACTTTGTTTCAATCCTTATTCCTACTTAAGTAGAAGATTTAAGCCCACATGTGGCAGTATGCTTTGAAAATTCAACTGATTATCAGATAATATCAAATATTTTGAAAAAATTTCTCGGTACTCTAGGATAAGTTGGGGCGCAAACAACTTCCAAATATGTTTTTTATTTTTTTGATAAATCAACATATATTTGCAAATATGAAAATAAATAACTAAAATATCTCAACAAGCAGTGCTGCTTTAAATATTTTTATTAGTAAAAGTCTGCCAATAAGTTAAATATAGGGAGAACTCAGCTAATCCTAGCCTAGAGTACCATTTTCATTAGGTACAAGAAATGAACACAAAGTTATTCTAAAATAAATATTTTATTAAAATAACATAATTTATTCAAAGAAGTTATTTGAGAACCATCAATATTTTTAGAATTATGTGGGCAGTTCTTTTAATCTACATGTTAAATCTAGTACACACAATAGCATCACATTCCAAAGATATGCCAGAGTCACAGCATAGGTCCTTTCAGTTTTAAAATGATCTTGAATGAAGATCCATGTGCATTCTAAAGATGAATATTCATCTGCATGAAAGAATGAATGAAAGAACAACTGAATCCTTCGTTGTTGTTGTAATTGGAATTCCCAGTCATGGGTTACTCGGATAGATGTTGCCTGTATAAAAAAAAAAAACAAAGAATATTATAAAAGTTGTTCACAATAACTTAACACATTCCCCATGTCATTTTCATTCTTGATATTTCCCCTTAGCAAATGGTTAAGATTTTACTTAATTTATAAGTATTCTTCACTCCATTTTTTTTTGCCAGTTCAGGGAGTGAAGTTAAATTTTGACCAAAACTTTAATGCAGTTAAACAATTACTCCTAAATCCACATTCAGGCTGTTGTTCATAAGTCTATCTTGAAGAATTAAACATTAGTTTTACTATTGCAATCATCACACTTATCTCATCAAAAGCCACATTATCGAGAACCTTGCACCAGACAAATTTCTTCGTTTCATTAAATGGCCTTATTACACCGACAGACCTTTCCCCAAATTCAATTACACTGAAAAGCCAATTCACTGACAATTGTTTTTCTGAATTCCATAACACCGACAGGACTTAATAACTGACTGTAAAGACAGGTGTAATGATCAATTCGTTGAAACGCTTTGACAGTGTTGTGGAATTCTGTGAAACTTCTTTACAGTGAGTGTACTGGAATATGGAGAAGCATCTTGTTTGGAAAACATTCTGTTAGTGTAATGGTCCATTTTGAGAAATAATTTGGTGGGGAAATAGTCTTTCGGTGTAACAATTTGTCCATGAATAGGATTTTAGCGAGATGAAATAGGAGTATCGTGCTACTTTTACCATTTCTATTCTTACCTCTACAATTTATCTAAATCTGACAGATTATGGTTAGCTTGAGTTATGTTTTTTTCTTCAAAATATTTGTAAATGTGGCATGTAACTATCTAAAAAAATGTTGCATTTTAAATCAAATTTATATAGGCTCAGAATATACCTCAATCCAACAGTAAAAGTCTTCAAGCTTTAAATACAACATGTTGTTAGTGTTATTAAGCTAAAATATTTACTGTTTTTTAATCAATTTGAAGGAAATAATGGGAAAATGATATTTGTAAATAGTATTGAGTACAAGGAAAGCAAGCATTAAATTGAAAAACATAGTTTGTAGAAACTTAAGCAACATACAGAAAGAGGGGAACCAAGTTAAAGAGCTCTAATTTAATTTATCTGAAGATTCATTAGTAGTATTATAATAGTAGCTTGTATTATTATATTAGTATATTAGAACCTATGATATGACCTGATAAAAGTACTGATTGTTTTATCACAGTAATAGTTTTATTCGTTAAGTACAATTCCCTTCTTTTGTTAAAACAACCATGTTTTTGGTCTCAGAAGGGGGCCGCTTTATTTAGGTTCTACTGTATTATAATAAGAGGAATAAAATTAGCATACTTCAAAAATAAATTAGTTAATGATGAAATGGGTAGATTTTTTGGGTATTAAGCTGTCCACTTTTTTCATTAATGTTAAAACTGTGACTGTCACCAAAAAAACAGAAAAAGATATATAGATGAGTAGAGCATTGAAAATTTTTTAGTAACTGTTTTGATTTTGGCGAATTGTTTAATGGCTTATCACGTTACCTTAAAATGTTACACACCAAATCAGTTTAATCCTTGATTAAAATTTTAAATTCACAATTGTTTATTTTATCAACAGTCCTTTTTGACAAAAATACATGACTAAACTTGATCAAATATGCAAATGAAACTAACAAAGTCATCTTATCTAAAACATAACATTTAATCATTGTAATATCTATCAGCAAAACTAGAAACTCATTAAATATTATCCTTGTGAAGTACATTACTATATTAAAAGCATTCTACTTATTCACACTCTACATTTCAATAAAATGTCATTTTACCTTTCAAAAAATACTTTGTCACTTCTGCAGCAGTTTTATTAGGTCTGAGGTCCAGACACATCAAGAGAGGCTGTGTTGCTGTGTTAACATCTACATAGAATCTAGAATGGAAGAAACGCATTTACTTCCAGATAATTTTTTTTAAAAACAAAATCGTTTATTTCATAAATCAATTAATTCTATTATCTCAAATAATAAGTAAGAGTTTAAATGAGTTGTCATGTAGAAAATCTATTTTTAGCTTGTGGGATGTATTATTTATAATTCAAAGCACTCTTTTAAGAGCATATATTAATATGCTTAAAAGTTACCAATTTACTAAAAATTTCAATAACTTTTGACTAGTTGATCACAGTTTTATTTCAGCAATTTATTTTATAAACTGTATATATATATTACGATAACCAAAGTTGGGGGAAGAATTGTTAAGGTATCTACCAAAATAACAAAGTAGAACCGTAATATTTTTCTCGAGTTACATTTCAATAAATCATGGTTAAATTGATCGAGACATTGTGAGTTTGGACAATTTAAAACTCCTTATGGAATAAGTAATCATATAGTAAGACTTGATTAAAATCAAAAATAGTTAATTTTTACAAATTATTAAGAAAAAAAAGCTTACCTTGTTTTTCTTTCACCACGGATTATACTGTTCTGTTCCGTTTCCGTTGGCTTTAGGCCGGTTTTTTTTTTCATTCTTCCTTTTTTACTTTGAAATTAATTTAGTCAACTTTGGGATTAAATAAGCTTTTGCAGTATCTAAAGTTAAAAAAAGATTCACACATTAAACGTTTAATTTAAAAATAATAGTCCGATCGGGGTTTGTTTACTTTTGTTTTTATGGGAAATAATTTCAAAACCATACTTCGTTATGTCGCCAAAAGAGCGAAAACACACGATTTTTGGCGCCCATACACAACCGGAAGCTCGCAGCCCACCCTTCCGGTTTTGTTTATTTACTTTAAAAAGAGGTCTATAGGCAGTAAATGTTCAAATATAGCAAGATTTTTATGATTTTGATTAACGTAACACTATATTATAATAGATTAATTTGCAATTTTTGCTGATTTTTCTAAAATTTGGTGTCTAAAACAGCTCGGTGATATTTAGCGGGACAGATAACTGAAATGAACAGAATATTCAATGAAACTAAAATTAATATTACTAGACTCTAGACTCAGGCTGTCGCTTTTTTCAATCCGCAGCACTGCGCATGCGTAACAAATTAACCCAATAAGGAAGATATACAAATTAATTTTAAGGATACTGATAGGATATTTGCTTAGAATACGGCACTTCCTCGGTCCTGTCTCCAATTAATATTTTATAAAAAAATAATTATATTTCCCAAAAAAAAAAAAAAAAATCAACCAACCAATCAGAGCAGACTCAGCTAAAAGTGAGAGCTTTCGAGTCGAGTCATGTCTAACACATTGAATCGACTTACTGTGAACGGATAAGCGAACTACAGTGCTTAGCCCAGCTCCAACTCCGTTGTTAGCTTCGCACAGGTAAAAACCGTCGTCAGAAGTTTCAATGCTTTGGAAGTTGAGAGATCCGTTTACAAGAATGTGGACGTGGGAACTGCTGACTATAGTTTTGAACTTCTCCGGAGGTTCGCCTGTCGATGAAAATAAAAATACAGCAGAGTTCAAGAAATTAAGTGATTGCCAAATTTCCAAATACAAGGAACAGATAGATTAAAGGCAATATAGTACTTGTGGAGATCGATTGAGTAAAAGATAAGAACAATGTTGTAATCCACAATAAATTTAATCACATTTGCAGACAATTGTGTCGGGGATCAATGGATCCTTCTTCAGTGCATAAAAATTGTCATTTTGTCATAAAATTTGACAATTTTTATGCACTAACGAAGGGGTCCATTGATTCCCGAAACAATTGTTTGCAAATGTGATTAAATTTATGGTGGATTATAACGTTGTTTTTATCTTTTACTCATAAATAGATTGATTGTTTTTGGAACAGAAGCGATTTTAATGTTTCATTGTTTTCTGTACCTACCATTTTGAAAAAGATGTCTTAATCATATAGAAATATTTAAAAATCCATAAAAATTATTGTCTCTAAATATGTATGGGCTTTAATTATAATAGATATAACCAGTGTGAGAATAGTGAAAGCAAAACGCTGTTTATTGGGAAATGTTATTGATTTAAATTACTATAAAAATACGTTAGTATTTCGTATTTCTTTGTGCTTACTATTGGTTTCTAGTTCCTAAAAATATTATTATAATGATGATATTTTAATGACAAGTTTTACGAGCTTTTTTTTAATTACTTAGTAACTTACAAACATTAATCATAAAACACATGTTCATTCTTACAATTTACATCCCCCAAAACAAAATTTTACCTTTATATTAACGAGATACTGTACATTATAAATGTGTTTCCAAAACTATAAATAAATAGTTTTTAAATCAGAGGAAGGAAAAAATGAATTCACAGCTTATTGGACTTTATGAAACCATCGCTAGTTCAGCTATATTTCTCATTAATTATACCAAAGAAAAACCCTACAGATTTTATCTCTAGGAATTATTTGAATAATAAATCTGTCAAGTGAAGACTATTCAAAAGTTGGAAATTGTCTCATCAAACGAGTGATAACGATCTTCATAATTAATGAAAATTCCATCGACTAAGTCAGCCTTTTCCCTGTTACTATTGATTTTGATTAATGATCCGTTGAACAATAATTTAAGATAAAGATAACAACATGTCCTGAATTTTGAGAACTTACCTCTGAATATTCAAATTAATTCGGAATGATTTGAAGCGAAATAAAAAGGGCATGAAACAGAATAATAATTAAACCTGGGTTGTTATATTTGGTAAACTACCGTCAGTCCACTATATTTTTAAGAGACAAGAAAGTTTAATGTGGAATTTAATTATATTTTATGAGGTTTTATTTTTAATAAAGGTTTTAAAATTTATGACTGTCTAGGTTTTTTAAGTTGTAATTAGTCTTGTATTGTCTTGGGTTAAAACTAATTATTATAAAGTAAGAATTTGACAGGTATTTATAGCAGGTAGCAGATGAGATATTAATGCGCTATTGTCTTTAGTTTTTTAACTTTTGCTACCCTTTTAAATATATTTCAGTGATACCAATTGCATAACAGTTAATAATTTTGTTTGTTTTAAATAGTAACTGTTCAGTTTAAAATATTAGATGTGGTAGAAATATCTTTAACTAACAATAAGTAAAAGTTAATATGAAGGAAGTTTTGATTTAAAAAAAATAGTAATTAATACAACCAAACCCCGCTATGGCGGCGAATTCAGATTCAGTAATCCCAATAGATAGCATAAACATGTCAGTTATGTATTCAGTTTACAATGGTAAGTTGTTTATTGTGATTATAAAGGGTTAAACCGAAAACGTTGTTCGGTATTAATATCAAAATAATAACTATAAAGAGCTCTTTAAAAATAATGTACAGTAACATAAAAAATCTTTCACCGTGCTATTTAACCATATAAAAAATTAAAAGTTCTCACCTACGAGGTAAAAATTAAACAGAAAAGGTATAAAAGTATTATGTTGTATGTTGGTTTATCTTTTTTTTACATCATGATATTTGTTAAAGCTCTTATATACTTCCAGTCTCTGTTCAACAACCTGTTTCAAAGATGAATATTTGACTTTTAAATGGATAAATAAAGGATTGAGTACACAGAAAATTTTATGTTTAATAAAACATGATGAAAAAAATTCCTGAAATATAGAGCATAAAATAAAAAAATTTTAACCTTACAAAATGTATTTGTATTACTTGCATCTCAAAAAAATTTACATACGAGATATGAACCCAGCCTTTTTAATATATTTGGCATAGAATTCCCAGAAAACATGATATATTTAAGTAATATTGCATTCGGTCTTTTCATACCTTTATTCATCCTGATTTTGTATGTTGTCACAATATACTTTCGTACTGTCGCTTTCATTGTATCTACCGCTTTTAAAGAATTTTCCAATAACTCTGTCATGATCTCTTATAAAATATTTTATTCTTTGCACTATATTCCTATTTGTGAGTTTCAAATTATAAATTGTCAATAGTACATTGCGAAAATATTGTGTTTTTCATATTATATTTTACACTCAGTTTTGTATTCTCCATTTTGTCCAAAACCCAAATTCTTTAATTCACAGGAGGGTTTTTTTTTTTTTGGGGGGGGGGAAGGCGTGTATTTTTTTTTAAAATTGTTGTGCTGTTTTTAGTCTACACGGTTTGTAGTTAGTTACTAATGCCTCCTCTTTCGACTTCGTAAGATAAAATAAAAAGTGGGTTCATTTTACATTTCTGATATTTTTAATATAATGGAGAGTGGGCTAATAAGTTACTAATGAGGTAATATGAAACCTGCAAAATTTCACAGGATTATCCATTATGTGTATTCAATATTGTTTTTGTTAATTTCTCGTCAAGGTAAATACAGAAAAACGCAAATTTGTTATAGAACTTTAACAGAATTACTTATAAATTTTTCAATAAACACTAGAGTGGTTAATGAAAGTGTTTCTTACTATCCCACCGTTTTCAGGAAAATGAAGTAAATAAGAAACTTAATTCAACTCAATTTTTTAACTTGAAAAATAAATTAAGTCCAATAAAATAACAACAAAAAGCAAGGGGACACATAGGGTCTGGACTTCAGTACATATAATAGAACTAGGGGTTACAGGGGTTACAGATTCAAATTGAATAAGGCACATTTTAACCGGGAAAGCAGAAAACATTTTTTTAACAGGGTTGTGGATAGATGGAATGGTTTTCCAGTAACGATAGTTAGTTCCACTGGAGTAAAGGAGGGGAAAAAGTTCACAAATTCTGGGAATCCGATCGTTTGAGTTAAATTTACCAACCTTTCTGTGCTTCACGCCTGTACTAGTTGGTCGTCAATATTTATTCGTATTTGTATTCGATATTACATAATTCCATTTAATTTTCTTAATCTATTCAAGACTTCATACCTGATGAGACTTTCCATCGAACATGTGGGAGGGGAACTCCATCAGCCTGGCAGTCGATTTTTGCCGGTCTTCCAGCCACCGCAGTTATGTCGGAAGGTTCTATGATCCACCTGGGAGGAACTGAAACGATTACAGAAATTTTAATTTTAGAGATTGACATCAAACTGATGTCAACAAATCAATATATGCTCAGGGTCTTCAGTGCCTACTGCCTCTCGAAATTTGGACATCGCGTTGGGAACTACTTTGTTTGTTTGTGACGTCATAGGGTAAGGAAACGTGGCTGTAGAGTGGTTCCCAACTCGGAAAATTCCGCGGACCACTAAGTCTAAAATTGGAATCTTCACGGACCACATTTTGTAGCTTAAAATTTTTTGTAGCTTTACGAAATTGCAAGATGAAAGTTTATTATCCCGTATATAATGCTCTGAAATCTATCACTATTTTAAGAAAATTAATTACATCTCACGAGAATTAGTAATTTTTGTTGTGCTGGGATAAGTAAACCTTCAAAACCCCAAAATGTGGTGTCCAACCTTTTTTTTCAGAACTCCTAACTAACTAAGAACTAACTAAGTGGTGATTTTATCCCCATATATTACATGGCCGAAAGTATAGTTCAATCTTTTCTTGTTCAATTCATTTAAATTTCCATTATTTATAGTAAGTTTTTTTGTGCTTCCGAGACTCTCACGGGCCACCGGTTGTTTATTTATCTACTGCTGTAGAGTATAGCAGCGTTTCCCAACCTTTTTACCATCAAGGAACCCTTGTGACCATGTTCAAGTTTTACGGAACCCCTAGGGGGATTATCATACCTAGGGGGAAATGCCTAGTTTTCTGCTTGGGGATACTCCTCCAGAAAATATTTGGGCATCTCAGTTTTTAATAAGTGCCAACTCTATCCCCTTATTTCAGAAAGTTCTTTTTAAACCTTTAAAAAGGCAATTTCTACAACGCAATGTTGCATGCCCTAGGGGAATAGGTGTCTTCCCCCAGAAAAATGTTGTATTAAAGCATGCCAAAAAGTATTATGGGACTTTTTGTGGGGTTAAATGGCACCCCCTACCTGGAACCGTCATTGAGTGTTCATATTCCTCGCGGAACCCTTGAGAACCCTTCACGGAACGCCAGGGTTCCGCAGACCACCGGTTGTTAACCACTGCTATAGAGTATAGTATAGCTATCACCTCACCTTTGACAGTCAGAGTAGAACTGTGCGATCCGGCCGCGACGTCATTCCTCGCCACGCACGTGTAATTCCCGTTGTGCCTGTGCGCCAGGTTCTTGAGGGTCAGCGTGGACACGAATCCCTCGTCCGCGTACACTATCATGGTGTCCTGCTCCTCCTCTAAGGGAAGTCCGTCCTTCATCCAAGACGTGGTCAGCGGACCGTCCCCTGCCGTCACGATGCACGTGACCGCCGTCCGCATCCCTTCGTGAAGATTGTCGCGGAAGTTGAAGCTGGCGATCTTGGGGCCGGCTGTAAGGGAGAGGAGAGCTTACATGACGGAACATTTAAAATCTCAACACTAAGGTAACCAAACGTCCTCTTTAGGGAGAACAGTCCTTCTTTTGTAGGTTCTGTCCTCCATCGAAAGTGTCATCCTTCCTGTCCTCCTTTTCGATATTTTAAAACTAATCTATTGGTACCAATACTCAGGATACACGAGAATTTCAGGTTGGAATGAAATATTTCCTTTTTGTGTTGTTTCTTATATCATTTCTGCCCACTGCATCTTTTTCTTTTTAATATCTTTGGGGGACATCCATAAATTACGTGAGGTGTTTTTTCCAAAATCAGGACCCCCCCCCCCTCCCCCCTTGGTGAGATTTAGTGAGATTTTGCTGGACCCCCCCTCCCCCCCACGTGAGATTTACCTACAAATTTTTGAAAAAAAAATTCCTTTCTCATACTTTAAAAACAAAGAAAATCGTATAATTTCTTACTTAAAAAGTTGACGTGAGATTTTAATCGAGCCCCCCTCCCCCCTGGGTGAGATTTTTCCAAACCCCTCCCCCCTTTTTCCTTGTTGTTACAAGAAAGATAAGCAATTTTTGTTTATTTTTATATAAAACCATCTATGTATGAAACAGAATTTCGTTATTCAAGATGTTGTTAGATTAAGGCAGTGTCGATTTGATTCTCTGCCTTGGAAAATGATACATTGACAAAAAATATTCATTCACTGGAAAAATGCTCGTTTAATTAAAAGGGATGTAAGCATAATTAGTGTATTTTTGTTTAAATTAATAAATTGTTTCCTTTATTTAAGTTTAACTTTTTTCTTATTTTTTTTTCCTCCTTTTCATTGCAAAAAAAAAAAAAAAATTGTCATCCTATCAACACGGGAAGACGCACCCACCTTTCTGTTACACGACAACGCGTGTGCGGTCTGTCGGATCGCATCGTTTTCCGTTCTAAGCGTTCAATATATGCAAAACCTTTTACAGGAAAAGTTTAAGTGCATCAAGTAATCATTTAAAAAAGCTAAATACTGATTATCAAATTCGTATTGACATCGTCTTTTTGAATAATTATATTTTACACGATGATTTAGTTTATTCAAAGTATCTAATGAGATTCTAAACTGCAACCCTTAAATTTTAGCAACCCTGCATTTTTAAATGGAAATTGCATGACAGTTTCTTCCCTTTAAAATTAATAGGGATTTTATAATGATGGTTTTAATACTAATGCACTATTTTTTCATATGATGACTGAACACAAAGAGGCAATAATAAGGTTTTTTTTAAATATTTAATGACGTTTTGGAAAAATCATAAGGTTGACAGATTTAAAATAATTAAAGTGTTACTAATGTCATGTTATTATAATATGCTTCTAGGAACAATTATTTTCTCCGTGTTATATGTTACTTAAACACTTTATATAATTATGTAGGGATTAATATTTATTGATTGCTTTCAAAAATTGTGAAAAACTTAAGAAATTTTTTCCCCTCAAATTTACTACACTTTAGTTGTGTTTTTAACTAGAGCACTTTAACATTTTATTGAACTGTAATGGTTTTTAGTGTATAAAGTTTTGATAAGATGTAACCAAACATATTCCTATTTTGTCTGGAGTATCATGACACAAATGCTACCACCAGTAAATAGGAGCTAAAACCCAGCACGTTCCCTGAAAATTATACTTTACTAATGCATATACCTTGTAACTAAATATTCTAACTTCAACAAACTCAGTAACTCCTCGAACTATATCCCCCAGGAGGAAAGATCATAAAAGTCCGAAGCGCGAACGCATCCTCGTCAAATCATCATTTAACCTTCTTAGAATGGCAATGGCATGAGTCACAAACTGCAAAGTTTCAAATACGCATGGATTTGAGTGTGGTTTTTTTTTAATCTTTTATTCAGCCTGACAGTTCCCTAAATCTAATTATAGTTCAATGAGTAGATTGTAAGAGCATACGCAAAAATAACTTTTACGTAAAGAAATACGTAATGCAAATAAACCTTCGATTATTTATTCAAAACTGAGTTCGTTTGACTTACGCGACTGTTACTCTAAACACCCCGTTTGCACTCCCGGCCTCCAATAGGAGTTGCCATCTTCTGGTATTTTTCGCCCTGGATCCCGATTAAGGGCAACATCAGCATCACCATCCAAACACGTTGAATCATTAAAGAGCACTTCAAAACAGTTCCGTATCAATAAATCATCGTGTCACTTTAAGGGCACTAAACGCGACGTCCGGATTGACGCGGTGTATAAATGTCTCATCGTCCATTATGAATGCTCAAGAGCCGTGGCAGGTTCTTTAATATCCGTGTTCCTGATGGGGTTATTACACGGCTTTGAGTTTCAATCGGTCTTTGAAGTGCTTTTAATTTCAAGAGAAGTCCCTTGATGGCTTGTGTGTGTGGATAGTATAGTACAGACCGCGTTTTGATAATTTGTTGTGAGTTAGTGTTTTGTAGATTGGGGTCTCTGCAGGGTAATTAATTTTAGAGTTTTTGTACCAAGACGACATGATATCTCTGGTGAAGTTTACTCTTCAAAATATTTTTGGTGCCTTAAATTATCTGGGTATTGATAATTCGCAAGAAAGTAATAAAATGTATAAGTTTTAAAGTAGACACCATAAAAAGAATGGTTAATTTATTTGGTTTATCATATGTTTATAATACGTAGTTAATTTAACTTAAACGAGCCAATCCACACAGTTATAACTTTCAATATATAAATTTAATAATTCAAATTTCAACTATAATAATTCTGAAGAGAATTTCAACTAGTATATGTATGGATTTAATGCTTGGCGCATATCTGGCTTACACGTGTTTCATTTTCCATTTATTTGAAATAGGACATCTTTTTTTGTAAACATTAAATTGAGTGTTCTAAAACACTCTAAATTCATAAGCTTCTTTTCTTTTTCCATTCTAGTTCAAAAATTTATCTATGAAACAACAAACGCGTATGAAAAATGAATCTGAAGAAAACTATCGCATCCATTTCTCTTTATTCTTTGGTCGTATTGAAAATAAATAATCCCCTTCCCCCCAAAAAAAATATGGATTGTTGTTCGCAATGAATTTTCTCAAAAAATAATGGATACATGGAAAAGGACAACTTTATTCTTAAAACATTTTCATTTCTAACATTTTTAATATCCAAGTATCTAAATAATGCCAGAAAGCGTTTATTGTCACAGACGTAATTTAAACGATATTGAATTTAGATATTTTTATTTCAATTGTTACGTACGTAGTAATCCAAGAATGTCACAATAGAGTGTTTTCAGGTGACGTCACAACCGGTTATTTTCTTTTAACTGTTAACCTTTTGTAGGGCTTTTAACTGTTGCTAAGGCCGTTGTTAAATGCGGCGGTATCTGTTGCTAAGGCGGTTGTTAGGTATGGGGTCCCGTGATTGCAAATGCTCCAATAGAAGAATTCCACGACCAGTTATTTTCTGTAACTGTTAACCTTCTACAGGGCAAAAAAACTGTAACTTTCTGTTGCTAAGGTCATTGTTAGGTCCGCGTCAGGTGATTGAAAATGCTCTATGATGGATGCAGTGAATTGATATATGTAGAGCTAGGGAGATAAACGGTGTGGTGTAAATGTTTAGTGGAAAATCCTCAAAATCTTGGCCAACAATAATTGCTATTATAAAAGTGGGTTCTATTTAAAACTTGGCCAACGCTAAGTGCTTTTGGCTGTGCAGAAAGTTCTTTGAGTAGGTAATCACGCACAAATTGCGAAGGGAATTGAATTAGGTAATCATGTATTGTAAGCAAAATACAGTCGACTTCATGATCACTTTTTTCTAAGAGTAGAATGATAACGATATCCGATTGATAATAATGAGCGATTTGATATTAGAAAGTTTCAAACAGTGTAACTCGAGTGTTAACTTTAAAATCACAACTATGAATGAAGAATTTAAAACAATTGCCTAGTATGTGTTTTGCAACTTTTACAATCTTAAAGAAAAATAGGAGAGTGGAACATATAACACTAATAAATTAATGGCTCATTTTGTAGGGTTATGTATTAAAATTGGCCTTCAAACGGAAATAAAGGAGCTTTTAAGGGATTTTACCAGATTTTGATAACATTAACCGAAATACTGATCACATAAAACGATACATTTTGTATCAAGTTAAATAGGAGTGGTTCGGTATCTGTCAGTTTTGATGACATTATCCGATTGAGGACATTAACCGTGATCACACTAAGCGGATTCGACTGTACTACGAATATTACTGATTGGTGGCGCTTTAGCATTTTATTTGTAAAATTGTAAGCTTAGGATGTCAATTGTGTATTTTCCAAATATAGTGGCATTTTAGCCCATTAAGCGTACATCGTGGGTTTTTCAGGAGAAAGACACATAATTACTTCCAGCTCTACTACTTTTTACGAGGTTACGCCAAATTCGGAGATTTTTATCAACGATGCAATTTTGATTTTATATCGGTTATTCCACATTAGCTCGGAAAGATTATAAGAGTGCCTACATAATATACAGACTTAAATGCAGGTGTATGAAAAGATAAATTACGACCACCTTACAGATTACATATATGAAGCTCTTAGCTTACTTCTGATAGAGATCCTGAAAGTTCTGGACACCGGAGTTCCCTGCTGTGATCTGACTTCGCAGCTGTAGCGTCCGTCGTCAATCCCCGGCTGAACTTCGGTTATCAGCAAGGTGCCGTTCTGGAACACGTGCTGTCTCTGGTTGGCTGGAAGGACTCGACCCTCTGTGAATGTAGAGAACTTCTTTAAGAGTTGTATTGAAACTTAAACAATACTGAGATTACAAATATAAGAGGTTATGATGCATAATTAGGCATTGGATAAATAGCATTAACACATAATTTTAATTTATATCTCTGTGCGGTCATATTACACGAGTAAGAGCAAAATGATCTAAAATGTCTGTTTGCTTTAAACATTCATGGGAAAAAAAACCAGTCCACCATTTCTTCCATGTAAAAGTATTTTTATATTATTTTTTTAACTGAAATATCATTTAAATACACTTATTATCTCGTAGTCATTCTCTATATTTAATAACTTTTACATCTGAGAAACATTATTTCAATCAACCATATATTTACTGAAATTACTTTTATACCTAAACCCTAGGTGCCAGAGATGTATTCTATATCTGCAGCATATTTTTACCTTACCTTGTATTCACTAATCAGAGAAGGTTACTCTCAAATGTTTAAAACAAAGGAAAACAAACTTAATTTAATTGGCTTTTATTAATAGGATGAAATTTAATTTACATTGCGTGTAAGTAAACACGCCTTTATCAGTTTTTAACCTTTCTAAAGCTTTTTTACAGGATTTCCCTCTTAACAAAGCGTTACAAAAAATATTTGATTGCATTTTGTACTTAAATCCTTTCAATTACTACCCTCGTCAATCTTTGCGTTGGATTCCCAAATGAAATTGGATAGACTTAACGCAATGTATGCTCAAGCAACTGTTTTCCAGAAAATCCATTGTTATTTCCCCTGTCACTGATCGTTGTAGCAGATAATGCAATTTTATCGTTTTTTTTTTCTGTTTCGCCAGGAGACGATAATGAAAAAGTTACCGTTTTCTTTTTAATTTTTAAAAGCTTGTGTTAATTTTTTTTGTGTTTGGATAAATTTAACTGTAGTTTAATGTATGCTTTTGAATGCACTGGTATTTTCATTTCATTTTAAAGGAGAATGGGAAATTCTTATACTACTTGTAAATAATTATATACTGCTTGAAAATTTTAAAATACAGTGTACACCATTATGGGTTATTTAAGTACCTTGGTATCAGTTTATTTTGTACATTGTAATTTTCTCGACAGTGGAATATTGTTTTTCAAATATGAATTATGCAAGTAAATTACTAAATAAGATCAATTAGAATAAAAAACATATCATAATCTGAAAAAGTTATAATTTTGTTAATTTTAACGCTGACTAAAAATAATAAATTCATAAATTAACATTATATATAAAATAACAGACACTCTTAACTAAATACGATATATTAAAAATTACACTTAAAAGAAAAAAAATAAATATAATCCAGGGAATACCTAACGTTGCCAAGAAGTACGCTAAAACCCTCGGATCTTAAGAACATAAAGAGCAAAAATTGAAATTTTAAAACTAAAATAAAAACATCAAGGTGATCAGATGTGGGAGCCTCCTGACAAGAAAGGACACAGATCCGACCACTTTGATTATTTTATTAAATTTTCATTGATTATAAATTGTTTCATTGAGATTTCTACCAAGTTAATTTAAATAGAAACTATCATATTTAAAAACAATATTTTAAATTTGAAAGAAAAAATAGTTCATGGTATTTCTATTACTGTTTTTAACAGGAAATATTATGTAGCATAAAATATATTTTTCAAAAATATCAAAAACTTCACGAGGGTTATTTTATATAGAAAATAAATATTAATCTTTTTAAAATATAGTTTAGGCGTTTAAAATATTTCTAAAGGAAGTAGCAGTAATCTTCTGAAGTTTCCTTATTTTCCTTCACGTTTTTCACTGTTTTTCAAAAAACAGTTTTTCCCAAAAGAGCATTCAGGTTCATAAAAAGTTAATAACCATTTGATACGTAAAAAATATCTTCCTTCCCGGATTGAAGGGAAACTGCAGCACACACAAATTCCAATCAAAACGTTTAACAAGCGCAGATGAATCCAGTCACGAAAACACTACGTAAAAGAAACCTAACAACAACGAAAAAGCAACACAGGAATGATATCCATGGACCTCCCCATAAAAACATCCCAGATTTCCAGAACGAGAAAAAAATCCTCCAAGCGGGAGAAAAAAAAATATTCCAATTAACTTACCCCCGCGAAAGTTGGTACAGAAGTTTCAAAAGAAAGTGAATATTTGAGATTAATGCAAAAACTTGGAGAATGCCAGGTTTTTCGAGCCTCTTGCATTTTTAAAAGATACTGGGCAAATAGTGGATACCATGTAGCCTGAGGCGAATCTAGATTGATGGAAAAAAAGCTACGACCCAAGTTGAAGTCGATTTTCAATTTGGGGAGCGCGTAAAAATTGGTTTACTTTATGATCAAACGTTAATTATTTTCATCTGTTTTTGTAAGTTTGAATTTTTCATTCAGCATAATTATTGGAAGTTGTTAGTTCCTAGCAGATTTATATTTTAGTGAATTTTTACTCATATTTTCGTCGGGTTTTTTCGCTCTATTTGGAATATTGTGGAATTAAATGGTTAAAGAATTATTAATTTTCTATTCAATTTTTTTCTTTAATTATGGTAAAGTAATTGAAATTGTTGCCAAAATTGTTTAGTTGAATTTTTGAAATTCATTCTTTATTAGTTTTTTATTTATGGAATATTGGAAATAATGGAATTCTAAAGAACTTGAGAAGCGTTCAACTAATAAAAGATTATTCATAATTATAAACTTTATTTCTTATTTCTTATGAATGAAGGTAATTACCAAAAAATATGAGGATAATTGAGTAAATTATTTCCAACACTTTTAAAATTTGAAAATTCAAAGTAATAAAACAAAATTTGGTAGAAAAATAAATTATATAGGATATTATGTTCAAATTTCTTCTTTGTTATTTTTGTTATAAGTTATTTAAGAACAGTTATCAACTTAACTATTTACTTGACTAAAAATGTTTTCAATTTTAATCATTATAGAAATTTATATTTTGAATAACATTTTTATATTCAGATGATTTCCATCCGTGCTTTTTTCCCAAGTAAAAAAAAAATTAATTTTCAAACGGGAAAAAAATCGGGAACAGCTGAAGTCAATGAAATTATGCAGATCACGTGAATAATACAAGGATACATTTTATACCCATTAAATTTTATGATATTTCAAATATATAAAAAGCTTTAAAGCTTCACAAATATTTCCAACTTTTTACGTATTGTTTTTATATCTTGTAAAATATGAAACACGAACAAGAATAAACAGTAAAAAATTGCGAAAAAATTTATAAAAATTAAGTATAAAATCAATCGATTTAGTTTGAATCCTGTTGAATCCTGTAAAATGTTGATACTTTTTACACGCAAAGGAATACCATGTAATACATAAGTTTTTTACAGAATAAACCTTAGACATTTCAAATAAGAGTGTATGTATTAAACTTTGCAACACTTCAAATTAATTTTTTAAGTCGTATAAAAAGTATATAGAATAAAAAGAATGTAAAAGGTCTCATTTCTTCAACAAAGATTCAATCGTATCTTAAAATGTTGAGACTTCCCCTCACAGTATAAATGAGACTATTCGCAACATCGATAAGTCATTTCCCCGCATTTAAAGCTGTCAAGAAGAAGTATAGTGAGAAGAAAAACTAAAACACAAAGTTCCGAAAATTTAAAAGTATATGAAAATCCTTTGACTCTGCCCTGGGCAACTTAGATTTAACTTCTGCATACATAAGAACATGCAATCAAGTTCCCTATTCATTCCCTTTCTGAAATCCCTTTCTTTGGGGGGAAAAAAATTGGAAAAACGATTACGTGGGCAGACGCTCCTCTCGAAAGAAAAAGGGATTTTATTCCCTCGGCTCCGAAAAATGTCTCTTCATATATTCGATCGTAGTTTCGTTACCATCAAATGGCGTTTATTGTTCGATTTAATTGCTGTGGGACAGCACTAAGAGAATATATATGTATGACTTTCATTTTTTTGGGGATTTTTTTGATAGTGAGAGAACCTGAAAAAGCTGAAGATGAGGAGTTATAACAAGGCACAGAGCGAGGGGCTTTTATGATAAACTCGATTTCCATCATCTTCAGTAAAAAGGGGTATGGGGAAAATCTTCTATTCGAGTTTCTTGGAATTTGGTTCGGTGTTGTAGAGAAAGCAATCAATTTTCTCGCACGGACGTTTCCCAAGTTATAAGAGTGGAATTAGTTATAGGTAAAATAGTTGGAGACATATATTTTTAAGTCGAGGAATTTTATCCCTTATGGAATGCTGAGTGTAGTAAACATGTTTATACCATTTATTACCATAAAACATATTAAGAATTGTATTATACAGTATTATAGTTCACAAAAAAAAAATTAAATTCAAATTTTGGAGTCAGTTTAACATTTGGGTTTCCCAATGCTTTTTCGCTGAAATCTTTTAGTTATTGTTTGACAAAAGAAAAACATTTTATACCTTGGGACAGAGATATTTTTAACTCCTCTGAGAGAGTATTTCACTCCTTGAAAATCGGAAATACTCTTTAAAAAACAAGCCAGGAGTATTTTCACTCCTTGAATTTTTCACAAAGGTTTAGCTTAAAAAATGCACAGCGTGGCCCCATCGAAATCAACAAATAATATTTTTCTACTCAAAACACCTACTGATCTCAGCGGAGACATTTTCGCCTTACCTCTGGCCAAAGCCAATTGCCAAAAGCCATGGCACACTAATTATCATACTTTTTAATTGTACAGCCATAGTGATTTTTTTTTCATTTATTGTTCTGATGCTTTAGGAAATTGATTGCGATTTTCGTATTTCTGTATGTATTTAGTTCATGTTATTTTCGTATTTCACTCCTCATAATTTAATTTCACTCCTCCTAAAAAATCCAAGGAGTATTTTTACTCCTCCAAAAAAATCCTAGGAATAACACTGCCTTGGGATATAAAAGTTAAAGCAGCTCACTATTATTGTTAACTCCTTTACGGTCGTATTCACCACTATTCTAGACTGCAACGTTAATAATTGACCCTGGAGAAACACAACAAAGTAGTTCTCAGCGCGGGGTGTCTGAATTTTCAGTGAAATGAAGAACGTCAATTTAAAAATATGATTAGTTTGTTAAACGTTAAACACATGCATATATGTTAAGGGCAAAGTTATTAATCGAATCGGGTATTATTAATAATGATAATAATCGGGAAAAGTGATAAATTTCATTGATAAATGCCATTGAATTTATCACACTACCCGCCTCACATCGGGCATTAATAATAATGCCCGGATTTATCACATTTCCCGTAACATAAACTATCGTGTCTTTTTATCACGATTTGCGCACCGAAACTCCTCGTAGCAACCCAACAGGCTTTCTCTTTACGCAGTTTTTTCCTTCCGCGTAATGACGTTATAGAGTCAGGAAACGTTGCAGTCTAGTGTAATCTTTCCTATGGTTAACCTGGAATCAAAACCTCTAATTAGTTTTTTTGAAAATGGAACACAAGTTTTAAGCCAATCAGAGTTGTCGAGAAAGCTCGATTCCAGGTTAACCTTAGGCCAGGTTAGTAATAGTTACTTTATTTCGGTTATTTTTAAATGCAAAAACAAGTGTAAACCTTTTTTTTAATCACTCTGAAGAATAATTATCAAAAATAATTTACTTAAAATGTTTATTGCTACCTTCTTAAAAAATTAAATATCCGTATTTATTTACCGATGTGATAAAGACACCCTCTTAATCTCCAAGTCATTATACTCATGAAAGCATCTTAAAATAAGTTAAGACCATTTATAACGAGCTAAAAGGCTGAAAATTAATAAAGATTAATTGAACTTACGCAGCTCCCTTCACAACATTGCTAAAGAAGCCTTTCATTTTCTAAAGATAATAAATCTTGAAATTTCACTGGAAGGGGAAAGTTATGTATCACAAAGGATGGAAAAGTATTTATAAAAGCCGAGATGTTAATAGATACTTTAATGGAAAGATTGCTATCTTAAGAGTTAATGAGTACGATAACTAAAAATGTACGTCAAAAAACCTATACTAAATTAGTGTTTAATGGGTTGATGGAAATACTTATGAAAGCTAAAATTTTCGTGAGTAGTTTTTGAAACTAAGAAGCTAATGGTATTTTTTTTTTTGGAAAATAAACTTGTTCAAATATAGTGTGTTTAGAAATTAATTTAAAGCTAAAACTACCCTTATGAACTTTTAGTGGCCTTTACTTTTATTTTAACGAATTATTTTAAATAATAACATAGATAGACGCTAATAAAATTGCGCTTCCATGCATTTGATTATTTCTTACTTTGAAATTATTATTTTTTATCCTTTAAGTTCAAATACTATTGATGGTAGGCTATGATTTTTATAAAAGAACTTTATTTTTAAATGATCTTATGGGGATTATTATGTATTAACTTAAGATCTACGGCACGAGAAAACATCAATTTAGAAACTATCGCACGTGGGATTTTAGAAGCAGAATATCAGCGATTTGAAACAATGTTTGCATCAAGAAAACATAGTTCACTCTTAAGTCCGTTTTATCACGATTGCAAATCTTGCGCATTCATTTTTGATGCCTTTAAAAGTGAGAAACTGATAATTATGTATTAATAAAAGTTGCTCACTGAAAGAATTGCTGTCAATTAGGTATTAATAAAAGTTGCTCACTGAAAGAATTGCTGTCAATTCCATCCTTTTCTACTTCATCTAATACGATTAAATCTTCGCATGCATCACCTTCTATATCCCCCTTTCATAGAATAAAATATACATAAATCAACATTGCATCTGATTTATCTATTCTTTAATTATGTAAATTGAATGAACTCCCATGGGGCGATTCTTTCATGAAAGAAAATATCATTCCTTGAATCTAAATTAAAGCACATTATGCACCTACAATCTTCTCCCTGTATGTATAAACACGTCGTTTATACCATAAACTGCCTCCACCGACACTTTAACACTTGTTCCAAGCAAAGTTCGGTTCAAACAACTCCTTTATCTCTCGCCTCTAAATCGGGGGAGGGGGGGGGGGGGCAAAACAGATGCATTCGTCTTCACTTCCCCTCATGAATATGCACTCTGCACGTATCTCGAAACTGTGGGATTGAGAGCCCCCATCAAAGCTGTCAGCAGTCATAATGGGTAATTAAACTGACACTCCGCAATCCAATACCGTATACACAGGTGGGTATACGGTATGCGGAGGGATACACGGAAGAGGTACACTGAGAATTGTCGCTTAGGATGTCATGTTGTTCCTGGTAATGGTTGAGCATTGTTTGAGAGGATGCCTTTCTATGGTCTGACACTGATTTCATATTTTAATGATAGTATTAAGACTATAATCAGACCAACAGCTACCTATGGAGCAGAGCAAAGATATTTTTAACTCCTCTGAATGAGTATTTCAATGCTTGAAAATCGGAAATACTCTTTAAAAAACTAGACAGGAGTATTTTCACTCTTTGAATTTTTCCCGAAAGGTTTAGCTTAAAAAATGCACCACTGAAATCAACAAATAATATTTTTCTACTCAAAACACCAACTATCTAACACCCTACAAAATACCCTAATTATCATACTTTTTAAATGTGTTTTCATACAGCAATAGTAATTTTTTTATTGTTTTGATGCTTAGGGAGTTTGATTGCGGTTTTCGTGTCTCTGTATATGTAGTTTATGCTATCACTCCTTATAATTGAATTTCACTCCTCCTAAAAAAGTCAAGGAGTATTTTTACTCCTTCAAAAAAATCCTAGGAATAACATTGGAGCAGAGACATGGACTTTAACTCAAAAACAAGAAATGATGCTGATCACTTGGGAGAGAAAAATTCTTAGAGCTATTTTTGGACCTTTGAAGGAGGATGACCTTTGGAGGAAAATATTTAATTTTGAAATTGAGAGACTATTTAAAGAAAAAGATATCCTTAATTACGTAAATACAAAAAGAATACAATGGCTGGGACACCTCGAGAGAATGGAAGAAGATAGGAGCACCAGAAAGATTTTCAAAGATTTTTTCTATTGGGGGGGGGGAAACGACAACAATTGGTACCACTGCATCAAGTCTATTTCAAAGAAATTATTTCAGAATTAAAGCATTCATTCGTTTCAGGATTCAATTTATTAATGGGCTTTTATAAGTACCATACTTAAAAAAAGTTAAAATTTATAACATTTATGGAAGCTGAGAAGCCAAAATAAATTTTTTTCAGAAAAGAAGTCTTTCAAGGTATTCATTTTTTTTATATATATATAGTATATAAATTCATAGAATTACACAAACAAACTCCGAATACTTCAAATCGTGGAATGGTTTCATGTTTAAGAATTTCAAACGAATCGCCTAACTAATCGTTTCACCTTTTCCAAGAAAAAGTTCATCACTTTTTATGCAGTTTTCCTGGAAAGATAGGAAAATTTCTGAGTACAATTAATAAAATTTATGCATGTATGTGAGAACGTTATGTGTATTTTTTATTTATGTAGGTAACAAGCCGTATTTTACTACATATTTAATTTTATTATGAATAAAAGTTATAATTAAATTTAAAAAAGGATACAATTTGGGGTTATATTTAAAAATTTTCAATGGAAACCGGTACAGAATTTTTTAAACTACAAAATAACTTAGAATACCCCCCCCCCTACCTCACTCAAGTTTACCGTTTCAGCCTCACTCTAACTAAAAAGAAGCCCTAGTTTATATATATGTGAGGATATAAAATCCTCAAACTTAAATTTAAAGGAACAACTATCCAGCAAGGCCGTGTGGGGAGGGGAACGACCTGAAATGGAGCGTTGAACCCAAACGGTCTTGCTGGATAGTTGTTTCTTTAAATTTAAGTTTGAGGATTTTATATCCTCACATACATAACAGAAATACGCAAAGAAAACATATTTTAACGGTACAGTTGAACGACAGCTTTATTTATTAAATTGCAGTTTTGGTTTTTCTTTACAATAAATATAGTTTATTTTAACCGAGCGAGTAAAAAAACAACTATTTGTTAGCAAACAGTGGATTTTGGTAATAAAATTATTATTTATCTTTTAAAAACACATTAAAAGATTTACTTTTTGTTATTTTTCTCTAAAACAAAACAGTCATCCAATATGAAATTATTCGAATTAATAAATCTATTGATTCTCTCCAACTAAAACTATTTTTTTTTTTTCATTAACTAAGTCCAGAGTTAATATAAATTGTCTAATAAAATGGAAGACCTCCAAACATATATCTTTATTTCAGGGCTCTTATACTATACTAGGCAGCAACTTAAGTTGATCCTATGACGTCACTAACAAACACAGTAGTTCCCAGCGCGGTGTCTGAATTTTGAGTGAAATGAAGAACGTCAATTTAAAAATATGTTTAGTTTGTTTAACGTATGTATTGTATATATAGTGCTTTTCAATCACGATTTGCGTACCGAAACTCCTCCTAACAACCCAACAGGCTTTGTGTTTACCGATTTCTCCTTCCGCATTTGTGACGTACTGGGTTCAAGAAACGTTGCTGTCGAGTATTATAGACTGGAACATTTTCTGACCCTATGACGTCACTAAAAAACAAAGTTGTTCCCAGCACGGTGTCTGAATTTTGAGTGAAATGAAAACGTCAATTTAAAAATATGATTACTTTGTTAAACCCATGTATAAATATTAAATACAGTGTCTTTTTATACGAGCAGCACAGTCCGATCTCGAAGCCTTGCGAAATGCGCATGCGTCAAATGAAAGACGATGTTATAATAATCCATATTTATCGGGGGGCCAAGTGGCCTGGTTGTGTTAACGTTCAGACAACCACGCTAGCAGTGTGTGCACTGTATTGGCCGTCGGTTCGATTCCGGCCTTTGCCCTGGGTGTATTTTCTCTCTCTTGTGTCAGTAAAAATATTCTGTTGTGTCTGTCATACTTGACGAAGGTTTATAAGCGGATCCTAGAGATCAAGCACACAGACCGGAAAATATATGTACCAAAAAACCAAACCAAACCATATTTATCAAAAAATCTTTCTAGCTTTAAGCTGTGGTCAAGAATTAAAAATTTTTCAAAAATTAATGAAAATTTTAATTATTAATAATTTTAATTTTAATTAATTTTTGATTAATTTTTAATTCTTGACCACAGTTTAAGCTCGAAAATTTTTTTAATAGATATTGATCTTACCGGCTGTGAAAACTTCTCTTTCTTACTCATGCTTTAATACAGGGTGTCCAGCAAAGAGCTCCCTGGTTTTAAAATTAAATATCTCTAGAACAAAAATAGATAAAAATATAAACCCAACGGTATCGTTCTCGTGGGGGCTTGGAATATTTTCTGTCGCAATTTGAAAAATCTAAAAAATTCTAGTTAATTTAACTGTTAACAGATGGCAGCACGTTGAAAATGTCTCAAAGCATTAAGAATTTGAGTGTTGTAAATAGATTCTTCGATCATTCTTAAGATCGATTCTTTGAATTAAGTTTAAATAAACTTTGAATTAAGTTTTCAAGTAAAATATTCTCCGTTCCACGATAGGTTTAAGTCAAATTGTTAAGGAAAGGAATAAACTATTTTGAATTTTATTTGGAAATCTGTTTTAGGGAATAAGTTCTTAAAAACCCTAAATGCTTAGTTAGTTTTTCTTGAGTTTTATTTTCTCCTTGATTTGAATCCTTCTTGTTTTATGTCGATATAATTCAGTTTTAACAATCTATTTTTAAAACTTGATTAAAGAAACAAATTTTGAGAGAAATTTTATCCAACATTAGTTTAAACCAATGATAATCATGTAATCTACTGAGCAACTAGTTTTTATTATTCTGGAATATTACAAGCTTAATTAAAGTGTTACAGCAAGCACCAAGACGGAGTTTGCAATGTAATTTTCAGGTTGATTAAAGGTCATGATGGTAAAACTAGAAGAAATTATTTTGTGAAGTTCCAAAAGACGGGCAGCCTTTCTGATATGCTTGTTGCAAATTTTGGGCCAAGTGATTAAGGCGATTACTATTACTGGCGATATAATGTCTTTTACATTTTCTGAAGATCCGTAAAAGTCAATCCGTAGAATTGAAGCTGAAGTGATAAAGGGATCCAGTAGGGTCTGGTGGAGTAAAATAAGGTCGATGAGTAAAATAGCTATATCGGGATAAAATGAATAGTATAAGGGTTTTAACAGTTTGTATTTACATATTTTAATGTTTTTTGGCATTTTGATTTTTATTGAGCCTCAAGAAAAATCCGCATGCCGAAAAACATTAAAAATTTTATAAATTTAAACTCTTAAAAACCCTATATCCATTTTACCCCACTCTAACCATTTCACTCCAACTGAAACCCTACTCAAAAGATTCTTAAAAAAACCTCCGGATGATTCCTTGCGAATTTCAGGATCATCTAACTACCCGAAAAAGAAGTGCGACTGAAAGAAAGACTTCGAGATCAAAGTTCTCTCGATGATCGATTTCGAAGAATTTACTGTGGTTTTCAGATGCGAAGCACATTTTACTCTGAATGGATTCATCAAAAAAATTTCAAGATTTTGGGAAAATTAAAATCTACATGTTGCACTATTTGTAAAACCTCTATTATCACTTAAAGTTTGCTTAGACCGCTGTCTCAGGCAAAGGAATAATTGGCCCCTTTATTACCTATTCGAAACACTGCAATTAGTGATCAACACATTAATATTTTGGTTTTTAAGATCTATTAGAATTTTCCATTACGAAAACTTTTATTTTAATCTGGTGAAAGCAGATAATTATCCCTGATTCTATACAAAAAAAAAAATCAGAGAGAATTCTTTCCTTGATCTAAAATAAAACTCAAGAAAAATTAAATAAACATTTAGGTTTTTGAAGATCTTATTCCCTAAAACAGATTTCCAAATAAAATTCAAAATAGTTTATTCCTTTCCTTAACTATTTGACTTAAACCGATCGTGGAATGGATAATATTTCACTTGAAAAAATTTAATCTTAATTCAAAGAATCGATCTTAAGAATGATCGAAGAATCGATTTACAACACTCAAATTTTTAATGCTTTGAGACATTTTCAACGTGCTGCCATCTGTTAACAGTTAAATTAACTAGAATTTTTTGGATTTTTCAAATTGCGACACAAAAAATTCCAAGCCCCCACGAGAACGATACCGTTGGGTTTATATTTTTATCTATTTTTGTTCTAGAGATATTTAATTTTAAAACCAGGGAGCTCTTTGCTGGACACCCTGTAAGTTTTAAAGCTACGGAATTCACTCTGTAGCAACGGTAGGATGCTTGCGTTCCATGCGGCAGTTCCTGGGTTTTATCCCCAGTTTTTTATTTCATTAAACTTTCCAAAAAACAGCAATAATCAAGTCCACACGCATGCACATTTGGATCGGACTATGTAGGAAATATGCGCTCCTTCTTTTTATCAGGATTTAAGCTACGTACTGAAACTCCTCCTAGCAACCCAACATGGTTTCTGTTTACGCAGTTTCTGCTTCCGCGTAGTGACGTCATAGAGTCAGGAAACGTTGCTGTCGAGTATAATAGTTAAATATACTATTCGGAGCACTCCCAAAACACAAACAATAAGGACTACATAAATCACAAATTTACAAGGGGACTGGGTGGCTCAGTTGGTTTACGTGCTGCCCACCACGCTAGCAGTTTGCGCACTGTATAATCCGTCGGTTCGATTCCGGCCTTTGCCCTGGGTGTACTTTCTCTTTCTATGTCAGTAAAAATTCTGTTGTGTCTGTCATTCTTGACGAAGGTTTAAAAGCGGATCCTTGAGATCAAGCACACAGACCGTAAAATATATGTAACCAATCCACAAATTTACTGTATATACATTTCAGGGTTTCCTTTCGATTCCAAAATGACACAAATCCCAAACGACCCTTTACAAACCTCGAACCAATAAAAACGCTCACTTCAGTCCCCCCCCCCTTTGCAAACGAGAACACTTTAAACACCCTTCGAAAATCCAAACATACAAATCAATCCTCGCCGAAAAGGATCGAATCTTTTACTTACTTTCCAAACATCCCTTTGAACCCCCACCATCCGTTTGCATCACTCACGACATCAAAGAAATCGAATGCTTCTCGGCGAAGAGGGGGGGGGAGGTTCTGGATCGAACGTCTCCGTGCTTAAGATAACTAATTAGTTCGGGCCAAGTGATCGAAACTTTTGCGAAAGGTTATCCGCGGATCTCTCCCGTTGCGTGATATTCTAATATGATTGAGTGAATCTGCGTCTGAAGTTTTTGAAAGACGCTGCTGAGATGAGGCGTTAGTTATTGGTTGCCGAATGCCAAGTGATTTAGCGAGCGTTCTCGTATCGGGGAAGTAAAGAAAGTTAGGTGCCGTATTAGAAAGGTGGGGGAGGGACTTGATGCCGTCTCCCGTTAGTTATGGAGTGGGTTCTGGATTGATTTTTGAATCTCTTTTGCTTTGTTTGAATCGGCAAATAGTGATTTAGCTGAAGGGGCTTGAGAATATATTCTCACTGAAACTTTTTTAATGCACCTCGGAAAAGTTTTATTTGTTTGTGTGCCAGTCTACCGCAAGTTGGGCTCTCGCCTAGTTGTCTGATTGCTGCAGTTGCTATAGAAACAAGACCGGTTCATTTTAAATAGGGATAAACCGTGTTATGATTTGGCGGGGATTGAAGCCGACGGAGGATTATTATTGGCGGAATTTTGTGCGATCACAAGCACGGTCATCTTCTCGGAATTGATGCAGTTGCGCGCATATTATGTTAGTGGCTGGAATTAGTGAACTGTTAAAATAATAATAAACAATGAAGACTAGTGGGTTACATATATTTTCCGGTATGTGTGCTTGATCTCAAGGATCCGCTTATACACCTTCGTCAAGTAAGACAGACACAACAGAATTTTTACTGACACAAAGATGGAAAATACACCCAAGGGCGAGGTAAGAATCGAACTCACGACGGAGCAGTGCACAGACTGCTGGCGTGAAAGGCAGAGAGCAAACCAAACAGGCCATCCGTCCCCGAAGACTAGTGATTCAATGCAATAGTTTCCCCCGTTAAAAATGAGGAGAGTCCTGTTGCCTTGGCAACAGAAATGTAAACGAGAGCTCAACTTGTGAGTGACAGACAGTACCTCAAAACAGATTTTGACTCCGGATAGTGGTGTTACTATCATTTTTGTGTAGTTCATTGAAGAAAAATACATTTCTTAAAAAAGTATTTGCTTTTCTACTGTATATCGTGAGCTTTTCTTCACTTTAACAACGTTTCTTGACGGTGACGTCACGACAATATGGGTTAACAGCTCCTCGTAAAATTGAAAATATTTAGCATTTTACGAAAGTTATGACCAAAAACCACTACGTATGTATAGGTTTAACCACGGCTTACTAGATACTTATACAGGCTAGCCGAGTTTTAAACAATGAAAACCATTTGACAACTTTTCCCGCTTGGAGCGCTACAAGACCTACCTATATCATCCACAGCCTTTAACACGGTGGATATGCTTTGCCAGTTTGTCCAGTATTGCCATCTGGATTTGCAATGATTTCTGTACTCGGCTAGCCTGTATAAGTATCTAGTAAGCCGTGGTTTAACAAACGATAATCCTATTTCTAAAGTAAAGTGCCTAAATTCACTCGAAATTCGGCTATTACACTGGGAACTACTTCCTTTCAGTTTATGTCTCCATTGCCAAAAGAAACATGGGGATCTATTTATAGAGGGGAAATGTTCGGAAATTTTATCCAAAATAATCTGTAAATACAATACTATTGATAGAAAAATTCGAAGGGACGGTTAAAAAATTTCGAGATAAAGAGTTTTTGGCATTTGAGGAATACCTAACGTCTAGACGGAGGAAAAACATTTTTTTTTTTGAAAAATAAAGGTTTATGACAGAATAAAGTTCGTCTTATCCAGAGTATACTGTACTTTCTTTGTGTTGATAATATGATTGAACTAAAACTAATAAAGCAACAATACGTTGAAAATAAATTGTTTGAGCCATTATGCAATTAAAAGATAGATAATGCATGTGAGGTGGGTTACGAAAATAATATCTTATGGATTATTGTGAAGTTTAAAAACATTATTTTTTTTCCTTTTAAAAGCCTTTTAAATTTTCTTTTAAACCTTGTATAATAATAATCCTCAATATTTTTTTTCTTTTTAGAATTAAAAACCAAGACATTTCCAGTAAATACATTAAATATTTTTATCCCCTAATTATAGAATTAAGGGATTCGGTAAAAGTAATTAAGCTGCTTTTCTATTTTTGTAGTTTTTTGTGTGTTTTAAATCCTTTCGTATAATGTTTCATTTCATTTTAATTAACTTTGTATAAGTTCTACATAAAATACTTGTAACAAACCAATTTACCATAATTTTTTAAATTTTAAAATATCATATTCTCTTTATATTTGAACGAATGATGTTTTTTTAATTTTTGTTTTATAAAAAAAACATGTTTTCTAAGTTAGATAAAAAAAATATTGATTTTTATTTCATTGAGATATTTGTCTGTAATTAATACGTAACCCTACAACAAAGCCGTTTCATAAACTTTACCGTTCGTTTTTTATTAATTTTCTTTCGTTTTAAAGTAAAGGTTTCCAAAATATGCGGTTTTATCTAACCTTTTAAATTAGAATATAATTTAAAACTTAAAAACTCTCTATCTCTCTCCCCCTCTCTCTCTTTCTCTCATACACACACACACAATAATATATAAATTATTTTCAACTCAAAAATTTCTTTTTTTAAATACATAATACACAAAGACAAAACCTATCATAAAAATGATCATCAAAAGACTTCGACGATCGAAGATCGAAATAATCCTCCCACCGCCTAATCAGAAAAAGCACTCAGCTAATGAGCCAAACCACACAAAACACCTGACTGGCTTTAATTGAAATATTAGGTTTGGCGACAAAAGCCGAAAGGGCCTTAATTTATGGACGCCGTCTCGAAACGGTCCCAACTTTTACCCTTTCCCTTCCAAGAAGGTTACAGATGGTTGAGAGAACCCCCCTCCCTCCTTCCCCCCACACTCTGGATTGATTGCCTTTGTAAAGGGAGAGAGAGGGTGGAGTCCCCTTTCTCGCTCCTTTGGAACACAGGAGGAAAACTTAATTTATCCCCTTTCGCAGTTAAACTGGATTTAGTTAGTTCGCCTTTGAAATGCCGTAATGGGCATTGACGGGATATGAATAAGGGCTTTTACGAAGAAGGTTTCTTATTGGTATGGTGGTGAGGGAAAAAAAGTGCGGGGGTTGTTGTTGGTGGTTTAATGGGGTTGTTCCGTTGGGGAGTGTCTATTATTATTATCGTCTGCGGAATGTGGATCTCGTCAAAGGAGGTAGAGGGTATAGTGAGGAGTATGTTTTTTCGAGGTCAGTGGATAAAGATGGTATTTGAAAATGTTTAGTGGACTGAAAATACATTCAGCACTTTTGAAACGGTAAGTAAACACAGAAATGTAAATGAACACTTCAAGCAAAAAGAGTTTTTGATTGCATTATTGGGATTGAATTTCATTAATGATGCGATTTTATAAGAAAAAGGCAGTGCTGTAAAATATTATTAGGACAGAAAATGTGTAACCATACTTGTGTTTAGCAACGTAGTGTTTTCAGGTGACGTCACAACCGGTTATTTTCTTTTAACTGTTAACTTTCTGTAGGGCTTTTAACTGTTGCTAAAGCCGTTGTTTATCTGTTGCTAAGGCGGTTTTTAGGTATGGGATCACGTGATTGCAAATGCACCAATAGAAGAATTCCACGGCTAGTCATTTTCTGTAACTGTTAACATTCGGTAGGGCAAAAAAATGTAACCTTCTGTTGCTAAGGCCGTTGTTAGGTCCAAGTCATGTGATTGAAAATGCTCTATTGCATTGGGATTGCATTTCATTTATGTTGCGGATTTTGTAACAAAAATGCAGTGCTGTAAAATATTATTAAGACAGAAAATGTGTTACCATACTAGTGTTTAGCAACGTATTAATTACAAAGTTGAAAAACATTATCGATTTAAAATATAAAGCGATCCTTGGAATTTTCAGAGAAGTTCAGACTCATACTTTGGTATTTATTTCGACAGCCTAACAAGGTATTGTTATCCAAGTTATAAAACCAAACTGAAACCAGTTCTTTATGAATACTTGTTTGCTATTATTTGTTACGTTAAAAAAATAAGCTGGTATATCTGGAGTGAAATAAATGAGAAAACTGTAAAGTATCAAGTTTTTTTTTTTTAATTTCCCCCCGTTGTATACAACGATGTCATGTTTTATTTTAGCATTTGACTTCATTATTCTATATTAATCAATGATATATTATCCTTATAGATATGTATTTCAAGGGATGGTTATTACACAGAAATTTTCATTTTTGTAATAGATAATTGATACTTAGATGAGCTTAAATTGACAATTGTGAAAACCTATGTTTTATACTATAATAAAAATTCAATGAATACCAAAAGAAAAATTAAAATTGGTAAATAAGATAAAAAAATCCTTCATTAAATTTAAATAAGTGCTTATAGTTTTAATATAAGTCTGTTGGGGATAAAATTTTTGGATAGCATTAACTCTTATTTAATAGTTTGAATTTATAGTATTCAAATATGGTAAACATTTAAAGTAAGCATTTTAGAAAACATATTCTAAAAATCAGCAACCATTCTATTAATATTCTCTACTACACTTAACAGAATATACTACGTTGAAAATATAAGTAAATGAGAGTTGAGATAAATTGGCTACTAATTATTCACATTTTGACTGCGTAACTCTAATGGATTCAAAAGCCCTGATTGCAATACATCATAATTTTGACAGTTCACAAAAACATTTTAAACCAGGCTTACATCCCAAATATAATTAGTTTTATGCAAATTTCGAAGCCAAACAAATCGCTTCTGGATGCATGATAACGTTACAATACATATTTCCAAGGAACATAATTAGTCATGTATACTGTAGTTGAAGTACTAGTTCTTTTAGAATGCGTCTCTTATGATCGAGGGATTTCACAATTTATTATTTGCACACCATAGAAACTTCATGAATTTAATATTTTAAACAAGTATTTAGGATGTTCATGTATTCAGTTAAATGACTCAATTTTTGAGGATGCTAACGATTTTATATATTGTTTTCAACAAGGAGAATCCATCAAAAGTTTGAATTAAATACGTTAAAATAATAATAGCAAGTTTTGTGTTGGTTATTTCATGAGAAAAATAAGCAGAATGCATTCTATTTATTCTTTATAATGTTATAATTGTGCATTAAAATGTTTATCTTTCTTAACTAACATCAGCCACGAGAAATTCTGAAATGTTGTTAGAATTTATTGAATGATTAAAAAATTCTCAATAGTAGCAACTAACTAACTCCAAAATATTTACATTTGATTTAAATCACTGTAGCAACAGGCGCCTAAATTACAAATATGCGCATGTAATACCAATCATAAATATTTAATTAAAAATATTTTTCCAAATCGTAAAGTATTAAGTATTAAGAGTTCACCGAAATAACACTATAAATAGCATTTAACTTAAAACGGAAAAATAAATTTAGAACCAATTCATTACAATCCAGGCAAACTCATCCAAAATTACCTCACGTTAATTAACAAATTTAATTGCTTGTGCAATCGAATACAGCTCAATCTAGAACGTGAGACAATACAAAGTATCGGATAACCCATCCACAAACCGCGAACAGTAAAAAAAAACAGCGTCGTCCCGTTTAAATTATATTAACACGTTAACCCTGATCTAAAATCCATACTTAATTTTCCCCAATGGCTGATGGAGAAGGCAAAAATTGGGAAGAGCCAGCATCCTGTATTATTGAGTCACGACTGAAAATGATTCAATCGTGGTTTTCCGATAGCATCTACATTCCTCATGTAGTGTACAGGATGCGAGAGGCACTTATCGGTTTTTACAGTTCGTTAACAGAACATCGGGACTGTGTCTGTCCCCTTGCGACAAATGGATTTTTAAAGAAGGGGGAGGAGGGGTTAAAGTGCATTGGAAGGAAAACTTATTTGGAGAAATGAGCGATTTTTAAGCGAGTGGAAGCGGGGAATTGATTTTTCTTATTTGCAGTGGGGAGAAGACAAATTTATGAGGATTGTGAAGAATCGTATGCTTATATTCGGGTAAAATTCTATCTGTTTTCTTAAAAATTATACTTGTATTAATTGGTGTTGTTGTGTTGAAACTCAATACCTATATAGTCGACAGCAACGTTTCTTGAACCCAGTACGTCAGAAATGCGGAAGGAGAAATCGGTAAACACAAATCCTGTTGGGTTGCAAGAAGGAGTTTCGGTACCTAAACCGTGATTGAAAAGCACTATACATGGTTTTAACAAAAGAATCATATTTTTAAATAGACGTTCTTCATTTCACTCAAAATTCAGACATCGCGATGGGAACTATGTTTGTTAGTGACGTCATAGGGTCAACTTAAGTTGCTGTCAAGTATAGTTCAAGCTTCATTCCGAGCTTTATTGTTGATAGGGTCTTGTGAAGAAATTGTTGGTTAACCGGTGGTCAAACTTCTATTAGGCAGTTGGATGAAGATTATGCTAGAGAACACAAAACGTTTAACAGACATGGAATTGAAGCATATTTTAACATAAAGAGAATTACCCCTTACGTTCGTTGATGTATAGTTCTTTGTGCATTTTTTATGTACTCCACGCAGAAATCTTTCTGTGCAGAGTTTGGACGAACTTATTGAAATACCCTATATATTTGGAACTTCCTTCCTCCTCGGCTCTACAGTCCATGTAGGACCTTGGCCTCCCTCACAAGGCAGCTCCACCCTCTCCGATCCCTGGCTCTTGTCTTCCAATTTCTCACCCTTAATTTCCTCAAATCTTCTTCAACCTCGTCCAGCCATCTCTTTCTAGGACGTCCGATCTTCCTCTTACCCTCTATTTTTCCTCTGTAGATTTTCTTTGTAGCTCTCTCGTCACTCATTCTCTCCAGATGTCCAAGCCATTGTATTCTTTTAGATTTTATTATATTGACAATATCTTTTTCTTTATATAGTCCACTTAACTCTAAATTGCTCCTAATTCTCCAAACCTCTCCATCTTTGACTGGTCCATATATTCTCCTTAATATCTTTCTTTCAAATGTAATAAGTGTTTTCTCCTCATTCTGAGTGGTTGTCCAAGTTTCTGCTCCATATGTAACGATAGGTCTGACTATTGTTTTATATAATTTTAGTTTTAACTTTCTTGACAGCAGAGAGGATTTAAACAACTTTATCATTGAAAAATAACATCTGTTTCCAGCCGCCAGTCTAGCCTTTATCTCTGGGTTTAATTCATTTTTGTCAGTGATAATTGAACCAAGATATTTAAATTCTGTTACCCTTTCAAAACCAAGTTCAGTAGTTACTGAACCCGCAGTTGGTCCATTTCCTCTGTCCATGACAAAATATTTGGTTTTTTCTCTGTTAATATATTTGGAACAGTCTCCTATTTACGTTCGAAAACCTATAAAAGTGAGAAACGCGGCTGTGGGGTCGAATTTTGCGGATGAAGCTAAAGCGATATGCGATTGGAACCTACTACGACAGAGTCGACGTTGACAAACGACCGGTGTTTCGCGGAATTGTCCCAACTCCCTCTGCTTATTATGCCGATTACTCTGCGTAAATTACTCGGGGTGATCGGGTGACCGTGGGGGTGTAATCGGTGAGGGGAAAGAGAAAGGGGTGGAATCAATGGGGCTAGAATGATGTCCGATTTATGACGTTATAATAAGGGTTTCGTCTTGTGTGGGGTTTTATAGGGTTTGATAAGGGTTTTAAGAGGATATGTGAAGTTTATGATTTGAAGTATTCTTGTCTTAATGGGCTTTGGCGATTTTAACTTTTAAAAATGTTTGCCAAATGGAAGACTTGGCGTTTAATGAATATTTTCCATAAAATGATATATAAAACAAGAGACTACGAAGCTTGAGATGGGGTTCCATAAAGCACACACAAGATTTGTAAAGTTAAAGTAAATCAGACTTGAAAAAGTGAATAAATTATGTCAGTCATATTTAAAAAGATAAACTGGTTATATAGGGATGAACAGTCCTAATATCGGTATTGCGGATACGGTAATTTTATGTTGAAGGGTAAACTATGAGAAAATAATTGTAATAAAATAAAAGTCTTTCGAAAGAGGAAATGAAGAGTATTTTTAGTTTTGGGATATAATTTTTTGTGTCTCATTCAGAAAATAATAAAACAAAATTGCGAATTGGGGTTTTTAATCTACGGGGAGCGTATAACATGCTATTTTCTGCATCTTCTGAAATATAACCCCCGTAGAGTTGCAACTTGTATAAGCAAATTCGGAGTTGCAACTTGTATAAGCAAATTCGTACCTCTTTTGATGAAAATTTGCAACTGGAAGTATGTGTCTAAGGGAAACATTTTAGAAAATAGCCTATTGTTACACCTTTTTTTAAACACCCTGTATATTATGTAGAATAACATTGTACTTCCCCATTCTCATTACATTTTTCAACCCGAACCTCCATCAACATTTCAGAAATTCCCAATAGTTTTTCATTACCTAAACAACTCCTTAAAAACTTGTTTTTTCACCACAAAAATAAAACCCAGTTCATTACCTACGAACTTCACTCTACCAAAAACGAAAATTCCTTGAAAAAATTACTTCAGCTACCCAGGCACCGTAATTATGAAATCTAATTGGTTTTAAATAACCAAGTTATTGCGAAGGGAAAACGTTAAGATAAGATTCCGCCCCCTCCCCCCTAGAAAAAGGGGGAGAGTTAATCAAAAAAACCTCTCATGCATGCGATCAGTGTAACTACCATTTAACGTCTCAGGATTAAAAAACCGACAGCTAATAATTTTTCTGCCGGGCAGATTAAAACTCTTCTCATAATAGTTTTAGTGGAGCGGCCTGAGTTTCCTTGGAAGCGTTATTAATTCTAAGGCATTGTTTGCAAAAATTATGTTAAAACGTTTACAGCTCATTGGAGATCTTTGTGTCGAAATCCCTTTGTCGCAAGTGTGTCAAAAGAGTTTTTCCCTTAAATAGGGATATCCCTGTTTTCGCTCGGATGAAGTTAATTATTATTTTCAGTGTATCAACAAAACTGAAATATTGTTTTGATGGATTATAAAAATAGGCTTTGAGGCTTCTCACAAGATATTTTCTGCTTGCTATGCACCTATAGTTTTGTTACCAGTAGTACCTATTTATTTTGAATTCTACTTTTAGCATTTTCGACTATGCCTTTTTAGTCATATATATTTATATTCATTTATTAAATGCTTAGTCTTGTTTTGCACATAATGGACGAAAATAGCCCTACGAAACACAAACTGAACCAAATTTTTCATACATTAATATTTATTCAAGCATTTAATTTAGGTTGAATAATCGGGTTCTACATATAATATGTATTGAAAGGCATTGGATGGAAGTGAAACCACAATGATTTATTTAAACGAAAAAAATATGTTTCTATAGTGTATTTACTAAAACAAACATGGAATATGTGTATTTATTATTAATTAAATATGTTTATTTATAAACACGTAGCTAACTTCCATATGGCTGCTTCATAAAATTATCAATTTCTATAGTTTCTTCATCGTTTTACTCGTATTTTTTAGTTTTGAATTCAATTTTGAATTTTAGATGGTTTTGAATGCATTTAATTAATTTTGTAATCTTTTGGTATGATTAAATATTTATTTAAGACAGTTTTTCATTTTCATTTGGTTATTTTGATCAATAGTCACTAAGAATAAACGTATTACGTTTCTATAAACTCATAACATATTAATATTTTTACCTTTATTAATACTACGTATGTTAGTACCTTTAATAGACCATTGGTGTTCTTGTAGGTAGCAGTCTCACCGAAAATCTTTAAGAGTGTAATAAAATCGTAGTGATTTTAAATATGGCTGTAGATAGATATACATGTTATTACCGTTGTTTTACTTTATATTTTAAGGATTTTAATGGGTTGAAAGCATTATAAGTTACCGAACAAAAAAAATATGACAACCTGACATTTATTCATGAAAACATGGATAATACACGCTTAATTTAAAATTAACAAAAGCGCTTCTGACAGCGCAGTGTCATTTACGTATGCCCTTCTCCCATACGCAACAGAAACACAATATTTACTTTACATAAAGCCGGGAATACTCCGAAGTAATTAATAAAAACCAAACACAAAGGACTTCCTCATAATACAGAAACTTCCCGTTCTTCATCAATGATTGAAGACGTTTCACTTCTTAACAACGAACATCTCGTCTTCTTCTTCTTTGAACAAAAACCTGCATTCCTTTTTTTTTATTATTAGTATTCTAAAACGGGGGCGCCATCTTTGGCAAGGGAATGACTTTCGGCGCAATTTAACATCTACTCTCCATCCTGTAATTACTCAAAAAAAAAAAAAAAAGACTGAGAGAGGGGAATTGTCTCAGAAATTAAGGGGAAGAAGCGATCTATCACCGGGTCCCTCGCATTCTTTGCTACCACCGCGCCGTGAAAAGTTTCTACTCGAAAACTTTCTTCTCTTGGCTGGACGCAAAAATTGAAAAGTACATCGAGTGAGAGGTGACCGAATGATGTTTTAAGGGACTTTTCCGCACAAAGTGTAACATGGATTCGCTCTTTTTTCCCTTCTTTTTTTGTCCCTGTTATTCCCCAGGTTCTTTCGCTGGGGATTCTTTATATGAAAGCAGGGGAAATGAGGATTTTTCGGTGGCAGCGCTCTCGAGGAAAGAAAGGAGACAGTAAAATTCGGGAAAAGTTGCCGAGTTAGTTTTTGGTCGTAAAAATTAAAGGAGTGTTTTTAATGTGACTTGTTTTTTTTTTTTTTTTGTTGAAGATTTTTTCCGAGTTTGTCATAAAATGGAATGAGAAACTGGAGTCAGCGAGAATCGTGAAATTTTTCTCTTTTTGGTGTTTTTGATGAAAGAAGGAATGTTTCTACTTTTAGAAACTTTACATTTTTTTGTCCTGAAAATTATCAAAGAGTAATAGTTAAGTTTTTTCCTACTGAATAAAATTTTAATACATTTATATTATTTAGTATTTTATTAATCTAAAATTAATGTAAATCTTCAAAAATTATTGTCTTGCGAAATAGAATTGTAAAAAAAAAATATTATAAAAATCGTGCACAATCTCAAACTATTGGTATCCTAATTATTTTTTGAAGTGCACAATTAATCCAAAAAAAAAATACTTAAATATAAAATTTATATATGGGATAATTTTAAAAGCAGTCCGCTAATATTGGCCTTTTTTTCTAAGACTAGTTCAAATGGCATGTTTATTCGTTTTATCTATATAAAGTTTCTATGCTTTAACTATAAACTATGCTTTAACTATAAATTATAAGATGCATATAAAGATTCATAAAATGACATCACCTCGTCAGGTCTACTATTTTATAGAAAGATGAGTTATTATTTTTTAGGAACAAGTTATTAACTTCATCCTAAGAAAGGTTATGCTTATAGGAAAATGAGCTACAAGTACTAAATAAATAATCATTTCATAGGTTCTTCTACTGAATAAAATCATTAATCCTAATAATAAATTAATACTTTAACAGATAAATGGTCCAAATCATTTATGAAGACAGTATAAGCCGTTTTATTAGTAAAACCATAAAATGTATAGACACCCCATGATTAAATCGTTGAATTTAATTTATATATCCAAGTATTAGACCATTGCATTTCAATATTAGTCCAAACTACACGAAACTATTTTCACTTCTTACTGCCAAAACCATAATATCCGTAACGTCTCTCCAAGTATTTCCTATAAAACTTCTCACCGAGTCCATAACTCCCTTTCCTGATCATCTCAAAACAAATCACCAGTTCACGCCCCGAAAACCCAACACTCGGATTAATGAAACGAACCAGATTCCAGAACAAGCCTTCCCTCCCCCTCTAAAACCAAAACATTCCCTTTCCGCACAATCTAAGCCCCCCTCACGAAATCATATATCCCGAGACTCCTCTACCCCAGGAATAAATTGTTGGAATAACAAACTGGGAGGTGAAAGTAGGCCCGGGGAGGTAATCTGGCGGCTTGCGGCCCACCCGGAATTAGGAGGGATTCCCAGTCCCTGTGTAAACAGATTATGACTCCATATCTTGCTCGGCAAGCTTGATTGAAACTTGGTCGGAGTTCATAAAGTTTAGTTCAAAATTACGTATTGATTTAGGGAGATTACTGGGAGACGGGATTGTCTCCTTTAGGCCTACAGGGGATTGGGACTAATTGTGGAGGACTTAAGAGCGAGCGGGTTCCTCAGAATGGGTTTTTGGATCAATCTATTTGCAAGAGTGTTCCGAAACGTGAATACTACAGAGCATTCGCACATGACGTCACTTGGAGGACAAAAACAACGTTGCTAAGGCTGTTGTTAGGGGCGGGAACTAGAAGCATCCAATAGAAGCATTCGCACATGATGTCACTGGTGGGAAAAATAACGTTGCTAAGGCCGTTGTTAGGCCGAGTCATGTGATTGAAAATGCTCTATACGAAAATCGGTACAATTATTGAATATCCGGGGATATAGAGCATTTTCAATCACATGACTCGGACCTAACAACGGCCTTAGCAACGGAAATGTTACAGTTTTTTGCCTTACAGAGGTTAACAGTTACCGAAAACGACTGGCCGTGGAATTCTTCTATTGGAGCATTTGCAATCACGTGACCCCATACTTAAAAACCGCCTTAGCAACAGATAAACAACGGCCTTAGCAACAGTTAAAAGCCCTACAGTAGATACACAGTTAAAAGAAAATAACCGGTTGTGACGTCACCTGAAAACACTCTATAACTTATAAACCTTTTAATCACCACTTCTTCGTCTTTTTAAAGCATAAAACTCTACTCCTTTCTTTCTAACAATTTTTAAACTTACTATATCATTCATATAACATGCATGAAATGCAAGATGTGTCCGCGAGAGCTCTACGGACTCGAGCTATTGGTTTACTACGGACACTAGTTTCCGCAACAAAGAGTGTTAGGCCGGGCGCGCACTAGCGACTAAAGTCACGGCGACCAGGAAGGGCGAGCGCGCACGGGCGACTTTTGTCACGGTGACAAAGACAAAAACAACGTTGCTAAGGCTGTTGTTAGGGGCGGGAAATAGAAGCATCCAATAGAAGCATTCGCACATGACATCCCTGGAGGATAAAAACAACGTTGCTAAGGCCGTTGTTAGGTAAAGTCATGTGATTGAAAATGCTCTATTGTTTTCTAGTGATATTTTTGATACTAGTAATCCTGGTCGCCGTGACTTTAGTCACTCGTGCGCGCCCAGCCTTACTGGTTTTGAGGTTGAACATGTTTAAAAGAAACACCATTGCCTGGAAGTATTTTTGAACTATTATTCAATCGAAGTTAATAGTTAACAAAAAGAGAAAAAATTATAATATTATGGAATTCTGAATAAGCCCGATGGTTAATGTGATAGGGCATTATTAATAATGCCCCCGTAATTCGGGCAAAGTGATAAATGTCATTGAATCTATCACATTGCCCGCCTCAATTTCGGGTATTATTAATAATGACCGGTTTATCACTTTTCTTCTCGCAACATCTACTATATAGAGTTTGCAAATTTAAATTTTAAAAAAGTTTCCTATCTAACAAAAATCTGCATCCTTTTATATAAACCCTAAAGCATTTCCGAATCAAACAAATGAACTATTTAAATTTATTTTTACTTAAAAAGGCTTTTTTTAGTAACACATTTCAATTCGGTATCATTTTGATTGGGATTAATTGTCTACTTGTAAACATTCAAAAATATATATTTCTATGAGAATGTAAATTAAATAGGTATAAAATACCAAGCTTAATAAATTCCATTTTGAAGCTCAAGTTTACAGTTACGTGCATACCTGGACTTATATGAGTACACTGAAATGAAACTTCAAATTAAATTAAGGTTTGCACAATAATATGCTAATTAGAAACCTAGAGACGTTTCTTCAAAGACTTACGTTAATTACCTGAGGTTTTAACGCTATTAATATATTCTACGTAACCCTCTTGTTTTTCATTAAAAACAAAACTAACCACGTGTAAAAGTAATATTAATATTTTAAAACGTGATATTTTCTTGTGAAATAAACAACAAGTATATAATTACTCTTGAGATCATACCCTGCATAAAAAAAAGTGAAAGTCTTTTTTTTTTAAGGTGAGTTATTATGAAACGAATAATAATGCAAGTTAAAAGATGGAGAAAGGCTGTAAAAAATATTTTTAAAGCATTTACTTCTCATTTTGAGGTTTTACACTTATATAATTTTTTTTAGGATAAGCCGTACGTAAGCTCTAAATATTATAATAAACCGTCAAAATAATCAAGTATGAAAATGATAATAAATGAAATAATAAAAAGTTAAAAAAAACACGTTTTTAAAATGTACTAAAAAGTATAAAATATTTTTCTGTAACTCCTTGTTAAACGAAAAATATAGGGCTCACTTCATTAGATGTATAATTCATAAACTTCTATCGGTTCTCTTTACGCTTGATAGTGGGTGTTCCAAAATCACTAACTCAAATAATTATATACATTTTAAATGCATGTTAGTAATAGAAAACACTAAATAATCAACCACCAAATTAAACACCAATAATTAAATTAACACCAGAAAATAAAGTTAATTCAAAAGGTGTGTATGAGTTTTAGCTAAAATTGGACAGGCAGTGGGAATTGGTGAATTAATAAAGAAAGGACCAGCCTTGTTGGGCTTTGAGCCTGTAGCTGGTCGACAATATTTTTATTAGTATATCCATGACTATTAAAACTATATCCATGACTATAAAACTATATCCATGACTATAAAACTATATCCATGACTAATAAATAGCCAAAAATCCTTTTTTTTCCCACGCACAATTAGTGAATGGAAAGCATTGCCTAACGATATTGTCTTAACTGAGTAAGTATCCACATTTGTAGATAAATTGAAATTATATTTATAGTTATTTTACAGTTTTTGTGTTCATGTATGTATCTATGTATTAGTTCTTTTTATTGTTATTATTTTGTATTGCTTGGCTGTAACCCCCTGCTTGGCCTTTAAATAGGCCGCGGTATCCCAAATAAATAAATAAAAAAGCTTTCACTTTTTTTTTAAGTCCTACACTGATTTTCTACACTCAAACACTATAAACATTTGAAATAACTATTACACAAATTTGAGTAACGCTGCATCAACTATCCAACTCAGTCAGCTTAGAAATAAAAATGTCTCCCCATCATCAAAATATTTCATAAAATAACACAAAATAAACATCCAGCAGTGATAATCTCTGCGCCATTTCAGCATCCAACGCTCTCTTTTACGGCGCCCTAATACCCGTTTGATTCCAAATAAGGTGTAGAATTAATAGCTCGTGCGAATTCGCATCGTAAATCACATAGCTTTAAACTTAGAGAGCGAGAGTTATAATTTATCCATAGCTCCCCTCTTCTCAAAGAGGGGAACCGTGTTTATCTTTTAACTATAAATAATACCTTGATTACTTTCGGCGTGCTTCGGTATGGATCATTACGGTCTCATTTTCTCGCACGAACGCCTCTGTGTATTATATTCCGTGCCGCGTTTTAATGTTATCGTTTGTGTGTGTGTGTGGGGGGGGGTGTTTGGGGTGCAGAGATTCTCAATTCTCATTCTGAACCCTCTAGGTAGGTCCAAGGTATGTGTCGCAGATATTGTAACAAAATATTTAGCGTTATCTGTTAGTTATTAAACAAAAAACTGGAAATAATTTTGTTGTCGAATCACTATGAAAGTAACTAAATTGGTGCTAGGGCTGGTGATTACTAGTGATAAAACTAAACTATACTCGAGAGCAACGTTTTCTGACCCTATGACGTCACTGACAAACAAAGAAGTTCCCAGCGCGGTGTCTGAATGTTGAGTGAAATGAAGAACGTCAATTTAAAAATATGATTATTTTCTTAAAATTTATTTTCTTTCTATGATTGTATAGCGTCTTTTTATCACGATTTGCGTACCGAAACTCCTCCAGAAACCCAAGAGGCTTTCATTTTACGCAGTTTCTGCTTTCGCATAGTGACGTCATATGGTCAGTAAATGTTGCTGTCGAGTATAGAAAATGTATAAAAAGGATTGAAAGTTGTATCTACGTATATTGTCATTTAAACCACAGGAAGACATTACTCAAATTATGACCATCTTCAGTTACATACTAACATCAGTTAAATTAGTATGCTGTATATTAATTATAATAAAATTTTCATACAAATTAGAATAGGTTCATTTTATAGTTTTTTAGGATAAAATCCAAATAAGTAAATCAAAAACCTTAACAGAAACTTTCACAACTCAAAGACCACCAAATTACTCCTATTCTAAATTTCGCCAACTCATCAATTCACATACTAGTCTCTAAACGAAAAGAGCACATTCAAAACCACCTGTGAAAGAGCTCCTACATCCAAAATAACTACATCTCCAACTTCCCGAAACACAAATCAACTAATATACCACACACTCCAAAAAAATCAAACAAGCCGCTGTGGAAAACTCCAATCCCACATCAACCCCATTGAAACGCTCAAAAGCGATGCAAATCCGGAATAAAAACCCACTGCAACGAACATTTAAAACTGCAGAAACCGCCCTGTTCAGCAAAACTCAGTCCAGAACTTTTCATCCCCCATCATTTGATTTGCTGATCCCGAAAATTCCGTTTCCCGCTTTTTCCCCCCATACCCCTATCCTTTTATTTATTTACTTTATGCCCCTGGATCGGGGGTATTTCTCGCCTCTCCCGTCTTTTTGTTGAAACCGTTCCGGTCGTTTTCCCGGATACTTCCGCTCCGGCCTCAATATTTAACAGGAAGTGCTTTGTGTACATCGGGAGAGGACGTTCCTAGAAAAGTTTTCTGGAGAGGTAGGAGGAGGGATTTCTGGAGGGGGGTCGGTTCGAAACTTCGATTTTTATTGATCCGAGTTTGGCGATCTGAAAGTAAGGATGTGGGATTCGATTTTTTTTCTTCCCTTGAAACGGAATACGAGTTATTTAGAAGCTATACGTGAGAGAGGGTTTTGTGAGAATCTGAACTGATACATGGAGACTTTATTCTTTTTTTTTTGTCTAGGGTATAAAGTATCGGATCAGTGAGCATGGATCTACGAAAGTTTAAGTTATGTCATCACAGACTACCTCTGGTTTTTTACAATATAAACCTTAAAAATACGAGGAGAAAATTTACAGATAATGTATCGAATATAAAAGGCTTAAATTCGTTCTTTCCTTCTGGTAACGATCAATTTCCCTTTAGCATTTGGATGATTGCTTCTGTGAAATATGTAGCGAAATTATGAAATATGCTACCATATCCTTTGCTTTTATGATATCGTTTAGTCCCATTTACACCCTTTCACTTTCAGTGTTAATAATTGGCGCAGTATGAACTAACATGGCTCTTCTTGTAGGATTCGATTTTTGTCCTCGAAACGAAATACGGTTTATTTAAAATCTATACGTGATCAGTGATCATGGATCCGAGGAAGTTTAAGTTATGTTATCACAGACCCCTCTTGAGCTAGTTTTTTTTTTTTTTTGCAATTCAAACCTTAAAAATAGGAGAATAATTATAGATTATATCTCGAACCATAGGATCTAAAGCTCGATTTCTCGTTGGCATTTGGATTTCTTCAGTGACCTAATATGTTGTGCAATGATGAAATATATTTTACTATAAGAGGTATTTGCTTTTATGTATCGTATAATATCTATCACAGGAAGGCATTTGAAAATAGTGTTTTGGACCTTCTGTTAGGCGTTTTCTCTGTGTGTGCAGTACTACCTGTAAAAACTGGATGCTTATATTTATTTTTAATTTGAAACATGAATAATGTTTTTACACGCTGCCTTTCTTATCGCTAAATATTTTACTGATGAGATTCAGGAATCGGGATTTCGAGAAACTGAAATGTGGAGGATTGCATAGTGTTTAAATCAATTAAGGTAAACAAATCTAGTAAAGGTGGGATTTTTTACGTTTCTACAAATAAACTTAAATCCCAGAAAATTATTTAATGAAGATGGATATCTGGAAGAAATAAAAAATGCTAGTTTAAAGCAAAGGCGTTCTTTTCAAAGAATAAGAATATAGGTATTGTTATTTGGTTACATATATTTTCCGGTCTGTGTGCTTGATCTCAAGGATCCGCGTATAAATCTTCGTCAAGAAAGTCAGACACAACAGCATTTTTACTGACACAGAGAGAAAGAAAGTACACCCAGGGCAAAGGCCGGAATCGAACCGACGGCTGATACATTGCCCAGACTGCTAACGTGGTTGGCAGCAGAAAACGAATATAATATTGAGTGAATATTGAGAATTAGTATTGAAGTTGAATTCAGTGTACACGGTTTGGCAACTTAGCGTAATGTTTATTTTATGGCTTGTGTTGTGATTTTTGCCAGCTATTTCCAAACACTGGTTATTTTTTGACAACTTGCATGGGCAAAGATAGTTAAGTGTATGAAGGTAATTCCCGACTAACTTATGTAATGTGTTGAAGTTATTGCAAATGAATCATAGTGTTAGACTTAAATTGTTAGACCTGATAGCCAACCGAAGTCATGTGGCTAGATTAGATTCCGAATAGTTATGAGAGTATCAACAGTGTCATCTGATCAGACATTGGTTTTCGTGCAATGAGATATGGTCTGACTGAGACTGACTATATGACTGACTATATATGATTGGGACTGACTATGGATAAGACTGGGATTATAGAAACTGATGACTGTGGGGACTCATTTAATCAAATAAACATAAACATTATGATGTGAGAACATTTGGTGTATCTAGTGGTTTTACACTGTTTGAGCCGTGCAAGCATCTGATTCATGGAAAATGCACTAATGAAAACGTGCCATTTTTACAAAGATCCGAGGAGGCAAGGGTGTAAAGTAGCTTACAGCAATCCAAACCACCAGGATTCTTTGATTGGAGAAACTTGTATCCCAAGTTATGACGCATTAAATACAAGTAAGACTTCAGTAAATATATTTTTTTTCTCAAAAATAAGAAATTTTTCAGGAATATTTCTGGCTTTTAAATTGCATAACACTGCGTATAACTTAGATCAGTGATTCTCAACCTTTTCCATGGACCACAAGAGACTTTACCAAATCAATAAATAAAAACTGAAATCCTCCATCAGATCACATGTCGATGTGACACATAATCTAATCTCAACCTAGTGATTTTCAACATTGTCATACCCAAGGATCGCTAGAAAATTATTTATCAAATCAATGAAACCCACGGAACACAGGTTGAGAATCACTGACTTATGCAATTATGAGCTGGCTTATGAATGCAAATGCTCATTTTTTTTTAATTTACGTTTTACAATCACAAAACTTTTAATACCAAATGTGTGTATCACATTTTAAATAATATTCAGTAAATTATTTAGTCTTTTACTGAATAGAATGTTTTTAAATGTTACAAAAAAACCTATTTTTTATATTTATGAATGATAGAACATGAACCTTCCTTTTATGGCAGTAACACAAAATGAGTGTGAGTAAAAAACAAATTTCATTCGTCAATTGCTGGAATGGCAATATGGTTCTTCATACCAATCGGTTTTATTCATAAAATATTTACGAAGAAATTCACCGTTACCGTGGTTTATAAAAAGCAATTTAATCGTTTTATTAATTTTGCATGAACTGTAAAAAGATAAATTATTTTTATACTGAATTTCAGAGATACACAGGCCTGACGAGAGAGGGGGGCGAGGGGGTACGATACCCCCGGGCCCGGGACGGTAGGGGGCCCGGTACCCAAAGCTTTTCATATTGAGTACTAAGACGGGTATCATTTTGAATATTTTGGAAATTAAGTTGTTCACATAAAGGTCCAAAAATGAGTAAATTCCCAGTTTTCTAGGGCATATTTTCAAAAATTTTCTGGGGAAGACCCCCAGCAGACCCCCTTTATTACTTGTTACTCATTGTATTATCAAGAAAACGATACTTTTAAGTTGAGTGAAATTCAGATCTTGCCTAGAAATATTCTAAAAATTACATTAAGCCTATGAATACATGGGTGGAGGTACTTCAGAAAATTTCGCCGCCTACCTCGAAAGAAATGAGAATATGTCATTGGGGGGCCGCTTCTCAACCTTGTACCCGGGGCCCGACTTGGCTCTCGGCGGCCCTGGAGATACAAGATTCTATTTTATACAGGGGGATGACTTACAGCGCCCACAGCGCAAAACAAAAAAAGTTAAAAATATAGTAGAGACACAGCAACAAACTGAGTGACAGTATTGTAAAAAACTCACTGAAAAAATTTTAATGAAAATATCGCGAATTATCGCGGAGATATTAACTTGCGATAATAGCGCAAATTTTTTTCAGGCTTCAAAAAATAAGAAATTCGTAAATTTGCAAGTTTTTCAGTAATATTATGTAGTTTTGTGGGTTTTTCTTGGTTAAATAAAGACAAAATTAAGTCAATACTGTCAGATATCGTGATTCCGATGTTCTTCGATATTCGAATGGGAGGGGCTGAGGAATAATTTTGGGCCCCTCACGAAACAATTTTCTATATACGCTACTAGATCTTTAAGATGACCTTGAGAAACGAAAATACCTCGAATTCTCAAGATAGAATTCTCGAATTCTCAAGTAGATATCCCACACTCCATATAACTCTTTATTTTAACTCCAAAAATGTCCCTTTACCTCCTTTCATAACTCCTATCAGTCATATCCCAATTCCCAATACCCTATACTAGTTCAAAATCCCTCATATCCTCCACAGCGTAAAAGAGTGCAGTAGAAGGAATGTTTCCTTATCTCTTTCAGTCCTAAAACGCCCGAGATTTCCATTGAATCCTATGGGAAATCTGGGCCGGCTAGGACTAAAAGGCTTATATCCTATTAGAAATGGGTCCGGACGGGCATTAATCCGGGTGTGTCAGGACCGCGTGTTTTCCATTTTGAATATTTATGCCCCACCGTAAATTTTGCGAGTTAGAGGGGGCGTCTCAATTACTTTCTTCTGTTTGTCCGCATATATCACATTTATTGCCGTAAATACGACCGTGCGAATCATTTGTCTTTCTGTGGAACCGGTCTTTTTTCATTTAGGATATGGATGGTCCGTGCCAAGGAGTTCTGTTGAGGAGTAGTATTTGCATTGGCGGCCATTTTTTCTTTGTTGTTGTTGTTGTAAGTGTTGGGCTTTTCTTGATGGTGTCGCTTAATCGTATGCTGATAAATGCATATTTGTGAATGTCATTAGTTGATCGTGTTGACTTTTCTAGTTAGCGATGTCGTGTTTATTGGACAAATATACTGCGGTTAGTTTAGTGTGTTAGGAAATATATTTAGGTTTTTTTTTTCTTTGTTGTACATACATTATCTGAATAACTGTGGATGGGAGCTGGGGCAATGTTTGGATGTAGTACATATTTACATTGAGAGCTGTGGTGATGTAATTGATGGAAATATTCGTAATTGTTTTTTACTGTCAGCTTTTCGTAGAATATATGAGATTTTACACTTGGTTTTGGTCAAGATTGAGACCAATGTACTGATACTATTGTTCAATTTAATACGTGTGTTACACAGTTTAAAGAACCAATTGAATATTTACTTCTACATCTACTGGTATACATTTTGCAATGATCAAATAAGCACGAAGCAATTTATTTATAAGTTCATACTTTTAATATTATATGCAAGTAATTATCATTAATTCCTTGTTACTTCATATTGTTTTTTAATACAAAATATAATAATTTACTTCCGATACAACAACCTTTTAATGGGTCTGGTTCGAAATCCCGACAATCAGTTGACCGACATCATCATCATCATTGCCAATGGGAACGGAATGGGCCAACAAGGGGGAACCAGATAGCTGAATGGGCCAACAAGGGGGAACCAGATAGCTGAATGGGCCAACAAGGGGGAACCAGATAACGGAATGGGACAACAAGGGGGAACCAGATAACGGAATGGGCCAACAAGGGGGAACCATCAGATAACGGAATGGGCCAACAAGGGGGAGCCAGATAACGGAATTATCCAACAAGGGGGAACCAGATAGCGGAATGGGACAAGGGGAACGAAGGAGTTCGAATTGTCGGGCAATTGAACGTCGGACAGTTGAGTGTCCGGCAAAAATGAATGGATCCCCCTTATCCTTATAATCACACTTTCTTACTATATTGTAATTCACATATCGTTCGAATAAATTGTTAATAAGTAAAAATATATTATCTTACGTTGCGTTACAATTGAACCAACCTTACTATATTTTATTCCAAGCTGCTTACATTTATTTATAAATTAATATTCTCAACTCGTTTTAGCTATATGAAAAACATTCAAAATAACAAACAAGTTTCAATAAATACACTACCATTCAACTTCGAAAAATAAGGTAACCCTTTCATAATTCTTCGTAATACTATAAGAAAAAACACACCAAATTCAAGAATAAACTTGCGTATTACAAGAGAAAAATAAATAATACTTTCTTATAAAAACCACATGCGGATGAATTTTTTTCACCCCCTGATGCTTTCATCGTTTTCAACAAAAGCGAGTAAACAAGTCATAAAGGTATCTTCACTTAAGCCTAATTCCCGTTATCGAAGATTCCTTTAACACCTCTCTCTTCACCAGATGTGAAAAATGTGTCTATCGACCAAGGAGGAAAGTAAGAGTATTATTGTTTTGTGCTTCTGCTAATGCACCTATTATTTTTCTTTGGACGGAGCTATTTTTCTCCTGATGTATACAGTGAGCAGCTGCTTCTTTGGGGTCGGATTCTCTTTCATCTGAGTCATTCAACACCGCTCAATAATGGCCCAGGGCATTTAGTAAAATGTCATCAAGGGTGTTTTTTTACTCTCTCTCTCGCTTTTCTCTTTTGAAAAAAGGTTTTTGTAGTAAACGGCAAGGATATTCGTCGTTAGGTCTTTGGTAGTCATGTTATGAGAGGATTAGATGGAGTTTTTATACATATATATATTTTTTAATTTGTGGGGAGTTGGAAATGTACGGTCGCAGTCAATTTTTTAAAAAAATATATTATTGTATTCAGAATGGCCTAAAACCTCCAAACACTTTTGAATATAGTACCTTTCAAAGCGCTAATTTTTAAGTTATTTTTAATTAAAAAGAGCTTCGTTTCGCTCTGTGAGCTGAAACAGATTGTGACGTCACGCGTGCCTTGTTTACAATTATTTCGCTTTTAAAGCCCAAGGGTTTTTTTTTTTTGTTTTTTCAGCGAGTGTTTTTCTATGGAAATGGTGTTTCTTGCATTTCCGAGAGGCACGCTTGACGTCTCATTGTTTCACGTTTTTCTGTAATAGAGCATTTTCAATCACATGACTCGGACCTAACAACGGCCTTAGCAACAGAAGATGCTACAGTTTTTTTGCCCTACAGAGGTTAACAGTTAGAGAAAATGACTATCCGTGGAATTCTTCTATTGGAGAATTTGCAATCACGTGATCCCATACCTAAAAACCGCCTTAGCAACAGTTAAAGCCCTACAGTAGATACACAGTTAAAAGAAAATAACCGGTTGTGACGTCACCTGAAAACACTATAAAAATATCTCAAAATTAATCAAAAAAAATTTTTGTGAGAAAACCCAAGCGTTTTTTTTTTCCGATTCAGGAGAGAATTTCCAATAACTTAAAATTGAAAACTTAAGTTAAAATTTTAAACGATGCTACAATTCTCCATTGTTCTTTATATTAAAATAAATTACCCTAGTAGCACAGCTCCTACCAAGTATGTCAAGTTTGCGTAGCTGAAACTAAAAGTAAATAACATGTGGCCATACATGACAAAAATTGGACTAATCTAGACTATTTGTGCTGCTTGGGTAGTATAAAGGTTTATTGATTTTATTTATCCTCTTCTTTGAAGAAGTCAGACAAGATTCCCATCAGTTCGTTCGTACACGTATAATGGTTTTAAAAAACATAATGAATATTATAAATGTTTAACTAAGGAACTAAAACATTTAGAAGGGAATAAAATAAAGTATTTAAAGTTCTTCAATATGACTTTTAAGATTTCCAGAAATGTAATTTAAAATAAACCAAAACCTATTGTGTGTGTGTGTGAACCGAAGATAAAAAAATATATTTCCCTACTTATATTTTTTGTTGAATTTTTGGCAATTTATATCGAATAGATATATTTAAACATTTCGAATAAGGTTAGAGAGTTACATAATATCATTCAGTTCAATGGTCTCTTAAATATTAACACTTAAAATATACTAAGTTTTCGTGTAATTAAATCAAAACCACCCACTCCCTATTTCAATTGAATATATCTTACACATCATCGCTAAACACTTATACAATATCAATAGGGTACTATATTTTACTCGGATATTGTGCGGAAGAATTAAAATTTTAAAACATCTAATTCTTAAATTTTTTGAATTGTAAAACATAATCTCAAACTAAAGCCTTTACGTCCAATATTTTTTTTTCTACAACTGAATTAAATATGATCATAAGACGCACATAAACCCTAAATTTCTGCATCAAATATTTTAAATTACAATTTAACACAATATATGTTACATTGTAGTAAAAATTAATCAGTAATACTTAGAAACACCCTAAACAATCCTTAACCAATTTAACACAATGTATGTTAGCTTGTAGTGAAAATTAATTAGTAATACTTGGAAACATTCTAAACAATCCTCTTTGTGAAACATTAACACTTACAGACATAGCCGTCCGAAGTTCTCTATAGGTTTAAATGGTTAACTCGGGCGGTGTAGAACCTGAAAGTGTTAATATTCATTCAAAATCGTTAACGTTAAAATGAATTTAAGTCCCTTTATTTATAATCTGATAACATAAATTTAAAGACATTTTAAACATCGTAAGGAATAAAATAAAAGATTAAATTTACGAAACTTAATGTTAGTTTATAGTATATCATAACACCGAGCTAATACCAAACATAAAAATACATAATTGAGTAAAACTCCAAGCAAACTTTGAAGACGCAGCCCGAAATTTAATTTTACGGATGAGATTTTCCCGACCTAGGCAGGAAAACCGTCCAGGAATAAATTTCTCGACTTGCCCCCCCCCCGTCGCATGCATAAAGAGCATTCGAATACATAAATTTCAGTTCGCATCCAATATTTTTTCTTCCTCTTCCTCCCGCTTATCTGTAGTATAGTCCCGTCGATATCCTATCTTTAAAGGTTCGCATTTATGCATTACAAATTCACTCAGTTAGCTCTATCAAATGGAATGAAATGACATTTTTCGCGAGATACGGTATCCGTCCCTGTCAAAAACTATTTCGCTCTCGTGAAGCGACCGGGACCGGGGCAAATCAAATAAAATTCGGTGTGATGGCTCTTAAACCTGTTTTAGTGGAACTTTTTAAAGCGGAGGAATTCGTATATTTGTTTTCTCTGCTGGAGAAGAAAATGGACCGATTTATGTCGTATTTGGGATTCGAGTGTGGAGCAGATTGCTTTCAAATGCCTCGTAGTATCCATAAAACAATGATAAATCGGAACGGTTTTCATTCATATGTAAGATTAAAACAGAGATTTATAGCACATCGCATTGCCTGAACACATATATTCCCTTAATGATACACGTTTTCATGACCTTTCAAAATTTAATATAGGTTTTTATTAGATATCCTTATTCCGTATATATCTAAACTGAAATAGAAATACTCCTTAGACATTTTAATACAAATACATTCCATGAATGTTAATATTTGTTAGGTTACAGTTATGTTTATATTGGTTCCATTCAAAATTCATTATTTGATGATGCGTGATATCTGGATTTATAAATTATAATATAAATACAATTAATTGAAATATTTAGTGCGTTTATCTTTCCAAAGGGATATTAGTTCATGATTTGTGCCTCACTTACGCATTGTTGCAAGTTATGAATGACGATTTTTAATTAACTCAAATTATTTTTTATTACTTTACCATTGCTTATTTAAAGAAAATTTGCATTACTTCAATTTTCATTGATAATATAACATTCATTTTTATAAAATTGATGTGTAAATATACAATTATACATGTGTTTAAATTTTGTAACCATGTGTTTGGTGTTCTTCCATATAAAAGAAATGGACTGTTATTATATTCTGTCTCCTTCTGATAATAAGCTAACATCATAATGCCGTATTAATTTTTGACACAAACTAAACACATTTTAAAATGATAGTTATTATATTTAATCTAACATCGAAAATGATTTACAATGGCAAACTTGTGACGGATGGATAAAAGTCCCTCGACTGTTTGACTACTGATAGTTATTTATTATAGTGCCTAGAAGCGAAATACTTCGGTCTCGCCATGCGCATGCGTCAAAACAAAGAGGATGTTATAATAAGTTTTAAAGTTATTGAATCTCCTCTGGCCCAGTGGTACGATGCTTGCGTAGCATGCGGCAGTTCCTGGGTTCTATCCCCAGTTATTATTTTATTAAAATTTCCAAAAAAAAAAACAGCAAAAATCAAGTTCACACGCATGCGGATTGAATCAAAGTATTTCGCTTCTAGGCGCTCGTGTTATTTATGTCCAGATTATATTCGTAGGTAAAACAACACTTTTAACACATTTTCCATTTCTTGGTGGATCAGTTATACCCTCTCTATTATAATTTCCGAAACGCGAACTTTCGTAATAGACAGCCATTCTTACCCAGGTCAAAATTTTATGCTGGAACTAGCAAACAAATATGCTAGATTTTGCTAGTTTTTGCTATGTATGCTAGATATTTATGCTAGGTTATGCTTTTTTATGCTTGCCAGCATGGGATGCTATGGAGAGCTAGGTAGCTTGATCTGCTATTTTATGCTTTTTTATGCTTTCCAGCATGTGATGCTATGTAGCTAGCTTACGAAATAATAGCATGACATGCTAGGTAACAAGTATGCAATGCTTTTTAGCAAACCAAGCTATCTTCATAGCATGGAGAGCTAGGTAGCTTGATCAGCTATTTTATGCTTTTTTATGCTTGCCAGCATGTGATGCTATGTAGCTAGCTTACGAAAAAATAGCATGACATGCTAGGTAACAAGTATGCAATGCTTTTTAGCAAACCAAGCTATCTTCATAGCATGGAGAGCTAGGTAGCTTGATCAGCTATTTTATGCTTTTTTATGCTTTCCAGCATGTGATGCTATGTAGCTAGCTTACGAAAAAATAGCATGACATGCTAGGTAACAAGTATGCAATGCTTTTTAGCAAACCAAGCTATCTTCATAGCATGGAGAGCTAGGTAGCTTGATCAGCTATTTTATGCTTTTTTATGCTTGCCAGCATGTGATGCTATGTAGCTAGCTTACGAAAAAATAGCATGGCATGCTAGGTAACAAGTATGCAATGCTTTTTAGCAAACCAAGCTATCTTCATAGCACGGAGAGCTAGGTACCTTGATGTGCTATGTTATGCTTTTTTATGCTTTCCACCATGGGATGCTATGTACCTAGCTTACCCCCAACAATAGCATGGCATGCTTGGTAACAAGCATCCAATGCTTTTAAGCTGTAAAAGCTACTTTCATAGCATGGAGAGCTAGGTCGAAGGAATATCGGATGGGAGAGGCAGTCACGTGACTTTCGAGCCTGTTGTAGAGAAGCTTTTCCAGCCGATTTTTGATACAGCCATCTAGCGGGAAAATTAAGAGTTATTTGTATGGATTTATTTAATTATTTTTAAAAGAGAATATTTAAAAAAAAACTTTTTTAGTAAACCTATTTTTTTGTTTAAACGTAGTTTAAACTAAGGGTTTTTTTTTTAAATTTTTTCAGAATAAGTCATTTTAGCAGTGATAATAGTAGTAGCAGTATAATTGAGTTGTAAATGTGACATTTATTTCAGGGGTTAGTTATAATTGATTAGTGTATTTCAATTAGTTAAATAAAATTATATTAATTTGTTTAAAAACATTTTCTCTAAAAATAAAGAAATTTTGATATCAATTCCAAAACATACTGGATAATTCGATATACCTGTATGAAAATTTTTGGAAATATTGATGCATACCTATGTAAAAACTTACACAAATTTGTTTCGGACAATATAATCTGCCTTATAATATATTGCAATAAACTGTGCAAATGTATATACTCGATCGGTATTTTTAGAGCTAACATAAGAGGCGAAAACCGTAGTGTTTGGCGGGAACAAACCCCTCGTGGTGCGTTAAGCCTAACACATATGCTAATTTTAACGCTGAATAGCTACGGATCTATTATGACCACAGCTTAGTGATTTATATTTTATGAAAGCATTTAAAGTGGGCTTCGAACAGTATGACATACTAAGAAGTGGTGTAAAAATTGCGTGATCCAGACAATTAAATTCATTGTTTGGTTTTCCAAGACGGTTTTTCACAGATTTCTTTAGAAATAACTGTCGAAAAGCTTAGCAGTAACCAGATTCTTGAAGAACTCTTAAAATCCTTTAAGAACCATGTTAGAAAGACCGGAAAAAAGAACCAGGGGTGTTAGATTAAAATTTTGGAAATATTGATACCAATGTAAAAACATACCGATGTGTTTCAGACAATCTAATCTGGCTTAATGTATTGCAATAAACTGTGTAAATGTATACTCGATCGGTGTTTTAGAGCTAAGTGATGAAAACCGTAGTGTTTGGCGAGAAAGGACCCCTCGTGGTGCGTTAAGCCTAACACATGCTAATTTTAACGCTGAATAGCTGCGGATCTATTATGATCACAGCTTAGTGATTTATATTTTATGAAAGCATTTAAAGTGGAAATTCGAACAGTATGAATCACTAACAAACAGTGTAAAAATTGCGTGATCCAGAGACAATTCAATTCATTGTTTCGTTTTCCAAGACGGTTTTTCGCATATTTCTTTACAAATAATTGTCAGAAAGCTTAGCAGTAACCAGATTCTTGAAGAACTCTTAAAGACCTTTAAGAACCGTGTTAGAAGAAAGACCGGGAAAAAGAATCAGGGGTGCTAGGATTAGAAAATTAGAACGAGCACATGGACCCGAAACCTCTAAATATGGGTACTACCCCTTAGTGTGTTCGATGGTTCAAAAGGGAATTTTGAGGAAGTAAAAATACTAAAATTTTAGACCTTTAGCTTTAAAACTCCGGGCGTGACGCCCATATTCAGTTTTTCAATAAAACCGGAAAGACTCCCGAAATATGGGACTCACCCCCTCATACTTTACATATTCTTAATCTACTAATCAAAGGGAATACCGTAATGTAAAACACTTGGGGGTTCATTCATATTTTTCCCCTTTCCCCCTTTTTCATATACCTCCAAAAAATGCAATGGATTCTTACAAAGACAAGTAAACCACTTTTGTGTTTGAAAATTCCTGGATGACGTCAGAATCACCATAGCAACCCGAATTTCTGGAAAAAGCTTACCACATTACTTAACTACAAAAATAAAAATTGAAAAAAATTCAAACTTATTATTAAATACCAATTATTGGGCTTTTTCGGACTTGTGTTTTTTTACTCAAAATACCGTTTTCTTTTTCGACTTTAAAAAACCCTAAATATGTAACAAATCGCTTGAAAATTTGAAAAGATGTATATTTTGAAGTACTCTTTAAGATTATATCAAAGAAAAATATATGAAAAGTATTTATTGGGTTAAAAACGAGAAAAATGCATTATTTCGACAGTGAAATGCCTGTAAATAATATATTTTCCCCACAATAAAATAAGATACATGCATGCATTAGTGTATAAATTAAAGCGAAAATAATGTCATAATGTGAACTATTAATGAAGTTAAATAAGAATAAAGCAGAGCGAGGGTAAATGAGAACCTAAAATTACGAGCGAGAGATCCCCACTGAGCGGAGATACCCAACGCATTAACCAACAGAATGGATGGGCGATAAAGTTTATTCTTGTCATTCGTTATACCTTCACAGCTATCTAAAACTATGAAAATTTACATTTTCATCAAGATTCCTTTTGAAAGCTTGATGATTTTTCCAATCGAGCATAATTTTTATTTTATAAAATGAGCCACACGTAGTTTTGGAATTTATTGGATTTTACTACTTTCTGAAATGGCAATGCCTAGTTTGTTTACCATTACGTCACCATCACGAAGAAGAAGAAATGGCGGATTGGCGGAATGGCGCCGCATCGCGTGGCGTCCTTATTTCCAGTAAGTTAAATGCTTGATATATTTTATTTAGATAAGTTATTTATTTAGTTTATTTTTCCACCATTTAAATGCGTAGATACATATATGTTGTCTAATAAGATTTGGTGGATTAGCCGGCGGGCTGTTAAGACGATGTCCTACTACTTTATCATCTTACAATGAACAAAATAAGTATTTAAAAGAGTACATAGTAACTTTTAATCTTTCATATTTTGACTGATGCCAGTAGCGGCTCTTCCATAGGGGGAACCCTCAGTGAAAATGAACTGAGTTGATATATGAAAATTAAAAAATATATTTCAAACTGTACAAACTTTTAATTGAGATATTTTAATGGTGTTTTATTTTGATCTTAATTGTTTTTAGCAATTTAGTTTAAAACTGACCACCTTCCACCTGACTAGTCCACCTTCTTCCTGACTAGTCCTAAAGTATTAGAAACATCATAATCAAATTTTTTAGGGTTTTTCGTGCGTTTCGAATATTTTACTTTCTATTATAGATTATGTAACTGAGAAAAAGGCTAGTAATTAAAAGCTGTATATGTGTGTATTTTTTTTTATCAAAATACAAAAAGATATATGAACTAGAGTAAGTCTTCCTGGTTTTTTTTGTTTGTGAATTAAAAGGCTACTTTGTTGAATAAGTGAAAAGTCAGTACCTATAATTGATCACCTATAATTTTATTTTAAGCCATTAATATAAATAATTATAATTGGGATTTAATTGTAAGATTTTTCTCTTAATTCTTATTTTCAGTTAATATTCATTTTTATATCTGAATTTGAGTATGATACTTGATACCACTAGCTTCATTAAATTTAAACAAACTTTTAAAACCCTAATTTACTACTGTGGTGGATTCAAACACAATACCCTTATTCTAGCCTGGCCACGAGAGGAGCTTGGAACTTTCATGTTTCGGAGTTGGCAGCGAGAACAGTATAAAAAGGAGTTGCTTCAATGTTAATAACAAACAATTTATTCAACATTAAAAATAAAAGGTAGGAGCTAAAATTGCAAAAGGCAAGTAAAAAATAAACATTGAAGCAACTCCTTTTTATACTGTTCTCGCTGCCAACTCCGAAACATGAAAGTTCCAAGCTCCTCTCGTGGCCAGGCTAGAATAAGGGTATTGTGTTTGAACCCACCACACTACCAACAAAGCTTTTTTTTACAATTCAGCCCCCCCCCCCATCAAAATGGTAATATATTCATAACTATTGAATCAACTTTTGTCTTCTACCTTCAGGCCCACCTCCCCTGTATGAATCTGGCTGCTCACGATGACTCTTCAATATTTCCTACAACTGGACACTAGGCCAGCACTAATGCCCTGGATAGGCGTTGATAAAAGTAAGTAACTCGTCTTGAGTGTTTTTATAATTAGTTATTTTATTAGAAATTGGGGTTCTGGGTGAAATTTGTTTTAAAAATTTACCTTATCAACCTTATTTATTTTCATATTCATGTAATTTGAGTATGCTACCACTACATTCTTAATTAAATTTAAACAAACTTTTTAACGGTTAAAACCGTTTCACAACACAACGCGATAACTGTATAAGATTATGAATGAGATGGCCCAGGAATTCCTGCCCGAAAGATTTACAAAACCCTAATTTACTACCAACAAAGTTTTTTTACAATTCAGCCCCCCCATCAAAATGGTAATATTCATAACTATTGAATTAACTTTTGTCTTCTACCTTCAGGCCCACCTCCCCTGTATGAATCTGTCTGCTCACGATGACTCTTCAATATTTCCTAAACTGGACACTAGGCCAGCACTAATGCCCTGGATAGGCGTTGATTAAAGTAAGTAACTTGTCTTGAGTGTTTTTATAATTAGTTATTTTATTAGAAATTGGGGTTCTGGGTGAAATTTGTTTAAAAATTTACCTTATCAACCTTATTTATTTTCATATTCATGTAAGTTGAGTATGCTACCACTACCTTCTTAATTAAATTTAAACAAACTTTTTAATGGTTAAAACCGTTTCACAACACAACACGATAACTGTATGAGATTATGAATGAGATGGTCCAGGAATACCTGCCCGAAAGATTTACAAAACCCTAATTTATTACCAACAAAGTTTTTTTTTACAATTCAGCCCCCCTTCAAAATTGTAATATTCATAACTATTGAATTAACTTTTGTCTTCTACCTTCAGGCCCACCTCCCCTCTATGAAACTGGGTGCTCACGATGTCCCAACAGGAAAATGAAAAGCCCTGGATAGGCGTTGATTAAAGTAAGTAACTTGTCTCAGAGTTTTTATAATTAGGGTTTTTTTTTATTAAAAAGGTTGTTTCTGGTTTCCCCCAGGAAATTTGTTTCAAAATTTGACCCTCAAAATGAAAAATGTTAACTACCACAATTTAAAGAAATTAATTAGTTGTATGTTTTAAAAATGGCTTGTAAAATTATTTGCATTAAAATTTTTAAACTTTATTTTTAACTTAGTATACATTTAGCATCTATACAATTGCCTGCAATTTCAAAAACAAGTATTACTACCATATTGACCCTTGATTATGAAAATGCTGTAAATAGCAAGGGTTTGGAATCAATAATTTCATAAACTAATCAAGAATTAAAATCCTATACTTTTTTTTACCTGTTATCAACTTTTTAAAATGTTTAGATGATTTTTACCAAAAGCTTGTTTTTATATTTTTAGTTTTGTTTTCCAATCCAATTTTTTTCTTATTCTACAAAAATATCAATGATTTATTTTTTATCACTTATTATTTATTGTTTTAAAGAAATAAACATTACTTTAATGGGTAAGAGTGATTTAACTAATCAATAAACTCAAAGATTGATTTCAATTTTTACACAAAAAATATCATGATTTTTTCAGTAATGTATCAAATTATAATCATTGTCTTGATTTATTTAGTAATGTATCAAATGTAACCATATTTATGATTGCAAAAAATAATTATTCATATCAAAATTTGGTAAGTATAGTAAGTGAAAGAAGGATAAAAATTTTAATAACTAATAGTACAATTATTCATTCACCCTTTCAGAATGGGCATCTCACCGATGAGATGGCAGTGAACTTCTTCCCTTGATTAGTTAATTAATTATATTAAAAAATTATTATATCACACAGAAATTATAATATCAATACATTTTTGACCACTTTCAGAATATACAGAACTGTTAATTCATTTAAATAAAAAAAAATTAGCTTTACATTAAAAGTGGGTTTTTGTGTTTCCCCAGGATTTTTTTTGAAATTTGACTCTTAAATATTCTAATTTTTAAGCCTCAACTAATGTTTTTTGAATAAATACACTTTTTTTTACCAGAAATTAAATATTTCAGGGGAACACATTTAAATATTCCTTGGGATGGGCCCAGGAATTTATGATTCCTTCCTGGAAGAATTAACAAAACCCTGATTTATTTATAAATTTTTTACATCTCTGCACACCGTCTAAATAATAAGGTTTGTAACCATTTAATTAACTTTTGTCGCAGGCCCACCTCCACTGCATTGGGATGGCTTCTGATGTGCCCCCCTGCCTGTCGTCCAGTTCATTTGCTCGAAAAGCCACGGATGGACATTGGATAAAGTAAAGTAAGTAACTTTTGTCATTAGTGTTTGTAAATTATAATTAGCTTTACATTAAAACTGGGTTTCTGTGTTTCCCCAGGATTGTTTTTGAAATTTGACTTAAATATTCTAATTTTTAAGCCTCAACTAATGTTGTTTTTTGAATAAATACACCTTTTTTTTTTTACCAGAAATTAAATATTTCAGGGGAACACATTTAAATATTCCTTGGGATGGGCCCAGGAATTTATGATTCCTTCCTGGAAGAATTAACAAAACCCTGATTTATTTATAAATTTTTTACATTTCTGCACACCGTCTAAATAATAAGGTTTGTAACCATTTAATTAACTTTTGTCGCAGGCCCACCTCCACTGCATTGGGATGGCTTCTGATGTGCCCCCCTGCCTGTCGTCCAGTTCATTTGCTCGAAAAGCCACGGATGGACATTGGATAAAGTAAAGTAAGTAACTTTTGTCATTAGTGTTTGTAAATTATAATTAGCTTTACATTAAAACTGGGTTTCTGTGTTTCCCCAGGATTGTTTTTGAAATTTGACTTAAATATTCTAATTTTTAAGCCTCAACTAATGTTGTTTTTTGAATAAATACACCTTTTTTTTTTTTACCAGAAATTAAATATTTCAGGGGAACACATTTAAATATTCCTTGGGATGGGCCCAGGAATTTATGATTCCTTCCTGGAAGAATTAACAAAACCCTGATTTATTTATAAATTTTTTACATTTCTGCACACCGTCTAAATAATAAGGTTTGTAACCATTTAATTAACTTTTGTCGCAGGCCCACCTCCACTGCATTGGGATGGCTTCTGATGTGCCCCCCTGCCTGTCGTCCAGTTCATTTGCTCGAAAAGCCACGGATGGACATTGGATAAAGTAAAGTAAGTAACTTTTGTCATTAGTGTTTGTAAATTATAATTAGCTTTACATTAAAACTGGGTTTCTGTGTTTCCCCAGGATTGTTTTTGAATAAATACACCTTTTTTTTTTTTTACCAGAAATTAAATATTTCAGGGGAACACATTTAAATATTCCTTGGGATGGGCCCAGGAATTTATGATTCCTTCCTGGAAGAATTAACAAAACCCTGATTTATTTATAATTTTTTTACATTTCTGCACACCGTCTAAATAATAAGGTTTGTAACCATTTAATTAACTTTTGTCGCAGGCCCACCTCCACTGCATTGGGATGGCTTCTGATGTGCCCCCCTGCCTGTCGTCCAGTTCATTTGCTCGAAAAGCCACGGATGGACATTGGATAAAGTAAAGTAAGTAACTTTTGTCATTAGTGTTTGTAAATTATAATTAGCTTTACATTAAAACTGGGTTTCTGTGTTTCCCCAGGATTGTTTTTGAAATTTGACTTAAATATTCTAATTTTTAAGCCTCAACTAATGTTGTTTTTTGAATAAATACCTTTTTTTTTTTACCAGAAATTAAATATTTCAGGGGAACACATTTAAATATTCATTGGGATGGGTCCCCAGGAATTTGATTCCTCCCTGGAAGGATTAACATAACCCTGATTTATTTATAAATTTTTTACTTTTCAGCACAGTGTCTAAATAATAAGGTTTGTAACCATTTAATTAACTTTTGTTGCAGGCCCACCTCCACTGCGGCTTCTGATGTGCCCCCCCCTGCCTGTCGTCCAGTTCATTTGCTCAAAAAGCCACGGATGGACATTGGATAAAGTAAAGTAGGTAACTTTTGTCACAAGTGTTTGTAAATTATAATTAGCTTTATATTAAAAAGCAAGGTTGGCACGGTTTAACCCATTTGGTTTTTTATGAAAACACAGAATTTTTTTTTTTAGTTAAACTTTTGGGTTTAAAATCATTTATTGATTATCTTTTGAACAAAATATATTAAATGCTTCTGACATTAATGCTGTAAAGCTATGCAATTTTTTGAAACAAGGCAATTGAAATTTTCTTAGAAAGACTCCTGGTTTTTTTTTAATAAAAAACCTATTTGGTTTTTTAATTTATTAAGAACTAGATATTTGAATGCATAATAAAAACCAATTTTTTTTAATCAATTAAGCACCAAATTTTTAAATATGCATTATAAGAACTAGTTGTTTTTTAATGCTCTAAAAAGACTTGTTTTTTTATTAAAAACCCATTTGGTTTTTTAATTCATTAAGAGCAGATATTTGAATGCATAATAAAAACCAACTGGCTTTTTTAATCAATTAAGCATTGGGTTTTTAAATATGAATTATAAAAAAAGTTGGTTTTTTAACGTGCTAAAAAGACTGACTCCCTTGGGTTTTTTTTTATAAAAAACCCTTTTGTTTTTTTTTAATTCATTAAGAACTAGATATTTGAATGCATAATAAAAACCAATTGTTTTTTTAATCAACTAAGTACCAGATTTTTAAATTTCCATTATAAGAACCACTTGGAATGCTCTAAAAAGACTCCCTTGGTTTTTTTTTATAAAAAACCTATTTGGTTTTTTAATTCGTTAAGAACTGGATATTTGAATGCATAATAAAAACCAATTTTTTTTAATCAATTAAGCACCGGATTTTTAAATATAATAATTATAATATGCATTTATATAAAAACCAGTTGGTTTTTTAATGCTCTAAAAAGACTCCCTTGTTTTTTTTTATGGTTTATATATAATTTGAACTTTTTTAACTAAATAAAATTAATTTTAATTAATAAATTAAGTCACTTAGTTAAGAGCTGAATTGATTAACTATTTATATTTAATGCATTCATAAATGAAAACAACCAGAAATATTTGTATTTATGTGTTAAGGAAAAATTTTTGTAAAAAAAACCAGTTTAGACCAAATGAACAAAAAAAACCATTCCCCCCCCAACCGTGTTAAAAAGAGCATTTCTGTGTTTCCCCAGGAATTTTTTTTTGGAAATTTCACTCCTAAGGTAACCGACTGGGTTAGGAAGCATTTTTTTAAAAATATGAACTAAATAAATAATTGTTTTTTTTCTGAGAGCTAATATTCTAAAACTGAAAATCCTGCAAAGTGTGTTTATTAAATTTTTTTTTTAATATTTAGAAATTTGAATAAAAATAAGGCCAAAATTTAAACTTCTGCCAACAACTACAGAAAATGTTCTTTTATTAAATACAAATGAACTTTTTGAAGGATTTTAAGCTTAAGACAGAAATGTGTTGGTAACTAAAAAAATCTGGGATTTTGAAATAGAAATGAAGTACTGGTGTTTGAAATTAAATTAGAATTCAATTTAATTAAGTGCATTTTCATTAATCATTTATAGTCATATTTTGTTATTTATTGTTCTATTTCTATTTAAGATCAAATGAGAAGAAAATTGATGAAATATGAAAAGGACCTGCCTGAGATGAAAAAAAAAAACAAGATGCAAGATGTTTTGAAATGTTGAAGCTCTAAAAATAAATATTTTTAAATGTTAAACTTTATTCTTTTTTTATTTAAAAAAAATAAATTTATTTAAATGGTTGAAAAAAGTTAATAGAATATTAAAAAATTAGAACAACTGCAGGTAATAATGGTAATATACATGCTCTTTTAGAAAAAACTGAAATTAAAACTGAAGATTTAGAAAAGTATTGCTATAGCCAGCACTATAATAGGCTATGTAAAAAATAAAGGCAACTCATGGCAAAAAAGTAATGCTAAAATAATATAAAAATAACAGCAACTGATGCTAGAAAAATAATGCTAGAATAATATACAAATAAACAGCATCTGATGCTAGAAAAATAATACTAGAATAGCAAATATTTTCCAGCAACATAAGCTAGATTTTGCATGCTAGCATAGCATGCGTTTTCTAGCAACACAAGCTAGATTTTGCATGCTAGCATGGCATGCATTTTCTAGCAACACAAGCTACATTTATATGCTAGATTAGCAATCTTTTTCTAGCAACACTTGCTAGGACGGCAAACTTTTTCCAGCCATACATGCTAGAATAGTGGTCATTTTCCAGCAATACATGCTAGATTAGCAATAATTTTCCAGCATCACACACTAGAATGGTGGTAATTTTCTAGCAAAATATGCTAGAATAGCTGTTCTTTTCTAGCAACACATGCTAGAATAGCGGTCATTTCCAGCAACACATGCTAAAACAGTGGTCATTTTCCAGCAACACATGCTAGAATAGTGATAATTTTCTAGCAATACAAGCTGGATTTTTTATGCTAATTAGCATAAAAATTGGGCCAATACACAGATAACCATGCTAGGTGATTATGCTGGAACTAGCAAACAATTATGCTAGTTTAAGCTATTTTCCTAGCTTAACATAGCATACTATGCTTGTCTAGCAAAGAAATTCTAGCATAAATTTTGACTTTTCTAGCAAACCCATGCTAGAATAGTGATCATTTTCCAGCAACACATGCTGGAATACCAAATATTTTCTAGCAACGCATGCTAGAATAGTGATCATTTTCTAGCAATACAAGCTAGATTTTTTATGCTAGTTAGCATAAAAAGTGGGCCAATACACACATAACCATGCTAGGTGATTATGCTGGAACTAGCAAACAATTATGCTAGTTTAAGCTATTTTTCCTAGCTTAAACATAGCATATTATGCTTGTCTAGCAAAGAAATTCTAGCATAAATTTTGACCTGGGTAATCAATAAATTGAACCGATGACAAAATTAACTGAAAGATCAGATTAAGTCGGATTGAAAACTAATCTGCAAGGGAATCAATAGATCAACTTCGCTTTTGGAAAGCGTGTACGACCAAAACAATACTCCAAACGAAACTACAACACAAACAAACAAATGTTTTCTAAATCTGTGGCATCAGGAAAAGATTTACTGCTGCAAATATTCAATACGGCCCCTCCCTCCCTTCAAAGAACTTGAGACCCACATTTCTACGCCAGGAAACGCGTAAGCAGTCGCTCCTTTCTCCCAGCAGTAGAAAACGGGAAAAATTGTTTATCAAGTGACTTTTGACAATCCCCTTTCCCGTTTACTAAGTACTCCAGGAAACGGGAGAGAGAGGGAGATTTGTCAGAAAGCGGGATCTGATGTTTTGTTCGAGGGAAAAAGAATTATTGACACAATGGTGGGATCTTTTCGATGCGCCCCGGTTGTGACAATGGGCCCATCGTCGAGTATTAAGCGTGGTTGAGGAGAGGTTTGAAGTGGCGTTGAAAATGCTTATTAGATGTGCAGAGTGCAGATTTTCGAGAGTCGGGCTAGACTATTTTTGAAAGCTAAGTGAGTGAGTTTGTTTTGGTTATTTTTTAAGTGAATTGTTTTTAGAGTTGTTTAGAAAAGAGGGTGTTCATGTAACAAGGAAAATAATAAATAATAAAATAATATAAGGAAATAATAAAAGGCATTCATCAACAATATACGGTTTTTTATTATTATTTTTCATTCTTATTTAAAAAGATATTCAAAGGATGTTTGCTGTTCTTGTATACTATTTTATTCTCTACATACAAGATGACTGGAATGATTAATTTACAGTATGATATGACTCTTGGGTACACTACAAATAATTCTTAACGAAAAATAATTTACTATTTATTCATGTTATAGAAACTTATTTGTAATAATAACAATAGAAATACGACCAAACTTGTTTGCAATGTTTCTTGAATCTATGACGTCACTACGCGGAAGGAAAAACTGAGTAAACAGAAAGCTTGTTGGATTGCTAGGAGGAGTTTCGGTACGCAAATCACACATAAAAATACGCTATATATGCATGGGTTTAACAAACTTATACATCTAAATTATTTTTCTCAGAATTCAGACACCGGCGCTGGCTACTATTTTCTTTGTTTACTCTACGCTTGTTTCTCCAAGGTCAAGTAACGTTGCAGTCTAGTATTAATTAGTATATTGTATGTTAATATACATATACATAAGTATAATAATATATTTATATAGTATTTATTTTGGCACTATGCGCATGTATTTTCCTTTGTCCGAATATTCTGTTGATAACGACTTAAATATTCAATTTTTTTTAGTAACAACAGATCCTGAAAATAACATATCTTAAAAGATTCCTATACCGCTTACTTTTTACACAGTAAAAACAGGTTCGGATTAGTTGCACATGATTAAGTATTCAAGTATTCACCATCCAAATCAAAACACATATCGCCAAAGTTTGAATAAATTGGAATCCTATTAATTAAAAATTCCGCGCGGAATCCTTCTCAAGCCCGGAAAGACGATTTTTAATACGGACCTTTGTTTATGTGAGCAAGGAAGGCCAAACAGATAAAACTTGCCTTGACAAAAAAAAAGAACCTCGACGAGTCCTTATGCGCGAACACCAGATGTTGAATTTTAATTAATTTTCTTAAAAATTAAATTAAAGAGGAGGAGCGGTATTATTCACTGCAAACCTCTTTTGGCGGAGGGCCAAAGCAAAGATTCGAGTTCCGATTCGAATTGTTTTTTTTTTACACAGGCTTTCTCACTATACGGGGTGCTAGATCCCTTGCTTAGAGCGGAGGTAAGTCTCTTAAATCTTTCGACTGTGAAATTGGATGCGATGCACTGTTCTTAATTAAAATCGGCAATTAAATAGGAATAACTATGCTAATAAGTTTAGTGAGATAGCTGAATAGTTTTCTCGAGGTTCTCTTTTGTTTGATAGACGGGAGAGGGGTGTTTGGAAAGGCGATAAAATCTGGCCTCGTTTAAATGAAGTGTTCGGCTGTCTTAACCCTAAGCCGCCCGAGATTACACTTGGATCCAATAAGAAATTTAGGGCGGCTGTTATGTTATGAAATTTTGGAGATGAGAATCTTATATTTGCACAGTGTTGGGGAATTTGTACTTGAAAACATTAAATTTTTACTAAACGTCACATAAGATTTTTTTTTGCAATAAAAATGTTTGATTTATGTAGAATATTCATGAATTAATTAGATTGAATTAGCTTTAGTATTTTAATTCAGCGTAATGGAATGTAAGAGTTAGAATTGCAGTTTCTTGTTACTGATGGTAGAAATATGCTTAATATCTTTAAAGTAATATTATTATTAATTTTGAATTATTAAAATACAAACACCAGACATGTACTGTCTAGTAAAGAATATGTTTAAAATAAATGTAGTTTTTAAAAATAATGAGTTTTAAATTAGGAATCTTGATTATATTTTAAACCAGAAAAAACTAGAATATATTTTTAAAATAAGGTTAAAACTACATTGTAACAGGGACAAACATTGTACTTCCTAATTTTATAATTTAATAATTGGAAGAATTTCTATTTAATTTGAAAGTAGTAATTTAATCTCCAAGAAAAACAAGAATACAAAAACAATATTGAACAAATTAAGGTAAATCAAAAGGTTTTTTTTACCTAATATTTAAAATTTCCAAGCTAGCTCTACTTTTCATTACGCTTATCGTTATATTGCATGCTATGACACTAATAACTACTAATGATTTCCCATTACTAAACGTCTAAAAAAACAAAAACGACTCCCAAACAATCCGGAAATTTCAATATTCAAAGATTCGAAAGTTTGGAAATCCAGCATTTTCAAAATGAACTGTGCTTATTAGTCAGAAAAGCTTTATAACAATGCTCAAACAAACCCTTATTACTACTTATGCCAATTAAACTAACTGCCTTTTTCCCTAGTTTTACGAGATAACTTTGGAAAGTGCATCCTTTTCTCTGAGATTTGTACCGGCTAAGCTGACAGTATTTCTATAAATTACCATCCAGGTAGTTTTCAAACAAATAGTTTTAGAAACTATTAGAATACCAACCATTTTAATAAAAATATTTATACGCCAAAACTCATAAGAATCTTATTAAAAGGCGCCAATAAATTCCTTCTTAAATTTTAGTTAGGGAAAGTTTTCAGCAGCTTATGGAATGACATTTGTCATACCAACTGATCAAAACTAGTAATTAATGTTTTGATCACTTGTGTTATATAATAATTCAATATGATGGCGAACCTTGCGTGTTCGCATTATTAAATCATACTGTTATCACTTTTATTAATTGAATACGAAATCTATGGATGCTTGTTGTGAAATTAATTTACTTCTATCCCAAATATTGCATTTGATAATTGAATAATTTTAATGCAGTAATTTAATCGTCTCTTTTCACTTTACCATATTTTAAATCGAGCTAATCCATGGTTAACTAGACTCATAAGGCCAGAGAAGCTCGAAATCGTAACGCGAAATAGTAGGATAGACGTCACTCTTATACTCTAGGATAGACAGACGTCTTTTTTTTGGACAACAGCGCAACTCCAGTCTTAAATCTTGTACCTTGAGCTGTTTAAAAGTGACGTATTGCCTACTATTTCGTGACGTGATTTATTGGTAAGGAATTAGATATTATTTCCCGAAAAAAATTGCAATACTTTAATTTATTGACTAGAAAGATAGTTCATACTAATATTTCAGCTCTTCCTATATTATAAGACTCAAAATCATTGAATGAACTTTTTTCTTAAGTAAGTGAATGTGTACCATGTATTAAGAGATTTATGTTTAAAAAAAAAGGGGTCTGGGGGTTTCCCGCAGGAATGTTTTTTTTTTTTTTTTTTTTGAAATTTGACCATTAAAAGTGGATCAAACTTAATTTATGTTGTGTAAGAACACATACTCATTTATGATTTTCAAAATGTTTTAGCGGTCCGGGAAATAACCTCTCGCGATCCGGATGCTTATTAACACTATCGCTACCAGGTCAGATCTGTATGCAATGCGCATGCGTGTGGACATACAGAAGGGATAAGGTCGAAAAAGTTTTAACCTCACTGCAAGACCCGCTGGAGCAGTGGTAGCGCGCGCGGAAGTTCGTGGGTTCTATCCCCAGATATTATTTTATTAAAATTTCCAAAAAGAAGCAGCAAAAATCTGCGCACTGGATAATAGTTCTAACCTGATTTAGATAAAAGAATATGTGATCCGGATGCGGACCGCGGTCAACCAGTTGCTGTATAATAACGTCCAACGCACTCGGTTCGATACATTCAATCTTAATCCCGTTTGCAGCAAATGAAGACGCTTTCCTCACCGACCAGTTAAGTTAAAGCCCCGACCTCGCTCCGAAATGCCCGCCATTTGTTAAGTAAATGCCCCGGGTTTTCATTAGCGGGGAGGGAGGGCAAACCAGGGTATGTTCCTCATTAGGATGTGCCCGAGGAGGACCCAGGGTCGACCTGTCCGGGGTCGATTTTCGGCGGCGGCATGAATAATCGATCCTGTTTGTTCCGCGAGTTTTGAGTTAATCGAGTGCGCATAAATTATGATTGGGAGAGAGAGAAAATTTTCAATTATCCGTTTCCTCGGGAGCCAGTGATAGCGTTATCAAGAGTCGATTCGTGTAATTAACTCTTGGCTGGGGCGGAATTGGAAATGGGTTTTGCGGGAGGGGTTGAGCAATCAGCAGGGTCTGGAAGGGAGGGGGGAGGAAGAAAAGTTTTTGGGGTCGGTTCGAGACGGAAGCGGTGTTCCCGACTTGGTGGTGGAGTTGGTAATGGTTTCTGTATTCATCACTTGATTCATTTGTGTTAAGGGCTTTCTCTTAATTCAGGATGTAAGGTAATATTCTGCTTTTATAGGTATCCTTTCAGTATTCATCACTGAATAGTATTATAATTTATCCCCTTGGCTACAAATATGTATTTAATTTCTTTAATGGTCTTTTTCCATGTAAATAAACATTATTATTACAAAAATTACTATTATTACTATTACTACTTTTACTATTACTATTACTATTACTATTACTATTACTATTATTATTATAAGGAGTGGAATATAAGGGATATTTTCACCTTATAGGTATTTAGTTACTTATTTTCGTATTCTTTTTTTATTTCATACATACAAAAAACTGTCTGTGTACCACCGTGTATCATACGGGGCTGAGAGAACTAAGTATACATTACTAAAATTATGAAAAAAAAAACACCATTAAACATAAAATAAAAGCTTAGATTCTCTGGCTGATAGGGCTTATATACTCCTGTTCATAAAAAATGCAACACCATGAAGGACTTGTTAGATTTTGATGAAATTTACACAGCGGCTGACCTTTGTAGGTGCAAATAAATGATTAAATTTTCAGAACAAAGGAACAAAATTAAATATCGAAAATCAGTGTTTTATGTAGTCCATACGCACTACAATGATAGCCTCTCTCCGACACGTCATTAAATCAAACAGATTGCTTTTTTGCCTGAGGAGGAGATTTTCATCAAAGATTCTTCTGAAACCCAAAGTTTGCCCAAGTTGGCAACAGAACAAGAATTTTGAGCATGAGGACTAATCAACGAAATTTCAGTCAAATTCCATAGGTGAAATATTGGGTGAAAAAATTTGCTGAAAGAGAAACTGCTTTTGATGGATAAAATGGAAGTTCGGAACATTCCAAAAAACATGTGTCCAAGGTTTGTCCTGATCAAATACAGCTTCAGGAATGCTTCAAAGGTAGGGTATAATTTTTGGCTCCAAAAATTTTTTAAAGCATTTGTGGCTGTTATGATAACATTCATTTCTTATCTCATAAGGTTGCCCATGATACTCAATAGTGCTCCATCTCATAACGCTGGGCGTTCGTGCGGTATGACGCAAGATAAAACTCTCCAAAGATGGCGTTTTACAATATAGCGCCAAAAGCCGATGTGGGTGTCATGATGAAAATTGAAATTGGATTTGTTTAAAAGGGCCATTTGTTGCTATTATTCGCGCGAAAAAAATTTTTTGATGACCCCATGGTAGCTTTATGCACTGATGGAATTCCATCAATGGAGCTCTTTAAAAAAGAACGATAATTCGCGGAATTCGGTGGAGCAACCACCAATTAACTGTTGGAGCAGACAATGATAGACCTGTAGCAGTGTTTTGACAGTTTGAAAGATGTCGAAAAGTCGCTGAGTGATCCGGCACTGTCATGCGACTGAAGTCTCTTTGATCCCGTGCTGACATGAAAATGAGGTGTTCAGCCCCTGATTTTCAACTCGCCTGACCATCTTGGGACCTCTGCTTTCACATCCATATCACTATTGTCCTATTGGCCTTCATCTGAGCAGTAGTAACACAGTGTGAAAACACCCTTCAAGAAAGCCAATCATTGATCCTCGATCAAACACTGTTAAATGCTCATATGGCATCCGTTAAGGTATAAGGGGTATAATGACTTCTAATGACAAAATAATCAGCGGCAGACAACCTTCTTACAACTTTTTAACCACCCGTTACAGCCCCCCATATATACAACTAAATTAGTGATTGAAAAGGCGCTGCTCGTCTCACGCATGCGCTATAACTCTGAATTTGCATCAATTCAAATAGAAAACCATAATGAACATACCCTGAAAATTTCATGTTGATCGGACAATTCCTTCTTGGTGTTGCATTTTTTATGAACAGGAGTATATTAGAGGCATTAGGTACAAATCTTCAGAGAGTTAAACCATTATCGAACTTAATGATTAAATCAAATGCAAAATTACTTTGGTATTCATCACTCTGAATTCAGTTGCATCAAGACTTTCTCTTAAGAATTGGTCCAGAATATCATTTTAGTATCCATCACAATGAATTCATGTTCATTCATGTTCAATTCAATGATTAATGTTCTATAGAAAGTGTATAGAAACAAAACAGAGTTGTGATAACTTTTAAATCCTTTTGTAAGAAAATAGTAACTTTCAACTTTAAAATTTAAAAATTTGCTTTTATAATTTTTATATCAATTCATAATATTTATTACATTTTGGCTTAAAGATACTACATTTGGTACTTATATTTTTCAATGCGTCCTCTTTTTTGTGTTGATTATTAGAATATGAATTATTTTCTTATGATGGATTAATAGTTTGCTGTTAGGAAGAGTTTTGAATGTTATTCACCATAAGTAAAAATTATTTTCTGTATTGTGGAACATGTTTGTAAGATTTTTTAAATTATGTAAAATATCCAATAAGTATTTCAAAACATAATAATGGTACCAAAATAAAACAGCAAATATATCTATCACAAATAACTATCTTTTCATTATGTTAAATGATAAAAAAATGATTCATTTACAAAATATAAATTAGCCTAATTACATATAACATTCCCAAGTTTCCAGAAGAATATTACCAACCCTATCTAACTATGAAATAATCCATTTGGTAACTAACTAATTAATTAAATTGAATTCCTAAAAAATATGATGATGCAAAATCAACAGAAAAACTGTCAATTACATATAACATTCTCAAGTTCCTAGAAGAATATTACCAACCCTATCTAACTATGAAACATTCCATTTAGTAACTTTTTAATTAAATTTGAATTCACAAGAAATATGATGATGCGGAATCAACTGAAACACTGACAGATATTATTTTACTTGCCCTTAAGCCTAATGAATCCAATTTAACGCTCAGTGTTAAATTTATAATAATTGTACCACTTATAAGCTGCTAAAAAGTAAAATAATCGAATGAACCAGTAACTATGCACTCTTCAACAATTTTCAGAATTCAATTTACTTTTTCAGACAGTCTTCAACCATTCTTTTTTTTATTATTAACAATGGAGCAGAAAATGAACCGGATTTCGCGTATCTGTCTATCCAATGATGCGAAATTAAATTTCATTTTGATCTCATTAGGAAAGGAATGAGAGTTCTAATGGCTTTTTGATGGGACGATTCAGAAATATTACTGCGGAAGAAAAAAAAGTTAGAGGATTTGTATTTAATCTTAAACCGATGGCATTGCTCATGGAAAAATGTTCTGTGGTGTTACTCATTTTCTTGTATACTACACTAAACTTGGTAAATCTATTTATATTATCACGAATATTAATAAAATCTTGTAAAAGTACCCACAAGTATATATAATTTTACATGATCTTATTTACTTAATTTAATAAGCATTCGGATCATCTTTTTTTATTAACGAGTTTTGAAATAAAAATAAATCTAAAAGTATATTTTAGAACATGAGTGGAAGTGTATTTTATCCTAATATTACAGATCACGTCTGTTATCCTTTAATAAGTTGTGGAAATACGAAAAAATATTTAAAGAAATATAAGTACTGTTTAAAGTTAATGTAAATTTATAACCTCCTGGTTTTGGTAAAGTATTGCTAAAACACTTTTACGCGTGTTCTATCTTTATGCAGTATCGCTTTATCGTGGCTTCTAGTGGAATAGTTATTGCCCATAGATGAACTAAATAAACAAGTTTGGTTTCAAAATCATCTAAGTAAAAATTTTAAGTATGTCTTATATGTGAATCTCTATCAAATATAAATGTTAAAAATAATACATACATATAATATCTTTTTAGTCACTCTCTTCTGTTCAATTCCGTTAAATATCACCAAGCTGTTTAGTAAGTCCAACATAAGCAAAATTGCCAAGAATTTTAAACAAACCTATAAATCATACAGTTATATCATTGGCCATAAAAAGTTTGATGATAGTTGAGTATTTGGCTTTCGAAGCAGCTTAGCGATATTTAACGAAACAGTTAACGGAATTGAACCTTCTCTTCCAAATAAATGTATTTACATAATGAAATTAAGTAAGCGAACTGATACATTCTACTTTCCTATCCTACTTCTCCTCAAATACTTTACGAACCAGTTTGCTCAGTCAGCAACTCAGAAATTAAACCCCAATTCTCCACCCAGATTCATCTCTCCCTTTTCCTCCCAAAACCTCATTACCTCCACGATTAGCACACATCAAACGAATAGGAATTGTGTATCTATCCAACCAAAACCATTTTTGCCTACTGGCGAAAGGACTATTTACTTCCAACCCTCGTTATAACGTTCGGAAAGCCGCAGGGAACGTCTTTCCTCGCAACTTCATTCCGAACTCATTTCCCATCCAAGAGATGAGAAATCCGCATCGGATTGACTCCGCGTGAAGAACAGCCCCTTAAAATTCATGAAAAGGATCTCTGTGTGTGCCCCATTCCATTATTATACTAAATAAAACGGGATCCGATCCGCTTATGCAGAGTGTTGTAAATCTTCCCTCCATTACTGACAGTTAATTTGGTTTTGGCGGAGGAACGGTTGAGAAAAGATCTCTGAAGGGATGATGTTCTGAAACCCCTTTTCCGTTTCGTGGAATTGATTCCGAATGTGATTTGTGAGAATTGATACCTTTTAAAAACGTATTTCATCTGACTCACATTGAAATATTAACCTTTAGTAACCGATATTATGTGCGAGAAAATGAACGTATACATATTGTTAGTTCTATTATTGACATGTTAAAAAATAAGTTTTATAGCACTAATCAAACTGAACTATACTAACCAGCAACTTAAGTTGAGCCTACGACGTGACTAACAAACAAAGTAGTTCCCATCGTTGGTGTCTGAATTTTGAGTGAAATGAAGAACGTCAATTTAAAAATATGATTATTTTGTTAAACCTATGTACATTGTAAAGAAGTCTACCCAAAATAAAACAGCCAACTAAGTAAAACCAAACTGACGTTTATTATGCCGCTTCGATCTCGGGACAGCCCCCCGAGCTTAGACTTACAAAAATATATAAACAAGCGAGAGTGATTTCTTCACTTCGCAGCAGAATTTAAACGTTCTTCTTCACTACGTTACAGACTAAATTCCTCCCCTCTCAAAAACTTTTCTTGATGTAAAGCGAGAAAAGTCCTAGATTCACCTAAAAAACTTGAAACGATAATATTAGACATAAAAATATATTTAAAAACATCAACAATGATTTTGGGGGGTTCATTTCTCACTGAATCTATCCCCCTGAAAACCCATTTCTCTTAAAGAAGTTAAAAATAGGAAAGTTATTAAAAAGTCACTTTAAAATGTAAATACCACATTAATAGTCAATAAAAGTTCTCCTCTTTCAACTGGTAGCTGCTCTTAACTAAGGAAAGATAAAACAGTTCTTCATTAAACACAGAAATAAGGCATCTGCATCACATCATACTTGCCGTAGAAAAATAGGCTTTATGGGATGCGACTCAAACAATCTGCGTTCAAATGAAGCTTCTCTTTGCGATGAATGACTTCATAATTAAATGGCTGCAAAGTAAGAGCCCATCTTAAAAGTCTATGATTAGTTCCAGTATTTTTTCCCAACCATACCAAAGGGTTATGGTCAGTTTGTATCACAAACCCTTGAAGTCCGTCAAGATAACACTTCAACTTTTGCACGGCAAAAACGATCGCGGCACACTCTTTCTCTACTGTACAGTACTTTTGCTCTGCCACGGTAAACTTTTTACTTAAGTACATGATCGGATGTTCTTCATCGTTATTTATTTGAGAAAGAACGACACCAATCCCCAGATTTGAAGCATCACTCTGCAGAACAAATGGCTTGGTGAAGTCAGGGCTAAACAAAATGGGGTTTTATCTCTTTCAGGAAATTTAACAACATAATTAGTTTCAGAAATTTGACGGACGATTTCCCCTGGTCCTACCCACTGCACAGATAGTTTATTCGGTTTTGAAGGAGCCACGATCAAAACAAGGTCGCCGATCTTAAAGTTTCTTTTCACAGCTTTTCGATCATACCACAACTTTTGTCTTTCCTTTGCATCAATCATGTTTTGGACTGCTAGTTCTTGACAATACTTCATTCTGTTCAATAGCTTAAACACATAGTCAACTACACTGTTCTCTTCGTTGTTTTTTTCTGTTAGGTTTTCATACAACAGCATAACTGGAGTTCTCAAATTCTTACCGTGCACTAATTCAGCTGGGGAGAAGCCTGTACTGTCATGGGTTACAGTTCGAAGCGCAAAAAGAGCCTTTGGTAGGATTTCCTCCCAACTTGATCCGGCTTCGAGGCACAAGACGCGCAAAATTCGCTTTAAAGTCCGATGCATTCTCTCCACTGGATTGCTTTGAGGATGACGCACTGAACTTCGCACAACTTTTATCCCAAATTTCTCCAAAAACTCTGAGGTAAGTGCACTCATGAAGGACGTTCCCTGATCCGTTTGTAGCTCTCTCGGAAATCCCATCCTACTAAATATCTGAAGCAACGCATCCACCACAGTCGTTGAGCAGAGATCTGCCACAGGAATCGCATCCGGGTACTTCGATGACATGCATATTGCCGTGATCAGGTAGCGGTTTCCAGACGGTGATAAGGGCAAAGGTCCACAAGCGTCAACATTAATTTTCGTGAAGATTTCTGTGATGACCGGAACAATCTTCAATGGAGCTTTTTGTTTTTCATGTGGTTTCCCCACTCTTTGGCATTTGTCGCAGGATTTAACGTAGACTTCTACTTCCTTGTAGCAGTTGGGCCAGAAAAATGTCTTGAACAACACATCTTTTGTCTTTGTTGCCCCTAGATGAGCAGCCGTTCCTTCATGACCAATTTTCATCAGATTTCTTCGACATTTCTCCGGAACAACAAGCAACCTTCGTTTTGTGCCATCTTTGTCTTCCTTTTGATAAAATAGTAGTTTATCCTCCACAATGTACTTAGCCTTTCTAGAAGAGTCTTTCCCAGCTTCCTCGAATAATTCTTTCAGTTCAGTAGATTTCTTTTGTTCATCAATAAATTCTCGGTTCGACATCTTCACAAGATCTAGTTCAGGAATTTCAGGTAACACTGTCGGCAAAATTTCATCTTCTACAGTAGTGTCGATGACTTGTTCAGGTATCGCATCTGATTCTTCGGAGTCAAATCCTGGTTCACTCTTTTCAGATCTCAACTTCTGTGCTCGAGTTTCAACCGCGTTGACCATGTAGACTTTCACTTCGGAGTTCTTTTCAGATTCGTCGAAAAGAGCAGCTGTTTTATTCCCCAGGAGGTATCTTCCCTGATCCAATGTATCCCTTAACACAGCAGCCTTCGTAATCACATGGCCGTAGACGCAATCCAATTCCACCTCAGCTAAAGGCAAACATACAGGATGTTCCTCCAACGGAGTGCGAATCCAAACGGTTTCATTCGTAAACATTGAAGGGCGCACATACTTTTTGCAAATCAAGTCTAGACTTGCGCCAGTATCCCTCAAAATTGGCATTTCAATTCCGTTGACTTTACCTCTACTAATGTAAGGTGCCAGAGCGTCATTGAATCCGATCTTGTCTGTTTCATTTGAAGCCACAGCTTCGTAATTTTTCTTTAGCTTATCGCATTGCGGTCGAAGATGCGAATAAGATCCGCATTCGTAACAACGAGGTTGTCTTCTTCTTTCGTAGTCTCTCTCAACATTTTTGTCATTGGAATGCTCTCTTTTGACTTGAAACCCAGACTTGAAATCCCTTGATCCTTCTCCAGCTTTGTATCTACCTCCATGCCCTTCTTGAACCGCGTAGCCATTCCTCTTAGGAAATTCCCGTCTAAAACTACGTCTGATGCTCTCGTATTCGTCCAACCTCTCTGCCAGATCATATGGTGTTTTCATCTTAATCCAATCCTCCAAAAAATGTTCCCTGACATCAGCTGGTACACGAAACTTAAGCTGTTCAGTTATGATCAAATCTTTAAGTTCCTGGAAGGTTTGAATATTCAGATCCCCAATCCATTCAGTAAAATAACCACTCAGTTCCTGGGCGAAGTGTCTCCAAGACTTTTCCTGTGATTTATAATGCCGATAAAAGCTCCGTTTCAGCTCTTCACTATTCATTTTGTATCTTTTCAAAATGATACTCTTGACCACATCGTAATTGTTAGCATCCTCGGGCGATTCCCTGGCCAACATGTTAGACAGCTCAGCAGGTAAAACGCTCAACAGATAAGCCACCCAGTCTTTTTTCGGAACCCCAGCCATATTAGCTCTCCTCTCGAAATTAATTAGAAACAAACCCATTTCATCTCTTTTCTCATCAAATCTAGGCATGATCTGTGCCAGCGGTATTCTACCAGCCTGCTCTACCCCAGTTTCCGTTACTTTCCCAGATTGACATTCAACCTTTTTCACTTCTAATCTTTTTACTTCTAATTCATGATCCAGTCGGATCCTTTCCTGTTCCAACTGAACTCTTTCCTGATCCTTTCGAAGTATCTCCTGTTCTTCTACTTCCCTCTCTTTAATGACTCGTTCCAAAATCAACTTAACCTCTTCCTCTTCATAATTTTCGCTACCCTTAATAACAGCCTTAATCTCCGGAATCGTATCTGAAGCCTCCACTGATTCACAGAGTTCCTCCGCAACCCTAACCAAGTCCCGTTTCCTACCCCTTGCAAGAAAAGCCATAATTAGAAACCCACAACCATCAGAACAAAATCCAATTCTAAACAGAACAACTCGAAACGCAACTCCAACTGCTAACTCACAATATCAGATCAACCTGACCTAATCAAAAGCCAAATCCAAAACGCGATCACTGTAATCCAATTTTCACAAAATCCAAAACACAATCTATTCAACTATTCACAAACTAAAACTATTCAAACCTCTATCAAAAGCTCAAAACCACCTACCGTAATCCAATCCTATACAAAACCGAAGCAAACAGAAATCCACAACTGGAAAATTCAAACTATCTACCATCTGATCTATCACTCTAATACAAAAGCTCAGATCTTTATAATCACTATAAACCCAATCAATACCTTACTGGCCGTAGATTCTCATCCATTCGCTGCCACCAATTTAACCCGGCTGTAAAGAAGTCTACCCAAAATAAAACAGCCAACTAAGTAAAACCAAACTGACGTTTATTATGCCGCTTCGATCTCGGGACAGCCCCCCGAGCTTAGACTTACAAAAATATATAAACAAGCGAGAGTGATTTCTTCACTTCGCAGCAGAATTTAAACGTTCTTCTTCACTACGTTACAACATATGGCGCTTTTCAATCACAATTTGGGTACCGAAACTCCTCCTAGCAACCCAACAGGCTTCGTGTTTGCCGATTTCTCCTTCCGCATTTGTGACGTACTGGGTTCAAGAAACGTTGCTGTCGAGTATAGTTCTATTGACATGCCAAAAAATAAGTTTTGTAGCACTAACCAAACTGAACTACTCAAAGTAGTAAACGTAATTTATGATTTTAAAAAGTAAGATTTAAATGCATGAAAAGGTTTTATAAGGTGATTCTTATAGATGGACTTTAGATATTAGGTGATAGCTATGTGAAAGACATAAGTTTTCAACCTTCCTATACACACATTACCGTAAATATTTTTGTACAAAAAAAGAGAAATAAGATATTGCATTACAATTTCTTTTTTTGTTTTATGATTTAGATGTTATGTCGCAAACAAATATAAAACATTGAGATTAGAAGCGAAATTTATTTCTACATAGTACCTAATATTTTGAAATCAAGCCAAAATTTAGACAGTTGATAAATGGTACCATGTTTTACATTTTTACATAACGTTAAAACTAATAGAAAAGAGTAGTAAGATAAATTATGTTCTTTTAGGAAAAGTATGTTAAAACTATAATGCAGGTTTCTATTTTTCAGAAGTACATCTAATGTCTTTGAAGTTTCGTTTGAATATCTTGTTAAATTATAATGAACTACTGATTAAAATTTATTTTCGTAGATGATGGTGTAACCAAAACATGTAAAATTTGGTAATTTCTACGAACGGTTTGTCGCATCTTACTTAATTCTACTATCTTACCTAATCAGAATTCACTGATGTCGTATAATACCTTCTATTTTGACAAACGTATTCGCTTTCTTGTGTTGAAGTGAAACTTTAAACGTGTTACTTGATGCTAAGCGCCAGAGATTCGACTATGAATAAGCTGCTTTATGTAGTCTGTAGTTCTTCGTTAGGCGGTTGGGAACGGGACAATCCAATGGCGAGAAATAACATGTCTATTTAGACTCATAAGGTTAGAGAAGCTTGAAATCTTGAGTGACGTTGTTCTGCCTACTATTTCGCGTCATCATCGTTTTTTGGACAACAGCGCAACTCAAGTTTGAAATCATGCACGCTCCCTTCATACTGGAGTTGTGCTGTTGTCCAAAAAGCGATGATGACGGGAAATAGTAGGCAGAACGCCACTCAAGATTTCGAGCTTCTCTAGCCTTATGTGTCTAGGCGGCCATGGAAATAACCGGTTTCGCTCTCTTTCTCTATAGTCTATACCAGTGTTTCCCAACCTTTTTCGGTCCATGCCCCACCAAAGCCTTTCTAAATTTTCCATGCCCTCCATGTTCTTTATTTTTTCGAAAATCCTTCTTGAAAAGTAATTAAAACCTGGTGGTCCTTGCACCACCTGGGGGGCAATTTGGTTAAAAAATTTCAAATTGCCCCCCTTGAAATTCATATTGCCCCACGTTGGGAAACACTGGTCTGTACCTTCCCAACCCTAAGGAGAGAATGGCCTGGCTCGTTTGTGGTTTACACTATCCGCCTAGCGAGGAAATACAAACTAATGTACGCAATATCCTTCAATATTATTTACAAAACATTCCAACACGTCGTCTCCTCTCAACTCCACTCGTACTACAAATACCAAAAATTTCTGTCTATTTGGCCGGCAGATATACAACTAAACTCTACTCTATTTACCCGGCAGATGCCCAGCAACGGTTCTGATTGGAGCGCCGGGACTGCTACGTAACCTCGAGACCTACGGCGCATGTGCCAACTGCCGGTTTTGCCGTCCAAATAGACACTCCCATACGAAAAAATGACACAATAAATCATGCCACTAACCTCTCTTCCAGATGACGCTCTCGAAAGGGTATCCTCCGAAAGGACACAGCACCCTGAACACCCCTCCAGCCAGAGCAGTCAGGTTGTTGAGGGGGCGTATAAAAAGCGAGCCGAACACGTTCAACCGCCTCGAGTGCGCCGCCGACCCCGCCTCGTTGAAAGCGGTGCAGGTGTACACGCCCCCGTCGGTGACGTCGGCCGACGTAATGTTGACGTAACTGACCACGTCGCCTCCGCCGCTGAGGTACGTGCTGACCATCACTCCCGGGCGGGTGGACAGTGTCCAGATGTCGTCCAGCGTCCACTTGATCTGAGGGGAGGGGTTTCCGGTCGCGATGCAGACCAGGGACACGAAGCTGCCCGGCCGGACCGTCTTTTCGGGGAAGGCGAGCTTGAATTGGGCCGCCAAGTCTGGAAAGAGACATTGGTTTATTGGTTGGTGACGAGAGTGTGTTACTGTCTGTCTATCACTAGTTGAGCTCTCGTTTAAAATTAATTCTGTTGTCAAGGCAACGAGACTCTCCTCATTTTTTACGGGTGGAATCGTCGAGTGTTTTCAGGTGACGTCACGACCAGTTATTGTAGGTCAATGCGTCTATTGCTAGGGTGGTTGCTATGTGCGGAGGTATCTGTTGCTATGGTGGTTGTTAGGTGTGGGGTGACGTGATTGCAAATGCTCCAATAGAAGAATTCCACGACCAGTTATTTTCTATAACTGTTAACCTTCTGTAGGGCAAAGCGTCTGCTGCTAAGGCCGTTGTTAGGTACGAGTCATTTGACTGAAAATGCTCTGTTGCATTGAATCACTAATCCTCTTTGCTTATAATTTTAAAACAGTTCACCAATCCAAGCCCTAACATATGCGTGCAACTGCATCAATTCCGAAAAGGAGACCGTGGTTGTGATTGCGAAAAAATTCTGCCAATAATCCCCTCCGTCCTCTTTATAGTCTGTGTAAATAGAATCAGTGGTTGACCTTGAGTTTTTTCTGAATGTATTTCTTCTGCGTTGCCATGGTAAAGCATGACGTGAAACCGACGATTTTATTTACACAGACTATAATCAACGCCAAATCATAATACGGTTTATCCCTATTTAAATTCAACCGGTCTTGTTGCTATAGCGACGGCCACGACCAGATGACTAGGCGGGAGCTCAACTTGTGATAGACAGACAGTAATTTAGTCCCGAAGTTGTCTGAACCATTTAAAAAGTAATTGATTGAAATGATTATATATTATATGATTATATTGCCCGTTTATATGAAATAAACAGGCAATTTACTGCAAACACCTTAGAGTACCAGGGAATACTTAGCATTAGAAATTAGAATAAGTTCATAAATATCTGGACAAAGGGCACCACTTAAAATCATGAAATAAATGTAAAAAAAGATGCCTATTTTTGCTTCGTTGAAGGAATACACTTTTTTTTCTGGATGGAAACCTTTTCTGGGAATCTCAAAAAATTATTAAGAAGCATGGATTTGAGCTTTTGGTTCATATTTTAGGGTCACTTTAAAGCCTATTTGTTAGATTGAATTTCCAATATAACCTAATTTTAACGCTAGCGTTATCTATGATTAAAGATTTTTTGAATTTCTCATAAAAGAATTTCCTGGTCTCCTAAATAAGTTACAGTTAACTCCCTCTCGTTTAGTTTATTTTTCATTATTATTTCTTGAAATCGTTCAATTTACATCACATTGTTAATTTTTCATAAATGTAATTTAAAAATAAATTTCTAGATTCCTCTCAAAGAGAGAGAAAAGAGAAAGAAAGATAAATAGTAAAGTCTTGGAAATAATAAAATTTACAATCTTTTCCTAACAACGTGACAAAAATACCATCAAATTTAAATTTAAAATAGTTTCATTGAAATGTTAATTTTATTGAACGAATGTAAACATAACTCATTCACACTAACATATGTTACAGATTTGTTTTGAATACCCTTATATGCAAATACACAAATGTTCTACGAATAAAAACATCTACTGGAGAGTTAATGAATAATTCACTAGAATAAACATCGTAATTTATTTCTTAACTTTAAATAGGAAGTTTAACGCGTGATTAAGAATTCACAAACATGTCTCTCAACCTATTTTAGTGTTAGAATAGCACTTAAAGTTAATTTGACTTATCATCAAGTTCTTTGAAGATGATGAATGATTTTTCCAATTTAGAAAAGTTTAAAATGGGAGTCTTTTTTAAATATTTTATGAAACGGCGATCTTTCTTCTTCAAAAATGTCACAAACCTTTTGCTCATCCCTCAAAAGTTAAAACGAATGTGGATAATTGAGTTAAAGTCATCAATATTGCAAAGAGCTTTGACGATTGCTTCAGCTTCAATTTTGTGCACTGAAAACCGTGTAAATCCTTAAAAGTCAGTATTTTCATGGAGACTTTTATTATTCTTTTAGATTAATAATACATGTATTTTATTTTTCAACTATAAAGTTTACTAAATAAAAGGATACATTTTTTAAAGATATTCTAATTTATTTAAAAAAATTTGTACTAATTTCAGAATTAATACACGTACAGACAAAAACAAGTATTTTTTTTTTTTAGAAAAAGTAACAATTACTGTCACAAGGGTGCATTTTATATTTTCTCATTTAGTAATACTATTACATTTTCATTTTTATTTTGAATTGAAAATACATTTTTTCCGGTATGACATCACATTTGAAGCAAGCTTTCAACTAAAGTATTTTCTTTTATGTTTGTTAAAAATTTAATAATCTAATTCTGTTGCATGATGTCTTACATTTTGACTTTTGCTTTCATTATCATTTAAATCTTAGACATTTAAAGTAATTTTTAGTAAGCATATATTGTTTTTTTTAACGGAGTGGTTAATGTTACGACAGTTGAAGCTTGCGCAGTAGTAGAAATTTGTTATTGCGTGTTTTATAACATTAAAATTATGTTTTTGATCTACTCATGGAGACTTTTATTGATAAGCTTTACACTGATAATATAAATAAACTATTCGTTTTGAAAATTTCAGTTATTTCTACAACACAGACTTATATTTTCAGATTGGATATAGTAGTATGTCTGTAATTGAAAGATTGTTTTTATTTCTATTTTGTACATTCGTTCTTTTAGATTAATAAAATATACTATTTTTAATTTTTCAACTATAAAGTTTAATAAAAAAAGAGTAAATTTTGGAAAGATATTCTTATTTATTTAAAAAAAACTGTAATGATTTAATACCCGTACAGATAATAACAAGTATTTTTTTTTTAGAAAAAGTAACAATTATTCTCACAAGGGTGCATTTTATATTTTCTCATTTAGTAATACTATTACATTTTCATTTTTATTTTGAATTGAAAGTACATTACATTCATACATCCGGTATGACATAATATTTGAAGCAAGCTTTCAACTAAAGTATCTTCTTTTATAGTAAAAAAAATAATCAAGTGTTTGATGAAATTACCCTTTTTTACATCGCCTTTTAGATTGAGTTTCCTTAAATAATTTACCTTGTAGTTTTCAAGGGGACCCATCAAATGATCATTTTTTCTTGTTTGTTAAAAGCATGCATTGAATAATCTAATTCTGATGCAAGATATCTTACATTTTGACTTTTGTTTTCATTCTCACTTAAATCTTAGACATTTAAAGTAATTTTTAGTAAGCATATTGTTTTTTTAATTCTGGCGATTAAATTGTACATTTTTCACTATTAATGGCATAATAGGCATATAGCACATTTTCCTCTCCTTATATTTCCAGATAAACCCGTACCTTTCTTTAAATAAATGCCCCATATCCTATCTTTAATCACACCACACCAATAACAACGGGCGTAATGATAATAACCACCATACACTAAATCCCTCCGACTTCAAATCTCTTTTAAAAAGAACCCTCGATTCCGAATCTCACTTCTCACTTGTCAAAAATTGCCGCAATTAAACCCTAGTTTGTCTCTCCCGTTCGAGTCTCCCACCTTCTTTTGTTGGGTGGAGCTATAATGGGCGGTAGGTAGGAATATGCGAGTTGTAATGGAGCGGTAGGAATATGCTAGTCAGGCGATTTATAAGTACTAGTATTATTGAACAAAGGGAGACGGGCTTTTGTCTGTAGCGATTTGTCTGCACTTTTGAAGGAACAGGAAGCCATTAGGGCGCGTGATCTTTAATGTGTTCAGCAGCCCTTCAATGACTGGACAGGAAGTGGCGGTGCTTCTGAATGTATCCGATGTTCAGTGGGAAACTGTGGAATGAATATACGAGCCAATGCGGGTTATGTCTGATTCGTTTTGTGTAGTGTTGGTTTTTGAATAGGAGATAGGATTAAATTGTTGGGTGGTGTAGTTTTTATTTTGACAGTGTTGTTAAAAATTGCTTTTAAAGCTTCTCGAGATTAGGGTATTTGAAAGGTTTTGATTTGGATTTGGAAGCGCCTTACAACTTACGGCCATATTCACCATAAACCTAAACTGACTTTAATAACTCAGGTTAGGAAACTTGAGTTTAGGTTAACTGAAACCCCAAGTTCAATTCCCATTTCACCAATATTTCTTCCACTCCGGTTACTTGACTTTAAGTTACTTGACCACAGATTGCTGATCGATCCTCATTGGTCGAAACTTTTCGGTCGAGGCTTTTCGCCGCCATCTTAAATCTGTTAGTACGATCGTACGATTATGGATGAATATTTTATTCATTAAAATATTCATCATTGGGTACTTGTTATGATGGAATATTTTTTCTTTCATTGTAAAAACGTTGTTTTACAAGATTAAAGGTTATATTAATGCAGTATAAAAAAGTCTGGAGTTCAAGTGATTTCATTTAGCTTTTTGATTTATAGATGGCAGCACAACTGCTGCTTGAAGTAAATGATGTTCTAATTTTTAACCAAGAATTGTGTAGTTTAAGCAGTTTTTTTTTGTTTGAAGAGTTTTTAAGTTCATGAAATATATTATAATTATTGAAACTACCTTAAAATAGTCAGATTAGTTATTTCTGTTAGGATGGCAAATTGGCGACGGGCGTCGGAATTCTTCATCCGAGTATTCTAAGAAACTTCTTTCTAAGAAAGTCTTTCCTTTCTTTGAAATTTCTTTGTTTTCTTTCCTCAAATCTTTCGAGGAATTCTAAGCGTTCAACACATGCAATTTTGCGCAGATTTTCCACCATTGATTATACACTAACCGGAATGATTAGCAAGTCAAGGCTTGCAAACAAGTAAAAATCGGGTTCTGGGCATGCGCGGACGGCTTCAACTGAAGTATAACCTAGCTTTGAGCTCGGTTAGGTTTTTTAACTTGAACCCGAACTCAGGTTGTGAATCTGTGGTTACTTTTCGATGGTGAAATGGATTTTTATCTCTGACCCGAGAAAAACGGGTTTTTCTTCGGTTTCCCAACTTAAGTTTAGGTTAGAGTTTATGGTGAATATGGCCGTTAAAGGTTTTAAGGCTATCATATTTGAAAGGTTAAAGTTGGTGTTGTTAATTTTCATGGGTTAGGATTTCTTGTCTGGATTTTTTTCGCTAGATGGTGGTAATACATTTTTCAGGTATATTGCTACAATGTCTAGAGTTCCCTTTTCTTCATATTTTGTTACATTCAAGTATTGAATTACCAAACATTTGTTTGGTCGATAATAAATATTAAATATAGATAATATAGAGAGAATATCAAATGTAAAAACTGGTATTATATTTAAATATATTTGATAGAAAGTATATATTATTTGCTACTTTAGGGGATAGTATTAATTGTCTTTAGTTCAGAAAAAGTTCCAATAGTGGTATCGGCAATTTTCTGATGAAAAGCTCAACCCTATTTACGTAATTTAATGGTTTTATATATGCTCATAACTTAACAAGTGTCCAACTAAATATATAAAGGAAAAATAAAGTTTTAATAGTATACGAATACTTATTGCATTTCAACTTTTTCCTAATAACTTTTAATCAAACATTAATGGGGTATACAAAAAATGTATTGTAAAAATACTTACAGTATACAATGAAGTATTATCATGATTTTTTTCTTAGTAACAATAAAAGAAAAATACACCTAACTCAAGAAAGTTTTACTGATTTCTCATCTCCTAAAGAAGACATTCACTTATCTCCAGATACACTGATTATCAGAAGAGCGATTCAATTTAAGAACTCTCCCGAAAAAAAGAGAAAAATCACACAAAGAAAAAAAAACAAGACATAAAAGATACATCAGCCACCCGATACCCCGAGGCCCTCTCTATCTCCCATCTTCTTTTCCCGAATTATTTTTTCTCGTTACCCCGAATTCCGGATCCGGTCCCCCTGCGACCCTAGTCGTCGGGTGCTTCTGCCCGGGATTACCCCCTTGCATCATTTCTCCTTAGAGAATATTCAGATAATAGAATACTGGTATGATACCCCTTTCCAAAGTTCTCCTTCTTCATCTTCGCAGACGCTTCGTTCTCTAAATGGAATAGAATTTTCGAACTCGCCTCTTATTGGATGAAGGGTTTCCGTGGCCGTATTATATTTACTAGCGTGCTCCGTAGGTAGGACGTGTATTCCCTAGTGCTTTCTGGTAATGCGGTTGCTGGTTATTCCATTATTGCGTAAAATGATAACATTTGCGGCAGTTGGTTTTTGGGGTGGTTACTAGGCTTTTTTTTCTTGGTTGTTTATTTCATTGATTTTTTTTCCTCCTACAGGTGAGCTGCATGTGTTGGTGTTAGTGAAGGGTCAAATTGACTCTGACGGTTTTATGCTGTTAAGGTAAGCTTTTCTAAGTTGTGTATGTCGTTTTTCTTGTGGTTAGTATGGGAGTGGAAGAAGTTTACGTTTTTATCGTTTGTGTATTTTATTTTAATCTTGGAGGCCGAACCCCGGGTGTTTTACTTTTTACACGGTTAGAAGGTTTAGCTTTTACAGCCATATCTATTCGAAAGAGTTATGTTAATTTAAGTTGAGAATTGTGTGTGTTTTATAAAGGATAGTTAATTGGACAGCTTTTTGATGATCAATGATTTGATAATGATAAGATCTGTTGAGACTATCTCTAAAATACTTAATTATAAAATAAATGGAAACTATTAGAATTGGAATTGGAAAAAAAAATTGATGTAGTGCAGGAAAATTATAGTTTTCATGGTGTTTACTTTATCAATAAAACTGTTGAATTATTTGGATTTTATTAATTATGCGACTTTTTAAGAATCTGTGTAACAAAAATCTCTAAAATGAAATCAAATTTATTTAATTTCATATATTAAATATACATGTTTTGTATCACTTAAAAATACTTTTATGATACATAGGGTCGCTAATTTCTTCAAAATAAATTAAGTATGAAACTAGTCACATATCGTGTGAAATGCGCAGCTTAACTTTAAAGAACGAAAGTTTGCAATTTGTTAAAATCATAAATATAACACATTAACTTTATATATTTCAATTACATAACCCCAGTTTCACTCATTTTATTGCTCAAACAAAATCTAAAAAAAAATATCTTCTCTTTAAGAAAAACTTGCGACATTCTTGAAAAACTCCAAGAAGTAATTTAATTCCTATTTGATTCAAGAAATATAAGACCGCGGGTCATTTATTATTTAGTTTATTGCTTAAAAAAGAACTGTTTACAAAACTCAAGTAAAAGTAATTCCTAAGTTTAAATAAGAGTTTCAGAAACTGGGGGGAAACACTTAAAAAGAATTTCTTACTTCGGAAAGTACACTTTAGAACTTAAAACTTGTCTTTAAAAGCTTCTGATGTTAATCCACAAAATAGAGCAGACAAATAATATATAGACAGTAGCCAAAAAACCCACTTTCACTTTATGGGGGTGTTAAGTAAAAAAACTTTTCAACCACAGGAAATTTATCAGAAATCTTGGTTTAACTAAAAAAGTTAAGGCACCAAGTTTTCTCTTATGATATTGACTTAATCATTTTAAATAAATACAATATAGGTAGTTTTTTTTCTATCAAAGAAATAAGATTAAATTAATTTTAACTATCTATATTTACCATGCTTCAAAAATGTAATGAACTTCTATTTTTACTTTTATACAAAATTATTTTTTAATGAATTATTGTATGAAAATTTATTTATCCTTAAGAACAATTAAATTGTAAGCAAACAATAAAATTAATTTATTCATATAAGTTCTGCATTGTATAAGATCATTATGGCAATACTTCTAATCAAGAATTATATAATTTCATGTGTTATTTTCAAATCAATTAACCAAAATTGATTACTTAATAAAAAGCTTACTAATAACACATAATTTTTAACTTAATTTTTGTTTTTAGAACTAAACTTCTTAAATGTTAATGCTGTTGTAACGTCCTGCATCTCACTATAAGGGCAACGCAAACTGATTTAAAAATTAAATGTATAAATAAATGCCTTTATAAAAAAGTTAGACAATTCAACTTAGGTAATTGTTTTAATTAAAAAATATTTTGTTGTTAGATACTATTTTTGCAGAAAACATTGCAAACAAATTTTATAATAAATAGCACCTCTTCGAAACTACAAACACCGAACCATACTTTAATATCTGAACCATATTTCCCCCATACTACTTAATTTATAACCATTAAAACAGGCTAACAACTAGTTAAACAATCTAAAATGCTAAAAAAATATAACCTAACATTCTAAAAAATTATAAACACTGAACCATGCCTAAATATCTGAACTGTATTTTGCCCAAATGCTACTTTATTTGAAACCATTGACCGGGCTAACAGCTAGTTAAAAAAAACCCTAAAATTATAAAAAAATATAATAAATAGCATTGCATTAATATAGCAAACACTGAACCTTGATTAAATATCTGAACCATATTTCCCCCATACTTACTACTTAATTTATAACCATTAAAACACACATTAGCCACCATCCCAATTCAAAATTAAATAGACCCACTCTTTCTCAATCGGCTGAGCCAAACAAATAGTCTTCAATTACAGACCTATTAACCCTGTCCAGCCGAACACTGATTGGTCCCAACCAGTATCCCATTTACTCTGGGTGTCGGCTGTCCTTCCTGTTTGTTCCCCTCACTAAGCATTAAACCAAACAGAAGGTAAAAAAAGGAGAGAACCGCACTTTGTTAAGCTTCCCTGGACCAACACTAATTCCTCACCAACTACCTGATTGCTTCTTCCAAGGATAGAGAGGGAAAAAAATCCCTGTAGAGGGGGTAGAGTATCCCCATAAGGACATCTTTATTGGCAAGTGTCTGGTCCTCTGAGGGAGTGAGGGCAATTAGAGGACTTGCGTTCCAAGTTTCTCACTGAATTGCTTCGAAATGGTCCTGCCCTGGGAGGCTTTATCTGGCCGCTGTGCTTAAATTCGGGAGGTGTCTTTAGTTTAAATGGCGGGCCTAATTCTGTGGATAGATAGTAGTTTGGGCGTTGAGAGTTTATAATGGTTGTTAGATGAGAAAAAGTTCAATTGTTTTAGTTTTAAGTCAGTTTAAATGGCGTGGATTCGTTTGGCTTTCAAAAAATAAAATATGTGTTTGGACACATTTGACATATTTTAAGGTGAAGTGAGATAAAATTAAAAGATTAACCTTATGATAAGGCTAGTCAGTTTTCTAACTTCACAAAAATGGGCTTCGTGTGCTTTTTCGTGATTATGCTTAGTGAATAGAGCCATTTTGTTCCTTAGAATCTGTAGTTTACGAATCGCGATGGTGGACACTTCGGGTCTGCGACTGGGGATTGCGAGAGGCGCAGAAGTGGAAAATCGACCAGTTTCAATTTTGCGTTATTTGTAGTCAAAATGGTTCCTTTTATTTTTTCAATTAGGTTAAACGCCCCATAACACAAAAGAGGTGAAGGAGGAGTATTCGATCCTAGAGTTTGGAAAGAATCCATTCACCCCAGCCGGGGCAGTAGAAGGATAAAGTCGAATGTAAATATTTGTTTACCTATTTTCTCTGAGGTTCGTGTTAATAGTCACAAATAAACGTAATGAAAGGTGTCATTCTTTTCCTTACCTTTGGGCAAGAAAGAATTGCGATAGTAGAAATCTGGCAACGCTCACTGGGGATAGGGAGAGGGGCAGAGAAAAAACACGAAAATCAGCAATATCTAATCAAAAAAAATTTCTTTTCTGCACCAACTGCGGTTGAATGTTTTCTAAATTGTCCCCAAAGATGGGCAAAATGCATAAAACCGAATTTCGAACGGTTCTTCTACTTCAAATAGGGTCGAAAAGGTGTAGAAAAAAATAAAGGGAAATTCTTAACTTTTAAGTCGTTTAAAAACTTATTTTTCCTCATAAAGGAGCACACATTTCAGGCTAATTTTTACCTTCATACACTTAACAATACGAAATACCATGGTAGATATCTAGTACCTGCGATTAAGGAGGGTGAGAGGGTCAGAAAAAAGTATACCAGTTTTGATACTGTTCGTAGAAGTAGAAATTCATAATTTTCTAATTTGAGTAGAGTCAAATGTGGTGCAAATAAAGGAGACCGATGGTTGACATACAGAACACCCATTTAGAAAAGCGTTCATCACATTGGAAGGTGAAATGGAAGGGTGAAATGGAATTTTAGGAGTTATTTGAAATGTTTTTCGACAAAACAGTGTCTATTTTAGTGAAATAACGTAGAAATCAATGTGAATTGGTCCCATGTACACTGTAGAACTAGAAATGCAACAGTAAATAACTTTCATTATAGAACGGGGGTAATGTGTGGGGCAGAAAAAAAGTTTGAATGATATTTTATTGAGAAAAAGAGTAATTATTTAGTTTAAAAGCTTTTCAGAACTGAAAAAATGTGAATGGGGACGCTCTTGGTGCGTATCTTGGGAAGCATAACTCAGCTTTGGGGGTTCGAAGGATGAAATAGAATACAAGGGGGAAATCTTTTATTTTTTGACTAATAGCATGAAATTTTTTGAAAGAGCTAGATTAAACATTGTCAATTTCCCCCTCCAACTCTCTAGAGTCGGTCATCCGGCAATGGAATTTAAGACCCAAGACAAGGGAAGGTGGGCGGGGCAGAAAAATGCGAAACATTTTATTTTAGTTCGTATAATAATCTTATTAAGATTAAATACCCCTAAATTGAGAAAATTAATAGCAGATATAAATGAGACCCATGTTGAAATGTGTTTCTTAGAGGGTAGGAGGATAAAATAGAATAATAGGGGGTAATATATTTAACTTTTTCACTAAAGAGTTGGAATTTCTCGGAAAACTGCATAAAAAGAATTGATTTTCCCTTTTTACTACATGGAATATATGACAGAAACGTATAGGTGCACTCTGTATTGTGAGACAGGGGACGGTGAGTGGAGCAAAAAAAAAATACATGTATTCTATTTCTTTTAAATAAGATAATTTCAAAAAAAAATAAATAAATAAAAGACATACATAAAACACACTTTCCCAAGCGTTCCTACACTTGGATGAGGGGTATAAGGACAAAATAGAAGACATTTATCCTATTAATTTGTGAGTTTAAGTTACGCTAGAAATTGCTTGAAAATAGTTATAATGCATATATTTTTTTCAATGTACTAAATTATAAGAAATAAGTTTTAGGAAACGTTTAATGACATTGGAATAACATATATTTTCTAATTTTCTTTTTAAATTTAAGACATTTAATCATATTTAAAAGAAATAGAATATATGTATTTTTTTGCTCTCATATACTCAATTGTATACTCAATTTAGGGGTATTTAATCTTAATAAGATTATTATACGAACTAAAATAAAATTTTTCGCATTTTTCTGCCCCGCCCACCTTCCCTTGTCTTGGGTCTTAAATTCCATTGCCGGATGACCGACTCTAGAGAGTTGGAGGGGGAAATTGACAATGTTTAATCTAGCTCTTTCAAAAAATTTCATGCTATTAGTCAAAAATAAAAGATTTCCCCCTTGTATTCTATTTCATCCTTCGAACCCCCAAAGCTGAGTTATGCTTCCCAAGATAGGCACCAAGAGCGTCCCCATTCACATTTTTTCAGTTCTGAAAAGCTTTTAAACTAAATAATTACTCTTTTTCTCAATAAAATATCATTCAAACTTTTTTTCTGCCCCACACATTACCCCCGTTCTATAATGAAAGTTATTTACTGTTGCATTTCTAGTTCTACAGTGTACATGGGACCAATTCACATTGATTTCTACGTTATTTCACTAAAATAGACACTGTTTTGTCGAAAAACATTTCAAATAACTCCTAAAATTCCATTTCACCCTTCCATTTCACCTTCCAATGTGATGAACGCTTTTCTAAATGGGTGTTCTGTATGTCAACCATCGGTCTCCTTTATTTGCACCACATTTGACTCTACTCAAATTAGAAAATTATGAATTTCTACTTCTACGAACAGTATCAAAACTGGTATACTTTTTTCTGACCCTCTCACCCTCCTTAATCGCAGGTACTAGATATCTACCATGGTATTTCGTATTGTTAAGTGTATGAAGGTAAAAATTAGCCTGAAATGTGTGCTCCTTTATGAGGAAAAATAAGTTTTTAAACGACTTAAAAGTTAAGAATTTCCCTTTATTTTTTTCTACACCTTTTCGACCCTATTTGAAGTAGAAGAACCGTTCGAAATTCGGTTTTATGCATTTTGCCCATCTTTGGGGACAATTTAGAAAACATTCAACCGCAGTTGGTGCAGAAAAGAAATTTTTTTTGATTAGATATTGCTGATTTTCGTGTTTTTTCTCTGCCCCTCTCCCTATCCCCAGTGAGCGTTGCCAGATTTCTACTATCGCAATTCTTTCTTGCCCAAAGGTAAGGAAAAGAATGACACCTTTCATTACGTTTATTTGTGACTATTAACACGAACCTCAGAGAAAATAGGTAAACAAATATTTACATTCGACTTTATCCTTCTACTGCCCCGGCTGGGGTGAATGGATTCTTTCCAAACTCTAGGATCGAATACTCCTCCTTCACCTCTTTTGTGTTATGGGGCGTTTAACCTAATTGAAAAAATAAAAGGAACCATTTTGACTACAAATAACGCAAAATTGAAACTGGTCGATTTTCCACTTCTGCGCCTCTCGCAATCCCCAGTCGCAGACCCGAAGTGTCCACCATCGCGATTCGTAAACTACAGATTCTAAGGAACAAAATGGCTCTATTCACTAAGCATAATCACGAAAAAGCACACGAAATGAAGTTAGAAAACCCACTAGGCTTTTCTACTAGCATTACATGAGTTAACAGCGTGTGTGAGATTATTTATTCGTTGTGAGATTATTTATTCTTATTTATTCGTTGTAGAGCAAATAAATAAGTATATCTTTTTTTTAAATTATTTTTAGGTTCACCTTTATTCTAAAACCTACTTTTTTGGTGTAAGATTTTATAGGGTTTTTTTTTTATCAGGATTCCATTTGAACTTATAAGTTATGAGTAATCAAATTCCGAACCAAATAATCTGAGGTAATTTTTGTCAACTTTGTCTATGTTGATGCTTTACTATTCACAGAACAAAGTCTTTCGTCATACTTCCTTGTACTAGTCTTCCCAACACTAATGTAAATGGTGCTTTAAATGCCGCATATGACGATTATTTTACCATTCTTTTCGATTTACGATTATTTTCGACTTTTGAGGAACTTTGAGGTCCTGACTGACGGTCTTTCCACAACCACCCAGTCAGCTGACGGGTTTTTTTTCTTCGAGATATTGAGTTAGCTATAAATGTAACAAATTTTTAGCCGGGAGGAAATGACTGAAAATTTTAATTTTTTTTACGTGTTTGGGGGCTACCACCGCTCAACAATACCCACGGAACCGCAACTGACGCTCACGATGCCTTATGATACAACCACGGCTTACTAGATACTATACAGACTAACCGAGTTTTGAACAATGAAAACCATTTGACAACTTTTCCCGCTTAGATCGCCACAAGTCCTATCTATATTACCCAACCAATAGGATAACACAGTGACAAATAAGGAAAAATAAAGGCGTGTTTTCATGACGTATAAACTGCTGATTGTTGCCCATTAGTGACTGAGTTAAATTTTTGAACCATTAAGCCCCGCCTTCAACTCTGTGCATCTGCTTTGCTAGTTTGTCAGCTATTGCCATCTGGATTTTTAATGATTTCCATATCTAGGCTAGCCTGTATAGTATCTAGTAAGCCCTGAAGAATTCCACCATTATGGCTTGAGAGGAAATTGGTCACCAAAATATGTCACTGGCTCCCATACTATCTTCTGTTTCTGGACGGATTATTTTTTTTACATTTTTTGAAATCTCACCTCCAATCACTAGGCGAGCACTAGCTTGAGCCGAATCGTCCTCCCTCCGTACGAAACACTGGTACATGCCGGCGTCGTGGCGCCTTAGCTGCCGCAGTTGCAAGGTGGTCGGGGCCGGGAACTGCAGACGACTGCCCCCTGGCAGGGGTCGCCCGTCCTTTGCCCACTGCACCCCTCCCGCTCCAGATATGCGTCCCGGGACGGAGCAGTTCAGGGTGGCACTCTTCCCTACGTCCAGATGCAGTTCTGGCGGTGTGATCGACACTCTTAGAGGTTCTGGAAGAGATTAATTAGTGACACGTTATAGGAATAAGTCATAATGCGCAATTCAAATGATATAATTAATATTGCATGATATAACTGAGGTGTTTGCTGCTCATCTTAGAATGAATATTTGTAAAGTCATTACTTTTCTAATCTTATACTTTATTTTGCGGTATAAAATGGTAACCATATAGTCACCAACCCAGTTGTACATTGTTGTAAAACAGCACTAACACTTACTGCAGCCAAGGTGGTGCCTTTTGATGTGGATTCTGATTTTGGAGTTAAATCCTTGTTGAAGCAAACGCCTCAATTAGTAAAGGGGTTTTGTTATTTTCATACGCATAAATGATAAATTAATGAAATTAATTATTTTTTGCACACAAAATATGGATTTTTATAAAATTGATAATTTTCAATAACATTAACATTTCATGAAACCTAAACTCAGTTTTCGAGATGATAGGCCTAAATTAAAAGCAAAATCAACAGACGTTTCTTGTAGCATTGCATACGAATCTTCCGATGACACTTCATTTTTACACTGAAGATGCCGTGTCTACAGCGATTTGTTGACTTTGATTTTATTAGACCACGGCCTATCATACCCAAAACTGACTTTAGATTATATCAAGTTGATATCGATCATGAAAACTTCAAAGTTTGCATATCAGTACATATATTTTTTAAATACCGTAAATCACTATCAACATAACACAGAATCATTTAATGGTTTTTATTATACCCCCCTATATTCAAAGCAACTTCAGTAAGAACCATTTTATGTATTAGTTTGTAGTAAATATGTGTTTTATCAGTATAATATGGATAAAATATCATCAAAAGAGAAATAAAGTAATTTAAGAAAAGAGGGATAATTGCCGGAGAAAAGTAAGAGTAAATTTTCGTGTTCTATAAAAATAACAATCCCACGTTCTTCCTGATAATCTAAGTTTACTCCAGAGAAAAGGTTCAGTAAATGAAGTTTCTTTAGAAGGAAATAGAGCGTTAAGAACATTCCATTCGATCAAATGAAAGAGTTTAAAAGCAATTATTCGTACCACACTATCACTTTTTCTTAACTGAATATATATGATCTGTTTTTACCTCATTAAGGTGTGATAGAAGTTAATGAATTGTATATAACACATTTCTAAGAACCGTGAATAACTAACCATCAAATGGTAATGTTGCGAGTTCTGTAAAAATGTAAATGTATTGAAGTTTACAAACTTTGATTTGAAAGATACGAATACAGTCCAATATTTCCTGAACCGTACTTCGATTTCAAAGAAATCGTATTTTATAGTATAGTCGTTCCAAGAAAATCATTATATACGTTTTATAAGTATTTTTCAACTTATTCTAAGAAAAGTATCCGGTACGATTTCCAGGAATTATTCCTCAAATATAACATTCTTATATGTATAAAACATACTTCAATGTTAAAGAAATGTATATTCAAGTTTTAGAATTAGATATTTATTATGCAGACCGTATTATAAAAAAAAAATAAAGTAAACTCTCAAGTTTTCAGGGAAATGCTTTGGATTTTTGATTGTTTATTATTTTAATTTTCTTTCGGATCCTGATCATAAAAAGTACGACGGTATACTGAATACCATTGGAGAATTTTAAATGTATGAAATTAAATTACGTATATTTTGTATGGTTGAAAAATAATTTCCATTTAAGATAATTAAGGAAAATTTAGAAAACAGATAACTCTAATTTTAACAGAACTGCATATATTATACAGTTTGTTTTACTAAAGATTTTCACATTTCATTTTTAAAAGTATCCTAATCCAATGATATCGTCTGAGTAAGGACAAAAAATAATGACACTGATTTAAGCTAGTGTAATTAAGAAAATTTTATGAAGAGACTGAAGATATCTCTTTGTTATTTAAAATCCATTCAAGACAAAAAAAAAATCGATCATATTAAGTTTTATTTTACTGTTCTGGACAGGATTTATATTCGAGATTAGTAAAACTGATTACAATATTTATTTTTGTGATCAATTTAATACATGATACCAGATTATTTCAAGATTTTTAAAGATAAAAATGTCAGTTACTTATCCCTCTGTAAGAGTTAATATTTGTTCAAATCTAAAAATTATCTATCAGTAATAGTGCGCATCTTTAATAATACAATAAAATAAAATTATATTATACCCTGTCTTGAGTTAATAAGATTTGGTTAAGGGGATTCCCCTTTGTTTACAACAAATCCACTTTAGCTCTTTATTTGGATTACAATAAAGGACATTAATTTTAAACTGTGGGAAAATAATACCTTAAATGCCATTCTATATAAGTACTTTTTTACTGCTTTGATTCGTAAAAAAGCGAATGAAATAAAGACTCTATAAGAAATTAACTTTAAGGATAAACGAGCTATTAAAAGGTTAAAATAAATTAAGGTCTTCGAGCCAGTAAAAAAAAGCTTCCAAAAGAGTTACAAGGGAAAAATAAGTTGGTTGCTATTGCGTTTCCTTGTTCTCTCTGACTTAAGAAAGAAAATAAGCTTAGAGGTCCATTGTGTTTATTTGGCTGTAGCATTTATTCAACGGCAAAAAGTACTTACGGAAAAACATTCTTGTAAGACAAGAAAGAGTCATGATAAAACCCTGATTCCGTAGAAAAACTAGATGTCATTGATAGTAAGAAGAATGTATAAATGAGGGGGCTATACTAAGTAAGCATTTTCTTTTCTTTCAATTAATTTTGTTTTACCTCCAAGTATAAAACTAAAAAATATGAACGATATACTAGACTGCAACGTTTCCTGATCCTATGACGTCACTAACAAAGTAGTTCCCAGCGCGGTGTCTTAATTTTGAGTGAAATGAAGAAGGTCAATTTAAAATATGATTATTTTGTCAAACCCCCATGTATAAATAGCGGTTTTTTTTATCACGATTTGCGTACCGAAACACCACCTAGCCACCCAACAGACTTTCTATTTACGCAGTTTCTGCTTCCATGTAGTGACGTCATAGGGTCAGGAAATGTTGCTGTCGAGTATATTAATCATAGATATAGAGGTAATTTAAGTAAGAGAAGATTGGGTTACTAATAATAATCGTTACCTCATGTTACGTGGAAGTTATTTTTAAATGTTATAGAAGTGGGTAAAATCAAAACAAAAATTTATACCCTTAATTACGTATTCTATTAGATAATAAAGTCAACTGAGTCTTAACTAATTTTGAATTCACCCAAGTTTAGTTTTTGTAAACTTAAAAGTTATGGAAGATTTAAATAAACGCTATACTATAACTAAAAAACAGCTTTTCTATTAGCTTTTATAAAAACTGCCGTCCAGAAGAAATACACTCAGAAACTACTAAAAGTAATTTAAAAACCACGTAACAAGATAAAAAGCTAATTGACTTTGTATCTTCCACAAAAAATAGACCATTCCACAAAAATTAAACGGGTGGAAAAAGCATTCAAATTAAACGAAGATCAAAGAAAACGTAAAGAGCGAAAATTTTCTTCGAGATAAAAAAAAAATATGAGGAATTGAATGTGTTCTTTATCAGCACTTTCGAATTCGCTACATTTATCTGGAGCGCGTTTTAGAGTGCCCTATCTTCCACCTAATTGCCCAGAGACTCATCATCATTACACACTACAGTAATAAACGCAAAGTCATTAAGCAAAAAAAAAAAAAAAATTAAGCTTCAATATCCCGCATAATTGTGATATCGGGAAGGTTTTTACGTGAGGTAATATCTTTTTGATCGCTTCTTCGGTTGTATTTCCGAGAGATTTTTATATCGAAATAAAACAAGTCGAACTGTTGTTTCCAGTATTTTTTTTTTTGCTTCCTTAGTTGATGCTTCACTAAAAACAATTGGTTTTTGCCACACGGAGTACACTCAATTACAATTTCTCCCTTGCCGGACCTGGTCGAAAATAATGATCTTTTCGGGATAGGTTTTTGACGTGATTTATGGTGTATTAGCAGTTTCGAACATCGGGAAATCTGTTAGATATCCATTATGTGAACTGGGGGGGAGTTGCTTCTGATATTGATAATGTTTTTCTTCTGGGAAAATCTGTACTTTCGAGTAGATTCGATCTTTTTAAAGATATATAAAATGATAATCGATTTATTTGTTTTTTCCATATAAATTGATTTCAAGTTCTTGAAACAAATTTTAGAAAATAAAATTTTTGTGTTTTTTAAAAAATAATCATTCTGTGCCATCTAAAATTTTAAAGTTCGTACAATTTTAACCTTAGTATTTATTATAACTTACTTTTTACTGTTTCGAAGGATTTTGAAAATGTCACCATTCTTAGGCCATAAATACTCAATATAGCAAACGTGGAAAATATTTTAGTGGTAATTTTCTTCTTCCTTGAGTACAAATAAACTTCCATACAATTTTAACCTTATTATTATTATAACTGTAACTTTTCACTATTTTCTGAGATACTTTGAAAATGTCTTCATGTTTAGACCATAAATACCCAATATTTCATATGGGGAAACATTTTAGGGATAATATTCTGATTTCTTTATCCACCATGTTTGACTAAGTCAAAAACCAAATCATATATTCCTTTGCCTTTAGGAAAATCGACGGTTATATATTAAGGATAGGTAATCACGGTTGTTATTTAAATTTCTTTCAAATACATAAATTAACATCCTTACAAAGAATGGGAATTTACTCACGAGTAAACTATTGGAAACAACTAAAACTGTTTTTTAAAAACAACTTTAAAAAAGAAGGGGAATTTAGTATCTATAAAACACCTCAGCATTTTTCCATTAATTATTTATTTATGCTTTGTTAATCTAGTCTTAGCCTTTCCGCCAAATTCTAATATACTTACCTACTATTTCCAACCCTCCTATTTCCTATACTTCCAACGTGATTCGCTTTTTGTGGTTCTTTCACCCAAGGTAAAGCAGGTATTTCCTGCTATCGCCTGTGATAAAACTATTCCTTAGGTTATTTTCGGAATATAGGGGATCTCGTATAGTTCCGCTAAACCATGGATTATTCCGCATTCTTGGTTAGAGGAAGAAAATACCATGATATTTTTCGGTAGGGTTACTGGAGTGTTTTCTCTGAAAAAGGACAGCGGGTGTACGTTTTTTAGGTTTTTTAGTTCGAAGAAAATAGTGATTATTTCATACAACTATACATAGTTGAAAAAAAGTGTATTGTCAGTTAAATGGGCTTCAAAATTGTTACTTACACCCAAATTTACTTTTTACATAACATTTAAGCGTCAAGCTAATTATATGATTGAAATTAATATTTGCAAAAGAAAATGATATTGAGATTGCATCTTTCTGGACGCTTATATAATGCTTCGGGTTATTTAAACAACTTTTGTTTAAAAAACTGGCCAAGTATTTTTCATTAATAGTTTTTTGTATTCAAAATTTATGAAAGTACATGGTGAAATTTATTTTTTTTTTTGTGTGGTTTGATGCGTTTTAAAATATGACCAATTTTATTTAATATTTAATGTTATAAATATTTTTTTTTTCATCTTAAATAAAAACATTTTCGTGCAATAAATTGCATACTATTTACATGTATTTAGTTTTAAAAATAGTTAACGGGTCTTTCTCCTTGGCGGATAATTTCTTTTTTTTTTCCAATATTGTCATTTTGTTTCTTCAGTAAATAAAATGTTTGTTTGTGTGTTGTAAAAATTAATTTTCTTGAAAGTGCCAGGTATAATTTATTTTCTGTTTTCTCAAAATAATATTGTTGTTCAAATATATTTGTTGCTCCATGAACCTTACATAAATATTTCCACACTCAAATGAAGCAATAATTTATTTTCTATTATTCTCTGAAAATCAATGAGCTAAATGGTTAATAGATGAAAAATAAATTCCTAACCTTTCATAATGAACAACTTAAAAAAAACATAAAGGAAGACACAAATTCACTTCATAAAAAGTTATGCATATTTATAGCTCCTCAATTTTTTTTTCATTCAACCCCACATCAAACCCCTCCGAAAAATAACCCCACCAGGCAACAAACGAGCTTTTTTCCTCACTTAACAACTTACCCGCAAACAAATAAATAAGTTTCACCTCCACCCCCCCCTCCTACCTCCCCATACTACATCCTTCATTAATGCCAACAGAACTTCATCCTCTCGCCCCGAAACTACCCACCATAAAAACTTCTCTCCTCCAAAACCACGAACAAAAAAAAAAAAAACAAAAAAACAGCGGATGCGAAACATTGTCCCTTAATTCTCCAACAAACACAGAGTCTTCCTCTACCGAGTTAGAAAACATTTCCGCCAAAAAGTTCCCGATCTCGGGCATAATTACCGAGGCCGGAAAATACCGCTCCTTTAAAATTCCGGATCCGTTTTTTTGAAGGTTGGTCCGCCTTTGGAATTAAGAAGAAGAAGAAGTCGCCCATCTGAAAAGAGGCACCAAACCTGATTAGTATTGAGTCGGAAACCCGCGGTTCCGTATCTCTGACCAATTTATTATTTAGGAGGACTCCGTTTCTTTGGTGGCTCTTAACTGTGACTGGCTTGCGGCGAGTAGTGATCTGCATGCTGACTGGGAGATACAAGTGGTATAAAACCGTTAGATATTTTTTTTTTCGAGTGGGAGTTACTGGAAATTAAAAGCTTGGGTATTAACTATTTGTGTTTTTAGCGCTCTTGTGTTTTTACCGTTGAGGAATTTGTATAAACATTTTATAATTCTCTACATAAGTTTTTCTTTCCTGTTTGCATTTTTTTCTTTCTTAATCTTTAACTAGTTTTGCTGGTGAACTGCATTTCAGTTTCAAGAATCATTGTTAGCCTTAATTTTTTTTCCATCTAACCTAAAAGTGACTAAACAGATTGATATTTGATGGTTTTTGTTAACATTCATTTGGAATTAAGAGCTGGAGGGATGTTTTTGTATCAATTAAGAGCCTGGTGAACGGAATGCGCCTTCTGTTCGAACCGACAAATTCGATATTCGGTTAATTATAACAAAACGATATTCGGTTAATTATAACAAAACGATATATGGTTAATTATAATAAAACTATATTCAGTTAATTATAACCAAAGCGATATTATGTTAATTATAACAAACCTATATTTGGTTAAATTAAAACAAAACGATATTGGGTTAATTATAACAAAAAATATTAGGTTAATTATAACAAAAAAATATTAGGTTAATTATAACAAAAGATATTTGGTTAATTATAACAAAATATATTTGGTTAATTATAACAAAACGATATTGGGTTAATTATAACAAAACGATATTGGGTTAATTATAACAAAACGATATTGGGTTACTTATAACAAAAGATATTTTCGGTTAATTATAACAAACTTACATTCGGTTTTATAACAAACAGAAAAATTCGGTTTGTTATATGTTTTATGTTGAAACATAGAATGCCTATAATAGAGTGTTGAAGGTGAAGAAAAATAATTTTTTGAGGAGGACATTTTATGAAATTTGTCAAAATTGTAACGCTTTATCACAAAACCATGAAGAAACCGAAACTTAAGGGGTGATAAGATATTTTGTAATTTAATGAAGGGTTTAAGTAATAAGGTCTCTATGTTGGAGCGCAGTAGGCAACCGACAACTAAACCTTGCCTACCCGAAGTTTCCTCGCTTGCTTTGAACTGTTGTCTGTCAATTTTCAACTTTTCAAGAGGTGATCTCGCTCCAAGCAGCGACTTTGCTTGATGATGTGTTCTCGCTCCAAGCAGCGGTTTACTTCATGTTTTCTCTTGCTCAAAGAAGCAGCTTTACTTTACTATCTGTGATTGCTCCAAGCAGCAACCTATTAGATCCGAGATCTGTTGTTAGCTCAAAGCAGCTATCTTACTGTTAGCTCAAAGCAGCTATCTTATCTTATCTGTATCATTTGCCATTCTACTTGTTTATGTTTTTATGCCAGCAATAAAGCTGAATTATTTTAACTACATTGCCTTCCTTCTACCACGAGCCACACACCGGTATAATTTTCCTATAGCAGTCCTCTTACCAAATCGAGGCAGGAACACCCTATTTTAATGCTATTTTTATAGTAACCCTTGGTTAGTGTATAGTTGACTTAAAAATAATCCTATTACAAAACTACCTATCCTATTACTACTAAGATGCACTTTTATTCTATGGAAAGTAATACCTTCAAATTTTTGTACAATGTATAATTTTTTTTAAATTTAAGGCTACAGTGGACACTAAAAATCTGAAAAATGGACAAAAATTTGGAATTTTTTTATTTTTATCTTTTTATACTAAACATGTCCTTAGGAATCGTCTGGTGAAAGAATTATTTTGATATCTTTATTGGTTCGTTCAATATAGACTTTTTTATGAGGCCACACCCATTTGTTTACGTTTTCGAGCTTCAGAATACGACAGTTCTTTCAGTGTTTATGCTATCAACTTAGCCTCAGACTTAATTTTTTTTTAGTGGTTCTTCGTTGGTGAACGTTCTAAACTTTCACTTCAACTTAGTTTTCTACTTCTACTTTGTTTTGATTCTTTTTTTCATGTCTTTGTGTTTGGTATGATCATGAAAAGTCTTTGAAGAAAGTTTCTTTTGTGAGTTTCTCAAAAAGAACCAAGTTTACTATTTTTATGCCAAATAATTGGAATTATTGACCATTATTTACAATCGACAGTTTATCTCAAATCTAAATAAAAGTTAATACTGTTTTCATACACTTGTATTGGAAGTGTCACAGATCACAGAACTATGGACTGTAAAGTAATGAACTAGGGACTGTAATAGAACAGAACTATGGACTGCATAGTATTATATTTTTTGAAAATTAATTATTGTGACATTTCATAGGACTGAACTGCAGCATTTGACATCTGTTGTGAATTTTTATATTGCTATTTTTCACAAATTTCCTCTCTGTGATTATCAGAACTAACTTTTTCTCCAATGAGTGAATGGTCAAGAATTATTTACAAGTTTATTCAAACTTTGGATTGTCATAAAAAATTATTCATTTCTCCTTATATTTGTGTGCAAGAATATGGTTATTATAGACTATACTATGACAATTGAAAAACTTTTAGACTCAAAGTAAACAATATTGTAATAAAAGCCAAATTGGTGAATTTTACGACTGTGCGTTGTCATAAAAAATAATTGTATAAATGGGATTTCACTTATGATCACCTTGTTTAAACATTTAATATTTATTCTTATTTATGTTTTAATAAATATAAGATAAATTACATACATTTTTGTTATGTTTATACATCATTAGTACATTTTTCTTGTTTTCTCTAATGGAAATCTTTAACGATATTATCGACATTTCGTTGATTTTCTAGTGCTTTTTATTTTTAGCCACATTTTTGAAACTTTCTTTTAACAATTAACAAGTATATAATCATTATGTTTTGCACAGATACCCTAATTACAGTAAAATTTTAAAAGTATTGACATTTACACAAGGTTTTTACCTTACATATCGATGATTTCCATTAACATTATATACTTCAAAATTCAACTTAAATTCAATTTTTAAAGTTGATTAGAATTTCTTTGTTTAATAATAGAGATCTTTTATGATAAAGTGTGGTTTTATGAATTAATATGTTCATAAAAAAGAATTAAAACCCTTTTAAAATGAAAAAATCCCTTTTTCTCAGAACTAAAAATTTGCTCATACACAAAAATTCAAAATGTTCCATACGGCTTAATTTTTATTCAATCTTTACCAAATTTTTTTTACATATTCCTCTAATATGTTATTAAACTTTCTTGGGAGCAAAAATCTAAAAGCAACTATGTTTAAAAAGAAATATAAGTTTTTAATTGATAAAGCCATAAAATTTTCAAAATATTCAATGAATAAATACATTTTTGTCAATATTTTTTAAATCATCAAATAAAATCGAAATGTTTTCCCTACCATTTGTTTGCAATTGTATAAACATATAATATCTGGTGAAAATTTGAAGTTATGAAAAAATTTAAGCCGCCTGGAGCGTTTTTAAAAAGTTAATAAATATTTTTAAAAATTTAAATTACAAGAAAACTACTCATTGTTTTTTCACCAAAATTTATATGTGGTTTTTGTTAATACTTTTGAACAAACACACAAAATTCTAAACATGTAGGAAAAAAATTGCAAAAAAAATTTTTCAGTGTCCACTGTAGCCTTAACCGAGCTCTTATAAAAAGACAGTAAAATGTAATACTTAGCACACAGAAGTGTACTACTACTTATGCCCAGTTTATGAAAATATTTGTCCCTAATTTTCTTTAAATCCAATTCCTTGAGCTCTTATCATAAACACAGTGGTAAAATAGGCTTCATTTTTATTTATAGGTGAATGAAGCTGATTTTTCTCTGATCCTTTAGTATCGGTTAAGCCTTAAGTTAATGTAAATTTTATCAAAGTAAATATTGCTTATGTTTATGAAAAATTCGTAGCCTTTATAGCAAAAAATGTGAAACAATTAGGTACATAAATGATAAAAATATGAATTAGGTTTCTTACTAAAAGTGTAAATTACTTGCGATCCTGTTATTAAAATTGTGCGCATGCATTAAACATTTAAAATAAATGACACATACAACTGTGGCAAGAAAATTATTTGACCTCGTGTTGAACTGGTGAATTAAAATTGTGTACTTCCAGACTGAAAGGAAAATTTATTAATTAATTCAGTCTGAATCAACAGAACCCGTGTTTATCCAAAGCGATTATTTAGTTTATGCAAACATCAGTTAATTCAGAACCAGCTCTCCTTGAATAGGGGCACTCAGAGTGATTTACGATAAACATTAACTAAAGTTGTCATTATAGGGATGTACTATCAAGCAATGTTATGATTATTTGCATTGCGTTATGTTTCAGTAACATGACATAGGATACTTCACAAATAAGTTTAAAGGAGCGAATTATACTAATGATCTATAAAAATAACTGAATATTTTATGAATTTCCTATTTTGAATGTGACATTTTATCGTATACTTCACAGTTTCTTAAGTTCAAAAAAGGTCAAAAAATGATGTCACACGTTTTTAGGGGGTAGGGTATGTGGGTGCAATTTTCCGCAGTTTTTGGTTTAGAATTTTTGTGGCCCACAATTTGATTATTTAATCAAGTTTCTGGTATGGAATCGAAAGCCTAGAATCTTGCCTATCATTTCATATTTTGTTTCAGTCCTGAGCTGTAATAATTTTGAGAAATATTATTTAACTTTTTTGACAAAAAAAATTTTGCGGACATTTGACCCATTTTTTGGGGTAAATATCCGCAGTGAGAATATTGAAAAAAATTAGATATTCCAATTCAATAACATCAAAATGGAGGTTTATTCACAACGCTTTGCTGTGACGATACAGCAAAACTATAATGACACAGCTCAAACTAAAGTCACATCTGCCACTAGTTTCTCATAGGATTACCGTTCCGCAACAAATCTGGATTAGCAGCAACAGTCCCATAACAGAAACTGGACATAATTATTCCTCTCAACTCACCTTCCACCACCAGTTCCATGTCAGCCCGGTCCTCCCCGACGGCATTGGACACGAGGCACGAGTACCCCCCGGCGTCCGAAGCTCTCACTTTGGAAAAGACGAGCACTCCCCCTTCGTGCCTGGCGGACGAAGGGTCTGGCTCGGACCCCAGCCGCTGCCACCTGTAAGTGGGGGCCGGGTGGCCTTGAGAAACGCACCACAGGGTGGCTCGCCGTCCCGTGGACGCCCGGACTCGGCTGGAACGCCGGACGATGCGAGGGGATTGGCTGTGGTGAGGCTCTGGAACACATGTAATGTTTTGTCAGAAAAAAGTAGCATAATCGTTTGAGTTACTACCGAACCTAAAAAATTAATTTATTCACTCGCTATTATCAATTCAAGTCGTACATTTTTATCAAAGGCCATATTCAGAAACTCAAAACAAATAGAAGAAACGAGACGTGAAAGATATGGAAACGAGATATTTGAAATGGTAGGTCTAGAGTTGCCATTTTCCCTCCCGTGTGCCTGACGACTCCCGTCGAAAAGCATTGCAAGTAATTATAAATTGATAAAACAAAATTCCTCTAACACTAGATGTCCATTACTTTCGTAATATACTAATTTCTGAGGCATTTTTTTTTTTTTTGGAAATTAGTAGCTGTTCTAGATTTTTTGGAACTATTTAACGGGCTACAAAAAGTGTAAAAGCGATCCGCATAGATTCGTATCGTTCTCGTTTCCTCTACGTGTTTGTTTTTATCAAATACAAAATTTTGTTTGAAAAAATTGCTATATACGAGTGACGATGATGATGTATATGTCTAGATGTATTGAGGCACAAATGGTAGTCTTGGGGAGAGAAGGGAGCGCTAGTCCCTCTCTCTCAACCGTTTATATAAAAAAACAATCTATGACCCTGCAAAGAAATAAATATTTCGGGCCAATGGGCATTCTCAAAACTTTTTACACTGTATTTTCAATAAAAACTTTAAAAAAGGCTGGTAATCCAAAACAAATATCAGTAAATGCCAAACCGAAAATGGTACTCACACTTGACAAAGATATATAAAATGAACTAAAAAATACAATTAACGTTTTTACCAACATTTTAAAATACAATAATGATGAAAACATTTTTGTCTATTAAATTATTTTATAAATAGCTTTAAGCACAGTTTTTTTAGTCTTCATTTAATTACCAAAATTATCAAACATCCAAACAGGAACTCAAGGTCTTTTCAAAATCCAAAACTCAAGTTAAGTTTTTCACATTTTTTTTTTTTTTGCAAACAATGACACTCTAAACCCAGAGAAGCGTCACTAACAAAGCGAAAGCCTTACAATAAAGGATAATGTTCAGCTTAATGAAAAGCCTGGTCCCAAGTCTTGAAGAAAAACAAATATTGATGGTTAAGTTTTTTTCCTGAAGTATCCATACAAAAAACTTTTTTAGGCTCCAGTGAGGAACGTCTTGTTCCCAACTAATCATAAAGGGATGTTTTGGGAAAGCGAAATGCCCCTTGGAATTAATTTTGTGAGTTTTAATTGCACATTAGAACGTAATACGAGAAGGGCATCAACATAAATGGGGATTAGAGGATGGCATTATTTTTTTATGATGAAAGGCAATTGTTTTGCTTACTGGAGGACTTACTTTTAAAGACATCATTGTAGGATGATTTTTTTTTCTTAACTTAACAGTTTTACTTAAGATAGCCGTTTCATTCACACGTTTTGAACATATTTTTTTATATATTCCTCTTTTATGTGCAGATATTTTAATTTACCTTTACAATTCTGTATATAGTTTTTTTTTTAAATTATGCTACTCTAAATGCAGGTAAAGTAGCATATATATTATGACTTGCATTGAAATTAATTTGCGAGTTTTAAACATGTGGTCCTTTTTGTATTATTATTTCACAAAATAAGATGCTTTAAAAAGCTATTTAAATACATAATTTTGATTAACATTAATTTTGACAGGAAACATTGTCACAAATAACAAAATGGAAAAGTGAACGTATTCTTTACCCGTAACATATCTACTGGTATACGCAACGTGAATACATCTGAATGTTGAAATATTAAAAAAAACCTATGCCATTAATTAACATTTAAATCTATTAATTAACAGTAACCTACACTGTAAAAAAAAATGCCGTAAAATTTACGGTTTTAAACTGGCAGCTGGGTTGGTTGTGCAAAACCGTAAAAATTACAAAGTGAATCCGTCAAAACGACGGCGTTTTACCATTTTAATCCATGTTTTTTTTTTGGATTACAAGGTAAAACACCGTTGTTCTTACGGATTTATTTTGTAATTTTTACAGTTTTGCACAACCAACCCAGCTGCCAGTTTAAAACCGTAAATTTTACGGGATTGTTTTTACATTGTAGTTCCCCTCTTAAGACGACTGAAATCTACTCACCAGTGACGATCACTTTGGAGTAGTTGGTGCTGACCTTCTTCTCTCTGGTGATAAGGTTCTCGGTGTGGCATCTGTAGCTGAACCCCGCATCCCTCTCGGTTATATCTCTGAAGTACAGCTCCCCGTTCTCCAGCATGCCGTACTTACCTGCAACAACACAAACGATCCACGAATTAATCTAATCTACCCTACTACTGCGAACACTTAATTAAAGGCGGGGGGCTTTAAATACATGAATAATCATTTTCGGTGCACTCGGAGTATGGTAATGCCCCCGGAATTCATTAATCCGGGACAGATCCCGGGGAAGCGTTGACCTGTGGGAAGGTTTAATGCAATAATTTTTCGGCGGGGGCAGTAATTAATCTGGGGGTTCAGGTGGGGGCGAACATTGTGGATACGACTTGCTGCGAAAGCATGATTAAGTGGGACCTCGTGTGTATTAATTTCTCTACCCCAAGAAAATGGTTTTGTGAATGAATGAATGATTAAGGAATTGTTGTAATTTTTGTAATGGGGTGTATTGTAATGAATGGAGGGAAGTTTTCGTGTGGAAAAGTTTTGAAGACTTCTTGCTAGCCTTAATTGGACTGTGGTGTGATGGTGTAGGGGTTTAATAATGGGATACACTTATTCTGGTTGGGTTGTAGTAATGGAATGATAGGTATTAAAATGTATTAACATTTCATGCCAGAACGGTATGGTGTCATTTAAATTGTAACCGTTATGGTTTAATATTGGAATGGAAAATAGTTAGGGGGTTAAAACAGCTCAACTAGGTATCATAATAGGTTTTGATGGTGTAAAAATAGTCGTTTTATTTACGAAATGTTAAAAAATAAGTGTATTTAGTTACACAAGTGAATACTAAGTGAAATTTGTTAGATCAACACAAAATTGTATTACAATATATAGAAAAAAGAAATTTTATTTGATTTTAAGGAATTTGGTTATTTATACTCATGGCCAGAAAATTCCATGTGAAATGTTCTATGAATTCCATGTACATGAAATATTCCATGGGTACTATTGAAAAAATTAACAAAAAATATAAAGCCATTAAATTTAAGATAGGTTTTAAAACAACAATAAGAAATTGAATTTATAAAAATATATATATAATATTTAATTAAATTAATTAATTAGTAAATTAGTAAAAAATAATATTTAAGGAATATTTATAGTATTTTGAATCATATGTATGAATTACTAAAAGACAATTAAGGAAAACAAAATACTCAACATAATTTTAATACTTAAAATTCATTAAAGCTAAATCCTCTTTGAAAAACTAGTTTTTTAACGATTTGAAAATTGGTGTAAGGAATAAAATTCTGTAAAAGTATTAATTTTATTTCTATAGCTTGACAAGAAAAATCCTGAACATCATAAAGCAATGCAAATACATTAATTGGCATGCTTATTTCCTGCAAAAAAAAGCAAGCTCGCTGACAAATATTTTTCTTCCTTTTCTTTGTCAATTAACCAATGTTTGTAAAGTAAGACAGTGAAAGCACCTTTATCAAACAATATGATGGCAAAGTTAAAAAATATATTTACTCAATAAATATGGTTTATTCCATGTAGGATCATATTATTTACGTGGTCAATTTAATCTAATTCCTCAAATATTTGGTTAGGGACGATTTCCAATTCTGTGAACGTTATTTTCATACCATGTAATCCTTAATTAAAAAGACAATATTTAAATTAATAAATTGCCTAATTCTCAGGGATTTGGTTTTGAATAAATTCAACGTCTCAAAAGGCTTTCTTAATATAAACAATCGCATCAAATTATTTACTTTTAAAACTGATTGAATAGCATTTTTTAATGGAAATTTTATTCGAAAAATTTAGGAAATGGCAATTTTTACTTTTATAATAAAATGGATTAACTGAAGTCATTAAGTAGATATTTTACTTTTGGGTTTATTATGATACTCCAAAACACTTTTCCTTTTATTTTTCAAACGTTTTCGTAAAAATAAAAAGTAATTGTTCACTTTATCTAGGTCAATTTATGAGACATAAAAATAAAGACAGAATTTAAATCAACCTAAAAAAAAAAAAAAATATTAGTATGGTTAACTCTTTGTTACTTGTTGTGGTTTGTACTTTGTTATCCTTGATTATATTTGCACGTATAATAAGGCATGAAATACAGGGTGTCCATAAAATAATTTATCCTATTTAAGGACCTCTAGCAACCAAACCGTTCATCAGAATTGAATGAAATTTTGGTGGAAGACATTTTGAAGGATGCGGACAAGAATGATATGGGATTGAGTAGTTATAAAATAGATGAGTAATAGAATAAAAAATAAATGAATAGAATAAAAAATGATGATGATAGAATATGTAGTAAATGAATAAAGCGGGGTTTTTGTTTGATATCTTTTTGACCCGCTAATTTATTGAATCTCTATCATATTATCAAATATATACTTTTATGTTATTTTCCTGTGTTTGATTCATTACAAATACTAGGGTAGTTATATTATATTCATGTTTTAAAGGAACATAAAACACAATAATGTAATTTACTTTTCAAAAGAAATAAACTAATAACGTGTGCAAAAATATTTAGAGAATAGTTTTGTTACATTTTATTTGCATATAAAAACATTATCATAACTTATATAAAAACTCTGACTAAATGATCGAAATTATAGCTTGTTGACAAAATATATTCCATCAGTATTACAGAAACATTATACTTTCATTACTTTGCGGTTTTATAAACTTTTATTTGTTTCGGGACAACAATATCTAGAATAAAGAAGCCTATACTAGTGAAACATATTTTTATTTTATTAAACTTTTTATTGAACCCAAACTTTTATGCTATAATAAATATTCCTTTAGAATAAGATCACGTTGCACTATAAAATGAAAGAAATAGATTAATCAAATGCTATACAGATTCTTATCCATATAGATTTATTATGAAAAGCATTTCTAAATTGTCTGAATAGCAATTTTCCCAACTATATATCATAGCATCTATTAATCGTCCTCCTTGTGTTTTGTCATTTTAAAACCAGAGCTGCAGTTTTCTGATTAATTGCGATAGAATATTGCCCTGTTAGTTATTAGAAAACCGCGCTATGATGAACTTCCACTCTAATGTGCTTACCACTAATGATTCCTGGCGTAATTAGAAAACCATCAACTCGTTCCCATGATGTCACTCTGACGTAATCGCTGACGAAACTTGGAACTGGACATCGAAGAACCGCCATGTTTCCTTTCAACACAAATTCGTCAAAGAGATGGATCTCATACTTCTGGTTGACAACTTGAAAATAAACGAAAATATTACATTTATGTTTTATAAAGTATACATAACACATACATTATAATTAACACTTTTTAATTAGAGTATCAGTTAAATAATTTCAAGTTATTTTATTAAAGTATATTTCTATTCAACGAATTCCAAATATTCAATATACACACATATGAAATAGTGTTTAATTATTAATTATATATTATAAATAATATATATTAATTAATAAATATTTTAATTAAGTTTTATTAATTACTTATACTAATTAAGTTTTGCAATTCCGTTATTTATCACGTTAAAACGTACAATTTTTTAGAGTGACTCGATTATTTTTAAAGTTGATTTTCCGCTTTAGCAAATGACGCCTGTAAATCCGTTTCACCTTTAGTGCTGTTTGTAAGCAGTGAAACAAACATCCGGAATTTGCGGTTTGTGTTGCTAGATTGTAATGTTGGTTTCTTAGCGAGACTTCACCTTATCTGTGAGCACCTGTACATCTGTTTTTCAACAAGGGCATTGATAGTGCCGTGAAGCAAACATTTATCCTAGATAGAGTAAAAGGAACTCGTGGCCATGTCCCGATGCAATTGCAATTCTTGTACAATGATTTAGCTTTTCCTGACATGTTCTCAGAAAAATAATTGTGTTTTCCAGTGAAAAATGGCAATGTTCAAAGCTTATAGTTGTGATATCATAATGTTATCTAAGATCATTTTAACCTAGCTATGAATTGTAAAGATTTCTGATGTAGTTCGAGTGAAATTATTAGGATCCATTTACAATGTATTGATGGATATTCATGGATTTCATTAATTACACGTCTGTTTAAATGTTGTTGTTTTAACTTTAAATGCATTTTGCGAAAGATAATAAAATGTTGTTTTTACAAATGAAAATAATTTTAAAATACGCCATTCAAGGTAACTGATATTTTTCAATACATATTTTATATTTACTATTATTTTATTATTTTTTTTAATGTACTTCCATATTTCTCTCAGTAAATTGGAAGCGGAACTAAAAAAAACCTCTTTATTTCTGAAAGATCAGACCCAAACGAAGTAACCACAGAATTTAATGCACGTAATTAACATACGGCTTTAGTTTTGATACACCAGCAAAAAAATACCATCATAATAATACTCACAAACAAAATGTAATTCACGTATAAAAATAAAATTTTGGACTCCAGAGATAGGTTTAGTACTCCTGCGAAACTCACCGAAACCATTCTTGTTTTAATAACTGACTGCTTAATGGCAATTTTTATAAAATTTATACGACCTAATGGCTTTTCCATTTACCTCCTCTAGCCCGTAATAAAAAGCATTAATACCACCCATCTCGGAGAATAGCCTTTTTACGACAAAGCCTCTCCGAATGCCTTCGCTCTCAATTTTGTTTAATGGAAGTGAGTGAGTATAATTTTTAAATGAGTTTAAAAGCACTTCATTGAGTAATCTTATTCTAAATCAAACGACACGAATTGGCTTAGGGTAGATTGCCCTTCCTCGCCCAATTTAAGTTATTACGGGAAGTAACTTTGCTGAAGGTTGGCTCGGGGTTTCTGCAAATGGCAATGTTTGGTCATGGTCATGTAGTTAGGTATGATGTAAGGGGACTTTGATCTTTTTTCTCTTTGAAAAGCTCCATAAAAGATGATAATCTAGTTTAGGGCAAGTGGTTTCCGTTCTCAGGTGCTTTTATAATTTTAAAGGATCGATGAGGTAGAATAATTTATCTGAAATAAACAATTTAACTACAGTCGACTCGGGTTAATGTGATCACTTTGTCCAAGAGTGGAATGATAACAATATCCGATTGATAACAATAAGCGATTGGATAGTTTCAAACAGCGTAACTAGAGTTTTGCATTAAAATCACGAATATGTGGTCCCACGATTCCCTAGTTTCTGTTTTGTAAATTATACCTTCTCTTAAAGAAAAAATATGAGAGTAGAACATATATTACTAATAAATTAATGACTCATTTTGTTGTAAAATTGGCCTTCAAAGGCCTTGAAAAATAAAAATTTTTTGGGGGGATTTCACCAAATTTTGATAATATTAAGCGAAATGTTGATCACATAAAACGACGCATTTTGCATTAAATTAAATAGGAGTGAGCGGGACCGGTCAATTTTGATAACATTGTCAGATTTATAACATTAACCGTGATCACATTCAGCGGATTCGACTGTATGAATTTATCTAAAAAAAAAACCTTGAGTCCCTTGAGTGAGAAAAACTTGTCATAATCGGACCCTTGCATATAAAAGCGAAAGAGTAAAGAGTGAAACGCCAACTCATACTTTTCAATTTGAATGATCCCTCCAAAATGTAAATCAAAATATATATATAAGTCTTAATGAGCCTTAAGGCGACCTAATAACTGCGCGTTCACTTTTGCGTTCGGTTGTTGTTATCTTATGCCACTGGGCATAACCAAGCTCTATACGTAAAGCGTACAGGATTTAAGGCAAAGGGGGTGCGGCTCCTGAGAAAGTGAGGCCCATGAATGGCAGAAGTCCAACTTAAGCCTTGGATGGTAGATGCCTCCACTATCTATCAACACCTCCACAATTTTGCCATGTCTCTGAAGGGGAGGTAAATAGTCTCCATACGACCTGTACCCATGGTAAACTGCGCCAGGACTGACTATAGGACTTTCGGACCCACAGATTAACGATCACGTACTCCGCATATACTCGGTGGGTCTTCAGTGGTATCGGGAATCGAACCCGGGACCCTCCGATGCCTTAACCACTAGGCTACCCACGGCCCTTTAGCATTTGGTTCTTGTCCGCATAAAATGACGCCATTTTTGTTTTCCTGTGATTCGTCATTTGGGCAATCCGGATTGCCGTACCGCAACCAAGTGGAAACGGCCCTTAACGGCAATTCGTGGACTCCCCTATTGCGTTATAATAACAATAATAACTAAAGATTCCTACTGAATACAACCGAGAAACCGACAATCTTCCACATCGCGTATACGTCCGAAACCCAACTAACCCTCCACCCCCGATATAACGCAACAATATTCTCCTCATACATAACTCCCCCCTAAAACAAAGTCACCCCCTTCTTCCCATTATTGAGAAGGGGAGCGTGTCTTCCAATTTGCGCCGCAGAGCGTGAACGGGGCCCGCATCGAGGCCTAAAAGAACTGCTCTGTAATTACAGACGAACGGAACGCTAAACGGGTTTAATGCCACAGAAAATTGCGTTCGGCTCTCTGGAGAAGAATTCCCCCATAAAGATGGAGGGCAGTTTGATCGGGAGTTGGAGAAGGTTAAAAAGAGCCCCCGTAATGCCCGGTTGTGTTTAGTTTGTGCCTAACTGGCGGATGTGGGAGTAGTTCAATTATGGATAAATTGGAGTTTAAAATTGTTGCTGTTGTTATTCGAGTTAAGCCCAATGATGGGGTACTTGGTTGGAAAACTTATTGTTTCCTTCCCTTCTGTTTTTCAGTTTTGCTTATACTATACTCAACAGCAACGTTTCTTGAACCCAGTACGTCACAAATGCGGAAGGAGAAATCGGTAAACACAAATCTTCTTGGGTGGCTAGGAGGAGTTTCGGTACGCAAATCGTGATGGAAAAGCACTATATAAACATGGGTTTAACAAAATAATTATAATTTTAAATTGGCGTTCTTCATTTCACTCAAAATTCAGACATCGCGATGGGAACTACTTTGTTGTTAGTGACGTCATAGGGTCAACTTAAGATGCTGTCTAGTATAGACAGCTACGCTTCCTGACCCTATGATATCACTAACAAAGTTGTTCTCTGCGCAGTGTCCGAATTTTGAGTGAAATGAAGAACGTCAATGTAAAAATGATTATTTTGTTAAACCCATGTATATGTTACGGGCAATGTGATAATTCGGTGGAATTTATCAATGAAATTTATCCCTTGCCCGCCTCCACTTCGGACATTATATTAATGCCCGATTAACCACTTTGCCCGTAACGTATTATATATAAAGCGTATTTTTATCACGATTTGTGTACTAAAACTCCTCCTAGCAACCCGACAGCCTTTCTGTTTACGCAGTTTTTGCTTCCGCGTAGTGACGTCATAGCGTCAGGAAACGTTTCTGTCTAGTATAATATTGAATAGGTTCTATAGGTCTATTGAGGAATTTGTATGTGCAAGGCTTTTATATAAATTGTGAAATTTCTAATGAATTTTCGAGCACCGAATTCGAAAATCTGGTCAAAATTTTCCAATAGCTAAAAGAAAATTAAATATTTTGATTCAAAAATCGATAAAAATTATCATGACATGACTTAAAACGAGATATTAAGTCACAGTTGGGTTTGTTTTGATTTTCACTCTTCTAATTGGTGTTTTAACCAATTTTAAAGTTGTGTTTTTAGCTAGATGTTACTTTTAATTAACTTTTTTATCCTTCTCCGTGTCCCAAAGAGTAGAGGATTAACGAAATAATGAGCTTTCCAAACGCAGAGAATGACCTCTGACGCACAACGCGTTTTAGTGCCATTCTAAAAATACTATTTTTAATCATTTTTTACAGTTAAAAGAATTTGTCAATTCAACATGGAATTTCTCACAGGCCTATTTTAGCACCCATCATTAGCATTTAAAAAATATTTTAAAAAGTCGTGCAAATTCCTCTTTGTATGAGATCTGTTCAAAAAGTAATAAATAACTTTTTAAAATAAAACTCAATTTGTATTTCCAAATAATGAGTCTAAATATGGGTATGTAGAATTAGCTTTTACCATCGATAACTTCTAGCTGAATATGCTACTTTACCCGTAAGCTTAATGATAGGGAATTGATTATAATGCATTTTGTTTTCCAATTGTGCTAATGATTGGTTGCTTGCAGTTCATTATTGGTTGTAGAGGATGTGATTGAGAACGATATGTATTTTATTTATAATGAATAGTGCTTTACATGTATTATGAACTTATTTACTTCTTAAAATAAACTTAAAACTCAAGTGATAAATATTATTTTTCCGCAAATGCTAAGAAGTTTATAAGGATTTATTTTAGTCAAGAAATGTATTAACTCCTTGTGATTCAGGCTAGAAGTGTTTTGTAAAACAATCGATTGACATGCTTATTATATTGATCGATTCCTAGATTGCTCTTTCTATGAGGACGTGCTTAAAATTCATTTTAAAACAAAAATGGTGATTCACGGGGAAAACTCCCATTTTTTAACATTATGAACGAAATAAAATATCACCAGAAAAGAACCCCGAGAGACTAAATTTTATCTTCTTACAATGAATATTTATTTTACGTGTTTAGCTTGAACTTTATTATACCTGTAAGGTTAAAATTTTTACATTTGCTTCCATTAAGTAAAAGGCATTCGCATTAAAAAAAAAGATAAAACAACTGGCCCCAAAACATGATATTTGGGTTACCAAAGCGTTCATTTTAACACGACATTTTGTGATAATTTTACCAAATAAATCCAAAAACCTCCAACCTAATCCTTGTTATATCCATGGGTCGTAAAGAAAAAGAATTAATGTGCTCGCATGTTTGATTCCCCTATTTCCCTCGAAAGAAACTCGGTCTAAAATCCCCTTTTCGGTATTAACATCTTCAATTTAAAGTAACGCAATCAATTTTCCCCAACGGGGGACTTTTTCCAATTTTGCTGATCATCGGCAGAAACTGACTGGTTAATCTATGCAATAAAATAATGCGATTAAACTCTGCTCTTTTTTTTTATCCAAGTAAAGGGTGAAAGCCTTTCGATGAGCAAATGTCTTAACAAATGCGATCTAATTAAAATTATTTTTTCCTGCTCTTGATATTTTGAAAAGTTTTAATCTGCCTGTGAAACTGGAGTAAAACTTGGTTTTATATTAATTCTCTCTTTCCGAAAAGAACTTCGATTCTAAAAGCCTTTTTCTTTTCCATCTTTTGGCCGCCGTCGAAGGTGTTCTGTTTTTTATTAGAGGAAACTGAATTTAATCGAGAGAATTAATTTCAGTTAATCTATGGTATTACGCTTTTTGCGTTGAAAAATGAGCTCTGCCTTAAAGAAAAATAATAATTGATGGTCCTACCTTTAGTAACTGTAATTTTGCCCCTCTCGTGTTTGCGAATTACCATCCATATGGAGATAAAGAAATTAAAAGAGACGTAAATTTTCTTAAGAAAAAATTTGGTCGATAAAACTCGGGCTGTTTTTGTGTTATCATCAATGGGAATAATTTAAAGTGATATTCTACTGGGAAGAATGGCATTTATCTAACACTGCCTGCGGTAAAATAGAAAAAACATTTTGGAAGATATATTTATTTTGACATCAACTATGCATTTCAAAAAACAATTAGGGTTACCAATACTCAAAAAAGCTCAACCTTTTTTGGAACAATTAAAAAAACATGTAAATTTTATTATTTTTTCTACACTATTTATTTCCCCTTGTTATTGTACTTTGGTGACATTCGAGACATAAATGAAAACTTTGTAAGAAAATGCTATCAGGGTCACCCAGAATATTCGCAGCGTGATAAAAAAAAAAAATTAAATTTTGAGGTACGAATGGATTTTAATTAACTTATTTTCATAATTTCTTAACTTATTGTGTAGAAATTGCCAATGTTAGAAAAATTATATTTTTGGTTTGTTATAGCTTCTTCAAATTGAATTCTTCGTAAGAACAATAAAGACACAGTTATGAAAAACCTTCACTTAAACGCAACTAAAATCGATGGGTTTACGCCTTTTTTAGTATATGTAGCTTAGTAAATAATTATTTATGCAGACCCTCGAGGAGGTTTTGGGAGATGACATTTGGAATAGGCCTATTATGAGCAAGAAAATTACTTTTTTTGAATAAATTTCAAGCACCTGAAAACCTACTACCTCGCGATATTGCTGTCAACTCAACAGTAAACTACTTATAATACTACCGTATCGTAGATTAAGAAACATATTTAGGTAGGCGATTCAAAGTTAAATAATGATGATTTTCCAAAATTTTTATTTTTATGTGAATAGCTGATTGTGTAAGGTATTGTAAAATTTCACACAAATCATAAATCCTTAAAAAATATTGTTTTTTCCCATAATAAGTTATCAGCATTAATTTTGCTAAGTATGTCTCAAAAACATATTGGTTCTTAAATAATCCAAAAATGTAAAGCTGCTACTGACTTTTTCCTAATACTAATCCTAGGATGCTACAGACACGAAATTTACTTTCATACGAACGCATTATCGATAGTCCATGAAAATCTATATTTACATAATTTATGAATATGCTTAAAATTTATCCACTTATCCTTTTAAAAACCTTAATTTAATTAAATTTATTTAGACCCGTTTGAGAGCATTGAGATTCAACTGTTCTATGAATTCGCTTTACACTCTTTGTTTTCCTGAATAACCTTTCAAGGAAACGATGCATAAAATTAGTTTCACGTGTCATGGAGATGGAATTTTCCCATTAACACGAACTCGGCTATTCGTTGGTGCACACTCAAATCACGCCTATTGGTCAGGTTCGAAAACTTGTGACAAGTTTTCAAAAGCAGCGAGGAATTTTCAACGATCTGATTTCAATGAAAGGTGATTAAATTATGTTCAATGCCGAGTTTTCTATTCATTTAGAAAAGCTGGTTGCGTCCTTGGAATTCGTGCAGATAGATACAGGGGGCTGCCTAATTGTACGAGTTTGTAGGATCGTTGTACTCGTATTTTAGGGAAAGATCTATCCTTGGAGTAGGCTATATATATCCTTTATAATCTTATATCCTTTATGAGAGTATTGGCTGTTCATCCAATCTAGAATCATGTAAAGATGTGTTTGAAGCAGTTTCTTTTGTTTTGGGAGGAATAAGTATTTTTACTTAAACTTTTGCAGTATTATTGAGGATATTTACAGTTTTATTAATATTTTGTACCTTTAATAAACCCACTTTTTAAAAAGGTTTTTTTTTTGTACTTTTAAAAAATTTACACTAGCAATATAAAAACTAACTAATGTTTGTCTATCACAAGATGAGCGCTGAACTAGTTGATTGTGGCGGTTGCTATAGAGCATTCTCAATCGCATGACTCGGACCTAACAACGGCCTTAGCAATAGAAAGTTACAGGTTTTTTTGCCCTACAGAGGTTAACAGTAACAGAAAATGACTAGCCGTGGAATTCTTCTATTGGAGCATTTGCAATCACGTGATCCCATACCTAAAAACCGCCTTAGCAACAGATAAACAACGGCCATAGCAACAGTTAAAAGCCCTGCAGAAGATAGACAGTTAAAAGAAAATAACCGGTTGTGACGTCACCTGAAAACAAACACTCTATATAGAGCATTTCAATCACATAACTCGGACCTAACAACGGCCTTAGCAACATAAAGTTACAGTTTTTTGTCCTACAGAGGTTAACCAGTAATAGAAAATGACTAGCCGTGGAATTCTTCTATTGGAGCATTTGCAATCACGTGATCCCATACCTAAAAACCGCCTTAGCAACAGTTAAAAGCCCTGCAGAAGATAGACAGTTAAAAGAAAATAACCGGTTGTGACGTCACCTGAAAATACTCTATGTCTATAGAAACAATACTAAACGAATGGATGTAAGAAATGTAAACGAGAAGCTCATCTTGTGAGAGACAGACAGTATTATGTTAGGGAAAAGAAAATGATCATCTTTATTTTTATTCGTACCTCAGGTATTTTGATTTCTGTAACATTAAAGTATGACATGTATGAATTGAAAATGGGTTCAATAGTTCCCCAGCTGAAAAACCGAGTTATATGTACTACAGCTGTGTATTAATAGAGTGTTTTCAGGTGACATCACAACCGGTTATTTTCTTTTAACTGTGTACCTTCTGTAGGGCTTTTAACTGTTGCTAAGGCCGTTGTTTTTCTGTTGCTAAGGCGGTTTTTAGGTATGGGATCACGTGATTGCAAATGCTCCAATAGAAGAATTCCACGGCTAGTCATTTTCTGTAACTGTTAACCTCTGTACGGCAAAAAACTGTAACATCTTCTGTTGCTAAGGCCGTTGTTAGGTCTAAGTCATGTGATTGAAAATGCTCTATGATTTTTATTTTTTTAATGAAGATAAACATTTTTAATCAATATTCCTGAAAAATACATTTCAAGATAAAACTAAATGTGATACAAGATTACAAAATTAGAATGTATATATTAGAAATAGAAGTAAAAAATTAGAAATATATCAAATGAGCTTTACTGTTTCCAGGTTAACCAATATTTATCCTAAACGTAAAGATAAATAAACCATTAGTTTTATATATATTCCTATTCCAGCCGTAAAGCAATATTTGCTTTATCAGGAAATTTCCTTTCACGCCTTTCACAATTGTTTTAATAACCTCCGATACCCTCTTTACACCCATATAAATCAGCTTTTAAACAGGCCATTTGTATCCCCAATTATCAGCGTTCGGGTCCAATCCATCTCACTTAAAGACTCGGCAGCAGTTGGAGGGGGGGGGATGGGGCTAAGTTCCATTTGATGAAATCATTCCGGTCCAATCCCCTTTCTTCATTAGTGCCCGAAACGCACGTACTTCGAATAAAACGCCGAAACGTTTTGGGCCCGGTTCCAGTTGCCAGATTTCTTTTACGCCCTCCATAATCGCCCCAAGATTACCTTAATGGAAGGGACAGGACAGGACCTTTTCTAATGGAGGAAAGAAAAAGGCGAATTTCCATCGGGATGAAAATGTCATATGTTGTTCTTTTTCTTCTTCAGGCGTTGACGCTTCTGTCTGTATAGTAGGGCTAACTAATTCAATTGGCTGCATTAGGCGAAAAGGGGATTGCCAGTAATGGGATGATTGCATTGGTGTTGCCATCGGCTCTAGTGGAATTATTTAGCGCGTGCTGTTGTTTTGTTTTCTTTGTATGTGTTAATTTGAATGACTGGGTGGTTTGTTTGTTTTTGAGGGGATTTTTAAAGTTTAAGAGTGATTGGGGGATTGTTGAGGAGGTTTCGAAGAATCGCTAATGGATTCAGGGGCGATTGAAATGGAGAACTTGAGTGAGTGGAATTAAAGTATAATGGGGATTAAGTTTTGTTTTCAAGGAAAGAGGTTTGTTGAAGCTTGAATCGAGTCTATTTGTTTGAAGTTTTAACGTTAGTATAATCTGAAACTCTGTTCTTTAACTATCTTAACTAACTAATTAATAATGCCCGAAGTTGAGGCGGGCAAAGTGATAAAATCAATGGCATTTATCAATGAGTATTTATCCTTTTGCCCGAAATACGCGGGCATTATTAATAATGCCCGGATTTATCTCATTGCGCGTAACATACTATATACTTACAGAAGCTACTAAATTTCATTTATTTTATGATAGATTTTCTGAACTTGACAAAATATCAGTTGTGACTCACACTTTACAGAAGGGTAGTGTGAGTTCTGTTTTATTATTATGTTTTATTTCCGGTGAATTAAAGTAAATAAGTGCAAAGTAAGAAGTAAGAAGCAAAAAAAATTTCTTGGCAATAAATCAAGATAAAAAAAGGATGCCTCACTTTTTCTGTTTCTCTAGCTCTAAAATTGCTCTATAGTTTCTACCAAAGCAAAATTTGATAAAAAACAAATCCTTTATTAGTGACGTAGGAGAAACTAAAATTCCACAGTCAGAAGCCACATCCAAAAATCGTGTCGACCGGTGTAATTAAAGAAATACTTTCTAATCTATATCAATGCATTTTATATAGTTGTCCTTCATCATATAAAATATATTAGCATGCTAATCCAATCACATGCATCGTATATTAAATTTATGCTACACTGTACATGAAACAAATAATAATACAAACACTGTATTAATTGTAAGAGGAAGAAAAATAAACTGTTATCCGAAATTAAATCCCAACATTATTTCGAATAACGCTCTGAAGAAGAAAAACTAATGATTAGCCGCCGAACATAAAAACCCCGTTCCCTTTCCCCCTTATTCAATCATCCGGGTCGCAATAAACAAGCGGAAAGCGCTTTTTAGGCACATATAAAAAGAAGCCAACCTCCGAAAATCAATCAAGTAACTAGGATCCCATCCAAACAACTGTATCTCGCATTAGTTTTTCCCTATTTATTAATGAATTTGTTCGATGGTATCTACCAGCAGACGGAAATAAGTTTAGTAAAAAAAACTAGGGAAAGAACAATCATCATCGGGTTCCAAAGAGTGGAAAATGCGATATATCGATTCCATGGTGCTTAGTGCGCATGAAATTCCCATGGTGGGAAAGTCCCGCTAATTATTATTATTTTTTTTTTATCTTGAGGGGTGACTTGGTAAGCGTTTTATCTTAACGAGGACGTTGTCCGTTGGCTGCGAAAATTAACGCAACAGATAGATTATTTCTGGGTGCGGAATGGCAGCAGTTTGGGAGAGGGAGGAATTTTGCAAGCTGTGTGGGTTGAGTTGTGTGTGTTAGGACCATTAAATTAAACTACGGGAGAGATTAAGGTCGTTTATTTTTATGTTTTAAACCATTTTTAAACCAGCGGGGTTTGAGTGAGTTAATATTAAAAAACGATGCACTGAAAAATATTTTTTTGTTGGAAGTGTGTTTTGTTTTGTGCATTAAAATAGGTTTTATTTACATGGTTAATATATTAATAGCTCATAATAACAGTTTAGTATAAGTCCGAAATTATAATATTAGAGGGTAATCATGGAATTCTTTTTAGATCTTTTTGTATGATTAGCCTCCAAAAATGACTTCTCCATAAAAAATAGCGAAAGGACCTTCAATAAAACACCTTCATTTACTAAATACTCAGTTTAGTGAACTTATTTCAATGTTATTCTTACCAGTCCATAAAAGTGTATGCTTTATGGTACTACTACCTTCTTTGAACATATTATATGACTTACAAATTGCAGAGGTAAATGCATTGATGGTTTGACATGATATGTAAAAGTACTAGAAAATTATCTCTTTTAGATTAAGCTAGTGATTTTATAGTTCCAATTTTAATATAAATGATATGTTTATTCTTTTAGGTAAGTTATTTGTGTATTTCATTTAAAATACTTTTTAGTTTTACTTGTTTAAGACTTTACTGCCGTTATTTTTAATATGTGTACAAAATATGCAGGGTGATTCAAAAGTCCGTTTCACAGCTTTTAATGGAAACATCATCTCCTAGTGTCATGGAAGTAAGGTCTACCCCAAGGTAAGTAACAATGAAGAATCTATTGAGATTACTTGAGCGCTCCTAGCGGCAAAATAAAAAAGTTCACAAATTAATTTAAAAACAAAATGAGAGAGCGAAAAAAACTTAAGAACTAATATTGTGCCAATATTATGAAAACCTCACTGGAAAAAAGTTTCATGAAAATATCGTAAATATTCGTGTAGATATTTGCATGTAAAAATAGCACTTTTCAGACCAGAAAAAGAAAAAGTTCGCAAATTTGAAAGTTTTTCAGTGTTATTATGCAGTTTTGTGGGTTTTATTAGTCAAATAAAGACATAGTTTGATCAAAAAATCAAAAAATCTTTCAAATTTGCTAAATTTCTTTTTTGAGGCCTGAAAAGATGCTATTTTTACTTGCTAATTAGTATCTCCGCGACTATTCACACGATATTTTCCTTAAAATTTTTTCCAGTGAGTTTTTCAAAATATTAAAAATATTCAAAATTTCCGCCACCAGGGGTGCTGTATAAATGGATGTTCCAATGGATGTTAATTACCTAGGGGTAGACCTTAAATCCATGATCCTAGGTGACGTTGTTTCCAAATAAAATCCGTGAAAAGGACTTCTGAAACACGCTGTATGAAATTAACGCTACATGTATAAATTATTTAATACTAAAAAGGTTTTGAGAGTACGCGGTATTACAGAAAATTTTACCAGAAAATTACCATTTAGCTCTATAGCCTTAAATTTAAATCAGCTTTCTTCTGACAAGAACTAAATCCTTAAGAACTAATTTACATAAAATGTTAGGAACAGTCGGTGCATCCGAAAATTGACAGCCTTCGCTGCTGAAAGTACTATTTAATTAGTAAACTCGACCTAACAACATCACGTTTGAAGGAGTTAAGAGGAGCAATGCAGATTTTCGTTAGTCTAACTCAAAACAACAATAGAATTATTCGAGCTGAACGAAACACCGCTTCAACAACGAGAGAATCTCAGTCAAACAAGTGCCTGTTCCCTTCTAAAACAACAGAGTACAAATTAAACACTTTGATTCCCGAAAACTCCACACAAAAGATCTATCATCCCCGCCGAGATCAAACAACGCGCAGATTTCGGAATCCGTCAGAAAGAAGCATCGGGAATTTGGGATTCTCCACTACAAAGAGTTCCTATTAGACGTTTGAAATGAATGAATGAAAAATTCCGTCCGAATCATGTGATTTAGAAGCAATACGCGATCACGATCTTTCATTGGGAGCATTTTTGGAAGCGAGCTTTGGGGCAATCACTCTCTACGCTTGAGCTGAAGTGATCCTTTCCAAATTGAATCGCTTCCAGCCGAGTAGCTAGCATTCCAGTATCTAAACTGGAAACGGGATCCGGGAACAGGAAAAAAAAAACGGGAATTGATTGAATTAGGGCGCTGTAAAACCGATTGTATTTTCCGGTTGTTTTCCTCCCACTGAATCCGGATGTTTTTTTTTTGTTTTCAATGCATTCCTAGTTTTTTTATACGCTCTCATCGGATGATTGGCTACAAGAAAAGGGGGCAGAGATACAGAGGTAAAGATTATGTTCTGTTTAATTCGGGTGTATAAATAAAAATGGCGGAAAGATTTCGGAGTTCTTTTTTTTTTTTAGGCGGAAAAACGCAAAAAAAATAATAAAAAAAAATATTCGTGTATTGTTAAGCTGTGTTGTTCCGGCATGGTAATAGGGTTATTTGGGATGGGAATTTATAGCCCCTCGTTTGCGCTGCAGAATGTGGGTAAACTTATAAATTACCGCTTAACGCTGAAAATAATGTCGGGCGTAAATCACGGTATTTTAAGAAAGGCGGTCCGTGTCGGTTATGGCATTTTTATTGGAACAGCGCGAAAAATCCTTTTCTCCGTTATTGCTTTCTCTGTATTGAATTAATTATCATAGCAATTAGTTATGCTCGTTATGTGGATTATGAACGAATAAAAAAAGACCGTTTGGGTAAATCTTTTATACATAGTTACTACTTCGGGATTTCTTTGCTTCCAATACATAAGTTTATTAGGGTTGCTTGTATTTCTTGCAAAGAAAATATGAAATTAGTTCTAATAAAACAATACACCAGACTTTTAGTGCTTGTGTTCTTAGATTATAATGCGCAATAGATAGTATGTTATAGTTGTAACTATAATTTCGTTTTTTCTTTCACAGTTAAGTTGTCCGTTAACAAAAGCATTATTCGTTTTAAATATGAATAACAACTTAAATGTATTAATAATATACGAATAACTTTGATTTTATAAGTTTAAATGATATTTTTTGACTTTTATGTAACTTATACAAAATAAATAAATATAAATGGACCAAATTTTTTATCTCAAGTAGAATTTAGTGAATGATTGTTTTATTTTTCTGGCATTAAATTTATAACCATTTAACTTTGATAACGTGAACGCTTCTTTTTAAATCATGGATGTTTTGAATATTATTATAGGTAGTCCTTTAGCATGCTAGGTAAATTAAATCACTGTTAAAAAAAATCACAGATAATTAGTTCAAATTCTTTAACTCGCAGGTTTTCATGACATATTCAAACCATGAACCCTTTTAGCATTCCGTAGATAAAAACAGCATCGACGAGCTAATAGACTTCATAGCATTGGGCACGTCAATTAGAAAAATAAATCCATTTGAACAAAAAAGTAAACTTGTATAGAACAGACAAATCAGTGTTTGTTTTTTTTAATTTTGTAAATTCCATAGGTACTTTTAAGTACAAATAAACGAAAATAAAGGTTTTCCGAAACTAAACGTGTCTATTGATTCTGTTAACTTAAATCAACTTAATTCTATTAAAAGTGTAGCATTTTGAACTGTTTATTACATTTTTTTATTGAATATAATTGTTATACGTTCAACAGCTAACGTATTGAATTTACATTTGTTTGCAAAGATTTTAGTGATCTTTCATATTATGTGTTTTTGAATAACTATTTACTTATTGTAAGAATAAGTCTATTGGAGGTTTATCAAGCATTCACTGTACTTGGAATTAGTGCTTGAAAAGTAGCTTGTGTAATTTAATTTTTTTCTATGATCTTTCCAGATTTGAATTAACCAAATTGTATTTTTCTTTTACAAAAAAAGCTATTCTCTTCAATCAGAAAGAACAACATACACTGGGTTTTTGTAGTGATTTTGTTTTGAATAAATCCTATTTTTTTCATTCTATTGGGGGTTTGATTCTGAAAGAATGTTTAAGTAAAACTTTTCTTCTATACTAGACTGCAACGTTTCCTGACCCTAAGACGTCACTACAAGGAAGAAAAAACTGCGTAAACAGTAAGTCTGTTGGGTTTCTACGAGATGTTTCGGTACACAAATCGTGATAAAAAGACGCTATATATATTTGGGTTTAACAAACTAATCATATTTTTAAATTGATCTTAATTTCAACCAAATTTCAAATCCTTGTTTGTTTGGTTTCTACAGGGTCAAGTGAAGTTGCAGTCTATACTCGACAGCAACGTTTCCGGACCCTATAAAGTCACTAACAAAAAAAGTAGTTACCAGAGCGGTGTCTGAATTTCGAGTGTAATGAAGAACGTTTATTCAAAAATATGATTAGTTTGTTAAATCCATGTAAATAAATTAATATTTTTTAAAATTCTTTTTAGCTAGATTGTTATATTCCTTCGAGCTAACATTGACTCTACAAAAACCATACTCAGGTGGTAAAATATTATTCCATACTTAATATAGCATAAGGAACCTGTTTAAAAAGTTTAGAACAGAATTTGAAGAAGAAATGCTAAAAGGTGGTAAAACTGATATTTAGTATTGGAGAAAAACATTGTAGATGTACTTGTAGGGTCAAATAGTAAATTTCGCCTCATATTCCAACCAACATTCCACTATAACTAATAATGAATACTCGGAATAAAATTTACTGAAATCCCTTCCGTCTTATCCAAAATATCCAAATCACAACCCCCCCCCCAAAAAAAAAAAAAATCACAAAATATTTGTAAATAAAACCCATTCACTGTGTTTAACATCTACGATACCTCCTTGGAAAATATGAAAATCCTAATAACCCCAACATTAAGTTTTAAACCGGAATCATTCCCACACCGATCCAACAATTTAAATTTGACAGTTACTGCGTTTTCCACATTCACAATAATAATAATAATAATAATACCCAACAATTCATACACCTCAGGAATATCCCGCATTAAAACATTGAATCGCCAGCCAACACAAGTGCTCCACGAACTCCACTCCCCCCCCTAACGAAACTGATTGATAACGGACACGAAATTCAAAAGGGGGGTGCGCTTGACCACTCGAATGACCACTTCACGTGAACCGACATCACGCCACCTGTCGGTATAATTGGAATGACGAGTCTTGTTTGTGTTGGATCGTTGATTACGACTATGCCGTTATATATAGAGAACTAACTACATTGAGTGGGTACTTGTAGATATTGTTTGATGTTTGAGTGTGTGAATTTTAACCCTTTTAGTCCCGGACGCCCCAAATTTTCCGTAGGATCCAATGGTAATCTCGGGCGGATTAGTTCTGAAAGGTAAAGAGGAGTACTAGTTCGTTGGGAGAACGTGGTAGTTTATAAAGGGTTGTATGGGCTGTATTGAGGAGTTTGAAGTAGGCAAGCGTCGTGGTAATGAGGTATTCCTCTTAATTGGAATATCGGGTAATTTGAAAAATTACTCAACCGAACGAAATGTTTTTAAAATACTTATTTGCTGATTGCGAAAAATCCTGAAATAAAATGGAATATTTTAATTGAGAGTGTTATCTTATAACTAAGATGCTTGTATCAACTGTAAGATTACTGTGATTTATAAGTAGTAAGGATTTAATTTAAAACGTGATGTATTTAATGATTTATTTTTAGCATTATATAAACATTTTACTTTTAATTTTAAACATAACTATAATCATGGGGATTTACTTGGAAATGTGTATCAATTTAATAAAATGTTTTATAAACAATGTAATTTTTAAGGTCTGGGGGTCCCCCAGAATTTTTTTGAAAATTCCCTTCCCTCCCTCCCTTTTTCCCTTCCCCCTTCCTTCCCTTCCCTTCCCCTTCCCTTTTTTTTCCCTTTTTTTCCCTTTCCCTTTTTTCCCTTTTTTTGAAAATTAACACCGTATATACGCATTTAACAAATTTTGAAACCCTTAAGGTTTCTTTATTAAACTCGAAACACCGTAATAGACCCTGAAATGTTCACTTAAAAACTGGGAAGTTGTTTAAAACTCAAAATTCGCTTTTTCAAGCACATTTTTTACGTCTCCCATTACTTCACTTCCGTTCAAAAATATCAGCAACTTGATGGAAGCTGTAGGCTAACGAGATTTTTAATTACGACAATTTAACCACGAGACACGGTTATAAATTGTTGGGTTTGCTCTAGCCCCTGAAATTAGTATTCCAACAAAAGCAAGCACGTTTTCTGTTAATGGTTTCCACCTAAAAATAAAATTTCGAGGTTTTATGAGAATGTTCAACATATTGTCTTAAAGTTTAAAGAAGGTAGGATAATTATTAGTCTTGCTTAATGCATGTTTTTAGAGCGTGTTTCTTTTTTAATGGTAATTACAACTCTTGCGAACACTTTTTCCAGCGTAGATGTATATTCCGCTTTAAATAAGTTTTCGCAAATATTTTATCTACTCTCAACTTAAGTATATAGACGGAGTCATATTTTGTCCTATATTAGATATAGTAAAATTTCTTCACCAACGCCTGTTTATTTTTTTAATGTATAAAGTATAAAGTATAGAATGGAAATTATTATTTTCAAGTAATATTTTAATTTTTAATAAATTTATTTATAGGTAAACCTAATATACATAAGATTTTCCATGATCATATCTAAAGGTCACCTTCGGTCATTAAAATTGATGCAATTCTACCTATGGATGATATTAACATGCTTTTTTATTTTAGTCATAGTTTGAAGTGATTAGATGTTTTAATATTTTTCTTTACATTTACGTATCTTTATGAGCTAAAAACATTGACTCTGTTTAAGAATATGGAGCCCCACTTAAGTATGAACTGCTTTGGAGTGTTTAGCTGATATGCTGAACTAAAGATCTTTACTTTCAGCTAATAACTGTATTAGGCTCATAATACTAAAACCGGAGATTCTAATTAAAATGAAAATCTCCTGGTACAGATTCACATAAAATGGACGAGAATTTTACAGACATAAGAACATGACTTAAAATACTTACTGTGAAAAACTTAGCGGCGGAATTTCATTAGGAGAGGAGTATAAATTAATTTAGAAAATTGAGTTCTGAGTTGCCAAACCCATTCAATTAGCACCACTTGGTGACTTGGCAACGTGGCTGTGCATTTGATGAACCTTTTTTGATTGACCGATTTAAACTGCTTCAGAGAAAACCCGGTCAGTTTATTGAAGTATTTGGCGATTTGTTTAATATAATTAATTTTGGCGATATTTTTTAAGAATATTTTTCAGTTTTTCTACTGTAATTCCGCAGATATATTTTCATCTACTAACTTTTGTAAAATTATTTTCTTAAATTTATGTGGTTAGTTAAGCCTGAGAACGTTTCCTTGCTAGCAAAAACAAGTATCAAACTTCCTAACCAACCACCTAAAGTCATGGGTTGTAAAGATTCATGAAAGTAATAAAAAACAGGTATATATTGTTATTTTTTATTTGTGGTAGGGTTTTTGGAAAAATAGGGATTTAACAGTCTAACAAAGAATACACCACTAAAAATTTAATCTTAGTTGTTTACAAAAGCAGTTCAACAACTAATATTTAAAAAGTTCCCCAAAAAAATTATGTAAAGGAATGCACTAATAGATATAAAGTTATAAAAACCATAAACCACCAAATCTATCAAGGAACGCCTATAAAACATCATTGCAAAAGCATCATTGTTTTTCATTTGTTCAAAAAACACAATGTTCAGGAATTTTTCAAAATTTTTTCTTTCAAAGCTAAATTGACCTTTTGATTCATCAAACTAATTTAATTTGTTTCCTTAATTCGCAAAAGCTTAAGAAATTCATTTAAGAGTGCAAATAAATTAGCTCGTTAGAGAGGAAGAAATCTCTAATTAAAAGAGAACGCTTTTCATTTGGACTCCAATTAGTTGAAACTTTGCAAGAAAGAGAATCAAAGATTGTAGCCATTGAGGTATCTTTTTTTTTTCAGTTTAGGAGAGATATGGTATGGACTTTGTTGTTAGCAACTAACTTTATAACTTAGCATTGCCAGTTTTGGAACTCGTGTAATTATAGTGCTGTCCTTTAAAAACAACCCACTCCAAATTGTACCATAAAAACAACCCATTGAGATTTTTTAATTAAATAATTAAAATGATTTTACCATCTCATATACCCTGTCTTTTTATGCCCTTTAGAGTGTCAGGGGTGTAAAAACTGGTCAAAGAACGGTTTATTTACTTATTTTTTAAACAAGCTGAGATAATGTAGATTTTTGGCAAAACATTTGCTTCAGATTTACAGATTTTGTAAAAATGCATGTTACAAAGACTTTAGAGCATTTTTCGCGCGTTTTTATGTTATCCCATTACTATGAGAATAAAATAATAAAGTTTTAGCTCATTCGGCCAATTAGAGTCCTTCTAGGAAAAAGTGGGTTTTTTTCAAATTCTTACTTAATTGGCTGCCAATTTGTAATGGATAGTTGGATTTAAAAATGCTTAGCACTAAAATGTTAGGGAGGATGAGCCGCTAGTACAGTTTTTTGTTCGATTTAATTATCCTTTTTATTAAGCTTTTAATGAAGAAAATATGAAACAGTGGGTTGGTTTTAAAGGACAGCACTATATATCCTACTCAATTAAAAAGTAACATCAGCTGTAACTTTACCGACTACTATCTTTAATTTTCATGAAATGAAATGGCATATCATCTGTTTATCATCTATCATTTTTTGCATACTTTTATCAGTCTTTGAATGATATTTAATTTAGAAAGTACTTTTTTAAAAGTTCTTAAACTTTATTTCCATCCCCAATCATTTACCCGCAATATCCCATATTTCGGCATCACTTCCAGCAACTTTTTTCCCTTCTCTAGCACCTCAGGATTGGTTCTCGGACCCCCCCCCCCCCAACCTGTAGTTCCCTTGACTTCTGAGATAGTTTACACCCCCTTCCCCCTTGAGTTCTATATAGTTCCCTTGACTTCTGAGATAGTTTACACCCCCTTCCCCCTTGAGTTCTATATAGTTCCCTTGACTTCTGAGATAGTTTACACCCCCTTCCCCCTTGAGTTCTATATAGTTCCCTTGACTTCTGAGATAGTTTACACCCCCTTCCCCCTTGAGTTTTCAATCTCCCTGAGTACAGTTTTTAACTCTTTTGATCGTCGAATTACTTAGTAACATTCATTTGATGAATTTCATTTGTTTTGTAAGTTATTTTTCCTATTTCCAGAGCATCAAAGGCATGCAATTCCTTCAAATCCATAAATTTTAGTCCCCTTTCTGTGCCGTTTGGGAGGGAGCATTATGCAAGGAAGATTTATATTAATAGATTGTTTAAAAAACTTTGCATCGTTTCCTTTAAAACATGTCTAAATGTGTCACTATATATTTGGATGCGATCAGTCATACGTGATATATTTATTTTTTAATAGCAATGTCACAAAACGTCAACCATTCTTAATCACTTCAAACAATAATCAAATTCATTTAAAAAAATCCGTTTACATTCTTTAAGAATGAAACAGAAAGAAACAAAACCGAAAGAAATTGATAGTTAATCCCTGTATTCTCGTTAAAAATAATGAAATAACAAACCAATATTTGTATTTATATACATTGAATACATCCTCATTAGTTTTACTTTAATGTTTAAAAAATCACTAACTAACTACAATTACTAATTTTAATAAATCCTAAGTTAAAATAATAAAAAAAAGCATACCTATAGGATGTTATCCAAATATTTAAAATAACATTATTTTATACAATGTAACTTTAATTTCATTTAGGTTTAAGTTATTTTTTTAGGGTTTCTTTGTATTTTTCATAAATCGAAATTAATTTTTATTTACCTTATTGTCTGACATGATTTTCATTGATATCATACATATGGAACTTACGATGCAAAATAAGTTTTAATAAGAATCTATTATTAATATATATGTTACAAGCAATGTGATAAATCCGGGCATTATTAATACTGCGCGGGCAAAGTGATAAATTCAGTGGAATTTATAAATGAAATTTATCACTTTGCCCGCCTCCACTTCGGGCATTATTAATAATGCCCGATTAATCCCTTTGCCCATAACATATACATATTGAAGTTAGGAATAAACGTTTTACAGGTCCCCTTATGGTGATTACCTTGAGTGACGAAATTTATAAATGAAGTACTAAACAGCGAATTTCCTGTTTAATTGATGAAAATGCTTATTTACTCATATCCACTAAACCTTACTCAAGCGATGATTCTTTGGACAATATATTGAATTTACATAACAATCTGCAACGGTATAAAATGGCATCAATCGGTGATGCTCCCAAATATAGTGATGCAAGCTATCATATGATGATAGCCCGGCAATTCATCCTGATTATAATGTCTGGGATATACATCAGTATCAATTACAGATAGTTGACATAGACTAAAGCCAACATTGCTGTATCTATTGTGGCATTTATAGGCATTTGCCATTATGGAAATCTAACATATATGTTTGGATATGCTTCGCATTCAATACAGTAATTACTCTTGATATGTAATGGCTTTCCTCACAAATGTTTGTATTTCCTTTATATTTCTCTGAACAAATTGCATTAACACTAATGGAGTTTCGATTAAGTTAGACAATTACTTCAAAATGTTTTGATTTTGTTACAAACTTTAAAAGTGAATGTGTACATTCAAAATAGATTGTTAATTTAATAACAAAGAACATTTTTTTTTACCTAAACTAACAAATTTACCTAGTATAATAATCAATTAGTTTTTTTTTCGACCCTGCTTTATAGTTTGATTTTGGATCACTCTGAATGAAATCTAAAATTTAACTATGAATCTGGAGTAATACTGCATTCTAAAACATATTTATAAAATATGAATTTGCTTCACAAAGAAGGGAAAATTTAAATTACATGCCAAGTAATTGGCTGTCCTACGAGTCAGACGAAAATATTTATATTCAAGAACACATTTTTTGTTAAAAGATTCTTGGAGCATAGATATCTAAAACCTAGACAAGATTTAATAAGGGGTTTAAATAAGTACTTAATAAATATTCAATAATACTTTATTTCAGTAAAAGATAAATGGAATAATTTAAAACTGTATAAAGTTTCATGTTATGTTTGGTATTTCTTTTCTATTGGATTTTAGGTGTTTCCATTTTAAAAATCCTTAATACTTTTAAACTGTAAGGCTACGCATCAAAATACAAGGTACCCTCTTTTGCAAATTAGAACACCTTTAGAAAAAAAAAATCCCGATTATTCCGTAACTGTGATCATTTCGAACCCACAGAAATCCCCAAAGGAACGAAAAAAAAAACATAAAGAGCGTGGAACGACACATCACACAGGTTATTATCGAACCAACCCTCGACAATAATAAAAAAAAAGAAAACCCTCTAAAATATAACCACCAGAAACATGAAAGATAAAATGGAATTGAAAACAAAGTAATAAAAAAAAAATGAAGGAAAATTGCTTTGAACCACCACAGGAACAATGGCATGGTTGGACGAAAAAAAAGAGCACTTGAGTTTCTGTGAGCCGTTCCAGCCCCAGGCTGTAAAAAGTCAATGAATTTTAAAGTCTTTCAAATCAATAAAGAAGAGGACACAGGTGGTGGCGGTGCCTAAAGGGGGACATCCAGCCAGTCGTATCGTTTGCAAAGGGGAGGGGTAATGCCCCTTGATGTCGAAGGAGCTTTTTTGGGGGAGGAGATGTAGCGTGAAGGGTCGTGTGTCTTATGTTTTTCTTCTGTGAAGGACACTTATGTCTTGAACAGTTTTGTTTGTTATTTTTCGGATTTTTAATTTCGTTGGGATTTCAGATCCATTCATTATTTATTAATTGATGAGTGAATGCTTTTTTTTAATTTTTGAAGTGCGTTAGTTAGTATGTATGTATTCGTGTAAATTTGTATTGAGCTTAATTTATGTTTAATTCTCTATGCTAGACTGCAACGTTTCCTGACACTGTGACGTCACTAACATAGAAAGTAGTTCCCAGCGCCGTGTCTGGCTTTCCAACAGGCTTTCTGTTTACGCAGTTTCTGCTTCCGCGTTGTGACGTCATAGGGCCAGGAAACGTTGCTGTCGAGTTTTGCCGCACTTTTAACCAAAAATCTCTGTATAGTGTATTTGAATATTTTTTTTATAGTTTTTACGTATTAACCCGTCTACCGTGTCGCTGAATCCGAAAAGGCTTTCAAAGCCCATTGAATATTCTATATAGTTGTGCAGCTAAATTTGACAGTCTCCGAACGGTCGACAGGATAATACGTAAGTGGATGTATGGGTGAGGGTAGGTTGGGAGATACGTGATTTTTTTTAAGCAAAAGGTGAATAATGTGAAATATAGAAATTTTCGATAGAATTATACCAAAAATCTGATTGTGTATTTTATGAGAGAAATTTACAACTAATGTCAAAATTACTTTATTTTAGTGGATCAAAAACGTGAAGCGTGGATCTTGTGTTAATGAAGAATAAGATTTCTTTTTTTATATCTCAAAGCTCTACAGTTTCTATGTATTTTAAAACGTTTATTTTTTCGTTTAACAGTAAAACTATTGGTTTCTGCAATAGATTATAAGACTTTCCATGAGAATATACTTTTTCATTTAAAATTAATACTAACATCTTTATCATTCATTCTTACATAATTTGTTTTTAAACGTAAAATTTAAATTTCATACTACCACAAAATGCATTTCTGAAATTTGAGCCTGGAAACCGAATACATCAGTACCGGCGAAAGTAATTTTTATACACATAAAATCATTTTACTTATAGACGACAGAAGTGGTATTGATCTAAGATCCTTTTTTTCTAAAAATAGATTGATTCCTCCATTTCCTTGCATTTGATTTAAAAGTGGATAGTGCATATGTTATATCATGTAAACCTATATGTTTAGATTGAAGTCCATGTATTCTATACAGCTATATGTTCATAAAAGAAAAATCATGATGCTTTAAAACTTTTCTGATCTAAGGTAAAAAAAAAACTAATTGCAATAACTTTATTTGCCCCATTTAAAATCTGTCAAATATTATAAGCGCTAAATATTTAAATATTTCCAAATATTTAGTTTTCATAAAATACCTGAATAATTTAACACGTTGTTTTACCACTCTCGGCGATTATTTCTCTAATTTAGGTCCCCAAATAGCTTGTTGATATTTAACGGGGTAAATAGTGAAAATCTAATAAAATTAATCCAATTCCATTCTGTTTCAAAACCATCCTGATAGAGAAATGCATCACTTAAATCTTAACTCATTACTTAACTCCAAGCTTGTCATGTTTTCAAATCAACAGCAACTTTCAGATTAAACACTTACAATGAAGAAGAACAAATATATATTTTTTTCATGTTTCATTCCTACTGAGTAATACTTATACTGTAACAAGATAACCAGATAAAACCCAAAAAGATTGATAAACACGTCAAAGAAACCATGACGCTTGAGCACCCCTTTATATACCCTACGGACTCCAGAATGACACTTAAAGTGAACTATTTGAAGCCTACTGCTTAAATTAACGTATATTCATGAGAAGAAACCACTTCAGTCGTGAATACATGCAATTTCATGAGCTCATATTAATAATCTCATGAATAATGCATGAAAAAACCGTCAAAATATGTTTGGTATGCTAGTATGATGCCGCATTAGACTTATATTGAAGGAACGGAACTATGGTAAACTATAAATATTTCATAGAAATAGGTGATTAAAACTTTTGATGTGTATAATGATTTAGTGGCTTGTTATTTTTGGTTTCAATAAAATTGGTTCGGCACGTTTCACTAGTGTTTTAATAATACTTGTTAACAAAGGAATATAATCAACAATTTTACTATAGAGCATTTTCAATCACATGACTCGGACCTAACAACAGCCTTAGCAACAGAAGGGTTACAGTTTTTTGCCCTACAGAGGTTAATAGTTACAGAAAATGACTAGCCGTGGAATTCTTCTATTGGGGCATTTGCAATCACGTGATCCCATACCTAAAAACCGCCTTAGCAATATATAAACAACGGCCTTAGCAACAGTTAAAAGCCCTACAGAAGATACACAGTTGAAAGAAAATAACCGGTTGTGACGTCACCTGAAAATACTCTATGTAATCAACAATTTTACTATAGACGAGTTCAACTGTGACGTCACAAAGTTTATGAAGACTTCCGGTTATGTATTTCGAACCGGAAATACGATTTATCTTCAATGTTATGGAATATACAACGGTCGGTGGTCAACTTCCGGTCAAATTTAAATGTTGTTCTGGTTGAACTTGTCCAAAGTTATTAACTTTTTTTTTTAAATAATCTATTGTCTGCCTTAAATTAATATTGAAGAGTCGATGTACTAATTTTTTTTCTAAAAGGTACATTGCACTAAAAAATTATTTTTCACTTTTTTAAGTCTCATATCAATTAGTTTCCTTCTAAAAGTTATTTTTAGCGGTGACGTTCTTTCAATTTAAGTTCTTTTCTACCTGGAAAACAAGTCTACAAGGAGAACGTGAGTTGCTTGTTAAAAAAAAAAAACATAAAACTCTCTAAAAGAAATAGCATGCCGGTGAGTGTCTTTTCTCTGAAAAAAAGGAAATGAAGATAAACCTTCCTGTTGCATTTTTACTGGTATTTAGTTTCATACTCTCCCACACATAATAGAAAATTTATGCGCAAACCGAGTGTTTTTTAAAACCTTCATTTTTCATCATCAAACAAGCACCTCGCACCTTTTCCTCAAAAAAAAAAGCACCACAAAACACTCTGACGCGCGCAATATATCCTCATACACAACACAAGCAACAAGCACGCATAATAAAACAGGGCATTATCCCCACGATTTTCCCCACGTTGTCCCAACGGTGGACCGGAAAAGAACTCACTAACGCACTTCGATTATTACCGAAGTCACCTCGTGCATCAACTACTACAGCGGAAAGGATATTTTACAACTTTTTGTTGCTGTTACATCCGCGACAGTAGTTTATCTACCATTTCTTCTCGCGTAAGGCCGGGCTCACACACATGCAGCATCTTTAACGACGTGACCGTCGAAACTTCTGTACAGATAATGACGTAGTTACTGCGTAATAGAGTGTTTTCAGGTGACGTCACAACCGGTTATTTCTGTGTATCTTCTGTAGGGCTTTTAACTGTTGCTAAGGCCGTTGTTTATCTGTTCTTAAGGCGATTTTTAGGTATGGGATCACGTGATTGCAAATGCTCCAATAGAAGAATTCCACGGCCAGTCATTTTCTGTAGCTGTTAACCTTAGTAGGGAAAAAAACTGTAACACCTTCTGTTCCTAAGGCCGTTGTTAGGTCCGAGTCATGTGATTGAAAATGCTCTATAGCAGCAGGAACCAATGGGAGGACCAGATTCTACATCTGTGACGAGAGCGATAGGGAATTTTCTGCAGCTTTCCCTTTGCCATCCCAATCGGGTCGTTAGAGCCACTGCATGCATATCCACCCTAAAGGGGCAGAGAGTGCATCATTATAATGTAGTTGGGGTAAATGGTGGTAGTTCCCTGGGGGATGCAGATTTCGGGTAGTTTCGGGCAGAGGGGGGGAGGGGGGGGGAATGCTTGTTTTGTCGTTGACACGCGCGTTTTATTTTCGATTTTAGAATAGGTGCTTTAGTAGAAGAGGTTGTTTCTTTTTCTGGTGGTGGGTGTGTTTTTGAATAAATATTCTTTTTTGAGTGAGTGCGATTGTTCGGAGTTGTTATTTATTTTTTTTAGATCAATGTTTGAGTACCCTCTAGGCCCTAGAGTCTAGGGAAAATATTTTTTCCTCTTTTAAGGTAAAGCACCCTTTTTTTAAGTTTTTTTATACGGTTTGTTACCAAGCAACACAAATAACAATGTATTGGGTTGTTTTTGCTACACATAGTAGACACATTTAAATAAAAACAAACAAAAAAAAAGGTTGTATAAAATATTTTATTTTTTTTTTGTATAAAATTATATATATATTTATTTATTATATATTATTATTATTATTTTATTATTTATTTATTATTTATTTATTATTTATTTATTATTTATTTATTATTTATTTATTATTTATTTTTTATTTATTTATTATATATTTATTTATTTTATTGTATAAAATTATATATATTTTATATGGTTTGTTACCAAGCAACGAAAGTAACAATGTATCGGGTTGTTTTTATTACACATAGTAAATACATTTAAATCAATACAAACCGAAAAAAGAAAAGGTTGTATAACATATTTTACCATTCGTTATTAACACAAATTTTAACAAAAATATAATACATTAAAGTTTAATTTTTATTATTCTTTGATGTGTTTCATCTTTATAATAATTACGTTCATTGAAATGTAATGTTTGTGTTTAAAAATCATGAATGCAAAATGTAGAGGATGCTGTGACGTATCATCCAATAGAATCCCGTTTTCCGATCATTGAAAAACAGTTTAAGCATTGGTTTCGAGTGCGCTGTGATGTCAAATCCCGTTTTTTTTATCTCGTGACTTTACTACTGTTTTGGCAAAAATAAAATTGAGTTTTAAATTATTTAAACATATTTTTGAACTTAAAAATCTGATATTTGAGAGTTACTATAACGTATAAAAAAAGTGTAAAATTAAGCGAATCCCTCACTTATGCAAATACCTCATTATATTGCCATTATTTAACTTGCATAAATGCAGTTAGTCTGATAAAGGTTTATTAACTTAATCATAACACGCTTCACTATGTATCGAAATGCATATGAAAATTGAAAAATCCCCATGACGGAACAAAACACACTCAAAGAATTACTACCTAAGAATACAAATCAAATGCAGTCGCACTTCCACTGTGAACATCAGTGTCTGCCTCATCCGAATTCAATGCAAATACTACGCGACAAGAACTCGAAATCAGGCGACGACAAAAGGGCCCCTAGGAACTATAGTGGTGCCAACAAAACACGAGTCGCAGCATTCGGCGCAAAACAATGAGACTCGGCAGCAAGCTTCTGGAATTTTAAGTCTTGAGACAAGACCGTATATATCCGGTGTCTCTATTGAAAAGCCATTAGTGGTGCTGGTCGATAATCAAATGTTTGTACTAGTGATTGGGGAACCGGGTTTCAGACGCATTCAAACAATGTCTCGTTAGTGGGAGTTTGAAATGTTTGAAACTAATTAAAGAGTTCGGTTTTGGGTTTGTGGTGTTTGTTGTAAGGCTGTGGTGGTTGTAATCAGTTTGAGACACGAGTTGGAATTAGTTGTATTATTTTTTTTCCCGCGTATGGATGTTGATTTTACTTGAAAGGAAGTGTCACTTGTAATTCAATTAAATGTAACTTTGTAATACAGATTTGAGGGTCGGTGAAGTAAAAGGAAATCAATCGTATCAGTTTGTAGCACAATGGAAACCACCGATGAATTCAAATGAGATTTTTATTCGTAAAACTAATGCAGTTTCTAGTTATACGAGTATTCTTTAAAATGTATGTAAATCGTTTTGAATATGTTTTACTCTTTATGTACAGTTATTAATTTTTTACATAATACCCTGATATTACCCCCAACTAATAACAACTAGCCTAAATACCTCAACTCTGATAAATAATAAAGACACACTTTCAGATAGGGTAAGTTTAAGTGACTTTTTTTTAATTTAATTTTTGTACACTAGTTTTGAATCACCCTGTATATAACAGAAGTGCCGTTTACATGAGCCAATTACCCGGGTTAATGGCGGCTTTAACTCCTCTTCTCGACCCGGCATTCCCTACAAAGGGACAAGGGGAGTGTTACTAGTAAATAAACAAAATATTCAACAAATAATACAAGATTACTTTCATACATCTTCGCAGGTCTTCGGTAAGCAAATCTGCTGTCATCCGTTGATTTTTTGCATATATCGCCAACGCTCTTTTAAAAATCATTCTGATGCTCGCTTTCAAAAACAAAAATGAGATATTTGTTAACAAACTTGGAAACCATGGAAACAGGTAGATCACTTTCTTAACTAGTGACCGGGAAAAAGCCGGGTTAAAAGCCCATGTAAACGCCTTCAAATTTCGTGACCCGGGTAGAGTTGGAAATCCCCTTCAACCCACTTTTAACCCGGGTAGAAACCCGGGTAATAGTTTTCCCATATAAACGGCACTAGTATTTGCTTTTATGTATCAATCTATTATTTACTGAATGACAATGTTTTTTATTTATACTACCCACTGTTGATTATATAATACAACTAGCTGACTTACCCGACGTTGCACGGGTTGAGTTAATTCATAAATATTTTAAAAAGTTTTTCAAGTTATGTCTTTTCCTTTTCTGGATTGGCAGTCACTTATCATCCCGTCGTCCCCGTCGTCTTTTTCATCCCAGTTCCTAACTGTGAAAATACACCCTAACTCATCCCGTCCCGCATTTAAATTTGGCTGTTACCTTCGCTGTAAAGAACAATCAAATTGAAATCATCAGGTTTATCAAGTTATATGTCTTTTCTTTTTCTGGATTAGCAGTCACTTATCATCCCGTCACCCCCGTCGTCTTTTTCATCCCGGTTCCTTACTGTGAAAATATACCCTAACTCACCCCGTCCCGCATTTAACTACGGCTGTAAAAGAACAATCACTTTTATAAATATTTTATATACCTTTTTATAAATCACTTTAAAAAACTTAGGAAGTAAAAATCCCAACCCTCTTTGAGCCCCTTGGGAATAATTTCCTACAGGATGTTACAAACCGTATTTTATGAAATTTCTATCGTTTTCTAAAAATGATATTAATTTAATCAAAAAATAATCCCGATGTGTAATTCAGTTAACAACTTTCGCCGTTAAAGCAAAATATTTAACTATACCTAATTTAATCTATATTCAAAAATTATTAAGAATCCATTTTTTATTTTTATGATCCTATATCTCCAAAAATAAAAACATTTTTATCAAAATAATAAAATGCTTGATAAATCTCATTTTCTTTTTATCATGATAGCCCAACTTCTTAGTAAAAACGGTTTTCTAGTACTTAACAATAAAAATTTAGTGAATGTATAAGTCTAGTAAACCATGCCCCATGAAACAATGAAATAATTTCAGCTCTGTTTCCATGGAAACCATTTATTTTAGCCTTTCCATAGAGTGTTTTCAGGTGACGTCACGACCAGCTAATTTCTTTTAACTGTTAACCTTTGTAGGGCTTTTAACTGTTGCTAAGGAGGTTGCTAGGCAACGAGGTATATGTTGCTGAGGCGGTTTTTAAGTATAGGGTCACGTGATTGCAAATACTCCAATAGAAGAATTCCACGGCCAGTCTTTTTCTGTAACTGTTAACCTCTGTAGGGCAAAAAACTGTAACATTTCTGTTGCTAAGGCCGTTGTTAGGTCCAAGTCATGTGATTGAAAATGCTCTATAAATATATTTATTTTAGAAAAAATTTAAAATTACAAATAAAGGAAAATGTTGTTTCAAAATTAATTATTTGAATTTATATGTTTCCTGAAAATTGTTATAATTTTGAAAAAAAAATTTACACTGTGTTTTTCGTCTTAATTTGTTATAAATTATGAAATTTTTGAAATTATATTTTAACAAATGATTCCAGACGAAACCTCAAGAGAGAAATAAACCTACTGCAATTTACGCATTTCAACAATGCATAATGCTATTTCAATGGGAAAAACGGAGTAGAAAAAGCGCCAAAAAACAGGGAAGGAGTCGTTGGATTTTAAAATCGTTTCTTAGTGCGCGTCGCATAGCTGAGAGGAACGTCTCTGTCAAATTTCAAGCCTCTGGGTCCAGTAGTTTCGGAGATTCCGTGTTGAGTGTTTGTCACTTACCAGTGAGTCAGTCAGTCAGTCAGTCAGTCAGTCAGTCAGTGGTATTTGGCTTTTATAGATATAGATAAGACAGAATAACTTACTCTAATTCTCTGGTCTCTCGGATAATATTCAAATGAATACCTCTTTTTAAATTTAATACCTCCAAGAAACTAATGTAATAGGAACTTACATATAAATATATTTTAGTTTTATAAATAAATTTTCCAGCTTTTATCTGCTGTTGATAATAACCACAGCATGAATGATTGCAAATGACTGGTAAAGCTATTAATTAATTCCGATTCTTTTGAGAAAAGTCTAAAAGTGAAGAAAATTCAGGAATATTATTTCAATAAAGGACGTTAATTTTAGAGGAAGGTAAATATAATTTAATTTAAGTACTTTTTGAGAGGAATATTAATATGTTTTGAGTTTCTATTTTTATCAATAGATGAAAGGAAACTTATGCATTTAGACTTTCTCGTTATAGGACATAGTGTTTTCATGTGACGTCACAACCGGTTATTTTCTTTTAACTGTGTATCTTCTGTAGGGCTTTTAACTGTTGCTGAGGCTGTTGTTTATCTGTTGCTAAGGTGGTTTTTAGGTATGGGATCACGTGATTGCAAATTCTCCAATAGAAGAATTTCACGGCTAGTCATTTTCTGTAACTGTTAACCTCTGTAGGGCAAAAAACTGTAACATCTTCTGTTGCTAAGGCCGTTGTTAGGTCCGAGTCATGTGATTGAAAATGCTCTATATTGTAAGATTTACTTTTGAAAATACACGAGCTGATCAGGATGAAAGTGGTAGAAGTCCGGAAATACAAAATTAAAGAAAAGCATGAATTTGGATTTTGTTTACGATTCTAGTGTGGTAGTCGCCTAAGTCGAAATCTCAATAGATGTAAGAGTAATAGTTGTATGAGTTGTAGTTGTAATAGTTGTAATAGTAATAGTAATAGTAATAGTTGTAGTTGTAATAGTTGTAAAATGTAAGAGTTGCCTAAAAAAGCAACACAGACGCTGTTTAGAGAAAACAATTTTCAATTACTTAAAACGAAGTTTAGTGTGCTTAATGAAGTTGCTTATTGAAGTTTAGTGTGCTTAGTGAAGTTTAGTGTGCTTATACCACCCACACACAAACTCACATATACTAATTACTCACATATTTGTTAATTTTTATAATGCAGATACAATATCAAAACATTATTGTGTCGTTCAAAAGACTAACAAATATGCTGCGTGATTTTTATGTACTTTTCCAGTTTTATTTTTAAATACTCCAACTAATTTTTATAAAAAAAAAATATTGTTCATTGTTTTATTTTAAATAATATCCTCTAAAAGAGAAAATACAATTTTTTAATTCCTTCTTTTACATTGATGCAAAAAAAACTTAAACACATTCATAAAAATCAATACAATTTAAGGTCCCTAGTGGGCACCTGTTGAGAGAAGCCTTAGATGTGATGTATTGTATTTTACGTCACACACAGCTCCTTATTAGAGGAAGGACATAGTATACATGAATCCCCATACATGAACATACAGAGATTTTAACACCATACTGTAGTCAAATACTGGCACATATTCAATCACCTTAATATTTTAAATACCCAATAAAGACATTCTCACTAAGGCTAAGCGCGCATTAGAGACTTCCGTCGCGGCGACTAGAACATAACTGTCACTCGGAAGCAATGGATCTCTATGAAGAGATTCTTGGCAACTTTTCAAGAGACTCGCCGCCAAATGCGCGCGCTCTAAGGCTAAGCGCGCACTAGGGACTTTTGTCACGGTGAATGAGACAAAATTGTCACCCTGGCTATTGCAACAAGTTAGAGTGCCCGCACTAGGCGACGTGGTCGGTTGCCAAGAATTTCTTCATAGAGATCCACTGCTTTCCAGTGACAGTTTTGATACTAGTGATACTAGTCGCCGTGACTTAAGTCTCTAGTGCGCGCTTAGCCTAACAATGTTGCAATAGCCAGGGAGATAATTTTGTTTCAGTCGCCGAGACAAAAGTATCTAGTGCGCGCTTAGCCTAAAGTTAATCTTTACAGTAGAAAACATATTACAACGAAACTCAAACAGATTCTGTATTTGTCTTACAAGAAACATAATCACCAGAACTCAAGTCAGATCAATTTACACTCAACAGAACAATTCAACCATCATTCCAGCAGCCGAACTCCCCAGACCGCGTGCCTTCTTCGAGTCTTACGCCAGCTCTCAATGTCTGTGCACGAAATCCCTCTGGAGAAACACCTAATCCGATAGTATAACACTTTTTGTATGCGAGGAAAATGCAAATACAATCCGTGTGGCGTCCTGACCGCGTTATGGGGAACGATTTCTAGTTTGCATGCGAAATTTTCAATCTAAATTCCTTGAAATCAGTCCAAGTATTTTCTCTCTCTCTTTGAAGAGCAAGCAAAGGCACTTATTCAAATACTCTAGTGATGAGAATGCAGCTTTTGAAGATGAGCCTTGATAGTGTTGAGATCGTGCTCCTGCATCGGGATTTGTTATTCATTCCGGGAAGTTGATTTTTGAGGTGATAAATAGGGTTTGGTAATGGTGGATAAATGCAAAGAGTTTTGAAAAGATATTTATCAACTTGTTGTTATGTAGTTTTTCTTGAATTGTAAGAAAGAAGCATTTAGAGCTTCTAATGAAATAATTTTCGATTGTAATGCCTTCTTTCAAGATTTTAAATCCGGACAACCAGATAACGAAACCTTATTTAAAATTCAAAAGTAATTTAAGCACAATTTTTGCCACCATAAGAAAATGGCAACCTTTTTGGGTACCTTGGACGACCCCCTGGCTCTTTTGGTACTATATAACATAATTATTTATTGCTGATTTAGTGGGGGTTTTTTGCGTGTTTATGTACGATTTGTAGTGTTTTCTTGTTTCTATCTTTGTATTTTTTATTTCCATTTTTGTCCATGTCCAAATAAATCCAGTCAGTCAGTCTTTCTGATGGTTTTTTATCAAGTTATTTTTATAAATTAATATATTAGAAAATGGAACATTTTTAACATGATATCTGCCTTTAAATAGAGTTTAAAATTAGGTGGTCATTTCTACCGTTGAAGAGAAAAACCGGATACGGTAAGCGGGTTTTTTTTTCGTTTAATTGAAATCAATTAATATCAGACTGAACCCGGGGACATCCCCCTTTGGCTACTCCCATTTCAATAATTTCACCGCGCGACTATACTATACAACAACATTTCCTGACTCTGTGACGCCACTAACAAACAAAGTAGTTCCCATCGCGGTGTCTGAATTTTGAGTGAAATGAAGAACGTCAATTTAAAAATATGATTATTTTGTCAAACCCATGTATGCATAGCGTCTTTTTATCACGATTTGCGTACCGAAACAACTCCTCCTAGCAACCCACCAGGCTTTCTGTTTGCGCAGTTTTTGCTTCAGCTTAGTGACGTCATAGGGTCAGGAAACGTCGCTGTCGAATATATACTCGACAGCAACGTTTCTTGAACCCAGTACGTCACAAATGCGGAAGGAGAAATCTGTAAACACGAGGCCAGTTGGATAGGAGTTTCGGTAGGCAAATCGTGATTGAAAAGCACTATATTATATTCATGGGTTTAACAAAATAATCATGTTTTTTAATTGACGTTCTTCATTTCACTCAAAACTCAGACACCACGCTGGGAACTACTACTTTGTTTGTTAGTGACGTCGTGGGGTCAACTTAAGTTGCTGTCTAGTATAGTTAAAGATCCAAACAAATCAACTAAAACAAACCGAATCTGCCACAACCCCAATCCCCAAAGCGACGACAAACCCAAGTTCCGAAACACAGCACCGTCCGCCCTTGCGTGACTATAGCCTGGTGGTTAGTTTCTTTTGCCGCTCGGGGGAGAACGGCTCTTCTGCACTTGACGGGAGCGAGAAGACAGCTGAGGCCACTCCTGCCTGTGAGTTATGAGGGGGGTCAACTGGCCGAGAAATGGCGGTCACGGAATTTTCGCTTCGGCCTGTCAAGCGGCAGGTCTCATCGACTCTGGACAAACTAGAAGACTTTTGCTGCACGAAACTATTAAGATCATTATTAAACGCAGAGGAGAAAAAAGGGATTTAAGGGGTGATGATGGGTGATGCACTAGACCAGTGGTTTTCAACCTTTTTCACGATTGTACCCGGAAAAATACATTTCCCTGAGTACCCCTCCCACGCAGTTGCAGCTAGTAGTTGAAATATATATGTTACGGGCAATGTGATAAATTCAGTGGATTTTATGAATGAAATTTATCACTTTGCCCGCCTCCACTTCGGGCATTATTAATAATGCCCGATTAATCACTTTGCCCATAACATATACACTAATCACGAAAAACATTCCTACTTACCTTTAACCTAAGTTGTTCAATCTTATTCAATCGTTATATTTTTAAATATATTCTTGTTTTTAATTTACGTGAAACACATTAAAAAATAAATACAAAACAAAATTCATAAGTGGATAAAAAATATCCATGGAATATTGAATGATAGGAGGAAGGAGCTTTTTAAAGATAAAATAATAATTTGTGATTTGGCAAGATAAAGAGTGTTTTCAGGTGAGGTCACAACCGGTTATTTTCTTTTAACTGTGTACCTTCTGTAGGGCTTTTATCTGTTGCTAAGGCCGTTGTTTATCTGTTGCTAAGGCGGATTTTAGGTATGGGATCACGTGATTGCAAATGCTCCAACAGAAGAATTCTACGGCTAGTCATTTTCTGTAACTGTGTTAACCTCTGAAGGGCAAAAAACTGTAACATCTTCTGTTGCTTTGTTAGGTCCGAGTCATGTGATTGAAAATTGCTCTATGGTTTTGACTGGTGTCGAAATGCCTGGGAATTTATGATAGTAAAAAATAAAACGCTACAAAAAGCTTGAAAAAGTCATTGAAAGTTGAAAAATAAATAATTCTTGCCTCAAATCCTATTCTTTCTCCCAGCTCCGTTTGATAAAGATCTTAATCGTTTCGGGCCGCAAAAGTCTTCTAGTTTGGCCAGAGCCTTATTGGAGCCTGGGGTGTTTCGTGTCATTAAGTAAAAAACAAATAAGATGGATCCGTCGAGAGTAGACTGGGTTAAGTGGCTGGTTATTTTGTGCTGCAGACGATTTATTATTGATATATTTAGTTCATACATGATAAGGTGTAGGAGGTTTGTATTTTTGATTTCTGGCTTAGAGTTCATTTTGTGAATGCATACATGGTGTTTCTACAAGTCCGCCCAAACTCTGGACAGGGCTGAAATAGATTGCCCAAAGGACTATGGAACGACTTTTACTTTTTGGAAATGTGATACATCCAATGAAAACTTAAATATTTCATTCCACAGCGCGCGCATGCATGAGGAATGAAATTTTTAACATTTTACTGTGCAAAAATTTCCAAATAACGATGCTTATATTTTCCAAATGCCTTTTATAATGAAAATTGGATGTCACGTCATACATTTTTTTGTCACGATTTTCTCTAAAATTAAGAGTTAGAATAGAGTTAGATTAAGATTAGATGTATAGTTCTTTGGTAAAATATTAGATAATAGGGATGAACAGATGAATCCCTATTATTGAAGGATATTCAGTCCCTCCTAATTTGTTCCTTCGTTTTTATAAACTGTGTTGAAGTTGTAAGAATAAATAACTTCTAAGATGTTTTAAAAACAAACGAAAAATTGACCAAGTTGTAATTATACTTCGCAACCAACTTGAGTTGATATTAAAGATCATGCATCCTTTAAATTAATGTTGCATCCTTTAAATTAATACGTTTACATTTAATTAGTAAATTTTACCAAGGAAAATTAAATTACTATTAGATTGTAAGAATGTGGGCGTTCTAATGTTTCTTTTTAGAAAAATATCATCTTAATCCACCAAACATCTAATATAATAAAAAGCCAGTTACATTTTCATAACTAAAATTTCCGTAGTTAATTATGTTACATATTTACAACTCTCTGTAAAAGAATATAAAAGCTAAGTAAATATATGTTTTTATCGAGAAAAACAATTGAGGTTTTTTGTACGTGTTGGTGAAACTCAACATTGGATAAGAAAAATATTTTAGCTGATTTCATCCCTCCACAGAACCAACATTCATATTTTTATATTTAGATAACAATTCTTTTGCTCTAAAAATATGTAAGGAATTACATCTCAAAGTACAGTAATAATTTTCTCAAAACTATCTTTTGTAATCCTCACCTTTCTTTTAATGAAGTTTTCAGGTAAAAACTGAATGATATTAATAAATAATTTTGTTTAGTAACTTATTTTTTAACTTATACTTCTATTAATTTTTTGATCATTGAATAAATTTAATAAACTTATAAATTAAAATAAGAGTGGTATTCCAATCCCCATATAATATATTTCAGTAATTTTTTACAGTTAATTAAGAGTAAAATCCAGTATAATTCCTAAAAAAAGTAAAATGCTTTCAACGATAACTATTCTTGTGTAAATTCAAATGTGGTTTTTAATTTACTTCAGAATGTTTCTAATTTCATTATAATTTTTCGAAACTAATTAAAACAATGAGGTAAGTGTTTTCATATACATTCTTCATTTTGAAAAATATTCTTCCTGCTTTAATTTTAACCATCCCTGCGTAAATGGCAACAGAAATGAACAAAAAAATATTGCCATTGTGAAAAGGGAAAAAAATTAAATAAATCTAATGAACAAGTTGTATTCTTGCAATTCATTTTTGTTATAGTATTATGCATGGCGTTCTTAACTTTAAGAGATTTTTTTCCAACTATCTCATTAAAATAACGAAGTTTAACTTTTTTATAGCATTAAAAAGGGAATTATCTCGATGAATTATTTGTTTAGTATTTATTTCTTTAAAAAGTACAAATATAATACTCTATAAGTTTAAAAATTTAAAGGTAGCTAAATAAAAGGATGCATTAAAACTTTTGTAGTTCCAAAATCCACCTAAAATAGATAAAGTAGTACGGTTTATTTTGTAATCAGTGAGAATTTCAATTATTTAATCTTGTATAATTCATTATTCCTTGCGTAGGTTTACATCAAGCTCTTTAAAAGGCATTTTTCTTCTGTTGATAATATTAATAACATAAAACAATGGGGCATATTGAAATCAACTCGTGATTTTACAAATGGAAAGCTTTGGTGGGAATGTGACCTAAATTGGGCTCATCTAGGGATCGTAAGCTTTCGCTTCAGACCAAGTTTGTCCAAATTGGTATGGTGGTTTGGGTTGGTGGTCGGTCGAAAGGAACCACTCGATAGAGTTATCACTGGAGCAAAATTAAAATAACACATAATTTTAAAATGGAAAGCTTTGGAGGAATGCGACCTAAATTGGGCTCATCTAGGGGGTTTGTCCAAACCGGTTCGGTGGTTTCGGCTGACGGCTGGTGGAAAGGAAATTGAAAATTATTTTAATCAAGATTACCTATTAGGGGAGATCCATAAATTACGTGAGGTCAAAAGGGGGAGGGGGGTCTAGGAAAATCTCACCAAATCTCACCAGAGGGAGGGGGGAGTCAACTAAAATCTCACGTCAACTTTTAGTTTAGAAAATATACATTTTTTCTTTGATATTTTTAGCACAAGTTCAGAAAAAAATGCTCAGATTAGTCAAAACAGCAAATCATTAGCCAGCCAGTCGTGATAATTATAAGTTATAATCATATTTTTGATTTCAACGTGTGTTCTTGTATCAAAATTTTGCAACTGGATGATAATTTTTATGCCGATAAAGCAAAACTAGTGGTTGAGAAAATTTCACGTGGGGGGAGAGGGGGTCCAGCAAAATCTCACCAAGGGGAAGGGAGGGGGGCAAAATTTGGAAAAAACACCTCACGTAATTTATGGATGCCCCCCTTATCTAAAAACACATTTTTTTCTCTCAGTGTAAGTATGAGTTTAAGTATTATAATGCAACCTTAGAATTATTTTCTAAATACATACATAGTTTATGTTCGTATTCAATAATCAATAGCTAAAACTATCGAAAAGTTAGCAGAGTCCCCCATTATGAACTAGTATATGATTGATTGAGTTCTCCTAACAAAAGCATAACCGAGTATGATTTACAGTAACTATATATTTTAGAAAGTATCGAAGACTGATGTATATCGTACAAGTAAACCGTAACACAACTCCAACACTACAACAAGATAAACGTTTCTTGCTCTCACAGTAAGCTAGAGGAGAAAACCATTCGACGGGAGTTGAATTCGATCAGGTGATCTCAAAAAAGACGGCTGGGGTCAAACGAAAGCTATTACGAGATGGATTTCCCCTTAAATGCTCCTCTCCGCTGCATCATCAGTTAAAGTGACATTGCTTTTCATCAAAGTGAGGATCGCCTTACAATGGAATGGATTTAGTTACTTTTTGCCTTTTTTTTATTCGATTTGCTGGGATTTGGCCTATGTCCAGGATCACTTTAACGTATCTGCCAATAGACGTTCTGAAACTTTCTATACGTATTAATTTTAGTTTTGTTCCCAAAAGTTTTGTGATTCTGATGTATGAAGATGGAATTCTCTTCGGGCGTTTTCTTCGGTCAGGTTGAATTTCTTCATTCATTCGATTACTTTTGAACTTTTTTTTTAATTAGAGTTTTTTTCATGTTAGCAAGCAAAGTTTCAAAAAGTTTGTCTGTAAAATGCAATTTTGATATTCAAATAATTTGTATAACTATTAGAATATCTCTCAGGGGTGTCAGTAGAATCATTTTTTTTAAATATACGTGTGTAGGGAATTGCTTGTTCGAAAATGATGTAAACATTCATCCATGCATGCTTACTTGCATTTATATGTTTTTCTATTAGTTAGTTTATTATTACAATTCTTTAGTATAGCAATTATAGAACAAGCATTATAGAACAGACAGTAAGAAAAAGAACTTATAATTCTCCAAGAGGAAAAACCCGTTTAGGTGAACGAAATTTTATAATTTTGTCTAAAATCAAATATACAGTTCTTGATATCAAACTTTTCTCCACTACTCCCTGAAGAAGTATGGAACACCCTTTAAAATAGCACTTACATATTTTTCAAAATTCAGATAAATTTTTAAATTAATTAGACCAACTTTTCCTCAACTTTGTTCAAAAATGCCTACTCCTTCATAACACAAAGAATTAACTAAATTGATGTCTTAACCCCTTATTTTAATAGAAAGTTTCAATGCCAGGATCCTTCAATCATCAAACTGAGTTTTCTGGATTCTCTTTGAATTATTATTCTGCATCATAGTATATTACATAAGCACCTCAAGTGTTGTAAACCCCACACCCTTTGAACCACCTCTTATAAAACTCCGTGAATCTATGTCATGTTTCCGCATTTTTTGGATTTGAATTATTGCCTTACATCGCAGACCAATAATTCATGGTCTTATAAACATAACATATAGCATCCCTGAGAAACAGGAAAAGGTTAAGGAAGAAAAAGGCAGCAAAAACCTTGAGGACTTCCAGCATCAACCAATCATTGACCTGCGGAGACAAGCGAACTATTCAAAATGGCGGTGGTTTAAGTCAACCGAACATTAGTTTTGATCAATTGAAGGTTTTCTGTTACGCTGTATTTGTTTTTTTCTAATGGAAGAAGCATTATTTTGCCGTCGTACTGGCCTAATGGTTAGAATATTTGACTGCGAGGCCTAACGACCAGGGTTCGAATCTTCGTTTGGCATGGGTAGTAGTTTGTCCTTGTTTGATGAATGAATGTGCCCCCCCCTTATAAAAAGGGGGTGTTAGCGAATGGTGTATGGGGCGAACCTTACATCCATGGCTCAGGTCCAAAGGTGCCCGCTGGGTATCGCTGAGTAGGTAATTCTTAGGGCAATTTAGTGGTCAAATGATGATAAACCCAGTACCCCCCCATCAACTAAGGGCCTAATTCAGAAACTAAAAACACTTAGAAGAAACAGGAGGAGAACGATACGGAAACGAGAGATTTGATATGGCAGGTCCAGAGCTCCCGTTCTTTTTCCCATGTGCTCCTGGCGCCACCTGTCGCAAACCCTTACAAGTAATAATACACTTATAATACAAAATCACGCTAACACAAGATGCCCATTACTTTCGTAATATATATTAATGTTTGAAGACTTTTTTTGGGAGAGCACGGCTTACTATGCAGGCTAACCGAGTTTTGAATAATGAAAACCATTTGACAACTTTTCCCGCTAGGATCTCCCCATAGCCTACCTATAACATACCATAAGTATTATATAGATTTAGTGCTTTGCCAGATGTCAGCTATTGCTATCTACATTTTTAATGATTTCCGTATCTCGGCTAACCTGTAAAGTACATAATAAGCCGTGACCAGAGCTCCGGAGTTAACTTCTGAAATCTCTCGTATGAATGACTTTTTAACCGTTTCCGTACCGTTCTCGTTTTCTCTACGTTTTTTGTCTTTCTGAATATGGCCCTTAGTCCACTGGCATTCTGAGCAACTCAATTTTTACCTCTCATCCCTTGGCTTAAATAAACACGAGATACACCATCCCAGCGAATCGCCTCCGGAAAACGCCACAAAAACCTTCGGGGACTTCAGTATCAAACGGACGCACACCATATCGACCTGCCAGAGACAAATAATGAAGACGCGCTGAGGGGAAGTCCTCGCGGTATACATACGGCAGACCCATCGATTGCGCTACCTAGCAGAGGGTGTAAAATGTCGCACCCGATATTGACTAAAACAAAACTCGGAGTTAAAAGGGACCGGCTGGCGGGACGCCAGGGTCATTTATCCTCGCCTCGTGACGGCCCGGGAACACCCTTTTGTTTTGAAAAACGATTTCTCTTGCTTCCCGCGTGACGGGGGAAGGTGGAAGTTTCGGCAGATAGAGTTGGTTTGTTTTTGTCTTCTTTTTCTTCTTCTTCTTGGAATATTTTCTCGGGATGGTATATTGGGTTTTGCGAGGTGATGAGGGAGTGAAAGGGATTCGCTTGGGGGCGGACGGGGATTTTTCGTGGGTGTAATTAACGATTTTGGGATCTTGGGAGTTTTGAAGGAAGTGGGTTTGTTCTCTGATGAGAATATACGTATTAATTAACTGTCTTCTTTATCAAATATATGCCAAACTATTTTCTTAGTAGCAAACCTTATTTATTGATATTGCTTGATATCAATTGATGCTTTGGTGACCAGTTTAATACTGACACAAAGCTACTATACTAGACAGCAACTTAAGTTGAGCCTACGACGTCACTAATAATAATAATAATAATAATAATAATAATAATAATAATAATAATTTATTTTCCATAATGTACAGAGTGAAATTTACAAAAATATTAAACAAAGAAAGAATACATTATGGATAAACCACCAGTTCAGCAGTCTGCTGTGATAATATAAACAAAGTAGTTCCCATCGCGGTGTCTATACTTGAAATGAAGAACTCCAATATAAAAATATGATTATTTTGTTAAACCCATGCATATATAATGCTTTTCAATCACGACTTGCCTATCAAAACTCCTCCTAGCAACTTAACAGGCTTTGTGTTTACCGATTTATCCTTCCGCATTATTGTGACGCACTGGGTTCCAGAAACGTTGCTGACGAGTATAGACTATCGGTTAGTATAGTAAGCTACTGCATAATTTCATTTATAGTATAACTATTTTTCTTTAAATCATATTTTATGCGTATCATAATCATATTTTTATCTGATTTAATCATTCAGCTACTGTAATTAACTTCAGATACCATTTATCGGGATTTTTTTCAATACTTTTCATTTTCTATCCAGTTAAAAATCACCAAGCTGTTTTGAACCACAAATATTATCGTCAACGAAATTGCAAACCAACCGACTAAAGTATGGAATGAGCACAATAAAAGTTGAATATGTGGTGTGGAAAATAATATGTTGATAATCTGAAACGGGGTAGATAACGGGAGAACATGATTGTTTTAAATATCTGTGTTATAAATTCAAGTTCAGTCATTTCAAAATTTTAGGTCAATAAAAAATTATTTCGCGTCAAAACCTCCTGACTACGCCACTCAATTTAATTAACAGCCACATTTTCCATCAACATACCTTAACCCTGCTGTACTGCTGGGGTCTATTTGACCCAAATTTTATTTCATTTGCTCATAAAAAGAAAACCCCCGGAGATATTGTCATGAAATTTCATGACTTTGTTTATAAAGGACATAAATACGTAGACACTGAATGATTTTCATTTATTTTTATTTGCAACCAAAATTTTTCAACTTATTCTTAATGTACTGTTGGGGTCAATATGACCCAATTCTAGTATTTTTTTCTTGTGCCTTCACACTTCCATATTTCTTGGAATCATTCAACGGAAACGAACAAAAATAACTACTCAAACATTCCTTTATGTTTATTTTTATTTTTTTCTCGTTTTATTTTGTGTTTGATCCACTTGTCAGGAAGGACAGGAAGGCACATGCAATAAACTCCTCTGGACCAAACGGTTGGGATATGTGAAAATGCAAAGTTTTAGGATGTTTGTTTTTTGGTTTTTTTTATTTGTATGTTAAGTTTATTGCTTTATTCATATAATTTATTAAATATAATTTAAAATATACTTATACAACTTAAGATATAATTATTTCCAAAATTTAACTTTTCATTTAAGTATTTTTGAGTTCATTTGTTTTTTATTTGTATGTTTAATTTATTGCTTTATTTATACACTATTTTATTTAATATCATTTAAAATATACTTATACAACTTAAGATATGATTATTTCCAAAATTTAACCTTTCATTTAATGGTAGAAGTGATAATATTTTGATGGGGTCATATTGACCCCAACAGTACATGCGCGTAGCAAGTCGGAGCAATGCAGCAGGGTTAAATAAATAAAACCACCTTGTATATAATCCATCCCACCCCCCTCACTTCTGGCATACCTCTCAAACCATACCGCTACCTTCCTTACTAAAATACGCAGTGCCACTTCAATCCTCCACTGAATATGATGAAATCCATTAAAGGTTCTGTCTCCATTACTTAGGACGTCGTAATTAATGCCATCCGACTGCGGTCAGAACGGGAGCACGTTTTACAGCCCCGTTAATTCGCAATTAGCCGGGATTCCACTCCCCCCCCCCTCTCGCTCAAAAGCATACACATTGTTCCCAGATTTATTGAAGGCCGGCTAATTGCTTTGGTGGACGGAAGAGTTGCTTTGTATTAATGTTGTGTCCGGTATTCACTGCTCTGGATGTAGTGGTTTAGGTGGATAGGATGTTCACTCGTGTAAATTGAACGGTAGATAGTAGTATTATGGTGTTTTAAAAGTAGTGTTAGATTTTGAAAAATATATATGTAAGATATTTTAGGGGGTTTTGCGTATTTATTTAAGTTATAATGCTAATGCAGACGCTGTTACTTCCTGATAAAGTATAATTTTTCAATTATTTCAACTCAGCATTTCATGCCTCCGGTGTCAAAAAAAAATGAGGACCAAGTTCGCTTAAAGAAACGCGGGGCTGATTCACACAGTTGATTCACACGTTCTGTAACAGCTGGCCTCATCCGGTGAGGCTGGGTGGAGTTTGGAGGTCTAAAACTTAGGTACACTCAAGTATATCCTTTGCTTTTTCTATTAATTCTTTAATACGAGGTTCTTTCGGTACTAAGGCATTATCGGGGTGCAAGCATCCAGTTTTATTCTAAATAGCCAGAAATAATCAAATATGGAAATAAAACACCATTAAAATGTCTCAACTAGCCATGTCTTATTTGATTTCTTTTATATTTTTATGTGTAAATAAAAAAAGTACCGTTTTTTCTTCTTTTTATAGGACTTACGCATATTAATTTAAAATTACTATCATGACTTCATTCTTGTTCACCCTCTAAAAATTATAATAATTGTAACCTAGTGTCGATTTTTTGAGAGTGGGATCAAGTTGGTAGCCTTCGATTGAATGTGTGTTGGCATTCCTAGTTAAAGGAATTCCAGGGAATTTTTAATCCCTAAAAGGGGTACTGGAAAGCCGTTCAGCGTATTCCTCCTCAAAATGAGCCATGCTTGTAATTATTTCTTAACATTTTTATAACAAGAAAACTAACTCCTCTTAACATTAAAGCCCATGGTATATTTTGACTTCTGTGATATATCCCTTCTATAGAAGTCTGTCAAAGACTCCTCAAGAACACTCCCTACATTCTATTTCATCAAGTCATATTTTTCATGGTTTTTAAAAAAAATTGAAATGTCCCTTTTAAGATTTCGGTATTAGTTTGATTGCTATCCATTCTTTTGACGGTGCTTCCAAGCCATCGTTTGGAAGTTTTTGTTTAAATCAAACTCCTCTTACCCTCGCTACCCTAAACGTTTTTCTCTGTAAACCGATGCAACTTTCATTGCCTTGTTAACTCAGATTGTTATGCAGAGGCCATTTTTAGCAGGCGTAAGAGCTTTCTTCTGAAACTTTCCCTTTGTTCTTGTTTTCCCAATACCCCATGAATCTGCAGATTCCGTTTCTCAGAGGGTGTTTATTTTTCCGTTCTTTGCTAATTAAGTTTTCCCAGTCGCTATCCATTAGCGCAACACTTAAAAGAATCCCCTAAGGATAAGCCACTAATTTGCAGATAGTTTGTGATGAAGCTTTTTATTCTGATAGAAGCGAGTCTTGGTATTTGCTTAACTTCGATCCTCTCTATCTCAAGTTCTTTGGTAGTTTGTACGGTATAAATTTGGAGGGATCCCTGTCAGATGGGTTCCAACTTAACAGCATTGCTGAAAAGTACAAATAACATTAACAACAGAGCTGTTAGTATGGAAATATAGAGATAATGAAATTGTGAAAAATCTAATTTGTTTGAAAGTGAGATAGGTAAAAAATAATTAACTTCTTCCGGATATAGCGTGTTTTCAGGTAACGCCTAAACAAGCTATTTTCTTTTAACTGTTAACCTTTTGTAGGGCTTTTAACTGTTGCTAAGGCGGTTGCTAGGTAATCAGGCATCTGTTGCTAAGGCAGTTTTTAGGTATGGGGTCACGTGATTGCAAATGCTCCAATAGAAGAATTCCACGGCCCATTTTCTGTAACTGTTAACCTCTGTAGGGCAAAAAACTGTAACCTTCTGTTGCTAAGGCCGTTGTTAGGTCCGAGTCATGTGAGTCATGTCAATCATGTCACATTGTTATAATCAATATGCATGAAAAAAAATTCTTATTAAAAATATATTTCTTTGGCAATAAAATGTTGATTCACTGATTAAAGTTAGGAAATCTAACTTAAAAAGTATTTAATTGAAACTTATATATGTTACGGGCAAAGTGATTAATCGGGCATTATTAATAATGCCCGACGTGGAGGCGGGCAAAGTGATAAATTTCATTCATAAATTCCATTAAATTTATCACATTGCCCGTCTCCACTTCGGACATTATTAATAATGCCCGATATATCACATAGCCGGTGACATATACATCTCGTATATAAGTATAAGTAAATTGTATGTAGTGACCACAAAATAATTCAGAAGCTCTTAGCAAATACATTTTTATTTCATATATTTTTATAGTCAATGCATTTTCAAAATATCCACTCAACAGCAGTATATTTTAAAACAGTATTCCATATAACAGTTAAAGTTATAAATCACAGTAAGAATTCAATTAATATTTACAAGATACCCAAGTTCCCACAGAGTTATTGCCTAACATAGTTTCTGACTAAACCAACTCTCCAAAGAGTTACTGTCAAAACTCCCCACATAATATGTGTGAGCAAGTTTAGTTTAGAACAGTGGTTCCCAAAGTGGGTTCCGTGGAACCCTGGGGTTCCACGAAAAATTTCAGGGGTTCCGCGAGACAAATTTTATTTCACTAAAAGAAATAAGAATGATTAATATATTCACATTTTACTCGGAAAGAAACACAAGAAATTTGAACTACAAGTTAGTGTACCAAAACGAGTAAAAACCTTGTTTTAGGCTCAAATTTTCTGAAATTATCTGGGTGAGGTCCCCCAGACCCCCACTATTACTTGGAACTCTATTATTTACAACTTTTTTAGTTCATCAAAATCCAAATCCTAGCAAAAATATATTTTAAATTCTAAAAAATGGATGTCCGAAATCCGGATTAGGTGTACCAAAACAAGTTAAAACCATCTTTTTATTGTTAAATTTCCAAAAAATTTATGGGGGAGGACCCCCAGACCCCCCTGTTGGTTTTTGGAACTACATTATTCATAACTTTTTAACATTAAGTTGGCTTGTTTAATTTAAAATCAGATATTAAATTTTGAAAAGTCGTTTATTTAAAAATATTCAGAGTTCCGCGATCATTTGCGACAAATTTGGGGGTTCCACGACCAAAATAGTTTGGGAACCACTGGTTTAGAATATTATGAGGAAGTTTTGAAAGCTGATTTATACTTGAGTTTGATTTTAATATGCAATAAGTGTGGCAAATGCTTTTCCTCAATGTCAACAAAATGTTTCGTCTTAAAAATACCTAATGTTATTTTAGAATAAAAAAGAGTTTAAAAATAAATATTTCAAAATTTTAATTATTCAATAATACATCCTCATTTTCATGAGTAAAGAGAGACGTGATATAGGAAAACATGTAATTAAACTTATATATTAATTTAATCTGTTGTAACGAAAATACTTCCATAAATAATTTTTGAGATTCCATATAAACCTTACATGTAATAACCTCAATGATCAATTTCTCTTAAGATAATCATCATATTAGGGTAAATACAAATAGTGTGTTTTATTAAAATTTTAATTAAGAAAGTAAAAATATTTTAGTATGCGTATGTGTGATTTAAAAGTATTATTCAAAAAGTTGAACAAGAAATTGATAAATCTGAAAGAACGTATCATAGGAATATCAATATGTTTTAATTAAGTTTTTCAATGACCAAACTATAAATACAAATATTAGAATTTAATAAAAGTAATTTTGAAATAACAGTTTCATTCAAGTTTTACTTTTACAAAAAAAAAGAAAAAAAAATCAATTATATAATTAAATTTTCGAGAAACAATCAGTACATTTCTAAAATAATGCTTTATTAAACATACACTTAAACGACTTTTATATCACACCTATATTTAAAATGAAAATATGAATTGCCTAAAAAATAAAGACATAAAAAACCTATCAAATTGAAACGCAGAAGGTTTGCTTTGATATTACACCACCTAAGCTGTGACAGCTTTATTGAATTAGCCTCTGCGAAAGTCAAAATTTTCTTATGCAAATATCCCACTCGGCAACTTAATTAACCAAGCCATAAAAATAACTCAAAACTTTTCAAAACACACTGCAGGAAGGAATTAAGCCGCCATTATGTGAAATGCATTCCCTGCGTCAATTTAATTAACGTGTTGCTAAATGCGTCACTTTGCGACGGCCAATTAAGTCAATTCTCTTACTTTCATCGAAATCAGGTTGTTTTTGCGTCGCGTCGACATTGTTTTCTGGGTAATATGATTAGTTGCCGGAAGATTCAGAAGATGCGTTATTTAGTTAAAATTATTCTCAAACTCCTGCGTTCCTAATTATGGACGACGCCAGTAGTGCGCTAATGATAGATTGAATAGGAAACAATAGAAGTTGTTTCTTCTTTACCTTTTTGTTTCTGCGAAGCAGAGTGTTTTATTTTTTTTAGGGGGGATCTTCTTTGTTAGAGTGAAGAGAAAGCGAAATTTGAGTAAGTTGTGAAAGTTTTTTGGTTTTTTTTTGAGCTGAAGAAGAAAATTTACTAACGAGAACAAGTTTGTTAAGGCTTTTCTTAAGGTAAATCAATTTGAATAGAGAGTAGGACTAGTGTATATCTTTTTTTTTATTTCTACACTATGTAAAATAGAGTGTTTTCAGGTGACGTCACAACCGGTTATTTTCTTTTAACTGTGTACCTTCTGTAGGGCTTTTAACTGTTGCTAAGGCCGTTGCTTATTTGTTGCTAAGGCGGTTTTTAGGTATGGTATCACGTGATTGCAAATGCTCCAATAGAATAATTCCGCGGCTAGTCATTTTCTGTAACTGTTAACCTTCTGTAGGGCAAAAAACCGTAACCTTCTGTTGCTAAGGGCGTTGTTAGGTTCAAGTCATGAGATTGAAAATGCTATCTATAGTGTTGGAATTGAAATTAATCAATCATTTTTTTTCATTTCATTGTTCATTTTACAAGAAAAGAAATCACATTTAAATATAGACAATTATTAAAGAGGAAAGTATTAAGTAATGTCATCTTTCAATTTAAAGAATGCATCGCAAAACTATTATTATGAGGCTAATGGATACATTCAATATTTTTAATGAATTGGACTGTGGGTGAGTTTTGTCATGGCCACCTAGACTCCTAAGGCCAAAGAAGCTCGAAATCATGACGCGAAATAGTAGGCAAGACGTCAATTTTCAACAGCGCAGGTGCAAGATTTTAGACTGGAGTTGCGCTGTTGTCTAAAAAATGCTATGAAGAGTGACGTCTTGCCTACTATTAATTTCGAGTCTCTATGGCCTTAGGAGTCTAGGTGGCAATGATTTTGTAGAGCTTGGAAGATAGGTTTTTGTTCGTAAAATACAGTTTTGTTATCTGCAATATGTTTGTTTAGGCTTTAAGGACTTGGAAATTAAATTCTTAAAGAACAGCGAGATTGAATATACGTTAATTTACGTTAAAAAATACAATTTAACTACTTTGTCTTTTCTCTAAAGACGATTTACATCACTATATAAAAGAAAAAAAAATCGTTCACTCTTTGCTGAAATATACGAATATTTAAGTAAGAAATATGCATTTTAAAAATATTTATTACACTTATATTTAGTGTAGCAATTTTATCTTCCTACCATTAAATATTTTAAATTCATTACTTAGAACTAAACTTGTGTATTTTCCGAAAGTTATACCTTCTTTAAAAATTTCCTGGATAAACAGAGTTAAAGGTAATTATCCATTACGCAAAAAGTGCAAGCGACCTAATCTATTTAATGTTTACTAAACAAACAGTTTTAATTCAATGTCACTTGGGTAATAAAACCTGGGTAATGAAATAAAAATTCACGATGTTGATTTTATGGAGATATTTTTATTTGTAGCTTTAAATTATTTTCTTGCAAACATGGTTTAATTTAATTTTTGTTTAATGCGCATAAATACAACTTTAAAAATAAGAATGGACAAAGAATAAGTTTTATAATAAATTTAATTTAAGGAAACTGCTAAGGAATTTATTAATGTTTATCATTAGAATATTTAACTAACAATTATTGTATGGTTGAGAAAAATATTTTTCACTCACCACTTTAAGTATATATTTATTACAAATAAGCTGTCATCACACAATGATGATATTTGATTTATCGCAAAGCCTGAAATCCCGTCTGATCGTACGTTTTGGTAAGTGTAATTTTTTCTTTTTCTATTAATTCGTTCTTTTATATTAGTAAACTTTCTAGTTATGTAGTTAGTATCCCTATGTCTATAAAAATAGATGTTTCAATAAGCGTAGAAGAAAAACTACTAATTATTTCAAGTTTACTCTCTTAAAACGTTCTTTACTTAAAATGTAAAATGTAGATTTTAAACAAACTATTTTTCTTTAACTGAAAATTGAATTTTTAAACGGTACTGTGTGGTTAATAGTTTTAAAGAGTTTACGTTATAAAAGGTAAACATAATCACAAAATTCCTGCATAATGTCATTGCTTTTCAAAACCTTATAATTTTTTCTTCGTGAGATAATATAAAAATCATCTCGTATAACGCTGCCATGGAAATATGTAAACTTACTAAAACTGAAAAATAAACTTAACTCGCATTGATTGCGTATATTGTGCTATTTAGCTATGGATAATATACGTCACTTATCAAATTCGCCTGACAGGTAATACACGCCTTTTAATAGTTATAGAAAGTCATATATTAGGCCGTATAATATTGTTTTTTTACTTTTATGTATACACTTTAGCTTAGTTATTGTGTCGTGAAAAAAACCATGGTACTCCTGTGATGTTTTTGACACATTATCTAGATTCCTTGGAGAGTTTTAGAGTCAGAGGATCTGAAATCGGGCGCTATTAAAAAGCCGACACCCGCCACTTTTGAAACATAATTATTTTTTCCAAAAATCATCGGATTATAAGGACCCGGAAATATAAGAAACGTATTGTTTTAACGGTTTCAAAAATCATTCTAAGACAATAATTTTTTCACGCTCGTTTCCATTATTGTAATAATACCCTTTAACAACTACAATCACTATCACGAAGATCATTATACGCCATTGTATCTCTCTTTCTTTCTTTCAAAAATCATTAAAAAGGATCCTTTATAACATAACTGCGAAAACTCCAACTTTCTCCATAATGTACCAAAAAAAATTGAGGAGAAAAGTAACCCGATACCTGTAATGGCCTTTCTCCTCTCTAAACTAACGCCCAAGGCGGCGTTTCCATATAAGCAAATACGGTGGCTCTGACACCCAACCCCTAATCCCCCTCTGGTACGGGCGGGGGCCATCTTGACAAATGACTCCAATTTTAAACAATAAATCCTCAGCCATTAATAACCCAGGGCGAAGATACCGGCGCATAACATACTCAAGAAAACTCGCGGTTTAAACAGGGCCGAGTTATCGAGAGGAGCGAGTTAGTTTTCAGTGTTCGGCTCTCGCTTCCCGTCATTCATCATTTCCCGCGTCCGAAAATTGCAACCTTTTGCCGCCTGGGGTATTTTTCCCCTTATCCCTACTCTTACCCTAAAAACGGAGGGGGAAGGGAAAAATCAGTTTTCCACTATAACTTCCCAACTTTATCCATTTATTTTGCTTATTTCTGCCTGAGTGTTCTCCATTCTGTACTAGGTGTGATTTTCGTCTCTTTTTTTTTTCTTTATTATTTCTTATTTCGTGTCCCTTTAGAAGAAGGACTGACTACCCCCGAGGAGGAAATTGGGGGGGTGATATTGAGAGAGGGCATTACAGCAGGGTTTGGGGATTTATGGGCCGCAGGCTAGATTAGGGGGTGCGTTCTGGGGGGATTAGATTGGCCGTAAAGAACTGGCGATTGCTTACATGCTTAGAACAATGATTTACTCCGGAGCCCATCTCGGTTTTGATAAGATGAGTATATTTGAGCGGCTTAGGAAGACGAAAGAAATGTAGGTTATTATTATCGACCTTTGGTATAAATTGGCTCTCGAGTAGAGTGTGGATTAGAAAGTCTGTACTTACGGATGATTCCAGTGGGTAGTATTTCGATTGATTTATTGTAGGTAGTCCCTCTTTAAATGGGAGTTATTGAGAAGTTTAAGTTCAAGAACTTGGCAGTTTTGTTATGTAGCTTTGAAATTGTTGTTAGATATATTTATCATCTGATGAATAGCTTTTCTTTTAGTTGAATGCCCTTTCTTCTAACAGTATTATAAATCACGGCAATGGTGGATGTTTTTAGAAATATGTTAAGGTTAAAATTTTAACGTAAGAAATATTTCTCCATTGATTCATTTCTTAATTTATATTTATTGATTTAAAAATTTACGTAATTAAAAAAATGTTCCAGTGGCAAATAATATAATTCATGAATTAAATTTGTTTAATTAAAAATCATGTCAATTGTTGATTTTCAATGCTATTGTTTTCGTTTTAACAACGTTTGAATTAACTTGCTATTTTTGCATGTCTCATACTTTTGTGGTTATTGTTTTTTTACATATAAACTGTATTAACACAGCATAATTACAAAACAGAAACTATAACAACAAAAAAACATTAATTGCCAAGGAAAAGTGTTCTACTCCGGTGAAAATTAAAGTTCTCAATGTATATTAAGAAATAAATTGCTATCATCTGAATGTTAATTTTTCTCTTTAGTTCTTAGATACGAATTTAATTATTTCTGAGACTACGATAATTTTACTTTCCCGAGTTTTCTTATACAATTACAAGTCCTAAGATTATGTTATCAGAAAAAATAACAGATTTCACTCATCAAAAAACACTCCCAAATATTCATAACTTCTTTTTCAAACACATTCAAACTACACCCTAGAAATACAACAACCACTAGCTTTCAGAAATAAATTGCTCTTCATTTCTTCTGAATGTTAATTTTTCAATTTAGTTCTTAGATACTAATCGAGTCATTTCTGATACTAGGATAAATTTACTTTCCCTAGTTTTTACAGGTACTAAGGTTGTGTTACTAGAAAATTTACAGATTTCAAAAAACACTACCAACTATTAGTGTTCGGCAACTAGTGGTCAAAAAATAGTTAACTACCAACTACTAACTAGTCTGGGAAATTGTTGTTGTAACTAGTAGTTAACTATTTTTTCCTGGGACTAGTTGCAACTAGCTGTTAACTATTTCCCAAAGTAGTTAACTACTAATTAACTAGTCTATTTAATTTCATAACCTACTTTTCGGCAAAATTCTAATACATCTTTCTTATCTATGTCACAAAAAACGTTTAAACTTCGCGCAAAAATGGTCTTTATTTCTGGTTATGGAATTTGAGTATTCTACCTTTGATAAAAATTTTAATTATCTTTTTATCTTTTTCAAGTAGTTGAAAATTTCAAAGTAGTGTTGCGAGCTTACTCACCACTATAAGAGTCAGATAATTCAAATGGGTTATAAATACCGACTGAAGCGATTATAACTCCGGAGTATACTTTTGAGTCGTATGACCTTCGGATCGGTATCTACCCGTGGCTCGCACTTGCCACATTGGGGACCCGGTATACGAACACGCACCTTCACTTACGTCACCAGTTCCAAAACCGAAAAGTGGTGGTAGTAGTGGTGAGTAAGCTCGCCACAGTAGTTTTAACTAGTAGTTAATTAAAAAAGTTGTTAAACTAATAGTTGAACTACTTTAAACTAAAAGTAGTTAAAAACTACTAGTTAACTACTAGTTGCAACTAGTTCTAGTTAACTAGTGCCGAACACTAGCAACTATACATAACTCCTTTTACAACAAACTCAAACTACGACACCCTAGAACTACAACAACCCCATCCTTAAAATTACACACCTTAAATTTCCCCACCCGACCCACACCCTACATCACCCAACCCTGTCATCAATAAAGAAAAAAAAACGTCCATAACACCTCACTTCTAAAAAAAAAACCTCTTCCATCCGCCTAAAACAGCTCCCGATTCATCTCCCAACAACTTATCCCACCCTTCACTACTCCTAAGATTACCATGCACGCCGACTAAGTAACACTTCTAGTAATTGGTCATCGAGGGGAGCTTATTAGCTCTACCGGAGCGTTGCCGACTGATTGGCAGGAGCCCCAATCGATGGGGTTCACAGCCCGATGGTGGCGGAATCCCTCTCTCCGGTCCGGCGGTTTCTCTCGGATCGCCTTGGGATCGTGTTTCCGGAGCTCTCTTAAGCTGTGCTGAGCATAGGTTGCCTTAAGCGATTTGGGTGGGAGATGTTCAGGTGTTGTAAGAATTTGGAGGGTGTTATGGGGGATTTTTCTTGATTTTTATTTATTTATTTACTGCCAAACAGAAATATTTCCAATTGCATGACATAATAGAAGAGTACAAGGCAAAAGAGTAAAAGTAGAGAATAAAAAACAAGGGTATCACAAAACATAAATTAATTACTTTAATTAGTAAAAGAGAATCAAAAAATAAATAACTATGTAATGGCATGTTGTTTACAATTTTAGAGAATTGAAATATTGTTTGATTTAAAATATAAGTTTTATTATTAGATTGTATTTTAAAAACAATTTTATCTGGTAGTGTATTGTGGTACATGAAAATAACCTTCCAAATCCAAAGTTCATAACGTATAGCAAAGAATTTATTCTTGTTATAATAAAAAGGTAGTGGATTCACACGTCTAACAATGTATTATCTGTTATACGTAAGAAATAATTTTAGAAATTATTTAATTTTAAATGCTTTCCATTGTTGCTTCTAGGAATAAAAGCACCAAATGTTTCATTTTTTTTAAGTAATAGGAGTAAAATTTAAATTTATAAATGTTACATACAAAAATCAACTTTTTCATTCATTACTCAAACTTTTAATCACTATTTTAGTATTAATTATCATAATATATTTGTTAGAATCCTATTAATAAATTTAAAATATTTTCAATATTTTGATTGCACGTAATAATATAATTTCTTTTAATCACACCGAAATCAAAATCAATTCATTTCTCATATTTTGTTTGCATTCCTACATTATAATTTTCAGGCTAATGTATGAAATTTACAAGCACAATGGTAAAAAACTTTGGTATTTTGGTAATGCGTAACGTGAAATTCCCATAAAAACTGATAAAAATTACAAAATTTAACAGAAACATGAATTAAATTTAAAGTTAAATTTGTTACTTATTCCATTTCATTTGGGTTTTTATTTTATACATTCGTCACTATAGTCTATTCTTGTTTCCCCTCTAGAAGTATAGTCAGAAGTGGCCAATGTTCCCAATTGGAAACATTGTGAAAATCATATGTAAAAATTTTTTACAACCTTCGTATTAATTTCTCTAAATCAAAGCATCATAAGCTAAATTATGCATAAAAAATTAATTAAAATATACCAGATCTGAATTCGGCTTGTAAAAGGATAATACGTAAATAAACTACCTCATTTTTTCTGATCTGGTTCGTGGAATCCTAAATTTTTTTTTGAGCAATACTTTTTACTAGGAATTTAATTTAGTTCTCGGAAATTTATATCTCAACCGAAACATTACTGAGAAAATTATTTACTAAAACTGCGATAAAACAAATACAGTACATTAAATGTAAAAAAATTAAAAAACAAAATCCGAATTTTAACTATTTAAGTACTATGAAAACAAAAATCAGATCAGAAAATTAATTAAAAAGTGAGCATTTCGAGGAAAATTTGGGACACAGAGAAAATTAATTTTTAAAACAAGTGAGAATATCGCTCCTGTTTATACTTTAATGGTTAGATTGTATTTATTCATTAAACAAAATATAAATAATAAAGACGAAATAAATTGAGATACAAATAATGTAATTTGATATTAAGATCATTCTCTTGTTGTTTGGATATTGCAATGATTGCTTTTATTACACAGGAGACTAGAGATAAACCAATAAATAATTAGATTTACGAGGTTTTATTGATGTTTCTGCTAACCTTTAATTTAGAAGAGCTATTTGACTTGTTATTTCTGCTATTTTCATGTAATGTGTAAATTCATTTTAGTACAGTAAGTAGATAAATGCATAATTTATTTTGAATATACTAACAGTGTAAACCATGTATCTATAATATTTGAGAATGTATACGATTTACATTGTTTACATCAGGGTTTTATAACTGGCGACCTGGTCCCCTTTTTTTCAGCCCTCGAAGCCTTTTGAATCTATAATTTACTAGTAGTGGTTCCAGATGGAGGCTATGCCCCTGAAACCGCCCTAAAAATTTGCCTCAGAACACTTTTTGACATGCTAAATTTAAAAAAAAAATCATGGGAGCACCCAAGCTTCTTATTTATCTCTTAGGTTGTGGATTAGTTTCGTTTTCTAAAATATATCCAAGTTTCTGGGGAATTTCAAGGGAAATTCTCCGTTGGTGTAGCAAGTGGTTTGAAGGGGGTAGGGTCTTAGGTGTTACACAAAGGGTCCGAGTATCCAAAAATTAGTTGAAAAAAAACCTAATTTTAGGGTAATTTCTAAAAAAAAATGTCCAGAGGAGGATCCCCTAAACCCGCTTTTTTTATGTAAAACTCGGTATAATATAAAAGAGGTAGAATTAGAGGTTCTATCTCAGAATTTTTTTGAAATTTCATAGTAGTACCTAATTAACCATGTAAATGACCTTCTTCCCTACTACACTTTTGCGGCACACCACTAAACTATTGTTTTCGATTGCAGCCCTCGAGCTCTCGATAGTTTATCCAATTTCAATGGAATGTGAGGCATTTAACAACGAGCCACCATTTGAAATGAATTGCATCACGCAGTGAAGCAAGTTACAAAGAAATTGAAAGAAACTGTTATCCAAAAAAACATTCAATTTATATTAGACGCGTTCTGAATTTTTTTATTAACCTTTTCCCAGAACACATCACCACTAACGAAATTCCTAATTTCGAAATAAACGCTGAAAGACACAAGCTATCCCTCCCCCAAGCAAACATAAAAAAAAGGATGAAGCTCGTCTTCTCCCAATTTCACTCAAATTACCAAAATCAACTTAGACATCTGGGAAATAAACACCCTGAAAAACAACACCAGCCAGACACGGAGCCTTAATCTAACTAAACCACCCCCACCAGGGACTTACCCCCCCCCCTTTTCATGATGACGATTCCCCTTCTCCCTTAATAAACACACAACGCTCAAAAACCTTGAAAATAAAAAGAGCCCCTGTCTGTTAGTCGCAGCACGAAACATATTATTGAAACTCACGAGACAAGGCTTTTAGGGGTAAAATGTCAGGTGCTTCTTCCGCTATATTTTTTTATTATACCTCTTTTTACCCACGATTCTCTTAAGCTCTTAAAGTGTTTTGAATTACGACACACCCGGCCGTCTACCCTAAGTAACCCTAAGTCGGTTTACGGATCCAAATCGCCGTCTTCCATTAGCTCTTACGGGCATCACATGTTGGACGTGAAGTCTTTTCTCCAAGCTTTGTTGAGATTTTTATTTATTTTTTTTTTTACTTCTTACTTAAGTCGGTGTTTTTTTTTATTTGTGCGTGAACTTGTTTGTTTTTAGACAGCGTTCGTGAGGACTTAACTGAGTTTGTTGCTGAGTTGTTTACAGGTTATTAAAAGGGTATTGTGATTTTTATCGTCCTGTGTTGTTTCGCGATTGTTATGAAGCGTTCTTTTTTTTACGTTTTATCTCTAGAGTGTTTTGTACTACGTAATAGGAGATAAAAGTTCTTTTTGCAAGTTTGAGTTTGTAATAGCTTGAAAGTTTTACGAGAAGAAACAACGTTATTTGGAATCTAAAAGACGCTGCTTTCTTTATATCATGCTTAAAGTATGGTAATAGCATCTTTTGGAGGGAAGTAAAATTTCTAGTTTTCAGTTTAAAAGAAAAACTAAGTAGAGTAACTGTTATTCAAAACACTTTTTCCCCTTCGATACATATGTACTTTCCGGATTTTTAACTTTTATAAGAAGTTATAAGTTTAGAAAATAACCATCATATGCTTCGATTTTATTTACGTTGTGTACAGGGTGTTTCAATTTGAGTGCCCGATAGGCTAACTTATTCATATATGTGTTTTGTCAAATTTGTAATTTAATACTACTGTCCATTAGCCTCCATAATTTGGGTCTATTGGGACACAATAGAACAGTGTAGGGTAGGATTTGCAATGTGAAAATTTACAATTCTAGAAATTATTCTTTTCAAGTGCAATTCAACACTTTTTCAGTAAACAAACACAAAACAGTTTCACAAAATAAATTACAAAATTAAATACTTGCAATGGCTTGTTAAAAAGAAACTAGGCTTTTTTTCTGCTCAACAAAAACCTGGCATGGCAGTTATTACAATCTGCAAATGTTTGCAAATTTTCATTTAAAGAGGTCAAAAACTAGATGTTATTAGTTTCGCCTGCATTGGGATCTACTTAATGCAGAAAATGCAGAAATAAATAATCGGTTGTCTTGCAATATTTGAACTGGCTAGAATGAAAGTGGTATAAGTCCACTGAACATAGTTTTGAGTAATTAAAGGTTTTCTGTAACGGTGCCTGAGTTAATCCTATGGAGAAGTCATTTTTCAGGCAGCTCTTACAGGCCAATCAGTGAGCCCTTGTGAGTGAGAAAAGTTCTCGTTTTGGTCGGGTAGAATTTTCATCCCTTTATAGGGGTTTGTTCTTAATCTTGTAATTGTTGATGTTAGGATTCTGGGGCAATCAAAGTCAGTGATGAAGCTTGGTGGTGGTGCAAAGTTGATCAGTTTTTCTGCCTTCTACAAAACTTGGCGATACTATTTGCCGTTTAATATATATATTTTTTGATAATTTTTATTTAACAAGATAGATATCGGTTTGGTTTGGTTATTGTTGTATGGCGCAAGAATCAAAGAGAGATATCGCCAAAGATAGGATAGATAACGGAATCGCAACCTCTAACTAAAAACCTAGTAACCCTCTAAAATCCACTCACCTGCCCTCACGTTGACGTCTCGACTGGCAACAGCACCAACGCTGTTCGTCGCCACGCACCTGTACGTTGTAGCGTGCACGTCTGCCCGGTACTCGTCCGGCGAGAAGGGCGAGAAGACGAGCGAGCCGTCGTGCCGGACGTGCCTCAGCCCCGGGATGTCCTGCAGGGGCTGACCCTCGTGCCGCGTCCACGCGATGGAAGGCATGGGGCGGCCCTCGGCGGCACATGGCACGGCCGTGCCGCTGGAGTTTGAGAAGTCGACTCGGGGGTTGGGCTCGATGGTGAACCTTGGGCCGCGGAGTTGGATGTCCAGGGATGCACCTAAAAGAGTAAGGAAGTGGATGTGAATGAGTTTGTAGTAGTTTTTTTTGGGTAGTTGGGTGCAAGTGCTAAGCGATTTGATCAGTTGCCTTGAATCGCTTTGAAAATCACATGTAAATTATCATACAGTGCGATTCAAGTCATGGGTAAAAACAGTGGCGGCTCGTGAGTTGATAAACTTGGAGTTCACACTAATTTTATAAAAATTAAAATTTACACAAGATCTAGAAAGAGAAGGATGTTGGACCAATACATAAAAAAAGTATCTATCTTAGGAGAGTAGTTTTAACCCTGCTGTACTGTTGGGGTCTATTTGACCCAAATTTTTTTCATTTGCTCATAAAAAGGAAACCCCCGGAGATATTTCATGAAATTGCATGACTTTGTTGATAAAGGACATAAATACGTAAACACTGAATGATTTTCATTTATTTTTATTTACAACCAAAATTTTTCAACTTATTCTTAATGTACTGTTGGGGTCAATATGACCCAATTCTAGTATTTTTTTCTTGTGCCTTCACACTTCCATATTTCTTGGAATCATTCAACGGAAACGAACAAAAATAACTACTCAAACATTCCTTTTCGAACTTTTTATCTTTATTTTTATTTTTCTCTCGTTTTCTTTTGTGTTTGATCCACGTGTCAGGAAGGCACATGCAATAAACTCCTCTGGACCAAACGGTTGGGATATGTGATGTTTATTTTTTGTTATTTTTTTATTTGTATGTTTAGTTTATTGCTTTATTCATATATTTTATTAAATATAATTAAAAATATACTTATACAACTTAAGATATAATTATTGCCAAAATTTAACTTTTCATTTAAGTATTTTTGTGTTGTTCATTTGTTTTTTATTTGTATGTTTAATTTATTGCTTTATTCATTTACTATTTTATTAAATATTATTTAAAATATACTTATACAACTTAAGACATGATTATTTCCAAAATTTAACCTTTCATTTAATGGTAGAAGTGATAATATTTTGAATGGGGTCAGATTGACCCCAACAGTACATGCGCGTAGCAAGTCGGAGCAGTGCAGCAGGGTTAAATGCCTAAATTCTTCACTGCATGCGCTTGTGTTGTTAAGGTAGTGAATATTGTTTTAGGTACTGAATTCTAATGAAGTGTTTTGAACAGTGGTGGTTCATTCTGTATTGGATATTTGGAACACTCTCCATAATCGATAATTTTTTATTTAACTTTTCTGACTTGATTTTTTTTCTCTGAAAAAAGTAATTTAAATAAGTAATTTTAGAACTAAACAGCTTTTATTAAATTCTACATTTTTATGCTTTTAGTTCCTTCCCTCCTCCTCTAGAAAAATAATTATACTGAACAATGAAAGCATGGAACCTTTATCCCTTTTAATTACGGGTAAAATAATAATTATAAAACGTTCCTACTTTTAAATTTCTCTAAATAAAGCACCTACCATAAAGCCTAAGCACTTTTATAATACGTACATTCTAAAAGCAGTGTCAAATTAATAAATTCAAACCACTATAAAAAGCAATAGAAGTATTGTTATAAGTTTAGAATTACTGAGAAAATATTTTATATCATTCACTCACTCTAATCTCTGAAAAGGAAAAAAAAAATATTTTTTTGGTTATTGTAACCATTAAGTTTTATAAAATGTTATTAGACACTACTTAAGGCGTTTTTATTTTAAATCTATTATATTACATAGGACAACATATAAAACTCATTTTTTATTGTTAAAATAATTCAAAATTATAATTAAATGTAAAAAAGGAATCTAGGATTACTACTGATTTCTAAGATGAAACTTTATGTATATAGTTGCAAATCATTTTTTTAAACAAGAAACTATTAGATTTCAGAAAGATTAAAGTTTCCTTTTTAGTTTGAAGCACTTATTATTTTATTTATATTTTCTTATTTTACATAAAAAATTAATTGCACCTCAAGTAACCTGAAATAACATTCAATTATAAATTGCTCTTTATGTAAAAAAATCAAATGCAACATCCCCTTTGATATAAAATCCCCTAAACAAGACATATATTTGCTTTCTACATAGAAACACACACTTTCATTTTTCACAGTTTCCGAAATCGTTGAAAGTTTGACTGAACCCATATACTTGCTTCGTGAAAAGTTTTCTGTTTAAATTCTAGTAGTAGAAGAGGTATATTTCTCTGGTGCCCTTAAAATGAGAAATGGTGTGGTTGTGGAGAAAACGCATTGAACCGGAAACACAGCAATCGGAATGGATATTAATGGGTTTTAAGCAGCGTCGTTCAAACACCGCAACCGGACAACATTGATTTATAGAGATGTGTTCGAGAATAAATGGAAAACAACACGGTCGAGAAAATGGATAGGAGCATGGAAAGTGTTCATCGTTTACCGGTATGGTTATGATTAATGATGTATGTATCTATTTATATTTTGCAAAGTCTATCCAGGATTTATGCATTGTAGAATAATATTTAACTAGATGATATGGCCTGGCAAAGACGGGTCTTAACAGCTATATACTCGACAGCAACGTTTCTTGAACCCAGTACGTCACTATGTGGAGGGAGAAAATGAGTAAACACAAAGCCTGTTGGGTTGCTAGGAGGAGTTTCGGTACGCAAATCGTGGTAAAAAGACTACATATACATGAGTTTAACCAATAATCATATTTTCAAATTGAAGCTCTTATTTTCACTCAAAATCAAACACTGCGATGGGAACTACTCTGTTTATTAGTGACGTCATAGGGTCAACTTACGTTGATGTCTATACTTGGTTGCAACGTTTCTTGAACCCAGTACGTCACAAATGCGGAAGGAGAAATCGGTAAACACGAAGCCTGTTGGGTTGATAGGAGGAGCTTCGGTACGCAAATCGTGATTGAAAAGCACTATATACACATGGGTTTAACAAAATAATCATATTTTTAAATTGACGTTCTTTATTTCACTCAAAATTCAGACACCGCGCTGGGAACTACTCTGTTTATTAGTGACGTCTTAGGGTCACCTTACGTTGATGTCTAGTATAGATTACGCGCATTTGGCCGCTGATGCGAGCTTCGCTCGTTACTACTTCACGTTTGCAGCGCAACAATTTTTCACAATTACTTTTTTTTCTATTTTATTTTTTTAAGCTATATCGTTAGCGCTAAACTATTCCACATTGCCAATCACATTGTAGGTTTTTCTAACCTCAACTATATGTTTTGTTTGTTATAATGCGCCTCCTGAAGAGAAAGAAGATTCGGCATATAAAATCGGTTCTTTATTAAAATTAACACGAAAATTATTATTTAAATTTATTGAGTAACGTTTGTAAATTCTCCAATTCAATGTCCTCAGATTTGCAAAATAGGTAAAGAAAGTACTGAAATATTCAAATTGTAATTGTACTCGCTTATCATTTATTTTCATAATGTTTTTTAGCATACTGATGATCTTAATACATTAATTACATTCTTAATAATTAAGATCATACAGATGATCTTAAGAACCTCATGAATCGTAAGTTTGATGAAATCACTTCTTCAATAGAATTCAACAGTCAAGTTATTGGAGATTTAAAATTGAAAATTGAGGCACTTCAGAATGACAACAACGATCTGCGAGGTAAACAAGACCAGCTAAGTTCTGTGAATCGTGAGTTGCAAGGAGAGATCCACAATCTAAAGAACGAAATCGTCGATCTAAAACAGTACACCCGCCGTTGCAACATGGAGATTTCTGATCTTCCTGAGGCTGATAACGAAAATATTTTGGATGTCATCACTAAGATACAGGATATCACTAAAGTCAATCTTGTTGAAAACATTAATGTAGTGCATCGGGTTCCAAGATTTAACAAAGAGAAACCTAAACCTATCATCTGCCAATTCAAATCGAAAGCAATTCGAGATGATCTTTTAAAAAAACTCCGTGCTTCTAACCTATCTGCTCTTTCAGTGAATCCAAGATTTTCCGACTCACCTGTGTATTTCTCAGAACATCTAGCACCCGAATTGAAGCAACTATTTTTTCAGGCACGTAATTTTAAGCGTGAGAATCAATATAAATACTGCTGGACTCGAGATGGAAAGATTTTTATCCGTAAAAATGAGGCCTCCAAAATATTTCGTATAAAATGCATAGAAGACATTAATGCTATTTCCGATTAATAATTTTGATGTGCCAGTTCCAGAATGTCGTTCTATAATTGATTTGGAGGACTTTTTCAAGTTTTTTCTTTCCTCAAGTAATTTAGATTTTAATATAATACATATAAACATTAGAAGCCTACGTGCTAATTTTGATTCGTTTTTGTCTTTGATTTCCAATTGTATTCAAAATATATCAGTTGTTATTTTATCCGAAACTTGGATTTATAATAGTGAATCCTGTTTCTATTCTTTAGATGGTTTTGATTCTTTCTTTTGCTGTAGAGAGGATAATCGTTCTGGTGGCGTTGCTGTATTTACTAGAAGTAACTTAAATTTCACCAAACTGGTTACATCGTTTACCTCTGCTGAAACTATTTTATTACATTCAAAGTCATATAACATAACTCTATTTTCGATTTATCGCAACCATGACTTCAATATTGATTTTTTTTAATAGTGAACTGAGAAATACAATTTCTACTCTAATTCAACCTAATATAATTTTAATAGGGGATATTAATATTGATATTTTAAATAATGAAAGTAATACAAATGAATATTTGAATATTTTATCTCAATTTGGATTTTTCAGTTACGTTAATAACCCCACCAGATCGGGTTTACACTCATCTACTTGCATAGATCATATTTTTGTTAAAACAAGTTCTCTTAGAGTAATGGCTGGTATTTTTCAATCTGATCTAACTGATCATTATCCTACTGTTTGTAAGTTACGGTTTCCTGTAGCACCAAATCCCCTTAGTTTACCTGAATACTCTTTATCTTTAAATTACTCTCAGTTTTATGAATATTTAGCTTCTTACAAATTTAACTTTAATTTTGATTTTGGTCTTGATCAGCAATACCAAAGATTAACTTTTGAAATCAATAATATCAAAAATAACTGTAAGTTCCGTAAACCTTTACGTAAGAAATGCAAACAAATTTGGATAACTACGGAAATTCTGGTGCTGATAGGAAGAAAGGAAACACTTTTTAAAAAATGTAAAAAATATCCTTTTGATCTCATGTTTAAAACGGCTTATAAAACTACAGTCTCCGAACTAAAGCGTGTAATTAAGTATACTAAAAATCAATACTATAAAAATAAATTTGATTCTTGCATTTCAAGTAAACAAAAATGGAATTTAATAAATAGCATATCTAACAATGATGGTAAAAAGATTAGGACACTCCCTGAGACGTTAAATGACTTTGATTTAGCATCTGAATTTAATATCTTGTTTATCAATACAAATCAAAGCTCCTTAAATATTGAAAGAGCGAGGTACCAACGATATTTAATGCCTTGTACTTCGTCTTTTGTATTGTACGAAATCACTAGTTCTGATGTTTTCGACTCGTTAAATTCTTTCTCTAATTTAAATTCTGTTGATTATGATGGTATAAGTTTGAGATACTTAAAGCTAATTGCAAATATTAATATTGATTTTTTGACTAAATTTATAAATTCTGCTTTTATGACATGTGAATTCCCTGACTCTTTGAAGCGAGCTACGGTAACTCCTATTTTTAAATCTGGTTGCAAAAATTCTCTTTCAAATTATCGCCCTATATCCATTTTGCCCTCCTTTGCTAAGTTGATTGAAAAGATTATATCTAAGCGCATCTATAAGTTTTTAAATTATACTAATTTCTTTGCCAATAACCAATACGGCTTTCTTGAAGGTCGCTCTACTGAAATGGCTCTTCTTGAATTTTCCAAGTTTATATTAAAAAGTATAGATGATAGTAGACTTACAGTAGCAATTTTTTTAGATCTAAAAAAAGCTTTTGACAACGTAAATCATTCTATATTAATAGATAAACTACATAATGCTGGATTTAGAGGAGACTCTCTTAAATGGTTCATTTCATATTTGACAGGTAGAACGCAAAGGGTAAAGATAGTAAATAGTTTCAGTGATTTTTGTCTAACAAGTCGGGGTGTACCACAGGGGTCTATTTTAGGTCCCATGTTTTTTCTGATTTATATTAATGATTTTTGTAAATTAAACATAAATGGAAAAATTTTAACATACGCTGATGACACAGTTTTATTGTATTCCTCCACTAGCAAAAATGACTTACTAAACCAAATAGAAGTTGATTTAATTGAAATAGGAACTTGGTTAGAAGCTAATGATTTAACATTAAATTTAAATAAAACAAAATACATCCATTTCAGTCTAAGACCTTCAAATTTAAACCTAAACATCAAATTTCATTCTTTGCCTTGTAATGGAAATACAAGTAATTGTTCATGTTATACTCTTCAGCCTGTACAAAGCATCAAATATTTAGGACTATATATAGATTCAAACTTGAAATGGAAAACTCATATCAAAGAGTTGGGGAAGCGATTGCGTTTTGTTCTTTTCAAGTTTTACCATCTCAAAAATAAGGTTAGTTCAAATTTTTTAAAATCCTTATATTATGCTTGGTTTTATTCATTAATCAATTATGGTATTATTATTTGGGGCGGTGAGTATATATCCAATCTTCAACCGTTAATATCTATACAAAATAAATGCTTCAAAATTTTTAGGCCCCAATCTAGCCCCCTTAGATTTAGATCCCTTAAGTTGCTACCATTTCGACATAACGCTTACTTTCGTATTTTACTTTATATTTACCGGAATAAATCCCAATTTAAAGTGAAAAGTATACAATATAATACTCGATCCACAGACACTTTTGAAATTCCAAGTTTCTCCAAGGACATATTTTGTAGACATTTTTATTACCTTGCCCCTAAACTGTTCAATAGTCTACCTGTACACTTAATTAGTATTAGTAAATATTCAACATTTAAAAGATTATTATTTGAATTTCTATTAAACATTGACGACGTTGATATATATTTTTCACTTTGAAGCATTTTACTTAATAATGTTATCCAGCTTTTTTGCCATTTTTTAAGTGTTTCTATATAGTGTCTATTATTTTTTTTCTTCTTTATTTATGTTATGAATATCTTTCTCTTATGCCTGTACGGGAAGAGCATTTCCCCTTGGCATATCACATGTTTCTTCTATTACTTGTATTTCTTTTGTAAATAAAATTTGTTTGTTTGTTAATACTATATTTTTTATATTTAAACAATGCAAAAATTAAAAACAATACATAAAAATACCTACAGTGTATGGAAACCGAATATTATTAGTTAGAATATTGAAAAAACGTCTCATGCATCGATATCTGAAAGAAAAATAACTCCAAACATCTAAACTTCTAAAAAAAGAACTTGATGGACACAATTTCTAGTAATTCTATACCAGACAGCAACGACGTTAGTTGACCCTGGAGAAAAACAAAACAAACAAAGTAGTTCTCATCCCGTTGTCTGAATTTTGATTAAAATTAAGAACGTCAATTTAAAAATATGATTAGTTTGATATAAATCCATGCATATATTGCGTCTTTTTATCACGATTCGCGTACCGAAACTCCTCCTAACAGCCCAACAGGCTTTCTGTTCACGCAGTTTCTGCTTCCACGTAATAACGTCATAGGGTCAGGAAACGTTGATGTTGAGTATAATTATACGTAGTGGTTAATGTTACGACAGTTGAAGCATGCGCAGTAGTAGAAGTTAGTTATTACGTGTTTTATAACATTGAAATTACGTTATTGATGAATCCTGGCATCAGCACCGATAGCCCAGAGGTATAGTATGTGGCAACCCAATGGTCCCCGGTTCGATTCCTGGCTGCTACTTTTGTTATCATGCATTAATTTAACTTAATTAATTTTTCAAAAAAAATAGCGAGATTAAAGTAGAGTTGAGGTGTTACTTTCGTAGCAATCACCAGTGCCTTAATAATAATAAACCCCTTTTGAAAGCTGAAGATCAGTTATTCATTCTTGCACAAAGTAGTCTGAATTTTGATTGAAATTAAGAACTTCAATTTAAAAATATGATTAGTTTGATATAAATCCATGCATATATTGCGTCTTTTTATCACGATTTGCTCCTCCTAGTAACCCAACAGGATTTCTGTTTACGCAGTTTCTGCTTCCGCGCAGGGTCAGGAAACGTTGACGTCGAGTATAATAATAATATACCCCTTTTGAAAACCGAAGATCAGTTATCCAATCTTGCACTGGTCGAAATCGACTTCTAATCCACGACTTAAATCCTTTCCAACAAACGAACCACAACATTATTATAAAACTTACAAAATTTCAAAACCCCACCCACCAAACTCCGCATCATCTAAACACCAACCCGCAATCATCAACCCTTTCACTATCAATCTCAAACCCCCTCCCCCCACAAACAAACCCCTCAATAACGATAAATCCCTTCCACGCGACCCGGCATGTTTTGCGCATAACCCGCGAGTTATTAATGGGCTTTAAACACACGAAACCCCCGCGATCCATCAGGGGAACTCGCTGATTAATGGGTCGCTGGGAGAGGGGACAGATCATAATCAAGTGCGGAGAGGTCGTCCATCATCCCCACCTGCCAATGATCGGTTTCTTTGCGACGCCACAATGCGACCATTCTTCGGGTGTGAAGGCTCTTCCACCCTTTATAACAATCGCATTGACAAATGAGACACTTGTGGTGGTCGCTAGGGTGGAAAAACTGAGGCGGAAATGGGTGGGCTGTTTTATTTTTTTTTGCGGGGCGATTGGTTTTGTGTGGTGGGTTAATAGGCAGTTTTTGTAAGGAGTAAGGGGTTTTCGTGGGTGGAAAAATGTTTTTGGTTACTGTGTTGCAGCGTTTTTGTAATTCTGATTTCTGGGTAATGGAGAATTGCAGCATCTCTTAAAATTCAAAAGTTTGAATTTTAACTCATTGAAAATTTTCTCCTAAATCCGAAAATACGCTTGGATTTTCTCGCAAAAATTTTCTGAATTAGTTTTCAGATATTTTATTACAGAAAAACGTGAAACAATGTGAAGAAAAGCGGGCCTTTCGGAAATGTGAGAAACACCATTTCCATGGAAACACATTCGCAGTGAAAAAACCACCACCAAAAGTGACTTAGAGCCTTTCGCTTGTAAGCCGACGGTATATAAACGACGATGTATATTTTTTATAAGGGGACCATACCCCTTTTCTGTACGTGTGGAGATGATTAATCTCCCTGTCTGTAAGAAAAAAATATGTAAAGCATAGGGAACTTTATGTGTAAATTGTTTGCAAACCATTGCAAACAGTAATAATTATTTTAACCATGTGAGACATTCATTATTATTAATTACCTTTTTCTTCTATATTGAAATATAACTGCTCACAGTCATGTGAAAAATAATGCATTTACGAAAATAAAAATTACAGATTAATAAATCACAGTTATAAATTAAAACTATTATTCCTTGAATAACAGTTTCCCAATTTGAATAAATGTATGACAAAATTTATTTTATTCTTCAAGCAGTAAATTCTGTATATCTAAACTATATGTAAGGAGAGAATTATGTTAAATTCAAGAGTTTATTCGATAAGAATCCTTTTTCAACTTGCTCGAGAAAAATATTTCCATACAAAGTTTATATCTTGTCTGCATATTTAAGGGATAAATTAAACTAGAATTTTATTCAAATCCACAGGGGAAAACTAGTCAGTGCAGTTACTCTGCCTGGATATTTACAATTAAAATGGAAAATCCAGAACTGCGTGTGAATGCAACCTCCTTCTAAAAAAAAAATCCAAACAGTAACCTTGGCTTATCTGTACAATAACTATCGTGAAGGAAAAGCAAGTTTTACAGGCATTTCCTTTCTCAAGGTAAAACCTTTAATATTTGTTTACCTGTACAGTAAAGACACTAAAGAAAAAACACTTTTACAGGTTATTTCTTTCTTCAAGGAAAGACATGCATTAGTTAGTTTATCTGTATAAAGGGTGATTCAGAATTCATCAACAATATTTGGTAGGGAGGTAGAGGGGACTTAGACAAGCATATTTCGAATAGGAGTGGGGGGGAGCAGATACACCGTTAAAGAGCTAGGACCTAATGTAGTGCGAGAGTGTTACAAAAGGACGTTTTGCCAAGGCCCGTTGAACGAAACAAAACATAATAAAATGAAAAAAAAAATATTGCATGAGGTACAGCAGTATCCGTACAACTTACACCATAAATTTGATAGAAATTGGACCACTTGCTAAACCGTGGGGTGAGTTTTAAAACGTGCAATAATAATCTTTTAGCCAAAGAATGGAGTTCCTTAGTGTTAGTGTAATGGTATTTAGAAAAATGATGATAGGGGAAGGAATTTTCAATGGTTATACAGTTGTTTCAATGATCGTTGAAAATTCCTGTATAGTAAAGGTGTTCAAGGAAAAACTGATTTTACCAAACTTATTTGTACAGAAGGATTTATAAATAAGGCATTTTACTGTTTTTGCGTTTTTTGCGTCTAAAACAGAAACCACCGCTATAGAGTGTTTTCAGGTGACGTCACAACCGGTTATTTTCTTTTAACTGTGTACCTTCTGTAGGGCTTTTAACTGTTGCTAAGGCCGTTGTTTATCTGTTGCTAAGGCGGTTTTTAGATATGGGGTCACGTGATTGCAAATGCTCCAATAGAAGAATTCCACGGCTAATCATTTTTTGTAACTGTTAACCTCTGTAGGGCAAAAAACTGTAACATCATCTGTTGCTAAGGCCGTTGTTAGGTCCGAGTAATGTGATTGAAAATGCTCTATATGTTCTACGCAGAACTAGAGTCCTTTGTTAGAAATTTAATTTAGACAAAACAATATTTTTATAGACCAGAAAAATAGTACACAAGTTATAGTGTAGACAGGGGGTAATTTAATTTTTATAGGTTTTCTTCCATCTCTAATTAAATAATAATATATTCGGATATCCTTTAAAAAAAATTACCTAACATATTACTTCCTACTGATTGACTTCCTCTTCACATCCCATTTTCTCCAAACCTATCTCTCATCACCTCCATAATGCCAGTCAACCACAGTCGCATCCCAACTCCAAAAAGCCCCCAGTTCCTCAACTCAACCCCATCACAAAAGAACGAAATTTCCCGGTAACGACCCCACATTATTGCAATCGATTCCCATAATTAGCTTCCTCGCGGTGGCATCATCGGCGCTTTAATTCCGCTCCCCACATAACTTCCAGCAACTGTTTAGATACACCCCGACGTTAATGCATATTCAAGAGTCTTTAATTGTGTCGATCCTTCACGAGTTTTTTTTTTATCTTAACTTTCGCACATTAACATTTATTCAAAATAACTGCAACCGGGGCATACCTTTCTGGGGTAATTACACTCGGAATGACAGTTGGCCGAGCCCAATATCGAAGGGGAGAGGGGTAATCAAAGGTTATAGCTGTCATTCACAGCTTGTTTGGGTCCCCGTTAAGCATAATGGGGCAATTTATCTTGTGTGCAGCATTCAGTGCCGATCGGGGTAGTTTTGCCCCTCGGAGAAAAACCTGGGTCGTTAATGCATTCGAAATGGTTAATTCATCACTCTGGTAAAAATTGTCTCAAGTTGGGTAATGACTGCCCTTGTGCATAATGATGGTGCGGAGATCCCCCCTTGCTCACGTGAACCTGCCATTATCTGAAATTTTGTCACGGTTTGGCATGTTATAAGGTCTTATTCTGATTGCCATTAATCTCAGATATGAATGAATACGTACTCAAAGCTCTTTCTCTGTATTATTTAGGTATTGTGCATAGATGTTTGTTTCCGATGGCTTCGTTGTAAAAGTTTTAACTGTATTTGTTTCATCACCTTTTATAACACACTTTATTTTAAATGAAAGATGCATAGAGTACATCTGACAAAGGCCTTTAGCCTTCTAAAATTGTTTTAATTTGTCTTGTTTGGCGCATAATATTCTGATATGGATCATGCCCCATGAAACACCAGCCAACCAACCAAACAACTGGATGGTGTCGTCGTTCGTGTATTTTGAATCTTGGATTAAGTTTATTATCTTGAGAGAGAAAAGTTTTTTTTTTTGTGGTGAATTGACTTTTGCATGTAGTTTTTTTCATAAAATTTTTTGAAGCGTTTCGAATACAACTAAAGAAAATAGGGACGGGAAAGAAACGAATTTGTGTGTGGACGGTTTTGTATGTGGAAGAAATCTACAAACTGGTATCATTCTCTAGGCATTTTGAGAAGAAAAAAATAAAAGAGCTAAATATTAACATTTTATTGGTAAATTTTCTGAAGGGTGTAGACTCATAAGATAAAAACAAAATTTTATTAAATATTTTATTTGCCCTTCCTATCCTTAATGCCGGACAATCCAAAGAAACCGGGATTGGCGGAAAAAAGTAGTGGATTCTGGCAGCCCAGTTGTATGGAATTTCCATTGCTTACTCACGAATAAACGACATAGGTAACACCAAATTTCGTCAAAAATGTCGCCCATTCCCGGTTTCTTTGGATTTACCCTTAAAACCTAAAATGAATATTATATATTGATTATGGAGTAGAAATACACATTTTTATATGCATCTTAGTAAGTTAGAAGATTTTATTTTAAGATATTTATTTTTTAAGTAAGTTTGGTTTACTAACAACAAACGAAAATTAACATTGATTTGTTCATAGGAGCATAAAACAATAAAAATTTTCACGTGATTTTTTTATAATCATTAAAATTTGAGTCACTGCTGATGCTTAAATAATGAAATATTCTCGAGTAATGTAATACTCTAGCAAAATAATGATGAAAAATTCTTAGAACTCATCTTCTACAATCTTAACACGGAATAAAAGTATCCTTATTCTGTACATCTGGGCTTCCTCAACCCTTGGATTAAATGTTTTCTAAGAACCACCAAAACACTCTATTTAAAGACTGTATCCTTTGGGCGCTTCTACAACTTACTTAAGATTATAGAAAGCAGGCCAGTGGTTTTACTCTAGAAATATTGAGGAAAACATTGCATCTACGTTTAAGTGTGGAAAGATTTACTGGTAAAATTTAACCCTATTAAAATATATTAATATATATTTTATATATAATATTATTAATATATTTTAACTCCAATTAAGAACTCTGTTAGCTATTTTTCGTTGTGTATAATTATTGTTAAAAAGAGAGTATATTTTTAATTTACTTTTGCATTACGCGAATGATTCTCCTTATAATTTCGAAATCCTATTTTTACAGAGGTAGTTTGAAAAAAGAAATATGTACTAATAAAGTAATTTCTATAAAGTTTAACTGGGAAAAAAAACTTGTACTTTTGCTTTTTAAAAGTGGATATACAGGTTAATTTAATTAATTTAATCCCTATTCAAAGAACTAAATGTTATATAAAAAAAATCCGACTTTTAATTACTACATTTGTCAAATAACTATTTAAAAAGTAAAAATTAGTTAAATATTTACAAAAATATCGAAGTACAAACAATTTAAGGAACCCCTAAAGTGCGGAAAAATAATATAAAGATCTAACTATAATGTTTCTTTGAATATAAATATTGCGTATCTAAAAAGAAACAATTATCACACGAATTAGTTTAATTGATATCGTGGAATATTCCGAACAAATTCATTCATCTAAACATAACAACAATGGAAATTATAACCACATTAATATTCAATTTAAATTTTAATCCCACAAACTGAAATTTCACAACACATTTCTCAACGTTAATCAATTTTATAACCGAATGCATCAAACGGAATTCATCCGCCATGTATAACAGTAAGTCCATCTCGCCAGATTAAACCCAACACCACGCGCCGACTTCTCGACTTCAGGGCTCTGAAAGCAACAGCAGCGCCGTTGCCAACTCTCCTCTACATAATCCCATTAGTAGGTACCTCTGCAGAAATGTTGCCAAAGAGAATAATTATGCTGATTGCAGAGCGAAGGTACGGAGTGTTGTAAATGATGCCCGGTCTAATTGCTGGCATATGAAACTAATTGAAAAGTGGGCGGGCTAGTGTACGTATGATTCCTTGGAATCCGGCGGCGGGAAAAAGATGGGTGGATGAATCAAATAAGCGATGTTGACTTTGAATTATGGAGGCAATTAACGCGTCAGTGCGTATTAATCACTCACAGTGTTAAGTATTGATAAATAGGAACAATTGCCTTTGAGGAAATTGTTGCTATTGAAATATTGCATATATATTATGCGTCTAGTATGTCTCTTTTTCATTATATGTATAAAATTAGATTATTGAGTTTTCGTGTATTGAAAAGCACCAAAGCTGTTAACAAGATGGTACAAAGGTGACTGGTATGTTGAAATGTCATTTTTCATGTCTGGTAAGCGACAAATTTAGATTGTCACACAAGCAAAACAGTTTATGTTAAGACACATTTACCAAATAAAATATATTTTGAAGCACAGAGACAATGTTTAAAATGTTTACATGTTTTAGTTCTCTAAGTAACCAACTTAATTTCTTATGCTTTAATAAAAATACATGATGTTTAAACTCCACCTTTCTTTTTTTTATCTTTTCTGTTCCCTACATATATTATTACATAAGTATACCTTTTTATTTCTCTCACATGCTTTTCCAAAGTTTAATGTTTTGTGAACATTAATATACCTTAGCAATGATAATTATTAAAATCTTGTAGTTTTCTGAAGTTTGAGTTGATATTTTTTTTCGTTTATACTTGTTCTTACAGGTTTTTAAATTTATATATGCAAAATACTTGAAACTTTAGCAGTTATAATTAAGTAAATATGTTAAGAGATTCAAACTATGTTAAATGTTTAATGATTCATTTTTAGGGATTTTTTTTGCTGCTGTTTATCTACACATTGGTTCAGCTTTTCTAATGAAATTTAGATAATTTCTTCTAAGTCTATAACAGTGTGTTTGATTTATCTTCACACAATAATGCCATATTATTACGGTTCTTGATTAATCTTCTCTTAAAAACTCTACACCGATTTCCCCTATTTTATTTTTACATCATCATATGAATTACACAATAGAGCATTCCCACATGACGTCACACTTGACGACGTGGAGGACAAAGACAACGTTGCTAAGGCTGTTGTTAGGTACGGGAAATAGAAGCATCCAATAGAAGCATTCGCACATGACGTCACTGGAGGACAAAAACAACGTTGCTAAGGTCGTTGTTAAGTCCGATTCATGTGATTGAAAATGCTCTATAACAACACTCTCCAAAAAAAAAAAATCCAATCAAACTCAAATCACCCTTCAAAAAATCAATCCTAATGCATCTCTCAAAAAATCAAGACATATATCATCTTCCCCTCGTAACAAAAGCTCTGAAATTCTCCCATCCAGCTTCATCCAGAACATCAGAGATCCTCATTCCCATGGAGTCACCGGGGTCCTCCGGAATGATATAATTTCTCGCCTAAAATATCCATTTGCGTGATTTACGACACGTCACTCCCGTGATGCATCGAATTGGAATTGTTTTAGGACGACCCTTCCCTTCCTGTTGCGAAGGTCCCTCGTCGAACGCCGCTTAATGACGATGTAAAAGGGGAAGATTCATCTATCATCGAGATCATTCGATGTAGTATGCTGGAGATCGAAAAAGGGTATATTATTGGAAGGGGGGATTAATTTGTCTAAAATTTTTGAAGGGATCGTTTTTTTAAGTGTAATATGAAGGATATTAATGGCTGTCTGAGTGAGTATGAGAAGTGAAACAGTTGGAGAGAATTAGATGAAATGTGGGTTCAATTCCGTTAACTGCCCCATTAAATATCGCCAAGATACTTCAGATGCCAAAATTTAATTTTTATGGTTGTCATTGATATAACCGTATAATTTATAGGTTAGTTTGCAATTTTTCGGTAGTATTTCTTTATTTTAACGTACAAAATAGCTATACCCGAAAGCAACGTTTCCTGACCCTATGACGTCACTAACAAACAAAGTAGTTCCCAGCGCAGTGTCTGAGTTTTTTAGTGAAATGAAGGACTCGAATTTCAAAAAATGATTATTTTGTTAAACCCATGTATATGTTATGGGCAAAGTGATTAATCGGGCATTATTAATAATGCCCGAAGTGGAGGCGGGCAAAGTGATAAATGTCATTCATAAATTCCACTGAATTTATCACATTGCCCGTAACATATATAGAGTGTTTCAAAACTCCGTTTCATGGCTTTTATTTGGAACCAACGTCTCCTAGGATCCCGGAAGTAGTTTACCCCTAGGTAAATGACCCTGGAGAATCCATTAGGAAGACTTACAGCGCCCCTTATATCACATTTTGATCACATTTTATACATTGATCACACATTGATCACATTTTATATCACATTATACAATGGTCTTATCTTTCAATCATATTCAGGAATCTTTTGTTGTAGGATAAAACTATATTAAATATTACAGCTATCCTATTTGTAATTTCGTTTAAAATGTATTTTAAATTCTTGAAAGGATTTACAGAAGGTAACATAATAGTAATAACTCTATTATAAAATGTTTTCTACATTTGAAACATCATACTAAACCCCGTGTTTACTTCCTTTGTACTTCTAGAATTAGATTAAAATTCTTTGTGTTTTGGCAGTACATGAATATGAATTTTTCAATATATTCTGAATAATTTTAAAAAGTAATACCTGCAGTAAAATATCAGAAAACAGATTTGTTCAAAGTAATTTAAGCTTTTAAATTATATCAAAAGCAAAATTATAAACAAGATTCTTAACATTAGACTGTTTTTTTTTCTCACTAAACGAGCCATAAATGCGTGATATTTAAAGAGCTGTTACAGAGTGAATTCCACTATGTTTCGTTACGAAATTATTTTTACGTAAATGGTTATATTCCAACCAACTTACTATGTAAGGAATTTCTGAGAAATGACGCAAGGTGCATTTCTATTTTCCTAGAATTTCAAGGATATTCTCGAAAGTATTCTTCAAGTAAAAGGAAAAATGTTATGAAAATATTAAATTATTTAGGATTAAAAATAAGCGGCTTACCTTTTATGGGATAGGAAGATAATGTTCATTGAATTAGAAGGGTACAGGTACGGGAAACAACAAATTGCGTGTGTATAAACTAACTTTAGATACCTAATATTTAGTACATTGCAGTGAAATGTCTTTTTAATTAATCAAGCAAATACCTCTAGCACTCAACTATCAGCTATAGACTTTCTATATAAAAAGACTGGACAGTGACTCACCACGATAATCAATCTTTTCGCCATTTTAGTTACAACTTTACTGTACTTAAAATTGCTGTTAAAAGTTTTGAAAAATACCTAAAGAAGAGCTAAAATATAAGCAAATAGGTTATTAAATAAATTTTAAAAACTAAATATTTTATTGTTTAAAATGTTGGCGACTTTATAGGAATCTGCCGTTGGCTACCAAGTCTAGTTAACCATCTATAGAGTGTTTTCAGGTGACGTCACAACCGGATATTTTCCTTTAACTGTGTACCTTCTGTAGGCCTTTTAACTGTTGCTAAGGCCGTTGTTTATCTGTTGCTAAGTCGGTTTTTAAGTATGGGATCACGTGATTGAAAATGCTCCAATAGAAGAATTCCACGGCTAGTCATTTTCTGTAACTGTTAACCTCTGTAGGGCTAAAAACTGTATCCCTTCTGTTGCTAAGGCCGTTGTTAGGTCCGAGTCATGTGTTTGAAAATGCTCTATTTGGATAGTGTTTTCACGTGACGTCACGACCAGTTATTTTCTTTTAACTGTTAACCTTCTGCACGGCTTTTAGTTGTTGCTAAGGCCGTTGTTAGGTCCGAGTCATGTGATTGAAAGTGCTATATATACGAAATTGAAAACAAAGTAATGCAGCAACGATTTAAGTTATGAGACTAGTTTCTTAGCTAATCCATAAACATTTACTTGCATACATTCTCCTCGAAAGGGGCGATATCATTCCATATTGTTGTTATCATTGACAAAGGGGATCAAAGTTAATACCGAAACAATGTACTTTTTAATCTATTTTTTTTAAGTTTTTAAATGCAAATAAGCGTTGTTCTTCCAATTTATCTTGTAATTTAAGGAGCTACTTTTACACACTTTTTAAAAGTACTGCAATTGCGATATACGAAGCACCTTAATATTTAAATACTGAATTAAAAGGTATTTAAACTGCAACAATTATTTGAAGAAGCACAAAATGTCCTACTTAGTATAATGAAATCCCATGTCATGTCCGTTAAGTAAAGCGTTACACCTTTCACTTTTTTTTTAATACTTAAAGAGCTTTCAAGTTTTGACAAGCCCGGCTTTCAAAACAACTCTATTTTTAAAAAATTAAATTAGGAGAGCAGTGCCTTGTGTCCTTAAACCGTAACCATGACATGTGACAGATTCTCACAGAGAGATTACCGATGCAGGGCTTAAATGTCTCCCATTTAAGTTTACGGTTGATCAGCCATGCTTCGTTTTTGACGTGCTAGGGAGAAGTAAAAATAACGAGAGAAGTAGTTATTCGATGTTTTATTCATAGCCGAATCATTATATTCGGTTCGCAACTTATTGAACTAACAAGTTTGGCATTTGGATGCGTTACGTATTCCGATTGATTTTGAGCAATTATGGGGTGTGACCAATGAATTGTTACGGGTTGCGTAAAATTCTCAATGATTATTTGCCAAGATTATTTTGAGATGTTCTTTAAATTGCCTTCATTGATAACCTGCTAGGAATTTTATATATCGGACTCGGTATGAATATGGATCTATTTTATTGGTAATGATTTCGTTCATTGTTTATTTTTCTAATTTTACGAAAAATAAATGACTAAATATCCAAACAAAATTGAAGGGATTTACAAAGATAAGAAAACTAACAAAAACAAGAGAAAACGCAGAAATCACAGTGACGTGAGTTACATACATTTTAAAAGTAAATCAAAAATAAAAAAGTGTGGCCACACGGACAATTTTTTTTTAATATTGTGGCAGTCAACGTGTTAAGACGGTGATTTTTATCATGTCCGAAACAGCTTCGGATGAAACTTTTGCAATTTTTAAAACAAGACCACGGTATTTTCTTGCCCGAAAACTTTTAATCTCCATTTGTCAGACCGTGAAAGTATTTCACTTTTATTTATGGAAATATATATTTAAGAAGTATTGAAATAAAAACAAACATTATTATATAACTTTAAGTTCATGGTTCAAAGCATTGTTTCATAAATATTTGAATCTCTTTTAAAAATTCAAGGAATGCTCTTTTAAAATGCAATTTCTTGTACGCAAAAATCTAATCTAAAAAAATATTCTCCGACAGTTAGACTTCCTTTTAAACTTTTGCATGTAATGCCATTCATCGAGATACGTCTTGAGATTTTTGCGTCAATAAACGCTTTGAAGAAGCTTGAATTTCTTTGGAGCCCATTTCGGTAAAGCCGTTTGAATAGCTTCTTTTGGCTTTTAGGAATAGCTTTACGAATCATTTGAGGTGATGATCAGAATCGTAAGTGATATTTTGCGTAAATGTATTTTCATACTTTTCTTCTCAAAGAATTGGGTAATTTAACCCAAAAATCTCGAAATAGGTTTTGTTATGCTATATATGCTTTTGTGGAAACTGGCTGAACGCTTTGAAATATGTTTTTTTCTTAAAGTTAACTAAACATTTCATGCAGAAATAGTTGTTAAAAACTAGCTACTTAAACTTAAAAATCAAAATAAGTAATTATTACAACAAGTACTTATAATGATACAATACAAATACAACCAATCTTGTGTTTTTTATGCTGTTAAAAATATTATTTGGTCACCTAAATGGACCAAGATGCTCCAGCTGACTATGTGTATTGTTCTTGTTTTATTATTTTTTTCTAAGTAAATAAATACAAAAAAATAGAACCGATTATTTTAGCAATTCGTCATTTTAAAAATCGAGTTTAACTGTATATTCACCACGGAATGGGTATGAGTTCTTTTATATTAAAAAACTCACACAGAAGTTAAATTTGAAAATCAACGAACATTTTGATGGAACAAAATCATTAAGATGAAGATAGTTTTTAAGGATAGATTCTTTAAAGTTATTTAAATTTGTAAACAACAAATTCCTAATTTCATGTGCTTTACATTTTAAATTTAACTTCGTTATTTCATTATATAATTCAATTTTTCAAATAAAAATAGGTCAGGTGTTCATATTCAAACCTAATATCATTAAAACTACCCCTTTAACACTTATTTTATGGTACGTTTAATAAGTTTTATGGGTCTCCTAAATCTGGTATGCACATCTCTGTTTATATACAGGTTCCATTAAATTCTCAGAGTTAGGATCGCTTCTGATAGCCACACTTACTCTCACAATTTCTAAACTCAAGCAATTACAGATCCAAACCTCACCTGTATAAAACTATTCCTATTTGTGTTAAGCGTTACCTGCCCGAATCGTAAACTGTAATTGACTTACTCTAACGCTAATAAAGGCTCAACCCTCTCTCTCTCTCCCCTAGTAAAGGCTAATTGAAATTCGAATAATGTTCCGGGTCCAACAATAGTCCATTCGAGGAGGCCAAAGGGAGCAAATTATGCAAATAACTGTACTCGTTGTTGGATTCAATGGTGAAATTTCCAGACTCAGATCTTTTCACGTACGTTGGTGCAGTCGTGTGGATATATTGCTTTCTGCAATAACTGAAATGATGAATCGGGGATTGTTGATTGAAATAACCTTCCACTCATGATGTAATGAAGGCTGCATTGGGAACTGAGAAATCATGGGACTTTTGATCTAATTTGAATTTCATTCATAGCTTTTGTGTGTAATTTGGGTATTTGTGATTAGCTCAAATGAGTTATTGGTTGGTAGAAGATACACTGTATACGTTCACGCCACGTTTAAGAACAATTTTTTGTTCACAAATTAACGACACTTGCGTTGTTAGCTGAAACACTTTATTGTGATGTGATAGTGTACTGAATATGTTTGAAAAGTGTTAAAAAAGTGTTTTAAGAATAAATAGTGTTGAAAAATATGTGTAGAATGTAAAAGTGTGCTTAAATTTGGAATGAAACATTATACGAACACATTTTTTTGTTTTTCATTTTTAGCAACACTTTTACAACACTGTCTTTTTCTCACACAACACAATGGAAATACAATCAAATTGCTTTTGGTTAGAAGTGTTAAATATTTTGTTTACTTAGCATTGCAAAAGTGTTTCACTCCGGTTATACGCTGGTTATACTTTTATATACGGACAGCAACGTTTCTTGAACCCAGTCGGTCACTACGAGGAAGGAGAAAATGGGTAAACACAAAGCCTATAGGGTTGCTAGAAGGAGTTTCGGTACGCAAATCGTGATAAAAAAACACTATATACACATGGGTTTAACAAAATAATCATATTTTTAAATTGACGTTCTTCATTTCACTCAAAATTCAGACACCGCGATTGGAACTACTTTGTTTATTAGTGACGTAGAACGTCAATTTACAATTATGATTATTTTGTTAAACTCATGTGTATATAGTACTTTGTTTGTTAGTGATGTCATAGGGTCAACTAATGTTGCTGTCTTGTATAATGTTGTTCATTATTGTGTTTTACAATTTCTGAATTGGACTTCAACACAGCTACGAATATGTAAATAACGCATAACATTTTATTTCCATTCATGTATTAAACGCATGCTCGTTCAGATAATAAATTTACAAACCAGTTGAACATAATTTAATGAAACAGAAATTCGCTGCTCTCTTTCCTGTTTCTAACATGCCCGTGACAAATGAGTGAATCCCAACAAAAAGAAACAACAGAAACCCAAAGCAAACTCTTTCAAATCCCATTTAACCCCCCCCCCCCTCGCGAAATGCGCAGCTTTGCTGGAATATACATACAACAGAGGTCGTGTAAGCGTTTATTACATAGGCCGCGTTCCTTTTTATTCCCTCCGATTTCCGTGCAATTTCATGCATTTTTCATGACTGTCAGGAACAGTGATATAACAAAACACGATGTCACGGAAATGTGAGGGCGGGGGGCGGAATTCAAAGGTGACGTTTTATGGTAATCAACTTTCGCGGGGGGTTAGTTTCCTTGCCTGTCGGATCGCTGGTTAATTCTGACGTGGTGTTTTAATGTGACGGTTGGTGGGGATTATCAATGATTTGAAATTTTCGTTTAATAATGAGGTTGTGATAGTTAATGGAAAAGTAGCTATGAAAGGATGAAACAGAAAGGATGATTTGGAACAGTAATATCCCGTTTTCTACATCTTTTAAATATTTTATAGCTATTTATGCACTACACCATATAGTTAATCGTATTCATAAGTACCTTTTGTGGAATTAGTTTAACTATTAATAATTATCCAAGGGAATCGGGCTTAACGCAGTAGTTTTAAAATCCGAAAGAACGTGTTTTAAATTTTAGTTAAATTGAAATTTGAATTATTAGTAACTTGAAAAAATGATAGTTTACAAACAAGTTCTGTATTACACGGCTTTTTTTCTAGGTTTAATTTTTATTCAATATTGCTAAACTTATGTAAAAACTGCATGAAAACACTTCAAAAATAAAGGAAATTCGCATTATATTAATCCCTTATTTAAGTATACAGTTCAAACTATATCACTAATAAATCCATGAATATCACCGTTAATTGTCTGATATTTCTCCTTATTTTTATTATGGAATTGTGTATTTTTCACATATGTTTCATCGTTCCTTTTCTTTTTAATTAGTTTTTTTTTTTTTCAATTTCTTTTTTTAGCCACTAGGAGCTCTGTAAGCTGCCTTGAGGTATGTAGCGTATTCTATTTACTTACTTCCTTAAATTTACAGAACCCTTGTTTTAAATAAAAAGTCCTGTAACGGAATATTTTATCACCCTACAAATTGAATAAAAACAACCAAAATTTTATTACTTGAAAAAAACTTTAAAGGATTCCATCAATAATATTTTTTTAGCTCTAAAAATGAACAAAAACTATTTCAAAAGAAAAAAAAATTATTTATCGAAGATTAGAATTATTTTTATTCGAATCAAAAGACTTCAAATGCTTTTATGAAATATTATCTTCAAGTATTGAGAAAAAAAAACACCCGTAGTTTTCTGCCTTTCAAAAATACTTTCATTTTATATAGAGAAGCTTACTTCAATTGAGCTTACAACCGAAACATAAAACAAATTCTAAGGCAAAAATAAAAAGGCTGATAACGGATAAAAGCAAAAAACTCTATAACATGAATGCGCTAGTAAAAAAATTAATCAAAACAAGAAAAATTTTTCATGGAATAAAAAAAAGGTCTACATCCTCTTAAAGATGGTACAAATACATACACAGCGGAATTAACTATGCACTGAAAAGAAAATTACAAAAAAACACAACATAAAAAGCATTTGCCCTTAACATCAATAGAAGTTTATGCAGTAAAAGGTATTAAGATAGTTTGTTTCCTATGGTAAATTTAATATATTTTTTCCGCCTAAAAGCGCAGTGGCAGGTGACAGATTTTATTGATACTAACTCCTATTTCCCAAACTGTTGCTGACAGGTATAGCGTGATGGGACAAGCCACTCTGAGCAGTTTTTCCCTCTGCCTTTTATCCTAAACCGTAATTGAAATTTATTTTGGTGCCTATTTCGTGTCGTTGCTTTTTTTCTACTGTAATGTCAAGAGAAGCCCTTCTCCATTTTAATGAGATAATTTTCATTTTTAATAGAAAAGTTGAAGAGGGATCTTTGAAATGGTTTTGAGCAAGAAAATGTCTGTTTGCACTTTGCACGTTTTGAGAGGATAATTCTCTTTATCTAAGTTTTCATTCTTTAAATAAATTTTTATGTGTGCTTTTCAAGTCCCCTTTTATGGATAATTCGGTGTGTAATAGAGGAGAATAAATATGCATTAAAAAGGGGATTGTCATGTGAAAATTTAATTATATTTTTTTTTTCAAAGTAAGGTACGAACCAACGATGAGAACTACTATTACAGGTTCCAATGTATATCTACACAGGGTGCTGTCAAAATTTAAATTTTAATAAAATTTAGAAACATTTATCTATTTTTTCCATGCATACGTTTATATTACTGTTTCAACCTTATTACCATTTTATTGGACTGGAAAACTTAACTGTAAAATTTAAAAAATAGCTCTTCAAAGCATTTGGGTTAGCTTTTACCCAAAACACATACTAATTTAGGTAATTTTCTGTTTATTAGTTAAATATGTATATTATTTAACTAGTATTTAATTGTAATGTTAATTTAATTTTTAAGAATTGAGATAATATTCTAATGTCATAGACTTAATAGAAGTGCAGCCGTTTTTGTTATTATGATCCCTGATAAAAAACGGCCGCAATTAATAAAATGTACATTCAAACCAGTAAATCTGCAAAGAATATTAACCGTGTAGAAGAAATACCATGAAAATATCTTTAAATTCATTGGTGGTTATAAAAATGTAACTAGGGACTGCGAACAAAAATAAACTTTTATGTTCTAATCCTCTCAAATCGGCTTACCGCGCAATGTTCGGAAAAAAATGTCATTGCTTATCAAACTATTTACAACTTTGGGCTTGGTCAGGATATAGCAGGGTTCAAAATCGGATTTTCTTGTATATCCGCTTTATTTTGACAACCATATGTTAACTTTATTTTTAAATGATTTTTTTCCACGCATTAGATGAACGTTTTTGACGAACTGTGCTAATAAATAACACTAAAAATAACAACCACTTAATAACAATATTTGATTTTACACTAACATAGTATAATCATAATCAATAAAGCCATATTTCTAGAAATTAAATTCCCGATTCTAGTATTCAATATTCTACAGTATCTACCACAAATACTACCCAAACCGTCTAATTTGGCCCATACGTCTCCTTTTGAGCAAACAGACTAAATAATTAACCCTATCGGCTATCCACGTAACCATGGTATCTAATCAGAGCGTCTCGGCGTTAGAATGACAATGTTCGTGGCACAAGACCCCTCAGGGCTTCACCCCGGAGTGACAGGAGCGGTCACGGAATGTCACATAGTCCTATGTCGCACAGCGTACACCCCATGTGTGTATGTGTGTGCATATGCGATTACTTGGCAAGTACACTGTCTGTCAGATAGCACTTGAGATGTCGGTCACGATCTGAGCGGGACTGCCTTGCATTCCTCTAGGGGCAATTTTTTTTTCTTTGGAGGTGGTCATGTTATGACTTAATCAGCTTGTCATTTAATGGTGTCTCGGAGGTGTAAAGGAAAAAAAACACTAAAGGATTTAGGTTCGGTTTTCTTTTTTATTGGAGGGGGGACGGATATTTTATAACGTTTCAACGGCTTATTAGGAGCATAGATTATACTCGACAGCAAAGTTCCCTAACGATTTGACTTCACTAAGCGGAAGCAAAAACTGCGTACACATAAAGCTTGTTGGGTTGCTAGGAGGAGTTTCGGTACGCAAATCGTTCTAAAAAGACACTATATATGCATGGGTTTAACAAAATAATCATATTTTTAAATTGACGTTCTTCATTTCACTCAAAATTCAGACACCGCGCTGGGAACTACTTTGTTTTGTTAGTGACGTCCATAGGGCCAGGAAACGTTGCAGTCAAGTATAGTTCAGTACCGATGTTGGACAACCTTTAAAAAGGAAATTTGATTTGTTTTTATTCATTTATTGATTAATAATAATCAATGTCGGAGAAACAATATTGGGTAATCAAAAATCGATCAACAATGAAAAATTTCAAGCTGCTTAAAATTAAATAAATTGCAAAAAAAACTACATCTAATATCAAATGTTGACAAAGTCGGAAGGAAAACATTATTTTATTAGTTGACACCTGAGAAAATTCAATTATTATGTAATGTATTGGACTTCTTAACTTGCTGTTAATCAAATAAATGACTTAATTAAAATTGCCTAAAGTTACTTGTAAAGTCATATAAATTGATTTTATTATGAAGCAAAATTTACATTCAATAATATAGTAAAAAATGAGCTGATACATTTTCTCGCTGTTGAATGTGTATTAAAATAAAAAATTATGAATCTATAACCGTCACACATTTTTTATAAAAAATCCGTAGTTATTTCATATTACATTTTGCAGGAACCAACCTAACAAACATACGTCCCAGGTAGCGTATTTTCATAACCTCACCCAATTTAGGCCTTAGCCCAATGCGCATGTGCGTGAACTTGATTTTTACTGTTTTTTTTTTTTGGAAATTTTAATAAAATAATAACTGGGGATAGAACCCACGAACTACCGCATGCTAAGCTAGTGCGCTACCACTGCTCCAGCGGGGCTTACAATAACGTTAAAACTTTTTTGACCTTATTCCTTCTTTGTGTCCACACGCATGCGCATTGAATCAAGGCCTAAAGCTGATGAGGATTTGTAAATAAGCTCCCAGGTAATCTCCATGAATAATACTGTCTTAAAAGTTTGACTGTTTAATTACTAACATATCAATATTTTAATCCAAATATTTTCCTTAAAAAATATCCAGCATACAGCTTGTCTATAAATAAATATTGTTAATCAACATTCTGGGGGGAAAACGATCACCATCTTTTAAATTCCATATTGTACCACCTAGTAACTCAGTAGTATACCTATGGTTTCATCATTTTTGTTTTGTTTAAACCTATTCTTGTTAAACAACGCCTTAAAACCATTGAAAATAATCAGAGACAAAACCTACATGGCACTCAATGTTTACAATTACTAATTTGGAATATCAGACTAAAAATTAAAAATTCTAGACAAAGTGTGTGAAATTTTAGCATGAAATAGCATATCTGTAAGGTTTTAAAATACTTTTATAGTCTGAATGAAATTTAATTTAGAAAATACTTTTGGTTGAAAATATTGGTTGCATATAAGTTGTTTGGCAGTACTTGCTTTGTAACTGCGACCTTATTCGTAATCTAAAAAAAAAATGAAAATATTTTGAAATATAGAATGTTTTTGGAAATTTTGATAGCTTACTGCATATCATCAAAAGAATCAGAACGGTTTGATACCAAAAATGTGTTATGAGAATCAATAATTAAGAAGTTTTTCTCTGGAAACCTTTCACCAACAACTTTTTTTTAATAGAGTGATTCTACATTCCTAGACACCGTTCAAAATTATAAAAGTAGTTTAATAATTTGAAATATATTTTAGAAAATGAATACAGGAGATATACCACGGATTATTTCATTCTTTAAATTTGAAATGAATTAGTATTTTGAATATCAGCTGTAAGAATTCATTTAATATGTTCGGACGAGATTCGCTTTACCTCCTAATGCAATTCCAGTATTAATCTAACGTAAATTTACGTAAGCAAATGAAGCAGATTCTTTAAACTTAAAGGTCTCAGTTACTGAATAAAATCCCAAAAGAATATCTTTTTTTCAGTTACTTCAAAGTAAATTGACAGAATTTTAATACTTAATAATAACAAACGCCCATTAAAAATCGTCCTCGACTCTTCTAGCGTGAGGAAAATGATCTTTTTGAACCCTGTATTAATAATATCCTCTTTTTCATTACGCGGAATTCAACTTCAAAGTGTCAGATACATATTATTGCAATTATTAGAAAAGAGAGGTTTTTATCTTACGCCAGAGACACGATTAATGTTGACAATCTTCGTAAGACGAAGTTAATTTTTCCGCCAGCGGAAAAATTGAATTTCTCGGAGTAATTGTAATTTTCAATAAGATAGTGTCGAAATTAAAATGCCTCGACTTCATTAAAGGAATCTCGTCTTATGAGGAGGTGCATTAAAATTAAGCGAGATTATTATATATATTTTTTTTGTGCTCGGTGTAAATTAATTTCAGATTTCGTGAAGGCGAAATTAATAATTTTTGAAACATTTTCAAGTGATTTCGTGTGCTCTGACTTTTAGTGGAATAAGAAAAAAGAATAAGGCGAATAAATTAGCTTTAGTAAATTTATATAAAGGAGTTTTTGGAGGATGAAATTATATTTTACAGCTTTTAGTCGGTCTCAATAACTTTACAAAGAGGTTGTTTCCTAAAAAAATATACTTTTTATTTATTAAACCTGGATAATATCCGAATCCCGCATTTTATGATTCACTAATATAGGTTTTATTTTAATTTCAGGTTAAGTTTTATTAGAGCGGATGATTTTTATGTATATCATTACATAGGAAATTATATCGAAACCTTCTACCTTTTAAATGTATAGTTTTACCATCTTTTCATCCGGGCTTTTTGTTTTTTTAACCTTTTATCCCTCTAGGGTCTTTTAGACCTCAAACACTTTCGGGAAATGAACTCCCAGATCCCTCTTATTATTATAGTTATCTATGCGACGTGGGATTTTGGCTTGAAGTTATTAAAATTTTATGTTTCAAATCATACCTTTATTTTTCTTAAAAAAAAAGCTATATTTAAATCTAATTTATGATTAAAATTAATGTACAAAAATATTTTAGGGCTGAAACACCACACTACATGGAAGTGAAATCTAGGTACGGCCATGAGGGGGATGGTTAAAAATTTTAGAAAGACCTAGGGGATATGGCATGAAAAGCGTAAGGGGAGATAGGCATAATTTTTGTTTTTTGGCTTATAATTATTTTCCTATAATACTTATTAGAGATACTTTTTATGCAGTGGATAGGTTAACATTTGGACTAAAAATATACGTCGGGTTTATAATTTTAATACGCGCTTAATTAACCTAAAAATTAGTTCAAAAATTATCTCTCGACTATGCCAATTAGCCCCACACCCGGGGCAACTTGGCATTCCCTATGGTGTAAGTTTGCATAAGATAATTTGCATACTAATACTTCAGTAAAACACGGCAGTTTTTCGGAGGAAATTTTGTTATGACATACTTACTTTTGGAGGTTTCTTCTCATTTAACGTTTCCGAAAGATACCCTGTGACCCTTCTTGATCCCTTCAAATAGCTTTTAAATTAAAATATTCAAAATTAAAATTAAAAAAATAAATTTTAAATTAAAGTATTCAAAATATTACGGGGTTCCACTTGTTTTGATCGATTCCGTGGTCACGACATCCTCTCTTCAGGTGCACTTTCGATCCTTGATAAATTTGCTTGTTAAAACCTTCATGATAAATCTACGTTGGCTTCTTAAATAGATTAGTAGTAGCAGGAACAAGCTGGAGTATTAAGTAGTATCAAGTAAGGGATTTTATAATAATTTAATTTTCGGTAATTACAATTTAATCCACATCACATATTAAACTTTTCACATATTGTCACTTGTACCCCTGAATTTTCACCCATTAATATGTTACATTCTTTCTTACACTCCCAATTTCAAATTAAAATAACCTTCTTATAAGAGTTAAAAATTAATTAATTCATTTTTTAATTTTCTTTGCCATCCATGCTAAGTTTAAAGTTACGCTGATTTTTTATATTCAAATTAATCTAAAACTTTTATATGCAAATTTATAACCCCATTCCGTCCTTAGTAAATTTATCAATACCCAATTTACTAATAGCTCCCTTAAAACCTATCAACTGCTACTCCCCCCCCCCATAACTGTTCGAGACACCCAACATGTGCAGGAGCCATTTATCCATCTTGCGACAGTGTTTGATCTGGAAGTCCCATTAAAACCCTCCCTTTAATGCTCTTAATGTCCTCTCCGAGAAAATGTGTGTCATGTTATAGCGAACAAACAGAGTGGAAGTCGGATATGTCCACAATCAGAATCCTATCCTTTCCAAGTTCGGATCCACGTAATAATGTGGATGTAAATGCAGTGTTCCCAATGTAAGAGTGATATACTAGTAAATGGCATTTAAAGCAATAGACTAACACTGATATGAGGTTTGATTTTGGAGAGTAATGTAATTTGTGGTGTTAGGGTGTATCTTTCTATGTTTATTTAGTAAATATCGTAAAAAATCAGCAATTGTGGTTGTTATTCTTATTTTTTATTGGAACTCAATTTTTAAAAAATTAGCATACTTTATTAATTTTTTGTTGTATAACTAACATAAATTTTATTTGTTCAAAATAAATGTTAAAATTTATTAACACCTATAAGTTTTATAGAGTGTTTTAAGGTGACGTCACAACCGGTTATTTTCTTTTAACTGTGTACCTTCTGTAGGGCTTTTAACTGTTGCTAAGGCCGTTTTTTGAAATGGGATCACGTGATTGCAAATGCTCCAATAGAAGAATTCCACGGCTAGTCATTTTCTGTAACTGTTAACCACTGTAGGGCAAAAAACTGTAACATTTCTGTTGCTAAGGCCGTTGTTAGGTCCGAGTCATGCGATTGAAAATGCTCTATAGAGTGTTTTCAGGTGACGTCACAACTGGTTATTTTCTTTTAACTGTGAACCTTCTGTAGGGCTTTTAACTGTTGCTCAGGCCGTTGTTTATCTGTTGCTAAGGCGGTTTTTAGGTATGGGATCACGTGATTGCAAATGCTCCAATAGAAGAATTGCACAGCTAGTCATTTTCTGTAACTGTTAACCTCTGTAGGGCAAAAAACTGTAACCTCTTCTGTTGATAGGGCCGTTGTTAGGTCCGAGTCATGTGATTGAAAATGCTCTATTATATTCATTTAATACAAAACAAATCGGTGAACGTAACTACAATTAAATCTGAGATAATGAGAAGTGCAACATAGTTCAATAAAATAAAATGTTTCATACAATTACCTATTTTATGTTTTTTGCTATTTGGTAATTTGATATTCTTCACTTTCAAATAAGCAGCAGCAAAATAGTGAGTTCATTAAAAAACCTGCGAATGCAATTATTTTTCTTTATTCATTTTAATTGACCCAAATAGCCAAGTTCAACTTTGTTAAGTCACTAAACCCCCAATGACTTCCGACTCAATAATTCAAACCGGAAATACGATCAGGCACCTTCGTCAACTTCCGGTGGTTGATCTTGTCTATACTTTTGAATAATATGAATTCAAACTATTTGTTCAAAATTAAAAATGCAGTATTAAAAATTAATTACTACATAGCTTTGCGATCGTATATGTAACAGACTAAAGCTCAACTAAGAACTGTACAACTCGCTTGTGTCCACTTAGCATTTGTTGCCCGTCGGTAAAGAGATATGCGATGCCTAAAAGTCTAATCCCATGTGACATAATCTGCCTAATCTGAAACTCACGTTAATTTTATAAAGGTAATGGGACGAAAACACGAAACGACGTCGTGGGTTAGCTAAGTGTCCGAAATGGGACTTGTCTGAAACACTTCTATTAGCACAGAGTAGAAATATTTCTTAGGTTTTCATATTTCACTGAATTCCCTATCTTTAAAAGTTTTAATGGGGAGAAATTTTTATATCCGGATATTTACTTAATGAAAAGAATGTAATTTAGAAACACGTTTGTGGATTTTAAAGTGTCAGTTAATGTGACAGTTTATATAGGGTACCACTGTTATTTTTTTTGTAGACTTTCTCATATTTAGGTCTTTTAGAAATGTCATTCTTTTGTTATTACACATAGTTTAAAACATTTTATGGTTTTTCTCGTGTTATATACAATAAAAAGAGAGTAGTTCAAGGAATATTATCTCAAGTTTTATAAGTTATTATGTTACGTTATCTACTATTACAAATCGTTGATTATTTTAAAGAATAAATCATATTTATAATAAGTGGGTAAAATTATGTTTGAAAAGACTAGTCACTAGTCATTTTGTAGTTAGGTTTTTTATAATACATTTAATCAAACAGTAGGTTATTTTTGAAACTGGGATAATATTACTTTGATATCAAAAAATCCTAGTAATAATAGTCAATAAAAAGATTTCAAGTACATGTAGCAATTTTAGGTCCTAAGAGACTGGAATTAAATTACTTCCTTAAAATAACATTATATATGAAAATTGTCATTTTCATTTATTGAAAGATTGGACTTTTGCGAAAGATTTATCTTTCATCCAACCAATTCAAATATCTCTATAACATACTAAATTCACATAACACAATATACCCTCCAGCATAATAGACTTTGCTTTTTGAATGCAATCTCAATTCAATTGGTTAGAAGCTTATGAGACTTTATCATATTTATTTCAGGCCAGTTAAATCACAAAACTGTATTTCAGCCATGTTTTTCAATTTGGAAATAAAGCGTTTGAGACGTCCCCGTATCTTTTTCGGCGAGTTTTGATATCGCATTGCTGCAACGGGAATTGGTTGGTGCCGACACGTATTTTCTGGAATGTGTAACGTCTGGGATTTACAACCCCTAAAAAGTGGAATCAGGCCCAGGGGGACTATAAAAGCTTGGATTTAAATCAAGGCTTAGAAAGGGATAAGAGAATGGACATCGTGTAGATAGGTTTGCGTGCATGTTTCATGATATGGAAAGAATGCCAGTTTCAATTCATAAAGAAACTTCTAAATCTCGCGATTGTATATTATTTTTCATTTTAATGAATCAATTTAAATTTGTGAAGGGTCAACGTTCTTAAAATAATGAACCTGTATTGAGCAGACATTTTAATATGAAATGAATTAAAATAATGAACAGTTTTAATTGGAAGAGAATATAAAATTCCCTATAATGAGTTTGCAATGTTCCTAAAATTCTAAGAATCGTTTTGTTTCTAGCTTCATCCTTATAATAGTTTTAATGCTTGAAAAACGCAATGCAAAAAAAATTTAAATTAATATCAAAATTGTAATTTAACAGCAAAGTAAATTGCTATTTTTCATTTTAATGAATCAATTTAAATTTGTGAAGGGTCAACGTTCTTAAAATAATGAACCTGTATTAAACAGACAATTTTATGTGAAATGAATTAAAATAATGAACAGTTTTAATTGGAGGAAAATATAAAATTCCCTATAATGAGTTTGCAATGTTCCTAAAATTCTAAGAATTAATTGTTTTGTTACTAGCTCTTCATCCTTACAATAGTTTTAATGAATATTTCATCCTATGATGAATTTGAGGTAGGTATTCATTTAATAAGTCACCTTTTATTAATGCAAATTATATTTCTCAGAAATTAGAACCAATATTTAAGGTAGATAATAATATTTTCATTTTTTATCAGTTACCTCAGCTTGGAAACCAATTTTCAGTGCGTTATTTCAACTTTTTTTTAAACATGTTTGAAACAAAATAAAATGAGCCTTCTTTGGAATAACTTGAAAGTGGTTCAAGAATTAACAAAACAATTTAAACGCTTATAATTGGAAATATAATTATAAATAATTCAATTAAGTTTCTTTCGATACGTTGTAGAAAAGAAAACTATTAAGTATAATATAGTAGCAAGGAAAAAGAAAAATAAAGTTAAAATAGGTATTGAAAGTTATCCAATTTCAAGCTACTATATTTATTCCAATCTTTTAAAATTATGAATATAGTTATTAAACACGAATTAAAGTCAAATCTGCAGAACGTAAATAGTATACTAATTTTCTAATCGAATAGTTAACATTTGTAAAGAAGTTTTTCAAGATTTATATTTCTGAAGTATATTTATTTTCCTAAATTTCAACGCATGAAATATTTAATTAATTATATCCTGTTTGAGATAATTTGGCATCGTCTCTTATTTCAAAAAGTTATTTGAGCCAGTAATTCACGTTTCCATCTTTAAGTATCAGTTTATCTAACTTGATGTATTAACCTGCAAATTTCAGAATTGTTATAAAATCTTTGTAAATCACAAAACTTCAACATACCAAAATCTATATTTACCCAAAAAGTTATTTTAAGTAGTAAGTTATTAAGTTACTTAAATTAACTAACGGAATTCAAGTAAAATTTAACCCCGGAGGACACTTATATAAACATTCACAGAAACTCCTCTTTACAACATAAACGGATGAATCTGAAACCGTGAATCTGATTTTTAGGTTTAACTCAATAATCACCTAAAATTACAAGGAGGTGGTTGTTTTAATTTCCGAGACTAGCGAATTTTCTTTAGACCTTTATCCTTGAAAACCCGGCGCTTAAACCATTTTGCGTCTTTTTGACTTTTTTAGACTCATGGATTTCGTTTTGCGATATAAATATTCACAGTATTTCACAAACTCCGTAAAAAAAAAAATTGCCTCAAAATTTTTAATTTCGTTCTGTTGACAATTTTCAGTGTTTTTTTTTTCAAATAAAATACATAGTGTAATAGTTTTTAGTATACTTGGTTCAATTCTGTTAACTGCACCGTTAAACATTGCCACGGAGTTTCAGACGCTTAATACTCAAACATCTCTAAGTTTTTATTGATGTAACTACATTTTATAATCGATTAGTTTGCAATTTCCGGCGATATTTTTTTTTATTTGGCGTCTAAGGCGATATTAAGCGTGACAGTTAATGGAATTATTCCAAATATTTACTTACAAGTCTGATATTTGTTCGTTTAAAAAATACTTTTCATAAAATTGTGTCTTCGATATCTTTAAATTATCCCGTTTAGGTTATTTGCTTACGCTTTCATAAGTGTTTTTTACATTTATTAAACTTTTAAGGGGGACTGTCTGTCTGCTGCACCTGTTCGCGTTTGAAAAGAAGGTACTACGTGCCTCCTCCCGGGTTAAAATAGAAGCCGTTCAAATATTACGTAAGCACCTAAGGGAAGAGGGGGTTTGCTATTTGCTTATTTTTCCTGACAAGGGGGAGAGGGAGTACGAGTGATGCTTACGTACAGTGGCGTATATAAGGGGGGGCCGAGGGGGCCCTGGCCCCCCCCCCCCCGAAATTCGGACTAGGTGTACCAAAACAAGTTAAAACACTGTATTTTAGGGGCAAATTTCAAAAAATTTTCTGGGGGAGGACCCCCAAGCCCCCCTTTTGTGCATGGAATTTTATTATTAACAACTTTATTAAAATAAATTCATCAAAATCCAAATCCTACCAAAAAATATGTCCAAAATTCGGACTAAGTGTTCCAAAAACAAGATAAAACCCTGTTTTTAGGGCTAAAGTTCCAAAAATTTTCTGGGGAAGGACCCCAGATCCCCTTTTGTACTTGGAACTCTATTTTAATAACTTTTTAAATATTAAGTTCATAAAAATGTACATCCAAAATTCGGACTTAGTGTACCGAAACTAGTTAAAAACCTGTTTTTTTTAGTCAAAACTTCCAAAAATTTTCTGGGGGAGGACCCCCAGACCCCCCCTTTGGTACTTGTATTTTTATTACTAACAACTTTTTCTATATTAAGTTTTTAGAACCTAAGTTATCACCTAAAAAGCTACATTGGACCTATTAAATATGTGGGGGAGGGGCTGGGGAGTAATTTTGGGCCCCTCCCGAAATAAATTCCTATATACGCCACTGCTTACGTAAGATGTTAAAAACACTGCATTTTCGAAAATATCAACATATTTCTCAAGAAAAGTTTGAACGATAGGTTAAGTGTTCATGGATAACAAATAATTTCCTAAATATCTAAGCATTACTAAAGATTTTGTACAAAACAAGAACAAAGGGAAGGGTCGGGCAGTTTTCTTACGTAATATGAGGGGGGTTGCGGTGTGCTTATATTTGCTGACAAGGGGGGTCAAAATTGACCAAAAACTTGCTCACGTAATATTTAAACGGCCCCTTAACCCTCAAAATCCCCCCCCCAAAAGTAAGAAAGAAATAAAAATCCGAACTCACCTTCCTCAAAGAACAGGAGAAGGAGAAGAAGCATCACAGAAGGAATCCAAATCGATATCATGGTCGCAGAAGAGTCCGTTCCCTCGCACAGTTTAAGAGGAGCAAAACCGCTCGTCAGGGCTTCGAAACGACGATTTGGATTCAAATCACACTTCGTCCACTTTCACAACAGCGCGCTTAGGCCTCGTTGTCACGTCCACGAGCCGATAGATAACTCAAGGGATAGGACCACTAGTTTTTCCTCCGAGTTCACAACAGATATCTGTCCATTTTTTTTTCTTTCTTTCTTTTAGAAGAGGATGATGACGATGGGGATGTTTGAGGCAGAGTTTTTTTTCTCTTGGTGTTGTTATACGGTGATGCGTTTGTTCCTTTTATTGTTGTTTTTGTTTTTTTTTGTGGGGGGGTTTGTGGAGGTGTTTTCCGGTTCAGTGTAGATCCGGAAATGAAGTGAAGATGACAACCGGTGATTTCTTTTTTTTTTCCTGGCGGATTAATGTTCAGACTTTATCAAAGAAGGGCAACTAGCTGTGTTTTCGAGATTTTCAACTGTATGTCAATTTTTCTGTACTGGGATGCTCATTCTTTTACCTATTCCACATTCTTACACCTCTTTATGATATACCTTTTCCAGAAAAGTGGCATATATTAATGTTTACCACAACATAAATCAAAATGTTATTTTTTATTGACAAATTTATTCACGACAAATTTATTCACGACAAATTTATTCACGACATTATTATTAGAAATTTTAGTTTTTCAACGATTTTCAAGCACTAAACAATCAAAATAACCGTATAAATTTATGAATTACCTTATTCGGTCAAAATCGTTTCCTACTAGTAGATATACTTTATCGAATTTACACAGAATCACATTTATAATTTCCTCTATCTGCACAAAAAGGCACTTTTTAAAACAACAACAAAAAACATTTGTTTTTACGGCCAAATGCAGTGGATTATTCCGTTTTAAAGCCGCCTAAACGAAATCACCTATACAATATTCATGAACCGGTAGCGAAAATTCAAATCTGAACTCGGAACGAGCAAAAACCTTTATTTATGAATATTCAATCAAACACCATTAATTACCGATATTTTTCTCACCCCCAAGCCTTAAATAAAAAAGACCATTAACTTTTGAGCGTAACTCACCACTTTCTTTTTTTCTATTCACCCTTCAACAAGTTCAAATATTGAGGTTGTGGAAAAAAAGAACGCATTCCAACGTTTTTGATCGTAATGAAATTATATCGAAGAAAAACGACCGAAATCTTGGGCATCACCTGCTATTTTTTTCTTACCACTTTTTTTAAGCCGGAGTTCGAAGCTTAGTAATGGATTCGATAATCGATAGAGGTCTCCTCAGACGTTCCATTAACATACGAAAGCCTTTTTTGGTCGGGCTTTAAGAGCTATTATCGAAAAAGAAATCACCATTCGGAGCCGTCATGGAAATAATTTAAATCGACGCAAATATTGTTGCCAGGTAAAGAGAGGAGATATTCCGATGTTTTTCACGCACAGTGCGATTTCCAGAACGGAAAACTAATTCGATAGTCGAGCGATCGTTAGAAGCATCGCTTTAATACATTTCAAACAGCTGTGTTTTAGTTGAATTGGCTCTCATTTCTAACTGTAATTCTGCAGGAATCGATGAGGATGTATCAATTCCGTAACTACGTTTATGCTTTTCGAAATAACCACTTATATCAAGCCACTGCAATAATTTCGTCCATTCAGTTTTATGTATCACTCATGTAATGATGCAAATTTCAGCAGTAGATATTTTTTTCTGATCTATAATATAAATACCATTATATTTAAATATGTTATTTATATACATTTAGTATAAGAAAATAACAGGCAATTCACAAATAATCTTTGCAAGTTCTTTCAACGTTAGAGTATATTTAGTTTGGAAGTATTCAACAACTAATTAATTTTGCTGTTCGGCTACATTAATCCTATGTGAGAGACAAAAGTAGGTCCTTTGTTTGTAGTGGTAATATAATTTGATTGCAGTTTTGTCTTATTTATATTCAGTAACTAACATAATTACTATCAACAACTTTCTTTATTTCTTTACGTTAAACAAAACTATTCATGCACATGTTCAACTTCTCATCACAGAAACATCAAAATAACGTGTTTAGTGTGAATATCAGTTCTTTCAATACGTTAAAATATGTTTTATAGCACCAAATTATTAGAGAATATTATATCTTCAACTCTTAAATTTTAAAATCTTTGTTTTAATCAAGCGAATTCTTAACACTGTTCTCCGTGAACATAGTCACTGTTTCAATAGTGTGTCGAAAGCAACACAAATAAACACAGTTCTCCACATTATTTTGTAAGATGATCCCAAGTTTCAGATTATTCGTCAATTCTTATCATGAACTCAAATTGAGGGTCTACTGCAAGTAACAATAAATCCTCTTGAACTGGTTTATTGATGTCAGAACTTCACCAAAATATATCTTGGGAAAAAGTAAATTTTACCACATCCTCAGATAGAAACCTTGAAAACACACTGTCCCATCCTTTGTAATCCAATTTAACTCGGATTCTTGCACCAAGAAATATAGTCAAACACAAAAATCGAAATCCTCACTTGCTATAAAAATCCAAATCACTTCTTCGCAAATAAAATCAATTGCAAATTTGTGTTCAATAATCTCACAAAATCCAAATCACTTCTTCAGACACAAAATTTGCAAACTACTGTTATGTAATTATCTCACAAAATCCAAACCACTTCTTCACAAACAAAATTTGCAAACTACTGTTGAATTAAATTATCTCACAAAATCCAAATCACTTCTTCAGACACGAAATCAACTGTGTATTACTGTACTACGAATATCCAATCTATCACTTCTTTACGGCCAAAAAAAAATATATACAATAAAACAAACTCTCCTAGTCCAGAATCACTCGTTCACATCCGAAATCAACTGTAAACTACTGTAGAATCACTTCTAAACCGCCAAAAAGTATACAGTAAAACAAACTCTACAAGTCCAGAATCACTCGTTCACATCCGAAATCAACTGTAAACTGCTGTAGAATCACTTCTTTACGGCCAAAAAATATACAGTAAGACAAAATCAACAAGTCCAGAATCACTCGTTCACATCCGAAATGTCAACTGTAAACTACTGTAGAATCTCAACTCACAAAACCATCCGAACCGCAGGCGAAATCTACCGTAATCTACCGCACGTCTACCAACTCGTCCACGAAACTACCGCGCACCGCGAGCACATGGCTGGGGCGCAGGAGAGCGACGCGAGGGCGTCCTGGTCAGAAAGAGTCTCGGGCACGAGTGAGTAGCGACCGGGACGACCGGCCGGGGCTGAGCAAAAGGGGACGCCCTCTATGCCAGAAACGAAAACTTGGGGCTTTCCGAAGAAACGATCGCTCAGTTTTCCGGGAAACTAGGAGGAAGAGGGATATGAGCGATTTTCCCCTTTGGTTTTTCTCGGGAATTTTTCCGACTCGGTTGTTGTTGTTTTGCATTCTTGAGCAGTTAAATTCCTCAGTGGGGGTTGTTCTCTGTGGCATTCTTGGGGGGAATTTTGAGATTAATGGGTGGAAGGTATGGGGTTGTCTTTGGTCGGGTATTTGTGTAGGTTTTTTTTGCGTGAAATGGGTTTTTTTAATCGTCTTTAATTTAATTTAGTTATTAAGGTGTAATTGTGTAAAGGTACAAAATTCCGTATTCCGTTAAAGAAACCGTGCCCAAAACGTTTTCAAGTATTGCCACTAAATATTATTATTATTATTATAGTCAGTATTACACAGAGTTTCATAAGAATCTACAAAGAATAGTACACCATTTATTTAAGTAAGAAGTACACATCTTTATAAGAAGTTCAACGAAAATCTTGTACAGTAAAATAAATTATAAACAATATTTCATTACTAGTTGCAAAACTTATTATTAGAGGTATAAAAATAACTACATTTCAATTAAGTTACGTTTTCAATTTCTAAACATTAGCAAAAAATGTGACTGACATGGAAAAAGATAAAAATGAAATAAAATATGATCGTTACAAACAATGACTAGTGGAAACAGAGAAACTATAAGAAATTATGAAATTTCTTGAATAGTCAAACGTTTTACTTAGCTGATTAGTTTTATTTAAAATATATTGTATAAAATGTATTTTAAAACTATTCCACTTAACAAAATAGTTCAAATAAATTTAAATATATATTTTACTTAAACTTAGACGTCTGGCCTGCTTTCAATTGATTATGATTTCGATAATAATGTTTATAATACATATTTGTAAATATTTTCAAAACATGTTTTTAGGAATTCCTTATGTTACAATTCTTAATGTAAATTAAAATTAAGGGTTTAATCATGAATTTTGTTTGTTATCTTAAAAATGTTCTGATTATAGGGTAAAGTATTGTACCTCGGTCCTACACTATTTTTAGATAAACTGTTTGAAGTATAGCAACACTACACATATAGTTAGCATCCTTACAACCAAAATTCAAAGTCTAGCTAATTTTTTAAAAAATTTACAATTTGCGATAATCTGATTTAACTCTTCTCTTCAAAAGTAAATTTTCTAAGTTTTACTTTATAGTTTAAAAAATACAGACTCTGCTTTGCAAGTAATGTTATATCTTAAAGTGTATTGTTTCAGTTATAATATTACGTAATTAAAATGGGGCTGGGGGTACACTTAACTATGTTGTTCAGGCATCTTTCAGTAAATGTTTGGGCCTAAGCAGAGTGTTGTACCTTTTGGACCTGTCCAAGGACCTTGATTCACTAAATAAAACTCAATATGCAGAATTTTATTGCATTAGTATTTGTATTTTAAAAGCTGAGTAGGATTTAGTTTCATGAATAAAACTAATTTTAAGTGAAATCTATAATTTTATGATAACAAACAGTGCTTTTGAATGTTGAAGCTGAAAAGTGCTCCAACTAAATCTATAAGCTTATACGTCTGGACAGTTTAATGGATACTTGTTCCACGAGATTATCACAAACATTTTATTAAGTTAGCATGTGTTGAAAAAGATGCTCCGCTTATATTACTCATGGTTAATCATGTAAGTAATATCTCTGTGAAAACAATTCATTTTTCTCAAGAAAATAGTGACACTGGTAATATTTTATCCTCACACTAACTACAAACTAGCAACATCTCGACAAAGATGTTCTCTAACAATAGTTCTATGTAATATTTAATAAACACATTCGAAAATGTTTAAAAGCAAGCAACCAAATATGATGAGGCTGCATCAGTTTAGAGAACATTCCAATTAGCCTTTACACAAATAAATCTCATCAGGGAATTCTAAATTTCTTAAAAGGAGGCTTATATCCATTAAATAAGAAATAAACTAAGATTTTTGACAAAGACCCAAGGTACGATACCCTTGAAACCAGGTACAATACCGGTAATTGGACATACTTTCAGTTTTTTTTAAATACCTACGTACTGAAATACTTCAATTAAAATCCCTAAAAAAATATACATATTGTGTATGAAAGTCTAAAGTATCGAGGAAAAGTTTATTTTCAATAAATAAAAATTACAAGGTAAAAATTAAAAATAGGTCCGAGTTACTATACCTTTCCCTACTTATATTCAACTAGCTTTGATGAGGTTGAACTAATTTAGTCTTCAAAAATATTTTATTAGTAAAAATTTCCAGAAGTTAACCCATAAGAAATCTTTCATGAAATTAAAACTATGTATCAGTCTTTATAATTTTAATTTAGTAAGAGAAGGTAACAAAAATCAACATTAAGTAATATTCTTTACCAACGGGTTTTTAATTATATTTTTTGTTTAATGTAAAAAACACCATTGAAAAATACATGATGAAACATGTCATTAAAAGTAGTCTTCGTAAAAAAAAATATTTTTTTCAATACGCCAACTACAGTATCAAACTCCATCAAAACCCGCCATAAAAACCGTTAAGAAAGTCTTACCCTTATAAAACCATCAAAATCCACCCCAGATTCCCTTTAGAAAAACGCAGCGACAATAATAATAATAACAATAAAAAAAGAACAAAAAAAAAAAAAACTGTAATCCCACCCTCGCACTTCTTTCTAAAGACATCGAAACTGATATTTCAAAAATCTTAGAAGCCATTCTCGCTGTTTTTTTTTATTATTTTGCTTGTCTTCGATGGCAACACGGAGCGCATATTATCCTTGGGCTGTAAAAATATCTGAGACGCAGTTTTAACGATAAGACTATTTTATCTCGCTCCTTCAAAACTAGTCTACTGTAGTTAAAAGGGAGTGAGATCTCCTCGTTTATGAACACTAAGGCACGATGTTTTTTTTTCTGAAAGTAATCCTGGCTGGGAAAATGGGAAATTTCCAGGCTTTGCTTCCGGGCTCTGGCAAAAGAGGAGACCTTAATTTGAAAATAACAGGTTTTCAATACCCTATAGACGGGATACGTGTTTTGCTGCTGCTGCATAATGTATGTGTTGGTAAATTCGTATCGTGTTATCCCCCTGTTGTGATGTGCAGTATGAAGTTTCGTGGAGTTGTGAAAGGTTATAATAGTTTCCGAAACTTCGTGTATATGAGATTCCTGAGTATCAAATATCGGCAGCAAGTATTGAATTCATATGCTTTTGTTTGATGAAAACTCTAAAATTTAATATTGCTGTACAGTGTATCACAGTTCCAAGTAAAGGATATTTGGAAGTCCAATATCGACGTACAGAACGTGAATCGATGAAACTCATTGTAAAGAACAAAATCTAAATTATTGATATTTTCTATACTTCTTAACACATAAAGTATTATGTAAATATTTTTTTTGGATTGATTATTATAGAAAACGCTCTTCCTTTTTCAACTCCCATTGAAATGTTTTCTAACATGTTTATTAATAAATATATATATTATTACTGCAAATCCCTGCTATGTACTATACTTTTAAAAACTAAAGGGTTAAATTATATCTAAATGTATTAAAAAATAATAAAAATAGGATGTTTGGAAAAAAAATGTGTCTGTAAAATTAGTATTTCAGCAACCTTTAATTGCAAAGTAAATTATAGATATGTAAATGACGTAAAAATTATTTAAATTTTATATTCCTTTAGTCCTTAATATATATAATTCTTAATATAATATGTATTAATATTATAAATTTTTAGGAATTGAACGGATTATCATTAGTATTATAACGTTTTTTTTTCAACAATGATTTATTTTGCATAATATAGAAATATATAACATAGAATAATACTTTCATCATATGCAGGCAACATGTATTTGTTTTTATATGTTTTTAGCGTCTGCAAAATGATCAACGGATGTAAAAATTATTCTTTCATATTTATAAAAATTAGTAATTAGACAAAGATTTTTAGAAGAATTTGTCTATGATATAAATTTAAAAAAAAATAATATCCTTCATTTTAGTGATCATTTTTAACAATCTATTTCTTTTAGATAATTTTATCCCATAAAAGACAGTATTACAACTCTGTACAAAAATGGCATTATCTAATCATATTATAGATTTAAACAAAAATATTGAATATCCTTACTTAAAAAGTTTAATGGCAATGGAATATTTTAATTAAGAACCATTTTAAAAAGATTATTCTTATACAGAGCACAAAATTTAATTAAATCCCTTTTAACCTAATCCAGAAAATACCGGTTTCGCCGTACTTTAAAAAGGATCCATCACTCCAAAAAACTAGTCCATTAAGAAATTATTCCGCTGGTGTTTCGGAAACTTTTAAAGACAAAATCAAGAACAGTTTGGTAGAAAAACACTAAGGCTGCATTATCGACTCTCGAGATAACTTAGCTTAATTGTTTTACTAATTATTTATTTTCCTTATCGTAATTGATCCAAAATTCTGCTGGGATAGACAGCGTTGGGTTGAGTTTGGAGATATTAACGCGTCATTTGCTTTCGGTACAGATATGAAGGAAAAACAAGTTTCACTTTTTTTTATGGAAGAAAAAGAGAGGAAAATCTTTCCATATTTGCAAGAAAAATAGAGGAAAATCTTTTGATATTTGCAAATTTGTTATCTACATAAAAAAATAAGTTTTGAAAGTTTATTTTATTCTTTAGGTTCGCTTTTTTTATTAAAGGGAAAGAAATAATGACATTTAATATTCGTGATGATCATTAACCGTGGCATTTTAAAGTGTTTTAACTGGCAGTTTTTGGGATTTGTAATAGATTGTGAAAAAAAAAAGTTTAAGTTTGTGAAACACTTTTGGAACGTTAAATAAACACAATAATAACCAAAAACGTTTTGATTGGGTTAGGTTATATAGGGTGTCCCAAAAAACACACATTTAAAAATCAATAACTAATTACTCGCCAACTAAAAAATATAAAAATACACGATCTATTGTATACTACTTCTGAGACTCTCATGAGTAGGATGCAACAAACCACGTATTTTTATCTCTTTTAGTTGTCGAGTTATTAGTTGTTGAATTTTAAAATGTGTCAGTCTTTTTTGGGACACCCTATAAAAAGGTAGTGTTGTGAAAGTGTCATTAAAAATTTCATAAACAGAAAATGTGTTCTTTTATTGTTTAGATTCAAACTAAAGAACATACAACACTTTTTTGTAACACATTGTGAACTCATTTCAAACATAATCAGAACACTACACCACACAATGAGGTGTTAAAGTGATCTACCTGACACGAAAAAAGCGTTGTTATTTTGTTGCCAAAAAAAGTGTTGTTAATTTGTTAGTTGCCAAAAAGTGTTGTTAATTTGTTGCCAAAAAGTGTTGTTAATTTGTTGCCAAAAAAGTGTTGTTAATTTGTTGCCAAAAAACTGTTGTTAATTTGTTGCCAAAAAAAGTGTTCTTAAATGTGTCTATTTTTGTGTGGAGCGTTTATATTTACTATAATTAGATACTTTCAAGAGAAGTAAACTATACTAGGCACTGCAAAGTTACTTGACCTTGGAGAAACAAAACAAAGAAAGTAGTTCCCAGCGCGGTGGCTGAATTTTGAGTGAAATGAAGAACTTCAATTTAGAAATATCACTAGTTAGTTAAACCACGGCTTACTAGATACTTATACAGGCTAGCCGAGTACGGAAATCATTGCAAATCCAGATGGCAATACTGGACCAACTGGCAAAGTATATCCACAGTGTTGAAGGCGGTGGGTGATATAGGTAGGTCTTGTAAAGCTCCAAGCGGGAAAAGTTGTCAAATGGTTTTCATTGTTTAAAACTCGGCTAGCCTAGTATCTAGTAAGCCGTGGTTAAACCCATGTATATGTTACGGGCAATGTGATAAATTCGGTGAAATTTATGAATGAAATTTATCACTTTGCCAGCCTCCACTTCGGGCATTATTAATAATGTCCGATTAATCACTTTGCCCATAACATATATGTAGCGTCTCTTTATCACTATGGTGATTTGCGTACCGAAACTCTTCCTAGAAACCCAACAGGCTTTCTGTTTATTCAATTTTCCTTCCGCTTAGTGACGTCATAGGGTCAAGAAACATTGGAACCAAGTATAGTTTCATTTCGTAAAACCTTTATTTGTACTCTTTTAAGTAATGTTATTTTAAAATAGTTTAGTTTCATCGTATGCGCAAAAGAAAGATGCAAAAAGTGTGATTAGTCAACATGCATTGTAAGAAGTACTATCCAAAATAACCTTTATTTATTAGGCTTTGATTCATCCAAACCACTATCCAAAATGGTTAATAAATAGCATATAAAACATGTATTTTAACAATATGTTCTGAAAGACAAAAAATCAGCATGATGATTGCAATGATCTTTTATATTCGATCATTTAAAAACAGAGATAAAATATATGTTTATTAAATGGAAGTAAAATAAGATACATAAATCATTGTTTTGAAACACCCAAAAGAAAATTATATGGACCACAGAACATGATATTTATGTATAAAAATGAATGGGTTTAAACTTCTAAATTTTAAAAATGGAATACAAAACCGAGGTTTGAACTTTAACTCCATCTAATTTGATAAAAATGAAACTAAATCCTTCTTTTTACGCTTTTTACTGCATTAGGCAATCTGTTCAAAATCTCTTGAAGTTTCTGTTTTTTTTAACACCAAAAGTAATTATAATCCCATCATTCAATTACGGCCTTTTTAGAACATTTTTTGGGGATTATTTACCCTATATATTTATTTTTTACCCGTTTGTTTCTTTACTTCTAGAGGTAGATAATTATTTTGTATTTAATATCCAAGCGTTGCGATTTTCGGTTCTCTTCGTGAATAACTGTAACCGAAATGGATGATTAATGACTTCTTTCCGCTGCTGTTATTCAAAAGAAAGTTTCTTGGCAGGTAATTACAAATAGAAAGTATTACTGGGAGCATGCGTATAATGTATCACTTATAACATTTGATTATTTATTTTAGATTCTCTAAGTTTACATGTTCAGAAAGTGATAAATAACCTTTGCACATTCTGTTAATTTATTTGAAATTAGGTAAATTAGGGATGAAGTATTTCCATGTGAGGGTAAAGCGATTCCATTAGCACAGTATATAGATACAGTTGAGGAGATTTTTTTTTGTCTTATGTAGATATGGATTTGCATCCAAACCTGTATACATTTATTAGGATTATTTTTTTCTTTACATGGCAAACGTCTTTCATTAGAAGGTCTGAAATTCTTTGCATTTTGTATTTAACTAGAACTAGAGACGTAGTTAGTGTGTGCAAAATTTGCCATAACTCATAGGGTGGTAATAATATAATTTTTGGAGGATCCAATCACAGTCAACAAATTTTATTACATATTGTCCTTTTATAAATTATTGTTTACTTTATTTCTTACTTTGTGTAGTTAGGTTGAATGCCTTAATTATTTAACTTCGTGATCTGAACACCTTTTCATTGATCTCATGTTAAATATTCGGTATTATATTAGTATTCAAAGATAACATTTTTACTAAAAGAGATAATTTTCAGGGTTGTTGTTAAAACATGAATAAATACTCTCATTTTTCACTTTGTAGAGAACGGTTGTAGTGAGTTCAATAAATCTAAAATATAAATTCTTATAAAATGAACAAGAACATATACATAGCGCTGGAATCATAGGATAATCTCGTATCTTTGATTTGGGGAATATAAGTACAAGACTGTGAAATGACTGTTCCGTGAAAGACAGTGACTGTTCCGATCTGTCATTGACGCTGTTCTATGGCATGAACTCACACAAATATCCCATACTGCAGATTCCCAAAATCAAAGATACGAGGTTATCCGATGACGCAAGCGATAATTCAGAAATCAAAGAAAATAAAACCTATAGAAATTGCTTATTAATCTATTTTATTTCCAATGGGCGGGTACTACTGGACATTATCCTTGACCACTGAATTGCCTTTAGAAGTCCCTACTTATCGTTACCCAGCGAGCACCTGTGGACCGGAGCCACGGAGTTGAGGTACTGTTACTCGCGCCACACATACCATTCACTCGCACAACCCCTTTTATAGAGGGGGGGCACATTCATTCATCACACAAGGACAGAAACTAACATCCATGCCAAACCGGGATTCGGACCCCAGACGTACGACTTCGCAGTCAGATACTCTAACCACTAGGCCAGTACGTTGGCATTGGTAATCTATAAAGAGTGGCAAATTGTACAATGGGTACATGACCACAATGATTTATCTATTTAATAGTGTTCGACACTAGTTAACTAGAACTAGTTGCAACTAGTAGTTAACTACTGATCAACTAGTAGTTTAACTACTTTTAGTTTAAAGTAGTTCAACTACTAGTTTAACTACTTTTTTAACTAACTACTAGTTAAAACTACTTTCAAATTTTCAACTACTTCAAAAAACTTTTTATTTAAAATTTAAAGAGATATTTAAAATTTTTATCAAAGGTAGAGTACTCAAATACCATAACCAGAAATAAAAACCATTTTTGCACGAAGTATAAACTTTTTTTGTGATATAGATTAGAAAGATGTATTAGAATTTTGCCAAAAAGTAGGTTATGAAATTAAATAGACTAGTTAACTAGTAGTTAACTACTTTCGGAAATATTTAACTACTAGTTGCAACTAGTCCCAGGAAAAATAGTTAACTACTAGTTACAACTACAATTTCCCAGACTAGTTAGTAGTTGGTAGTTAACTATTTTTTGCCCACTAGTTGCCGAACACTACTATAGAGCATTTTCAATCACATGACTCGGACTTAACAACGGCCTTATCAACAGAAAAGTTACAGTTTTTTTGCCCTACAGAGGTTAACGGTTACAGAAAATGACTAGCCGTGTAATTCTTCTATTGGAGAATTTGTAATCACGTGATCCCATACCTAAAAATCGCCTTATAGCAACAGATAAACAACGGCCTTAGCAACAGTTAAAAGCCCTACAGAAGGTACACAGTTAAAAGAAAATAACCGGTTGTGACGTCACCTGAAAACACTCTATTTAATATCAAATGTTGTTCTATTAAATACGCATATGTCATCAAACCCACAACGGATATGTGTCCCTTATCATTAAAACTAACAATATAACTATTACCAAACATCCTCCCAATATTACGATTAAAACTAAAACGACCCAAGCACAAAAAAACCTACGCAACACCGCCCACCTTAATTACCCTAACGGCACAAAACGACGAAGAGACAAAAAAAAAAAACCTCATCCCCAACTTTTTCCCCCTCCCACCTTTTCATTTAGCGCGTTTGACCGTGTCTCCCGACGCTGATCCCACCTAATCCCGGCAACATATTCCTGCGCCGGTCACATCACACATCCGAGTGATCATTAAGCCGTACACAAGACAGACTCTGGCGAGGGGGATTATTTTCTTCCGCCATCCCGGTACGGCGCACTCGCTGCTGGGGATGATTACTGAGGGATTTGGCCCGTCACGCCTGCGATACCAATGGACCTTGCATTTATCACTCGATACGTGCTTATTTCGATACCTTGATCCAGGTTTTCAATCTTCCCTTGTCCGCCGAACACGTTCTATCGTTCGCTTATTCTCATCGTCCGCGAAGCTGTGGTGTATTTTTTTCTCTCTTTTGTTCCTGTTATCTGCGGAATATCCTGTTGTAATAAAATAAGCGGCGTTCGGGTATAGGATAATGGGGAGGCATTATCCTTACCAGTGGATTAGCTGTGTTTTTGTTTCGAGATGATTAGTCGTTTTGAACCTAGGTTACACTTTGTGCGTTGCCAGTTGTGTTTTATTAATTTAAATAATTTGAAACTTATTTATTGTTTAAGTAATTAATTTATGCTCTTTTTGCAAGAATTCTGATGAAATTGAACTAGTTACTCTTAAATAGGCCTATATAGAGTGTTTTCAGGTGATGTCACAACCGGTTATTTTCTTTTAACTGTGTACCTTCTGTAGGGTTTTTAACTGTTGCTAAGGCCGTTGTTTATCTGTTGCTAAGGCGGTTTTTAGGTATGGGATCACGTGATTGCAAATGCTCCAATAGAAGAATTCCACGGCTAGTCATTTTCTGTAACTGTTAACCTCTGTAGGGCAAAAAACTGTAACATCTTCTGTTGCTAAGGCCGTTGTTAGGTCCGAGTCATGTGATTGAAAATGATCTATGTAATTTCCCTTTATGTATTTAATTTATTTATGCTTTTGTGTTTTTTGCTCATGATGACTGATGATATTGAACTAGTTACTCTTAACCCGGGGTCTGTCAGCCCCCAAGCATCGCTTTCCGTTCTAAAAGTTCAGTATGTACAAAACTTGTTCCAGGGAAAGTTTATATACATCATGTAACCATTTAAAGTGTATAAAAACTCATTTTTAAGTTGATAGATTTTTGTAAAAACATAATATTGGACAATTTCACACTCTAAAATTTTCTACCACAATTTTTTGATAATTTTTTCGTGAAGAAAATTATGTAAAAATCTGGTGACAAGTTTGTGGTGTGTATCTATAATTGTGTACTTATAGATACAAGTGGTGTGTATCTATAATTGTGTACTTATAGATACAAGTGGTGTGTATCTATAATTTCCTTTTTGTAAGAAAAAAATGATAAGATTGGTCCTTTTCAGAATCATTACTAGCGCTTATACCCTCAGTTTGAGAAACGCTTCATTAAAAAACGACGTCCTAACACGTAGCATAATGCAGCTACTTTATTTGAACTTCAGGTGGTTAATGATGAAAATATCTTAGGCAGCTACACGGGGTTTCAACTCTTTCAGTTGAAAATGGGAGTTTCTGTGAAAGTTTATTTGAGCGCGGGGTTCTGACAGACCCCATGCGTGTCCTCGCGGGTTAAAATGCATATAACATTAACTTTAAACTAATTTAAACTTTCAATAACATCTATCAAACAAAAAGAAAGATTGGAAGATTGAGCGAGTTAATCTTATTGTTTCTGTTTCTAAAAACGATGAAATGTTTTTCATTTATTAACACGTTCAACAAGAAGTGCTTATATGTATTATCTGTAAAAAATGCTTAAACCAATTATAGTGCTTAATCCATGTATCAAAGAACATCACGACTACGTCTTCTTCTTCAACAGCACTACAGCCTGGTACAGGCCAAGGCTTTCTCTGTCTGCCTCCTCCAGACGGCACGACTTTTTGCTAGGTTTCTCCATCTATTAATTCCCAAGATCTCCAAATCTCTCTCCACACAATCCAACCACCTTGTCGCTGGTGTACCTCTCCTCCTTGTACCCTCAATTTTCGAAAAAGTTAGTTTTTTTACAGGGTCCAAGTCCGCACGTCGGAAAACGTGCCCCAGCCCTCTAATTCTGTTGGATTTGATAACTCTCAAGATGTTAGGTTGTCTGTATTTAGTGTATATTTCATGGTTATATAAACTTCTCCATGTATTACTTTCTCTCACTGCTCCAAAAATCGACCGAAGGATCTTTCTTTCAAAAATGAGTAGCCTGTTTTCCTCTGTTTTGTTAATTGCCCATGTCTCACTACCATATAAAATGATCGGCCTTATAAGGGTGTTGTATAGATTTATCTTTGTATTTATGGAGAGGAGTTTAGATTTTAATTGACTCTTTAAACCAAAATAGCATCTATTTGCTGCCAAAATTCGGTTTCTAATTTCAACCTTTATCTCATTTTTATTGGTAATAAGTGTGCCCAAGTATTTAAACTGGGTGACTCCTTCAAAAGTGTAGTTTCCAATATTAAGCGACTGTACATCATTTATTCTAGTGCTTACCACCAAAAACTTCGTTTTTTCCTCGTTTACCACTAAGGCCATATCCTTGGCAGCTCTCTCAAGGGCAATAAATGCCTCAATCACATCCTGCTTTCTTCGCCCAACAATATCAATATCATCTGCGTATGCCAGAACTTGTATAGATCTTTGCAGGATTGTGCTTCTAGTGTTGATACCTGAATCTCGTACAACCTTTTCAAGGGCTATATTAAATAAAATGCAGGACAGAGAGTCACCCTGTCTAAGACCTCTCTCTGTATAGAAAACTTCAGATACCTCAGACATGAGCTTAATTCTACATTTAACACTTTTTAATGTCATTTTGACAAGATTGGTAAGCTTAGGTGGGATTCCAAATTCATACATTGCTTCAAACAATTTATTCCTGTTTATACAATCGTAGGCTGCCTTAAAATCAATAAACAGATGGTAAGTATCAATTCCATACTCTTTGGTCTTTTCCAGGATTTGTCTGATAGAGTGTATCTGGTCTGTGGTAGATTTCCCCTCCAGAAAGCCACATTGATAGCTTCCTACAATTTTTGTAACATAAGGAAGAAGTCTACGAAATAGAATGTTGGAAAAAATCTTAAAGGCCACATTAAGAAGTGTAATGCCCCGGTAGTTGCGACAGTCCAGCTTGTCTCCTTTCTTGTGGATGGTGAAAATCGAACCCTCTTCCCATTCAATGGGCATCTGTTCTTGGTTCCACACATCACTAATGACCTTTAAAAGCTCATTGTTCAACTCCGGTGCACTGACATTAAAAAGCTCAGCCTTAATGCCATCTGGGCCAGGAGCTTTATTTCTATTAAGTTTTTTAATGGTACACTCCAGTTCCCATAAGGTAGGTGCAAGAGCATCTGGCCTTTGCATATGAGTACCAGACACTCCAGCACTATCATTTCTATCAACTGGGGTATCATTGCCAAACAACACCTCTTTAAAATGTTCTCTCCATCTAACCATCGTTTCTGCTTGATTACATGTTAATTCACCATTTTTCTTTCTGATAATCGTTGTTCTAGAATTAAAATCTTTCCTAATGTAATTAACCAATTGGTAAAATTTTCGTGCTTCTCTTTGGGTCTTCATATTCTCGATTTCTCTGTATTTTTCTTCCATAAAGATTCTTTTCTTCCTTTTATGCATCCTCTTTTCTTCCCTTCTCAACTCCTTATATTTTTCAACTAAGTTTCTAGTAGAGTGTCTTCCAATCATAACCCTGTAAGCTTGGTTTTTCCTGTTAGTCAATTCCTCACACTCTTCGTCATACCAGCCATTTCCTGCCTTATTTTTCTTAAGCTCTGGTATGGTCCCATTCGCTGCATTGTTAATAACCGTGACGACATCCCTCCATTGGTGTCTTTCAGCTTCCACATAGTCTCTGCTTGTAAAACTTTCCCTTAGGCTATTCCTATACCTCTCTAATATTTCAGGGTTCTTTAATTCATTGTAATCTAATTTTCTAACCTCCCTGCGCTCTTTCTTGGTGAATAACCTGCTAATCTTAGCTCTCACTTTAGACATCACTAAAAAGTGATCAGAGTCGATATTCGCACCTCTATAACTGCGCACATCGATTAGACTACTCCGGTGTCTTTTGTCAATCAAAATATGGTCTATCTGATTGAATGTCAGGCCATCTGGAGACCTCCAAGTGTGCTTGTGCACATTTTTATGAGGAAATATAGTTCCTCCAATAACTTGATCATTAGCAGAAGCAAAATCTGCCAATCTTGTGCCATTATCGTTGAAATCATCATGCAGGCTATTATTTCCCACAAACTCTTTCATGTTATGATCTTTCCCAACCTTGGCATTAAAATCTCCTATTACTACTTTAATGTCACTTGAAGGACATCCAGAAAATACATTTTCCAGCGTGTCACAAAAACCATCCTTCTCAGCCTCAGATTTCTCCTCCGTTGGTGCATGAGCACAAATAATGCTAATATTCTGAAATTTTCCCTTCAATCTTAATTTACATATTCGTTCATTCACGGGCACAAAGTCCAGCACTCTCTCTCTTATCTTTTTGGACACAACAAAACCCGTGCCAAACTGATGTTGCGAATCATGACAGCTGTAGTAAAAACTATAATTTTTCTTTTCCAATATACCATGTCTCAGCCATCTTATCTCCTGTACCGCCAAAAGATCTATATCATAAGAAGCAAACACTTCTATTAAGTTCTTCAATGCTCCACCCCTATATAGGGTACGCACATTCCATGTCCCTATTTTCAAGTCCCTATTCATTCCACGTCGTCTCCGTAGATTCCGTCCGGATTTAGCTTCTTGAGATTTCTTAACAATATTTTTTTTTACGGGGTGAGGTTGTTAGCCTAACGCCCAACCCCCAACCTGGAGGACCAGGCCTCCATATTTGTAAACCCCCTGGAGGCAGGGGTGCCCAGCTATACCCCCAGACACTGCACGCACGTAAAATGCACGCACGTTTACCCATAATTACCATTTTCTGAGTCAATATATGCACGAATTCTTATCTACATTTAGATAACAAGCTTATTCAATGAATTATTACCTATTTATTATAACGCCAAAAAATATCATGATGTTAAGTTGATGTTATGAGTGATAATACGAGTCATTTATCTTTTCCGTGCATGTGAAAAGTTTATAAATGCTCATTTATATTCGTTTAAAATGTCATTCATCATAGTAAATCATGTTAATACCTACTATAATGGTTAAACTTGTCTCCGTAGGATAACGTACAATACCATTAAGTAAGAAACGTCGTACACAGGGAAATAAATATCATTAATTTATAAGTCAAGTCTGTCTGTGAATATTTGAACATTTTTTTTGTGTACCATTAAATTGCGAGTTAAATAGAGTTTCCATTTCTTCTCTAAGCAAAATTTGAAGTATAGGAAAGTATAGAAACTTAAAAAGGAAGCAAATAACTGAATTTATATGTTTAGTAACTTTCTTTAAAAACCAAAAGGGTTGGTGATTTAGAACTACAATTTTCAAAGGTTTTCTTATTCCATCGCATCTTTTATCTTACTTTTCTTTATTCACGGCTTACTAGATACTATACAGGCTAGCCTAGTTTTAAATAGTGAAACCTATTTGACAACGTTTCCCGCTAGGATCGCCACAAGTCCTACCTATACTGACCAACCAATAGGATAACACACTGACAAATAAAGAAAAATAAAGGCGTGTTTTCATGACGTAAACTTGTGATTATTGGCCATTAGTAGCTGAGTTAAATTTTTGAGTCAGACCCCCGCTTTCACCTCTGTGGATTTGCTATGCCAGTTTGCATAGACATTGCCAGTTTGTCTGCTATTGCCATCTGGATTTTTAATAATTTATTATTTTTAATTTTCCGTATCTAGGCTAGCCTGTATAGTATCTAGTAAGCCGTGCTTTATTTTATTGGTGAAAATAATTGTAAGCTTAAATAGAGCATTTTCAATCACATGACTCGGACCTAACAACGGCCTTAGCAACAGAAGATGTTACAGCTTTTTGCCCTACAGAGGTTAACAGTTACAGAAAATGACTAGCCGTGGAATTCTCCTATTGGTGCATTTGCAATCATGTGATCCCATACCTAAAAACCGCCTTAGCAACAGATAAACAACGGCCTTAGCAACAGTTAAAGGCCCTACAGTAGATACACAGTTAAAAGAAAATAACCGGTTGTGACGTCACCTGAAAACACTCTATAGTTATTTCATAGCTCGTAATAAAGAAAATGTGCAAAGAAACTCATGAAAGAAAGAGATATGCGTGTTATTATTCTTTCGTTATCAACTTAAACATCTTATCGAGGGTTAAATAAGAAGGATAGTTATTTTTAATTGTATTTATTCTACTGTAATTTTGGTTTGCTGTAATTGCAATATTGGTTACTGTGTAAGGATACTCTATAACTATATACCCCACCCCCACATACTGTAACACATGGGTTCCTTTAATACATGCTTTGTTGAATTGTAATATAATGCAAGAGGTATTTTTAAATTAGCTGTAAAATACCATTAAAAGATATTGCAACTAACATTATTTATTAAATTCCTTGATTATAATACAAATTATTTGCGTAAAATATTATATATTGTATCTCTTTTTAAAATCAGTATGAAAGAGAGAAAAACAAGTATTCAAATTTTTAAAAACAAACAAAGCATAGAGTGTTTTCAGGTGACGTCACAACCGGTTATTTTCTTTTAACTGTGTATCTTCTGTAGGGCTTTTTACTGTTGCTAAGACCGTTGTTTATCTGTTGCTAAGGCGGTTTTTAGGTATAGGATCACGTGATTGCAAATGATCCAATAGAAGAATTCCACGGCTAGTCATTTTTTGTATCTGTTAAGCCTCTGTAGGGCAAAAAACTGTAACTCTTCTGTTGCTAAGACCGTTGTTAGGTCCGAGTCATGTGATTGAAAATGCTCTATAGTTTTAAAACGTTTTTAAATATAAAGCTAACTTCAAATCCTTCACCCTCCTCCTTCCAAAACAAATAGGTAAATTAACATCACAACCCCAACAACTACAACAACACACACAACTCCGATAAACCATCCTGACAAACCAAACAACCAAATCCGGCCGTCATCAAAATGGAAATCATCACTCCTCAAGCCACCAAACCAACTTTAAACCGATGCGCTCATATCCTCCTCGGAATCCCATCTCATTTTTTTATTTCCTCGGCCACCCTCAAAAACAACACCCCAGCAGATAAATAATAAAACAATCCCCCACAACATTACACTTGTTGGGACAAATCGCCGTTCGCTGCATGCGGTAAATAAGTAACAACAGCTTTCGCTGTCGTTAGCCAAACTTCATACAAAATGCAGCGCGGCGACTAGTGTATCATTCATTACGAGCTTTCGGTACTGACAAAAGCAAACTCTAGGTTCTTTGACGGAAGTTGGCGCACGCAAGAGAGCAGCAACGTGATAAATGGCACCGTTAAGTTCCAATGATATATATTTTGCGGGGTTGGTTATTTTTTGGTGGGTGGGTGAGAACTCACTTCTCAAGACCTGCTTGTTGTTTTTGTGACGAAAGATAAAAATTTCAACGTACGTCCGTTTGAACGATGAATGGATAGCACGTGGGTATAACTCACATGAAGTGGCTTGGGAATTTAAAAAGTGGGATGAAATATGGGGTTCCATAAGTCATTCGCTAACTAGTTGTTACCTTTACACTTCTGTTTCGGCCATGGAAAGAGTTTTCACTGGACTGAGTAACTCTCATGAGATATTTTGAGGTGGAATGAATGGGTTTCTTATAAATAAAAGTTTCTGGAGGGGTATGTTTGTATTTTGTGCGCCTGGAGGTATCTTTTGCTTTTTGGAATGAATGTTTTGAAACTTTGTTTGGCCACTACTCAAACTTTTCGTAGAAATGTAGAGATGGGATAATATGTTTTGTACTGAAAAAGGTATTACTATAGAATTTTTAGAGATGGTTTATGTCTCGTTCAAGTCCTTTTTTGGGAAGAAAAAATAAAATTGTGACCAGAAAACCGTTACTATTTAAGTTTTTCAGCCCTAAAGACATGGGCTGAAATTATTTTCCTCTTTAACAACTTCTAAGGATTCAAATATGTTACGATCAATTATGTTATAAAAAAATTTAAAAAAATGAAATATAAATTAGAAGATTACAATGTAAAGAGCATAAAATGCAGGTACATACAATCGTACGTAGTGATAAATATTAATGTGTTTACTAAAATATTAAAAATATGTTTATTTTAAATTTTAGGACAAGTTTAATATGTTATATTAATTAATTGAAACAATTTACACTGGCTTCTTTGAAATGTTCAAAGTTATTGTTTCCATTGATTTTTAAAAACGAGAAAGCATATCGCATATTTTTAGAAAACATTGACAGTAATTAATATGGTATAATTAAATTGATAAATTATGGTTATAGATTAGTACCTTACAACCACAACTTAAAATTCTAGTTAAAATAAATAACATCACCCGAAGAAATTTAAAAATAACAATAGAAAGCATATAATTTAAATTTATTCCAACTGTATTAATTCTTCTTCTTTTTATACATTTACTGATTGGTACTAATTTCCCACCATAGTAGTTAAACATTAGAATTTCCGTGAATTAACATAAATAATTTATAAAATTAGAATTCCAAACTTAAAAGTAGTATTCAAGGTTTTTTATTATTTTTTCCAAATGTAAATATATTAGTCCTTTTATTGTTCCGAATTTTACAAGAGTTAACTAATATTTATCTTTAAACCCCACTTTTATTTCATTTAACATTTCTTAACAAAAAATGCACTCTAAATTGTATTTATATTTCTCCTCTTTTGAACCTTTAACTGGCTTGAAAACTCCAAACTTGTCTCTGTAAAGAAAAAGTACCTTTTTTGTAAAAGAAAAATATATTCCACACATAAAAATTTATCACTCTCGTTGAATTATGGGGTAAGTGAATTCATGAAAAGAAACTTGGACATAGGTAAATATAAATGGGGTTGTCTGAAATAAACTCGAATCTCAGGCAACCTAAGTTCAAAGCACAATAACATCAATAAGAAATGATTTTTTTAGCGCTCTGGGCATCACTCTTGGACTTTTTTTTTCTAACGGCTTCGGATGCCCTGGAAGCATAGAAGAGCTAAAAATGACTCCTCGGAGACACATAAAGACCGAGCACGACTTTTGAGTGTAAAAGCAACTTTTCCTTAAAAAATTCAGCGCACATTCTGCTCGGAAGGTTTTTATTTAGTTCTTCTTCGCAGTTCAAGAAAAGAAATTTCAGTTTGTAGAGTTTAGTTTTGTGAGGAAACTATCAAGTGAATGGTGATCGTAAAGTGTGAAATCCACCGAGTTCGGAAAGGTTATCTTTTAAAAAAACATACTGTACGTGGGAGTGGTGCCTAAAAGAACGCAAATAAATTTAAACGAGCACTACATTGACTTATTCAGTGGAGTTTAAGCAATTACTCTCTTTGATTTCTCTTAAACGAACTAAGTTAATTTTTTATTTTTTATACATCGTTTTTTAGTTTACTAAAGGGAATATTTAATTCGTAATGTAATTTAAAATTTAAAAAGCACAAATATATACTCTTTACTTATTTGGGTAAGTTCTGTTTATTTTTTCATTAAGATATTTTTAATTTGAAGTTTAATGTATAGAAAAATCGCTGGGAATTTAGATTAATTTATTCGCTTCTGATAAGTATTATTGCCTATAGATAATTGTAATCAATTTAATGACAACTAATTTTTCAAACAAATATCAGCTTGCTAAGTCCTGTCATTCTCCTACTAGAACTGAACGAACTTGATTCCTAACGCTGAGAGCCTCAATAAACAAACAAACTAGGAAAAAGTTCAAAAGATCAACTGAAACGATTATTATTTATAAGTATACTTTTGAGTTGTAGGATTTTTACATTAGTCTATCTGGATGTAAAACTGAGGTCACTACAATTTGTAATTATAAAAGTTATAAATTTGAAGTGTTTTTAAACAAAAGCTTTTATCAACTTTTAAATTTTACTACATACATCACAGTGATACATGAGAGTTTTGTTTGAATTTTATTTTTTCATACACTCAAAAGTATGTTTTTGGAAATAACCTTGAGTATGTACACCTGATCTATAAGTTAAAACCTGATAAACATTTAAGAATCACCGAAAATTTACGACCTCCAATCGCATTAACATGAAAGAAGACGAACGAAAAATATTTATACCCCTTCCATAAAACAACTCCATTTTAGAGCACTCACATTCCACCTTGACCTTAATGCAAAATCAACTCATAGAGTGGTGATTAATAGCGATATTACGAGAGAAGAAAAGAGAGAGCATCACAAAGAGAGAGAGAAAGAGAGAAATAATGCCGTCGTCTCCCCAAAAAGGTGCCTTCCGACATCAAGAGAAGAGATTTACCGAATTTTCACTTAAGCCAAGTTTCTAAAATCTGTCCCCGTTTCTCTTTTTTTTGTTGAGGGAAAAATAGTAGTCGGAGAGGAGTTTCTGCTCTTATTTTCCATTATGCATGGCTCTCCTCCCCCGGTATTTGGCACATTTCCATGCCAAATGTATACCATTTTGTATGTTAAATTGTTGCTTAATACAAAAGTCATTTCGCCTTTTGAGGAAGAGAGGAGGCATACATATTTATATGACAGCGGCAGCTCTTGGCGAAAAGAACTCTTTTTGGCTGTCTATGAAATGTTGGCGGTGTAATGGACGCATAATTCACTGGAAAATGCGAGAGGAGTTGAGCGGAACCGAAAGAGCTTCTAAGGATGAATAGGCGAGATGTATTTCTCATATGTGGAGATGAATAGCAGGGAACTAGTGCTCTTGATTTAAGTTCGACCCTTCAGGACTAATTGTAAGGAAAATTTACGCATTAACCTATATATTTCTTTATTGCTAATAATTTGAAAGAAAACAATAATGTACTACACTTAGAAAAATGGCAGTTTCAAATCTGTGTAAATCGATGGTTTCATTTTGATATGAAACTCTTTGTTTCAAATATGAAGACCCAATTCTTTCAAATACTCAGTTTCAATCAATTTAATAGTCACCACTCAAATTACGTATATATATTTTTATTTTATGTTTTAAAATAGTATACATTCTTAAAATCAATATACTCGACAGCAACGTTTCCTAACCCTATGGCGTCCCTAAAAAAACAAAGTAGTTCCCAGCACGATGTCTGAATTTAAACCTTTGCATAAATAGCGTCATTTTATCACGATTTGCTTACCGAAAATCCTTCTAGCATCCTAACGGGCTTACTGTTTACGCACAGTTTCTGCTTCCGCGTAGTGACGTCATAGGCTCAGGAAACGTTGTTATCGAGTATAAAAAAGTTCCGTTTTAAGGTGTTTTAAGGCTTCAACTTCAAAACTTCATATTTTAAAGTATGTGGATTAAAAGTTACGTAATCCTTCAGCTAAAGGTTTTTCATTGGGGTAAACTCGCAACTGAAAAACATATTTTACGACTTTGACATTAAATAACTCCATAACTAATAATTCCATCAATTAGTTTTTGGTGCAAAAATGTTCCTCAAGCAAATCTAAATCATAATTTCATATATTCCTCAAGTAAATCTTCCTCTACAAATGTTCCAAATTTTATTATTTTCTATGAAACAGTTTTTCCGTAGAAAGAATTCAAAATGTTCAAAATTAAAGATTTCTAAAATAGTGGCTTCCGTGGTAATTTTTTTAAGATTTAAGAATTTGTATTAGATTCTTTTAAATATTAAACACATGTTTCATTACAAAAAAATAAAAGAAAAGAAGCATTTGACTATAAAATAGCTTATAAAACCGAATCTGTAACTCTAAAGCTTTGAAGACATATTGCTTTCATTTCTTATTCCAAGAAATGCATCAGTATTCTACAAAGGTAATATAAAAGCTGGTATAACTATTAACGATGGTTGGAAACTGATGAAATACACGTTATGCTGATCATGTTTCACGCAATACTGACATTACGAAAATCTTTCTACTGAAATACTTAGAAAACTATTTTGAGTATAAATCTTATAGGAGAGAACATTGTTGTTCAGTCAAACAATCCAATTTTTTTTTAAATATTACATTTCTGAATTTACTAAACCTATTATAAGAATATTTTTATTACCGATACTAATCTGAATATTTTATTTTACTTTCCTACATATCATATTCTTGTTTGTACGAAAATACCATAATAAATTTCATATTAACATACATCACAAAGGTTAGAACTATTTCATAATAGACTAGGGGGCCTGCCCCCTGCTCGCTATCGCTCACCAACCCCCGTAACTGCTTCGCAGTTTTTTTCAGATCGCTTCGCGATCTTAGCGAGCAGAGCTCGCTTGTTCATCTCAACAATCCAGCACCACCCTCTTGGCTTAATTAATCCTAATTAATTAATTAAGCTTAATTAATACCGAAAATACATCTCTCTTGCATAAATAATTTAATTCGGATCATTCCTCCAAATTAAGAGAAAAACATGTTGAAATATATTCTTTTCTAGCTTATGAATAATTTAATCGAAATGGTTAAAAAAATATCCAGCAAGTCTACTAATAACATCAACCAGTTTGAAGAAAAAAGCATTGTTGAAAATAAAATAAATCAGACTCATCATGAAACACGCTTAAAACTGGTCTGTTTCTCTAGTGAATGGCAAGAAAGAGAAGAAAAAATTAAAACTTTGAATCTTAATAATTCCAAAACTAATTAGAATTCTTGAAAAAACAAAAAGCCAATCTTTTTATAAAAAATATTTGTATGTGTCTTTAAAATATCATAGTTCTACTATGATTAGTTTTGCTTTTATAACAAAAAAAACAGAAAAACCGTTAAAAATTTCGAAACTTTAAAATTTAATCACTCCAAAACTAATTCGAAATTCGAAAAAAGGGCGACGTGGTGCAAAACTGCACATCTAAGAGTATGTGTCTGCAAAATATCATATTTCTGCTGCTAATAGATTTTGCTGGGGGCGATCTCGCAGCAGAAAAAAATAATTTTCGACTTTGACATTAAAGAACTCTAGAACTAATTATCTCATCTATTAGCTTTTAGAACGAAAACGATCCTCATACATTTGTCTAGAAATGTTTAAAATTTCACAAATTTCTGTGGAATAGTTTTTGCGTAGTGAGAGTTCAAAGTGTTCAAAAATAAAATTTTCAAAAGCAGCGGCAGCGGCCGCGGCGGCGCACAGTGGGACGAACCCATGTTAAAATTTGGACATTGGTCAAAATTTAAAGTTTTTTATTCGGCTTTTAAAAGCATAAGAATATATTATACGGACTCCAAAGACTATAGACACGAAATTTTGATTCCCAAATTTAAGTTTTTCCACCTTTTTTTCGAACTCAAAAGCTGTAAAACGCTGAGAAGAATGGGCTGTTACGATGAAAATTCATGATTGACTCGTTCTCGTTTATTAGAATTGCATCGAATCTAAAATAAGTGTTCGGTCCTAATTTTGTATAGACAGCTATGGTATAGTGTAGGAGTATATATGTGTGGAAAAAACCAGATATTGGAACCCTTTTGTGGTCCAAAATGAGCACTTTGCTTACAAAGTAGTATACTTTTTGATTGAAGCGTCTAGAAAATCGTCTCGTACAAAAAAGCTTCAAAAGTCTTCAAAGAAAGGAATTCACAGACGTGTAGCCAAGATATTTCTCTACAAAATATGTAAAAATTACCACCCAGTTTTACCCATTTTGTCCGCTAGCCCTGTTTGAAATGGTTATATCAGAGTCAAAGATCGACAAATACGAGATGGTTGTCATGACAACTTCACATTCGTAATAAAATATTTTACTCGGCATCAAAAATTATTATCGATTAGCTTCTCCAGGAGAAAGAAAAAATTAATTTGAAAAATTTTAGATTTTTATTCGAATTTTTGAAGATAGGAAGTTTTAAATTTCTTAAATAAAATTCATCTAACATAGGTTGAATAGTTAATTGTTTCAAAAATTTGAATTTCAATTTAAAATTTTATTTTATTTTTTTTCCAGGAGAAACTAACCGATAGGACATTTTTAAATGTTTGTTTCTAATCAGTAGTTTTATTCCGTTCTTGGACTCAATGCTATTTATGGATATGGATGTAACTGAATGATAGTACTACTAAATTATATTAGGATTTATTTATTAAAATGTTCTTTTATTAATACTCTGTGCTTTATTTTCAATCATCCCGCTTTATTCGTACTTAAATATTTCGATACGGATTATGTATAATATTATACGGTATTATAGAACAAAATGATATTCATCCCTTAATTCAAATCTTAAAAGAGTCTTCACTATTCAATTTAGCGCAAAAAATACATAAAATTGACCCCATACCGAACATTTTACGTTTAGATAACAGGATGAAAAAGGCATGTCCAGTGAGAACACCGTTTCGTCCCACTGTGCGGCGGCGGCGGCCGCGGCGGTCACTGTTACTTTTTTTTAATATAGAGAGATTTATTTTCATTATATTACCCAACTTTTTTCTTATTTTACCCTACACGATGATAAGGATAACACTTTCAAATCCATAAGCATGATATTTTCTTTTTAAATCTATGCAAAGCATACTAATATGGTGAAAAAAAAACATACTAAAATTGGCGCTATTTTAAATTTCTGTCGTTAGCGGATAATTATATTAATCTAGAACTTGATTGGGGAAACATTCTACTTTAGCAGGTTTTCCTCAAATCTTAATCATATTTTTCAGTATGTTTAGAAAAAAAATGAAATTTAAAGCTATTTGATAAAATTTTATTGTTTTCAGTCATTGTAATAAAGGGAAATCATTAGCTTTCATAGAGCTATAATAATTTGTAAAGTGAATAATACTTTTACACTAAAATTTAATGAGACGTTTATTCAAAATTGTATTCATAAACACACCATACTTTAAAAAAAAAAGGTGTCACAGTTGGTCCTTTACCGTATTTAAACTATATCCGAACCACCTTGTTTTCTTTTCTTCAACAATAAATGGTACTTTTCTAGAAAAGGGGCGCAAATCTCGCCAAGCGATAAAGCTGCCAATATGATGCAAACAGCGCCAAACGGAATATCACCGCTGGTAACCCTCGGAAACCCTTTGCCTCCACATTCCACAATTTCAACGGGGAAATTTCTTTATCGGCCAATCTCTCGCCAAAAAATCTGCTTGGCGAGATTTGCGCCCCTTTTCTAGAAAAGTACCCAATAAATTCACAAGTAACATCCAATATACTAACTACATTACACGCAAAAAAATGGTAGTCTTCAACCAACCGAACCCAGTTCGGTTGATAGTGGTTTAGTTGCCAAAACCAGACCGATCGTTTCCCAAAACCTCACCGGTCTGTTTCGTTCAACCAAACTCATTCTGTCACTTAGTTCGGTCCAGGGAACCCAACTGGTTCGATTAGCACAAACGCATGAGCCGCTTGCTAAACACGCTTAAAATCACACATTTAACAAAAAGGGGCAAATATTTAATAATTTTGAGTGCAATTCATTAAACATTTGTACAACAACTTTATTATCAAAATAAGTGTAGGTTTTTTACGATGCGAAAAAAAAAAAGAAATTACTTCCATCGAAACGAACGAACTATATACCGTTGTGAAATCAAAATTATTCTACCGCGTAAGAATACAAAGTTTGGGTTCCTCGGCCGGCGGAAAAAATGGATGATATCATGATATGAGTTGAACATGGAAGTAAGTTACGTTCATTTTCAATTCTTATTTTTAGTGTTCTTTAAAATTACGGCGTTACAGTCGCCATAATTAATCGGTTTTTATTTGTATGCTTTGAATTGTTTTTACAGTTCTAATACTTCTAAACTATATTTATTAACTAAAACTATATTTTCATGTGTATATCTTAACCCTACATACAGCGATCGCGTGTGTCTGAGACTCCTTTGAACTTATTTTTGTGTTATGAATGCATATAATTCTTAATAAGTATGTTAAAATTTATTATTATTAAGAAAGAAACCTTATAATAGTTTTCAGCCTTTACTAGTGATAGTGTAGCGTCAAGTATAATTTTATTGGGAACCCAAACCTCTTGTGTTAGCATGAGTTTGGGTTTATGATTGACAAATGTTTATGTGCTCAAACAAATTTTACTTCCATTAAGACAGGCAATTGTTACATTTGTAAGATTTATGGGACATTTTCTCAGTTTTGAATTCAGACAAACTGTAGAAGATTATTGTCAGCTAATACATGAAGTGTTTACATTTTACATTCATAACATTCTGTCTAATTTAACACAGTTTTGATGATTTGTATGAATGTGTAATTGTGATTAGTACAACAGTAATCTCCTTTCCTGTGAACTTATTTCTTTATTTGCTTAAACTGCATGTGTAAAAACACTACTTCAAACGGTGAGATGCTGCTATACACCAGCGCCGGGTTAATCTGGTTCACAGAAATAACTTAATGCACCCATAATTTATTCTTAGGATTCTAAGTTGTGTTTTAGGTTAATAATCCACAAATTACAGGATAATTTATTTGTAAATATTACAATTGAGGTAATGGGAACATATTTTATGTAGGTTTTCCATGGCGATAATTCCAAAGAACTGGTGACCAGTGAATGGCTGTTGCTATAGTTCTAGTCGCTGAAGTCTTTAGGCAGTTTGTTTCCCGCCAAGAACTATCCCACTTCCCTCCCCTCTCCTTGAAGAAGTTTTAGGAGTCGAGGCTTAATATTGTGGTGCCTCACAGTGGATCAGCATTGTATTGTTTTAGTGTCTTTTGTTAACTTGTGGCATCACCACCTTTCCTCGTGTATAAAAGCTCGGCATCATTATTGCCAAGGCACTCCGTTACGCCAGCCTCCAGAGCATTCATTTTTTATAAAGGATTTTTAACTAATAAACTTGTTGTTTTAACTTTTGGCTTTTCACTCAATTGAACACGCACTAGCGTTTAGCCTTTATGATCACCCTCCTTTATAACTGGTGACCCGGATGTGATATTTAATAATCAAAATTTTGGTATTCAAAATTTGGTTTGATTTTGAATGCTCTGGAGGCTGGCGTAACGGAGTGCCTTGGCAATAATGATGCCGAGCTTTTATACACGAGAAAAGGTGGTGTTGCCACAAGTTAACAAAAGACGCTAAAACAATACAATGCTGATCCACCGTGCGGCACCACAGCACTCCCCCACCATACCAACATACTCCCTGAGGCTGGGAAGGCTCGAGAAGAACGATAATATCTTATCTCCAATGGAATGCTTATTTTAAGTAGCCAAGCTAGCTACCCTGATTTCCTGCTCCCCTACTTGAACTTGGATTTCCCCGTTACAAACGGCCTAGCAAAGAAAGACCAACTTTAGAGCACAGTCGCTAAATTGCCAACTTTTCTAGTTAACAGTTGCCGTGGAGGACCTATATCAAATTTGTTACAGATAATGATTAATTGAACTATTATTTCACTTTTTTTTAACTATCAATAAGTTCCAAATTGGTTTCTGTTGACCTATTATATTTTTGTAGGTGTTCTGTCCTTTTGGTGTTATTGCATAAGGAGACTAGACTGAAGTTTCACTGGGTCGACATTGACGCTGTTTTTAAACAGCGAGTTTTACCTTCTTGAGGACTTTTGGAAGTAAGTAATGTTCATTTTCAATTCTTATTGTTTAGTTTAATAATATTAGTGTTCTTTAACAGTAGTACAGTAAATTTTATCTTAAAAGCATATTTATATAAATCTCATTATTCATCTCATGATAGACAACCCTATGTGCATTCATTACAAGTTTGTATATTTATTTAGTATTCCATTTCCAATAGATGTATTTCAATTTAGTTTTTTGGTAATCAAGCCGTTTCTGCCTTATAGAATCTTTGTAATAACTGTCACTGTTTTTGTGAATTGTGAAAAATCCATTATTAGGTATTCACCATTTATCTCCCACTAATCTAAGGCTTAGCACATTAAATACAATTTCTGTTTGCTTTTGTCATGGTAAATGGAATTTCTTCTATTGCGTTATTCCCTTAGGTTAAACTTTCTAAAATTGGTTAACCCTAAAATTTTTGATATTTGGTTGACTTAATAGTAAAATATTTGCTGGTAAAATCCTAGTATATAAATACATCAATGAATCATCACTTCCACTTTCATTTATAAATGAAAGGGGAAGCGCAGTTTCATTTGCATTGCTAAAACCTTAAATTCAGCTCATTGGGTTGTTTTTTTATTATTTTCAACACTTACATCTTGAAGAGCAAAGATGAAATATGAATAATTTATTACTTACTTTTTATTAATTCAATTGTGTAATAATTACCTGAATAAGTTTTGGAGCGGTATCAAAAGTAAAGTTTTGGTGTCGGACGTGAATCGTGCAAATTACAAATTATTTGACATTTGTGGACATTTCCACTTTTTTATTTGTCTATTTTTTTTACTTAGCAATAACAATTTTCTGTTATATTTTTCAACTTTATTTGTAGCGATCAACATTTTTAAAAAGGAGTTACTTCGCACTGCTGGAATAAGAGTCCTCCATTTGGTCGCCAAGTTGGCGGTATATCACAATTAATTGTAGTGTTAGTGTATAGCACGGGCACCCACCCTTTTGGCCCTACATACCTACTTAACCTTTTGCCTTAAGTAACATGAGGGGCCCCTTAGAAATAATTATGAACCAACCTCCCATTAAAAAAAGAAAACTAAAGCGTCCTCGACTGGTTAACTTACATAAATTTTTCTTGGGCCCCTCCTGAATTCAAACATATGGGCGTCCATGGTTCAGGACTTTTATCCCACACTGTAAAAAATATTGGGTGCCAAAACACCAAAAATGGTGGCAACTTTTTTCTCCACCAAATTTGGTGTTATGGCTAGGTTGGCGTTATGCAACACCAGGCGGGCGTTCCATAACACCAAGTTGGTGTTATGGAACGCCCTGGTGTTGCATAACACCAACTTAGCCAAAACACCAGATTTGGTGGAGAAAAAAGTTGCCACCATTTGTGGTGTTGTAAAGCACCACTACTGAAACTGGTGTCACGAAACACCCTTAATTAGTAACTCATTTTTTTCACGCAATGTAAAACTTCCAAATCTATCACCAAATTTGCCAAAAAGTAGCTTTAAGCACTATAGTTAACTGCAAAATTTCTACTCTTCGGTGGCAGTTTTCGTGTTGGCGTAGTAGTCGACGTTATAATACCCAAATACCAGAGTTTTTTCACAAAACTGTTCACTTGTGAATATTATGTCATAGGCACTGTAACAAAACTGCAAAAATAAAGTTAATCGTCAGCCATACTCTCATTTGATTCCGTCAACTCTTGAATGGTTCTTCAGAAGTTATACAATTTAAGTCAAAAATAGCTGTATGTTGAATATATGTCATTACCGCAAACTTGGCAAATTTGTCATTATGCCAATGATTAATTTACAACGAGCATTCAAGTCAGTAACTTGAACTATTAACAAATGTGATAACATTTTATCACAATTTTTTGGGGTGCCTAAAATTTTTATACACTGCATTTCAAAACAGTCAAACTTGCTGTTTCTCTGCTTTAAATATTCCTTATTTCTCACAAATAATTGCATATACGTATACTCTTTATTATTATGACATTCTATTTGAAAAATCTGGTAGTTCAAGTTAAACAGATCAACCTAGCTGGACTTCACACCTGTAGTAGGTTGTCAATATTTGTATTTGTGACACCATCAATCAATGTAACTGACAGGCACATCATAACATTAATGTTAAAAATTTTACTTGGGGAAATATCAAAAAGGTATTTCTGGCATTCTTTTAGCCATATTCATCCCAAAATATTTAGCTAGCATCATAAATATATGTAAAATATTTATTTTGTTTTTTTTTTGTTCAATCGTATAAATTAAAATAAATTAGACAAAATGGGGCACTAAATGCTACTTAAGAATAATTTTAGTGGTTGTTCCCAATTCAGATCAAATCCTATATATTTTATTTATATTCGAAAACCTGTTAGAATAGAAAACTTAGAGAGCTGCAAGGTTAGTTATTTGTCAACAATCTTGTCAGGTTATGAGGAAAAACATCATTTAGGGCACACGGAACACCTCGATGGCCAAAACAAGGCAAAAGTAAAGCATAGTTTAGGGAACGTACCCATACTACGTGACCTATTTTTGACCCCCCTCCCCCCCTTGGTGACCACCCGTAGTATATGCCAAGACCCCCCTGCCCCTCAAATTTTCACGTAGTAGTAATTTCAATCATTTTTAGCAAACAGAAAGTTAAAAAAAGTCAATTTGGCTTAATTTGTCTTTATTAATACAGCGCTTTCCTCGTGACGGCAAGAGTATGTGCATACAAGTGTGGAAAATATGTTATCAAGAAGAAAAAAATTTGTAAAAGTCATTGTAACATAACTTAATTTACAAACACAAGTCTTTTTTTCCTTATTTTTTGACTACGTGACGAAACCCTAAGACTCGAGTGTGCTTTATATCTTATTTCAGCACTAGCGCTTTCAGCGCTAGCCCGGCGTTGCCCGGGCGCAGTAAAACTTTATTTATATACCTATAGCGCAACGTTGCTCGGATGTTATTGACGGGCTGTGCCCGTACTAAGTTCCTTTAACTGAATCTCATAAATTTGAAATAGTTGGGAAGTCATATCATCATAATATATAAAACTGGAAGTCGCGAAAAAGCGGCCGTTTATTGCAATCGGATGTTTTGATAATGCCTATGATTGTCCAAAAAATCTTTCTCCTACTATCGGAGTGGTTTGTTTCTCAAAGATTTATCCTGTTCGAATGTTGTAAGGGGACACCATAAATTACGTGGTGCTTTTTTTTTCCAAAATCTGGACACCCCCTCCCCCCTTGGTGAGATTTTGCTAAATCCCCCCCATGTGAGATTTACCTACAACTTTTTAAAAATGATTTTCCTTTCTCATACTTAGAAATTATATGATTTTCTTTTTTTAACTAAAAAGTTGACCGTGAGATTTTAATCGACCCCCACTCCCCCCTTGGTGAGATTTTTCCAAACCCCTCCCCCCCCCTTTTTGACCTCACGTAATTTATGGATGTCCCCAAATGTTAAATGCCCCCTTGCCGCTTAGAACTACGACTGTTCTTTGAAACCTGGCAACATTTTTCAAAATGGCTGATGTTTACGTCGATAAGGCGGCTATTGTCAGTTTTTTTCTGAAAATATTGAATTGCATTTTCTCTCATAATAAGTAGATAATTTTTGTCATTTTCGAAAACCTTGATCTCCATTCTATTCTTTTTGACGTTGTTTCTTTCGTTAGGTATCTTTAATATATATGTTACGGGCAATGTGATAAATTCAGTTGAATTTATGAATGAAATTTATCACTTTGCCCGCCTCCACTTCGGGCATTATTAATAATGCCCGATTAATCACTTTGCCCATAACATATATATCTTCTGTTTCTCTAATCTTTCTGACGACGGTTAGAAATGTCTTCTTTGGATTGGTACAAATCGTTGAATGATTCTTACAGCTCTCCCACGAAAGCGATAAGTATCATTATTTACTTTCTTTTTAAATGTTATATGTTACTTGCTTTTAATTTTCTAAATTTCTTTTTGTAACATTGTCTTTTAACATGTAGCCTCTTTTGTTTAGTATCACTTGGTATACAGGTTGAAAACAAAATAAATCTAAGTAAGACAAACCTTGTTTGTGAAAAATTGACAAACAGAACACTGAAAATCATTAAGCGTAAAGAAAACAAAATTAAAAACTACTGCATTCAATTGGTAAGTGAACAAAAAACATCTAAAATCAACACATGTAAAAAAAACTTAGTATGCAAAATGAGTAAGCTTTAAAAAAAGTAATGCAGTTAACTTGGTAAATAAACAAAAATCACCAAAAATCTGTAGGCATAAAACTAAATGAAAAACAACTGCTAACTAAACTTAGTTGTACACTGTATTTCACTAAGCATAAAACTACGTATATTGTAAGTTAAAACAAAACACTGAAAATCACTTAGCGTAAAACTATATTGTATGTGAAAACAAAACACGGGTAATCAGTAAGCTTTAACAAAATAAAAAACTAATGCAGTCAACTTAGTAGGTAAACAAATATCACTGAAAATCTGTAAACATAATGAAAAGAAAACATTGTAACACTATATTGAATGTAGCGCAAAAGTATTTGAAAAACAACTAAGCTGATCTTAGTTGTGTGTGTAAACAAAACGCTGAATATCACTCAGCGCAAAACTATATTGTATGTGAAAACAAAACACGGAAAATCAGTAAGCTTTAAGAAAATAAAAAACTAATGCAGTCAACTTAGTAGAAAACAAATATCACCAAAATCTGTAAACGTAATCAAAACAAAACAATGAATATCAGTATATTGAATGTAGCGCAAAACTATAAGAAAAACAACTAAGCTGATCTTAGTTGTATGTGAAAAGAAAACGCTGAATATTACTCAGCGCAAAACTATACTGTAGGTGAAAACAAAACACGGGAAATCAGTAGCTTTAACAAAATAAAAAACTAATGCAGTCAACTTAGTAGGTAAACAAATATCACCGAAAATCCGTAAACGTAATCAAATCAAAACATAAACAATAATATCACTATATTGAATGTAGCACTCAAACTATATTGATGTTTGATGAACTGAGTTTGTTTAAAAAATGCACAAATAATACTAAGCATAAACTTAAATATATGAAAAGATATTCAAACAACAGTATTCATTAACTACAATCAAAGTAAGTATAAACGAATGAAAGCGTATACCGTGAATACCGTATACGAATGAATGAAAGCGTATACCAAGTGATACTAAACAAAAGAGGCTATATGATAAAAGATAATGTAACACTAAGAAATTTAGAAAATTAAAAGCAAGTAACAGATAACGTTAAAAAGAAAGTAAATTATAATACTTATCGCTTTCGCGGGATAGCTGTAGTAAGAATCTTTCAACGATTTGTACCAATCCAGAGAAGAAATTCCTTTAGTTAACTGCAGTCAGAAAGATTGGAGAAACAGAAGATCTATATATTAGATACCTAACGAAAGAAACAACGTCAAAAAGAATAGAAGAGAGATCACTGTTTTCGAAAATGACAAAAATTATACTTATTATGAGAGAAAATGCAATCTGAAAACTGACAGTAGCCGCCTTATCCGTAAGGCGGCCTTACGGACGTAAACATCAACAATGCATTCTGCATTCACATACTTTAAACTAAAGTTCCACAGCTTGGGAAAGGATATAAAAGAAATAATATTGCACAGAGTAAGAGAGTTGTCACAGAGTAAGAAAATCTAAAGTTTAAGTCCAGTTAATAAGGTGACGTACAAAACTATTTTAGCCCACTACATATATCAAAGTTAAGCCTAAATAACGTGTTTGAACTTTCAATCAAACTAAATTATAATTTATCAATACGTTACGAAAAAAACACACGGTATTGGGAGTTAAATAATTGCTTACCGTTTTCAAATCAATACAATTTCTGTGAGACGTTTGCACTTGTCTTCAAGTTCGTTCTAGTCCGGGATCCACACGATCAAATCATGAAAATAAACACTTGCTTTTGCCGCCAAAGGATACGGTCACGGATGCTGCAGCAACACCAGGATCAACACCTGTTTTGGTGTTTCATGAACTCAAAATGGTGTGACCATACGCTTTTTTTTGTAGAACACCATTTATTTAAGGTTGACACCATGAGCAGTGCTCTTTAACACCAGGTTTTTAGTTTCTGCAACTGGAAACTGGCGTTACAAAACGCCTTTGTTTTTACAGTGCAGCTGATCCAGGTGTTTTTTAGCATATAATTAATTGCAAAATTATCTACATTGGATTAATTAGTTATTAATGAGATGTTTTGTATTTTTAAAGGTCTGTTCAAGGATTCCGCCTGATGTTATCCAGTACCTGCTGCAGGTGGTCATGCCGGGTTCCAAGGCAGCGAGTCTTCTGGAGACCTTTCTGCCCATCTCACAGCTGAAAGCCTGTTTTAGACGAGATGATCGCTCTCGCCTGCAGCGGGATAGGGCTAAAGGCGCCACCGCTGACATCCCCTCACCACAAGGAACTGCCACCTGACCTCCCATCGGCTCTCAGGTGCGTGAGAGGAGGATGCCCCCCCACACTAACTCTCAGTGAAAACTAACTCTCGGTGAAGGAGCTCCCCTCACCACAAGGAACTGCCACCTGACCTCCCATCGGCTCTCAGGTGCGTGAGAGGAGGATGCCCCCCACACTAACTCTCAGTGAAAACTAACTCTCGGTGAAGGAGCTTAGAAAGCAATGGAATCACCGATCCTATTGAAGTGCGTGAAGTGAAGTGCCTCAGTTGCCAGATGCAAACATTGACAGAAAACTTTACACCTGTCAAATAATCAATCAAGTCAAATTTTATTGAATTCTCTTTTTTTGCATTTTCTATTAATTGCTTATGCGAAGTACTGAATAATTTATTCGAAGAAAAAATATATTGAAATATTCCTGCAATTGTGTATAATAACATATATTTAATTCCTGATGTGTATTTCCTTTTCATTTTAGCTAATTGTGGAGCAGGTCTGAAACTAAGCTTTTGGTCTTTTAAAAATTTCAATAATTGTGTTTAATGTCTTTAAAAATAAATAAAAATGGTACATAAATTTAAAATTTTAAAATATATGAATATTTTGATAATTTCTGTTGTGAATATAAGATTTCACCTGGCTATGTTACCTTTATATTTTTAACAAACATTTGGAGGTAGTTTTGGAGTGTACTAAAGAACATCATTAGTCAGGGAAAATTAATGTATTGGTCAGTGAATTTTGAAGTTGATAATAACTAGCCACCCTGCCTACATAAAGCAGTAGATATTTGTTTTAAGTTATCCTATGTGTTAAGTTTACAGCCATATTCAAAAGGCATCAGCGTCGGTGTTAAACCTTGGTCAAAGCAGGATTCCACCAATCAGATACAGCGAAAATCTAATATATCTTTCTTTAGCTCCTGGTTAACCCCGACGCTGATGGCTGTGAATATAGCTGTTAGAGTTTACCCCCTTATGCAAAAATATGTGGCACTTTTTCAGTGAAATTTTTTTAAAGCGCGAGTTTTTTTCAGAAGGTGCCATCCTTTCTCAAAGAATTCAAAAATTGACTTTGGCGCAGCTTCGATAAGAGTTCTCCAGTCACCATGTTTGCCCACATCTCCGACAGAATCATGCTTAAGTGTTGTCATCATTTGAGCTGTGGGTAAATATGGCGGCTGGAGGACTCTTATCGAAGCTGTGCCTTGACTTTGTTTAATTTATTTTTAACCTTTATTGTTTAAATTTTCAGAATGATCCTTATAAATTCCTTTAATTCATGATTTTTATTGTAAAATTTAGTTTGAACCCCTCCCCTAAATTTTTGGAGGATTGGGAAAACATTTTGAGGTTATTTCCAAATCTATATAATCAATTCTCTTGCATAACTCTGAATTTGTCTGTGTTACTTTACTACTTATGGCAGGGATTGGTTCGTTTTTGCTGCCACTGTTTAATTTGCTGTAATTGTGCTGACTATATAAATTGATTATGAAAGTTGTGTGTATGTAGTAGGAAATTGTTATTTTGTACGTATAAAATAATATTTGAATTGGTAGTTTTAGAAACCACTTTAATATAGGTAGAGACATAGCCTAGTTATATTTAGATGCAAAGGTTACTGTATGATTATCCAGTTAATTTTTCCAGAAAATTTAAAAAAAAATAAAATAACTTTGTATCAAAAAACCTGTTTGGTTGATTTGTTTGTAATTAAACATGAAGGTTGATTCTGAGGTAATACATCCAAGTTCAATTCCATTATCTGTCCTGTTATATTTCCCCAAGTGGTAAAAATCTGGAAGTGGGTTCGGGTTGGTGCTTTTTAGACGACACATTTCTTGCCAAAAAAATCACTATGGATGCTTGGCGATTGGAACCCACTTCTACATTTAAGCCCCCCAAGCTATTTCAGATGCTTAAATTCAGAAATAATATTAAAACTACCAAACAATTGAAATATAGTTATATCAATGATAGCAATTAGGTGATACATGGCATCCCAAAATATTTGAATAATCTTTGATTGCACAGATAACAGAATTGAACTGATTTTCCCAGATTTAAAAGTTGTAAATATTACTATCAAAACATTCTTCAGGATAAAAATCAGGATTAAAGATGTATAATGATACGAAAGAATATGCAAGGTAAGTACCTACAAGCGTTTTCATAATAGGTTGAAAGTTTTGTTTTTATGATTCACCAAACCAACATCATTACCTTTCTTTGAAGGAATGATTAAGCTGATGTTTTATTTAGTAGATTTCCTTTAAAAGGCTATTTTTAAACTATTACTATCTTCGAAATTGCGAAGTTACTTGAGTTTTTTACAGTGCTAATAATCATGAAAGGCTAAAAATAGTAAACAAAACATGTAAACATGAAAGAAACCGGAAAACTTCTTTGACATTTTTGAGTAAGTTTAGTTGTGTCATGGTTAAGTAAGTATCAAATGTTATTTCTAGAATAATAATTCAAATTTAAAAATACTATCCTGTATAAAGGAAATCCTTATTCCGATTGTGACACTTATTATTTCGTTTACGACAACCGTATAACACCGTTTGCGCCAACCCGACAGTCGGGTTCCCTCAATCAAACTTGAGGAACTTAGGTTCGAATGGTACAACCGATCAGTCCGATTCTCCTAACCCGACATCTCCCAATCACGCCGGTTGCGTATTCCCAAAAGTGCCCCCGAGTTAGGACCGCTTGGCGATGCGCCGGAGGAGAGGGAAATAACCTATGGGAATAACTCGCCATTCTGGGAAACTTTGGCGCAAATCCGTAGAGCTCAGAAAGCGGGAAGCGTAAACAAATAATCTGTCCACCGATTTTCATTACGCAGGTTTGAGTTAGTTTAAAAGTGTTCCTCTTGATATATACCTTCTAAATATAGTTATAATACTTATAATATTACTTTATAATTTATTCATTTTTATAATGTCCACGTTGAAGAGCAGTTAAAAGTTTTTTAGTTTTTAATTAATTTAGTACTAAATCATTATAATGTTTTTACTAAACAAACATTACATATTATAATTATTTAGTTCTAATACTTGTTAAATATTTTAAAAAACAATAGTTTAAATTTTGAGTTGGTTTTGTTAATTTTTGTTTTCTTTCCTTTCTTTATTTTTAAGTCATATTTATAGTTCAAGGAATGAATGAATGGCGTAAAGTTCATAAGCTTCATTTATGTATTTAAATTTGGTAGTTACTACATTAAAACCTTTTCCCAAATACTTGGTGTCTGATTTTACTAATTTGCAGTATGGTCAATGAGCTTATTAGTACATAAATACCAAATAATAAAGTTAAATATTTGTTCAATAAAATTTATTTTAAATTCTAAAGCACAGCCCTAAAAATGTAGTGAAAGTTGTTTGTAATTAAATACTGTGAGTGTGAGGACCCTGAACCCTGAAAGAATATTGTTATAAGCAAGTCATTGTTATACTGAAAAATACTATGCAATTGTATTATAAGCTTATACAATAAAGAATCTTTATGTTTTCATTTTATATTATCTCTTATTTATTTGTGAAAAAACTAGTAAATTGGCATCTTTTAATTAATTAATACTCTTTAAATAGAAACTTTGTGATTTTAATCCCTTCCTTTGACAGAATTCAAGCACTACATAAGAAAAATTAGCCATTATTATAGAGAGGTGGAGCCACATGAGTCCACACTTACTAGATTTGTTTACAAACACACTCCGACCACTCTCCTCCCGCACATCGCCAAGCGGCCCTAACTCGGGGGCACTTTTGGGAATACGCGAACCGGTTTGGTCACAGCAAACGGAGAGTTCCTTCAGTCCTATAGCAACTGAACAGTCGGGTTGGGGGAACCGGATTTCTGGTTGTGGGAGCAGAACTGTTTTTTGCGTGTAGTTACTATCTAACAAGAAAAAAAACTAAACCAATAACATCCATAAAACATTTTGAAAATGACATCCTACTACAGGCAATAGACCCTCTTAGGAAAAGTCTCCATTTTGTTTTGACCTGCACCCCAAAATCACCCGATTCTCTCCCAGAAACAACAGACACTGACAATTTGTCTATAAATCTTACTACTCAAGACATGTGCCGCCAATCGAACGCATTAAGCCCAACCCTTAATGTAGGTATTGATCCCCCTCCTCTTCCATAAAAACGTTCCTTTCTCTTTCCTCCGTCCCTTATACACCACCCCACTCCCCCAGTCTGCTCCTCGGGCATGTCTTGTAATCACCCGTATTTTACGAGAGGCTCCAAATTTCGCTAATGCCTGGAAAAGACCCAGAGAAAAAACACGTTTGGCCAGCAGAGCTAAAGAAAAACCAAGTGGCCAAAGCGAGGAACTGAAGAAAAAACAAACAAACAAGCAAGCGAAACAGGGGATTTATCCGGCTAGCGTCAAATTTCGCTTCTTCCCGTTTTTTCCCCGTTTTGATTTGCTTTGTTTTCTTCAAGAGGGTGGTCTAAATAAGATGAATACCTCCTACCAACAAAGTGGAAAGTTTTTTTTTCTTTTTCCTCAGCGACGCACATTCTGTATGCAAATCTCTGGGCGGGGAAAAAATCAACCCGTTTTCCCTCGAAAACGTGTATTTAAGAAGAAAATCGCTGCGTAGCTTCTTTTTTTTCCAGAGCGAATTTGAATACAGATTCCATTTATCAAGCATGCATCCTGGGATTAGACCTGATAACGCTTACCGATGAAAATGACAAAAAGTTGAAAGGAATATTGAGCAACGTAATAATAAAGAATGATATTCCGTCCCGAGGTGGATGAATGAGACACATAATTTATTTTCTGTACCATCTTGTTATCCGTTCGAAAAAGTATTCTTAAGCCGTTTCATCATTTTCCTCATCATAAATATTTACTCGGTATTTCTTGTTCAGTAATATTAATATTTTTTAAACTTGACTGGTATTGTTTTCAGTTTGAATATCATGAATATTTAGAGAAAAATATATTTTACATAAAGTACGTATTTTCTACGATTTTACTAAATCCGTGTGTTTTCTGTTGGGGACGTAAACTATCCAAAACCATACAGTAACCACAGTTAATGAGTAGTTTTCATACATATTCATGACTACATTACTAGCATTAAATCTTTGAAAATTCATTATATGAGAAATTTCTTAATATATTCATTTAACCAGTATGGACGCAAGAATCATGATTCATGAGTATAAACTTGAAGATTAAAATCACAATTAGTGCATATTAAAATATATGTATTAAAATAATTTGAAAAACAAATATTAGTTCATAGTTAAAAAATGCAATACATTATTAGATTATCTTTTCAGTTACGTTAATATTCCCTAAATAAACTAAATTAAGATTTATATAGGTATATCATGATAAAAGTGAAAATAACTGCTGACTTAGGTAATAAGAATAAATGCATTCAATAAATTTATAACCTGGACATACAACATTCCAATGCGGACTAATTAATGGAATAATATTTCAATAATTAGATTGCCATGTTGTTCTCACGGCAAGCGTCAAATATTTCTTAATTAAATGCAATGGGGTGCAATTTTAAACTCGTTGTGTAATGTTTAAATGCCTGATATTAACTTTAAAAGCGTGAATAAATTCGTTTGATTTATACTGATAATTGTGTTTTACGTAATGTGATAGAAATTAAAAGGAAATCATCATCTGTGTTACTGAAACGTGACTGCTTACATATTTATTTAAATTCCAATCACTTAATTTCATATATTTACATCGCACTCTACAAAGTAAATCTTTTTTAACTATTTTATGAACAATACATTGTGTTTTAGATAAATGTTTCGGAACTTTAAGGAGGGACAGAGCAATTTTATACTTGACAGCAACGTTTCTTGAACCCAGTACGTCACAAATGCGGAAGGAGAAATCGGTAAACACAAAGCATGTTGGGTTGCAGTAGTTTCGTTAGCAGTAGTTTCGGTACGCAAATCGTGATTGAAAAGCACTATAAATACATGGGTTCATTTAAAATACAAAATAAATTACATAAATTATTAATATTATTACATAAATAAATTATTTAAAATACAAAAGATTCATATTTTTACATTGACGTTCTTTATTTCACTTCAAATTCAGACACCGCGATGGGAACTACTTTGTTTATTAGTGACGTCGTAGGGTCAACTTAAGTTGCTTTGGTTGATATACGACTCGGAATCACATAAGAGAGGAGGGGGGTCGGAAATACACAGGTTGTATAACTCCCAGTGGAAACTGACAGAGTTATGAGCAGTTCACTTTTCCAAATAAAGGGAAAGCGTTACACTGTTTGCGCAAAAAACGAAATTGAAAATCATTGTGATACGGACATTTGAATAGGTAATTTAACATTAAATATAATAATGTATTTATTTATAAATAATAAAAGGTATACTTTAAAAGTTGCAATACCAATTTATGAGCATTATGAGGTCATTTCATTGGAATCCTTAAGTTTATAATTTCTTGTAAGTATAAGGGGGATCTTGTAGTTATACAACTGATGCCATTCCTTTAAAAAAAAGGTGATAACTCAAAATTAAAGTACCTGCAACAAAACTAAAGATAATACTTAACAGATATATGTATAAATCATTTCAAAACATGGCTTAACAGACCACAAAAATCAGTAAATTTAATCATGCATCGCAGAATCTCAATACTTGGCCGTGCTGAATCTATTAAATTTCACCCTCCCCGGAGCTGTTTTGAAATGAATATCGATCTTCGGCGTTATTACTTGTCTGTGAATCGATTAAAATTATTAGGCTGACGGGTGCGAATCATCGCATTTATTAAGTTTCGCATTAATCAGCCATCGTAGATGAAAGACTCGAATGCAGATTATTGCATTGGAGAAATTGAAATGAAATCTTGATGTGGAGGAAGGAGTATTTGGATTGTATTTGTTTATTAAATTGTGGAATAAACTTCGCTTACATTTGATCGTAACAGTTGATTCGGTTCCACTTTTTTTTTTCAGTTCAAGTTATTCAGATTTTGACTGATACAAATGCTTTTAATCATGTGTTACCATGATTAGATTTTTTTCATAAAGTTATTTGATTATAAAACGTTTTTTTTTAAGGTAATATTGAATTTATCTGATTAATAAAGGGTTCTAGTATGTTTCTCTTACTGTGAAAGAATGGGAACACAGGGAAATTTTGGTTTGAGAAGTTTGGTTTATCTGTTTTGAAAATTTTGTATTTTCTATTATTGCTATTGAGGAATCGACTGCAAATCTTTCTTTCAAAAATATATAATGCAACCAACCATTTGTATATTTTATATTACATATTTCACGCGCACTTCTTGGTTTTCGTCAACTTAAACACAATCTAGATTGAATCCTATAGCATCATTTAGGATACCACTACCACGAACAAAATTGGAAATATTTTAGTTTAAAGTATTTAATATTTTTCAAGAAACAAAAGGACGGATTTGTGTTCTTCCAATATGAAATCCTTTAATTTTTTATGAAGATAGTAATAAAGATTTCATACTATTTTTATTGGTTCAATTTAAGATATTTTCTTAAAACCTTGCAAACAATACTTCCAGATTGTTTCAACAGTATAACAAAAAGGTGTACAAATAAAAAAGTTCCGAGATTTTTTCTTAGTAGTAGGGATGGCTTATTAATTATTCTTAAATCAATTATAGTCGATTCAAATGTTTTTTTTTTGTGTGTGTTTTAAGTGTTTGAATGTTTCTTCTCTACTTGAAAGTCGCAATTTATTTTATTTGATGCGTCGAATATAAAAATATTTCCTTCATATTTGAATGAATTTGTTTGTATTGTTATCAGCTCATTTATTAACATTTCAAAGAAAAAAAATTATTTGAAAATTAAAACTCTTAAAATTCCGAAAAATGCGTTTGCCTAAAAAATACCTTTGAACGATAAACCTCTTAAAAAACCTACACACACCAACAACCACACACCACTCTCTGAGAGCACAAAAAAAAACTCAATTCTACGATTCCTCATCACCACTCAATTTTTCCAAAACATCCCCCAAACATTTTTATCTCCAAAACGGCATCCCTCCTCCCCCTTTGTTCTCCCCCAAACGATTTCACGACTCCCTCCCTCCCTCCCCACTAACACGACGTTTGGACATTAAACACGAAAACTCATTTAGCATTCTTCACAGCCCTGAAAAAGACCAACTTACACAAAAAAAAGAGGGACATGAGTAATTGAAATGAAGGCACGCTTAACGAGATCAATGATCCAACCCGGTGCCCTTCGATTGGAATTCCTGATGGGGGTATATCTGTGCCATTGCCAGTTCACTTCATTAGTCAGGCATATGGGGGTAACCCGCCCTTAGGTTGTGTCGTAATTAATTGTTCGAACTTGTCCAAAAAAGTAAATAGTTTATTGAGTTTCTTGGTTATAGGGCATAGTTTGGGATTAACTTTGAGGCTATTACCGTTGGATCGTCATCAGGACTTGGGTGTATCTGGATAAAAATAATCATCGTTGAGGTTTCTGAGAGGAGAGTTTGTGGGCTGTGATCAGAGATGAATTATGATTTTTTTTTGTGAATGTAATTCAGAAATTTATTTTTTAAATACGTGATGTGATCTTGAGTCTATTAAAAGATTTTAGTACTATGCTTAGATGTTAATAAATCAAAGTTATCTACAGGTTACTGGGAGTATGACTTTTATGATCCGATTATACACAATTAATAATTAAAGTGTTACTATATAGTGAATGGTAGAATTAGGTAGTGGATAAATTTATTTTATTTTATGTTCTTGGTAACATATTAAATTATTATAACAGAATACTTGTATTCCTTGTATTTTACGCTGGAGTAACGTTTTTTCTATTCCGTTTTAGGAGTAACGGAACACTACATTAATATAAATAGTTTTTATTAATATTTAAAACTTAATATTTTTAATGTAAACAATTTTGTAAATATATTTAAATATAGATTTTATTCTTGCTTGTCTGCTAAATAAGTGCAGCAGCACTTAAAATCACCCATGTTATATGTAAGCTATTTCAATCTAGTGAAAAAAAAATTCTGTGAATTAAGTTTTCTACTATTTTCTACCGATTCTTGGCTTCAGGAAAGTATAAAGAATAAGAATTGGAGTGCGGTGGAGCTTGTGGCAATACCAGATAAGCCTGGTCGAGATGCTGTAGCCCTCTTTCGTCTCCTGGTAGGCCACGACTGCCTGAGCGAACACTTGTATCGTCTACACATTTACGACCATCCTGACTGTAGAATATGTGACGCAAAGGAACCAATGAACAAAAAGCATCTTCATTAGGGTGGAGCGAAAAAAACTTTTTTTCGAAATTCAAAAACATACCTATGGCAAAAGTGGTCTTATGTAATAAGATGAAAAACCGCGCAAAAATTTTTGAAATCGGTTAATATCTCAGTTCGCGCATCGAGCTCAAAGTTTATAAAAATGCTTAAAAATGTACATTTTCCGAAATTTTTAAGATAATATTTAAATAAAATTTATAGAAATATTCTCGCTTGTAACCTCTTTATAAAAGCTCAAAAAAGTAAAAAAAGAAAATTTAATGTTTATTTTTAAAATATTTGGGTGTGCAATTTTGCTTGAAAAATGCGAAATTTTCGAATAACACTATGCGACAAAAAAAGTGGGTCAAAATGCCACAGAAACTTTGAAAGCAGATTCTTATGTAAAATGACCCCCTGAATCCGAATCCGACCCCCGTTTTTCTCCATCAGCCTCAGATTTTAGGGGAACAGCCCCTCCCACATTTTACGTTTTTCCACGACTTTATAACTTTGAACTCGATTTTCAGGGTCAAAGAGCATTGCTTTAGTCTTCAAATTGCCCCCAAGAGACAAGAAAGGTTCAAATTAATAAAATGTGAAAATTTGCAAGAAATGGATAGGTTTAAGGGGTAATTAACCCCCTGAAAACGTAAAAAGATCGCTAAAATAGTAGGATTTGTTATACCCCATTTATTTCACTTATTTTTGAAGCAATTCATTTTTAAAGGGTCCTAACCGTTCCCCAAGGACCCAAATTTAATAATGATATGCAGTAATGATTTTTAGGAAAAGCGGTAGAGGAGTTATCGCCCCCGAAGCACCCGCGGAAGGGTTTGGAAGACTCTCTGAATCCCGCTGGCGCACGCGTGCTCAAGAAATTATATTCATGCTTTGAAAATTTTAAAAATGACATTTTTCGTATATTATAAGTTTTTCCTTAGTATAAATTCTTTGGTTCGATAGTAACTGGCCGGTTTTATGGAGGTGTTCCATGTTTCTTGAGCGCGCGTGCGCCAGCGCGATTCAGAGAGTTCGCGCTGCTTCGGCGGGTGCTTCGGGGGTGATAACTCCTCAACCGCTTTTCCTAAAAATCATTGCTGCATATCATTATTAAATTTGGGTCCTTGGGGAACGGTTAGGACCCTTTAAAAATGAATTGCTTCAAAAATAAGTGAAATAAATGGGGGTATAACAAATCCTACTATCTTTAGCGGTTTTTTTTTTACGTTTTTAGGGGGTTAATTACCCCTTAAACCTATCCATTTCTTGCAAATTTTCACATTTTATTAATTTGAATCTTTCTTGTCTCCTGGGGGGCAATTTGAAGACGAAAGCAATGCTCTTTGACCCTGAAAATCGAGTTCAAAGTTATAAAGTCGTGGAAAAACGTAAATAGGGGGAGGGGCTGTTCCCCTAAAATCTGAGGCTGATGGAGAAAAACGGGGGTCGGATTCGGATTCAGGGGGTCATTTTACATAAGAATCTGCTTTCAAAGTTTCTGTGGCATTTTGACCCATTTTTTTTGTCGCATAGTGTTATTCGAAAATTTCGCATTTTTCAAGCAAAATTGCGCACCCAAATATTTTAAAAATAAACATTAAATTTTCTTTTTTTACTTTTTTGAGCTTTTATAAAGAGGTTACAAGCGAGAATATTTCTATAAATTTTATTTAAATATTATCTTAAAAATTTCGGAAAATGTTCATTTTTAAGCATTTTTATAAACTTTGAGCTCGATGCGCGAACTGAGATATTAACCGATTTCAAAAATTTTTGCGCGGTTTTACATCTTATTACATAAGACCACTTTTGCCATAGGTATGTTTTTGAATTTCGAAAAAAAGTTTTTTTCGCTCCACCCTAATCTTCATCGCTGCAAGATGCTCCACACTCTTAAGTCCGAGACCGCAAGATATTGGCGTGCGAGAGAGCTCATGGGAAGATGACCTCGGTCTCTTTGTTAATTCACCTTTTGGTGTTTTATGTTCTTTGTTATCTTTATGTTTTCCCTGCCATTGGAAATAATAATAAAAAAAAAACTATTTTCTACCGGACCCAATTTTAGAATTGGATTTTTTGAGAGTGATGTCATTCATGGACCTGATTTAGCGTTGCTAAATACCGAAGATTATGCAACAACTTTTTTCTACTAAAAATCAGGATAATATCCTAGTATACGTAACACGCTTGGTTAGATTTTTAAAAATTTCGCCAATCATACCATGAATTCCAAAATTCAAATGCAAAATGACTAGAAAGCAATAGAATTAATATATATGTTATGGGCAAAGTGATTAATCGGGCATTATTAATAACGCCCGAAGTGGAGGCGGGCAAAGTGATAAATTTCATTCATAAATTCCACTGAATTTATCACATTGCCCGGGTAATAATGCCAGGATTTATCAATTTGCCCGCAACATATATAATTAATAAAAATAATAAATAAAAGCAACAAGCCCCCTCGAATGGGCCATCAAACATCAACAAATTCACCGTGTTACGAATACTAGGATTAAGCTAAAAACAGAATTGGTTTAATGTGTTGTACAGTGGAAACAGACCCCGCTTACTACGATTTTAACTGAAGCTTTAAACCTTCATTTTCTTAAAATATCCTATCTCTACCAGCAGCGAATTATAACCTTGATATCAACAAATGAAAAAAACATGTTACCCCATGAAAAAAATAGAAACATTATTAATTTTCCTTTGATAGATTTCTGTGATGTGTCACAAAGACTAGATAATCTCCTTGTAATATTGATTTACTTTGTGGAAGTTTCAAAAGATTTCTTTTAGAGTGGTGAACCAGGTTTGTAGTTACAGGTTGCTTTAATACATTCTTGGCTTTTAAATAAACAATATTATTTCTTTAAGGAACTCTAATGTATTTTTAATGGATAGCAAACTATTTTTTTATAAATGGTTAAATCTGCTTAAGGAAGAAACGCCTCTTCATCTTAGGCTAGAACGAATTTTAATAATCTTTCTAGAAAATGAGGAAAATTTTTGTGTAACATGAAGAGTTGTTCCAATATGCTTCATCAAAAAATTACGGCTACTTTTAGACAAAAATAGAGTGTAGTAAGTTTATTTGCTCTATTAAGGCTAAAACTATCTTACATTTAGAAATTATTAAGTTAAGAAAAAAATATTTTGATATTGTGTTAGGTTCGTAATATCAGCGTTCAAATTGGCGGTGGTCCGCCGATCCGAGACCACTGAAAACCGGCTTGAACCAGTACGGTTAGAAAATCTCTGGTCCGGCAGACCAGTGGTAAAAAAAAAACCCACTCTCCAGTTCTAGCCGCGTTTTTTTTACTAAGAAACTAATTATAAGTTTATGTCAATTAGTGCAATATTAATATTTAATCAAGAAAAGTACTTTTAATAGTTAAGAGTTTTCAAACTTATTTTTTAATTAGTTAGTTTTTTGGGTACTCACTTATTATCCTGTCGACCGTTTAGCGACCGTCAAATTCAGCTGCATAGCTGTAGAACAAACAGTTAATTCACTTTGATAACGTTTTCAGATTCAGCGGCACGGTAGACGGTATAATACGTAAAACCATTTGTTGTTTAATTTAGTTTTTTTTTTAAATTAATTATTGGTATTTACTGTAAGTTGAATAGTTATTTTAAAAAAATTGAAACTTGCTCTTTTGAATTTGGTGGACCAGTCATTTTGTTGAGGACCAATAAGATTGACAAAGTGGTCTGCAGGACAAGTGATGATTTTTCCCCCCCAATTTCAAACTCTGCATAATATGAAGCTTCAGAAAAGGTTAGTAATAAAAGTACTATAAGCGCAAATAAGGAGGAAAAATAGATTTTTGTACTGCAGTTAGAGATATGAAAGAAATTGATAGAATACATTATCAAAAAAAAGAAAATTCATATTTTAGGTATATATTCATAATATTTTATTTCTAAAGATCGATTTTGATGACATAACCTTTTGAGAAGGATTTAAATTTTAAACATATTCATACACAATTATTAGATATATTTTGTTTCTTCTACTTATAATAAATATTTAAGGAATCTTAATAGAAAATATATATACCTATAATTTATTCAAAAAATTGTCATTTTCTGTTTGTCAGAACATTATGAATAACATTTTCACTTGGAAGTAGGAAATGTAAATATTTAACATGTCACTAAGCGTAAATACTTCTCTACAACATATAATTTACTTCCTTATAAATTTGATTTTATAAAGAACAAGAGTGGAATTTTCAAGAGAAACTAATGTTTAAACTTATCACCATTGAAATCGATATTCAAAAATTAAAACAATTAGTTAAACTAGAGAAAAATTCCTAAACAATTTGCAGAAGATCATTTTTAACTCAAAGGCAATCTAAAGCTCCTTAAAGATAACGAGCAAGACATTAGTTTAATTATCCCCTTAGTTGTTATGCTGACGTTGCCACTTACCATAACCAATACGACATCAAAAAAACACTGTGAAACCAATTTTCACCTCACGCGTCTCAATTGTTTTTGACACCAACTTTTTCTAAAAAGACATTTAAAAATCCCCGTGAAAATCCTAGAGAGCACATTAAGGGAAATGTTAACAACTCTGACACATTTTTCCGGTTATTGACGAAAAGTTTTGGAGGATGAAAAAAAAAAACATGCATTCTATTTCGCGCCTGGATGGACTGAAAAAGAAAAAAAAAATCTTCTCTCCGAATTTCTTATCTTTGGAGCAGACAGCTATGAAATTCCTTTAGAGCCCGTGGATGATGGAGCGCATCTAAACACAAACCTGTCAAAATGCAACAATGCTTTCGGAGAAAAATTTCTTCGGGATAAATCTATTTTTTTTCCCAAGTCCGGTTAAAATATTAACGACCTGTCGGTTTAAACATGCCCTCTAAATTAATGGAAGAAATTTTAATGTAATCGGAGTTACCTTCATGCGTTTATTAATTATCGCTTATTTTTGGGGATATTAATAAATAATAAAAAGTGTTTGAGAAATTATGCAAGGTTGAGGACTAAGCCTCCCGTAATGAATTTCTGGAGAATGATCTTTACAGTAAAAAATGGACTGTGCGCTTTTATCATCAAACGTTACTTTGATGATACATTTATTTAAGGAAGATTTATTATTTTAAAACGAATTTCATTATTTTTGTTTCAGATCATAAAAAGGAGTATTTAAAGTCGCTTTTGAACAGAATTGTTGAAAATTAAGTGCATAATCACGTAGGAATATCTAGTTACCTCTCATGAACAAAATACACTTCTTGGAAAATCCAGGTTCTGTGTGTTGTGAATGTAAAAATTGTGTGTACAGGGTGTTTCAAATAGAGTGTAACGGCCATTTCCTAAAATATTTCCTCTAGGTACATACTTCCAATTGCAAATTTTCATTTTAAGAAGTGAAAAGTTAGTGAAGACTGCGACCTCATCCGTAATCTAAAAAAATGGAAATATTTTAAAATTGAGAATTTTTTTAAAAAAAAATCCAACAACTTACTGGCAATCCTCGAAAGAATCCGACATTTTGAAACCAGAAATGCGCCATTTGGATCAGTAATTTAACTATACTCGACAACAACGTTTCTTGAACCCAGTACGTCACAAATGCGGAGGGAGAAATCGAAACTACTTTGTTTATTATTGACGTCGTAGGGTCAACTTAAGTTGCTGTCTAGTATAGTTACACACATCGTTATAGAGTGTTTTCAAGTGACGTCACAACCAGTTATTTTCTTTTAACTGTGCACCTTCTGTAGGGCTTTTAACTGCTGCTAAGGCCGTTGTTTATCTGTTGCTAAGGCGGTTTTTAGGTATGGGATCACGTGATTGCAAATGCTCCAATAGAAGAATTCCACGGCCAGTCATTTTCTGTAACTGTTAACCTCTGTAGGGCAAAAAAACTGTAACAACCTCTGTTGCTATGGCCGTTGTTATGTCCGAGTCATGTGATTGAAAATGCTCTATTGTATTTCACTTAAAACTAACCATTTTAAAATATTAATATTCTTATATCTAGCTAGCTTTATTTGAACAAAACGTACCACTCGGGGAATATCGTTCTGTAAATCGATATCTTCCTCCGCCGGAAACGAATTATGAAAAAGACATCCACATGGCCCATAATTTGCCTTAACCATCTTTCAGACGAGCAAAACATCTCCATATTAATGACGGCCGTTGCTTCCCTGGACGTGCTTCATTAGTCATTTGCATCGTTGCCATCCGTCTCTATCTCTTGACCCTGGTTGGGAATTAGTTCTTGACGTGGGACACGGGTCTCTTTTCCTTCGTGTGGTTTTTTACGGGGAGTTGGTTGCCTGAGGATTCGTGACGGAAGCAATAAGCGGATGGTTTCCGATGACTTCCGTAATTGATTGCTGTTTCCTGGGGAAGTGAAGGTGGATTGGTTGGTTGGGTTTTTTTTTTGGGGGGGGATGTCAAGGTGTGTTCGAAGGGGGATGTATTGATTTTTTGGTGAGAGGGAGGGTAGGTATAATTCGTGCCGGGTGAAAAAGTTCATGAAGATTAAAAGTTGAATTAAGTTAGATTTTTGGGTATGAAGATATATTTTATCGGAAGAAACTATTGTAAGATCGAAAAACGTTCATGTGGATAAAAATTTATATAGAAGTTATATTTTAGGGTATGAAGAGATATTTTATCGAAATAAAAACAACTGTAACATTGGAAAAAAGTCAATGTGGATAAAAATTGTGATTAAAAAATTGTCAATTTCAGGAAAACATAGTTAAGGTGAATCTTCAATTATTTTCACTTTCTATGGAAAATGTTTGACACTCTACGGATTATAACATTAATTTGTATAGGATATCCTACGTAAATGAAACGCTAGGCTTCGTTTAAAGATCTTCAAATTATAACATCTTTGTATATTATCTATATCTATAAAAGCCAAATACCACTGACTGACTGACTGACTGACTGACTGACTGACTCACTGGTAAGTGACAAACACTCAACACGGAATCTCCAAAACTACCGGACCCAGAGCTTTGAAATTTGACAGAGACGTTCCTCTCTGCTATGCGACGCGCACTAAGAAACGATTTTAAAATCCAACGACTCCTTCCCTGTTTTTCGGCGCTTTTTCTACTCCGTTTTTCCCATTGAAATAGCATTATGCATTGTTGAAATGCGTAAATTGCAGTAGGTTTATTTCTCTCTTGAGGTTTCGTCTGGCCTCATGTGATAAAATATAATTTCATAATTTATAACAAATTAAGACGAAAAACACAGTGTAAATTTCTATTTCAAAATTATAACAATTTTCAGGAAATATATAAATTCAAATAATTAATTTTGAAACAACATTTTCCTTTATTTGTAATTTTAATTTTTTTCTAAAATAAATATATTTATGGAAAGGCTAAAATAAATGGTTTCCATGGAAACAGAGCTGAAATTATTTCATTGTTTCATGGGGCATGGTTTACTAGACTTATACATTCACTAAATTTTTATTGTTAAGTACTAGAAAACCGTTTTTACTAAGAAGTTGGCTATCATGATAAAAGGAAAATGAGATTTATCAAGCATTTTATTATTTTGATAAAAATGTTTTTATTTTTGGAGATGTAGGATCATGCAAATAAAAATGGATTCCTTATCATTTTTTAATATAAATTAAATTAGGTATAGTTAAATATTTTGCTTTGGCAGCGGGAGTTGTTGACTGAATTACACATAGGGATTATTTTTTGATTAAATTAATATCATTTTTGGGAAACTATAGAAACTTCATATACGGTTTGTAACATCCTGTAGGAAATTATTCCCAAGGGGCTCAAAGAGGGTTGTGATTTTTACTTCCTAAGTTTTTATCAAGTGATTTATAAAAACCGAAGCCTAACTTTTGAAAAGGACATCGGAAATTCTTCACAGAAATTTTGTTTAAGATTTTAAACTATAAATTTCAAAATACTGATGATTTCAATTGGATTGTTCTTTTACAGCCACAGTAAAATGCGGGACGGGATACGTTAGGGTATATTTTCACAGTAAGAAACCGGGATGAAAAAGACGACGGGGACGACGGATGATAAGTGATTGCTAACCAGGAAAAGAAAAACCATATAACTCAATAAACCTGATGATTTAAATTGGATTATTCTTTAACAGCCAAAGTTAAAAGCGGGGCGGGATGAGTTAGGGTATATTTTCAAAGTAAGGAACCGGGAAGAAAAACACGACGGGGGTGACGGGATGATAAGTGACTGCTAATGCAGAAAAAGAAAAGACATATAACTTGATAAACATGATGATTTCAATTTGATTGTTCTATAAAGGTAACAGCCAAATTTAAATGCGGGACGGGATGAGTTAGGGTATATTTTTACAGTTAAGAACTGTGATGAAAAAGACGACGGGATGATAAGTTCCAAAAAAGAAATCCAGAGAGAAAAAAAAGACATAACTTGAAAAACTTTTTAAAATATTTATGAATTAACTCAACCCGTGCAAGGCCGGGTAAGTCAGCTAGTCCTAGATAAATGAAAAACTGGGCATAGAATATTTTGGTGTGGTCTTCCAGAATATTATACTAAAATTCGGAGCCGAGGAAAAAAGAGCATGTTGCGTTGAAACACAATCGCACACACGCATGCGTTGAAACACAAATGAAAAGCTGTATTTTCAAGATAAAAACTGAAAAATGTTTGCACCAACTACGGTTTTCTACATACTGGAAAATGGTGGATACTTTTATAATTGATTTTCATCGCATTTAAAAAGGGTTTTTATCCATAATATTTTATATAGAAAATCGTAAGTTTGATCTTTTTGAATTACCTCTAAATCTTTAATCATATTATAGTAGGCTATCATAAACTCAGGTATTTTATTGCTTAAGAACTTAATCATGTGTATGATTTATCTCTTGGGGAAATCTATCTTTTTCCCTATTGGTAACAGTAATAAGGGGTAGAAAGTAGAATCACATGGACACATGTATCATTATCTATTGTATTTTATTTATCAGGTAAAATATGGTTTCTTTGAGTTAGCATTAAATTTTTCTGCAAAGGAATCATATTTTTTTTTTTTTTGTAAATAAAGAACTAATGATTAGTTTCAAATACCAATGTGAGGTATACTTCATTTTAAACAAATTTGCATCGTTAGAGTTTAACTGTTATGAATTTTAGGGCCTAGCCAGATCTACATGATAGAAGACTTTGAAAAAAAAATCCACTTTACGCAACCTATAAAGTTTCATTTTCCCTATTCATGGGCCTTAAACACTTGACCGTTCCCAAATCACCAGTGATTCAACAAAAAGCGTCCGGGAATTACAGAGGAAAAGGCACAGCAGCCTATTCCACCCTCCTCCGGCTCATAAATATACCCCCGCACTGTGTCATAACCTTCCCCGATGATAGCCCAAGAAACAGAATCACCCTCGCGGGCTCGAAAAGCAGCGTATTTCTATTCATGAAGCCCGTCCATAAACGCGAGTGTCATCCGGGCACCTTACTACACACCCCGGACTCATAGAGACCGAAAATAAAAAAAAAGAAGAAAAGAAATAGTCAGAAGTAAAAAAAGAGGCCGAGACAGCTGCGGAGTACTTATGGAGAAAGTATTTTCCACACAGAAGGAGGAAACGGCCCGAAATAAAATTGAAGCCGAGCCCCCCCACCCAGCGAATTCCTCTCGGAGGCATGTTTAAGCCTCATATCAATCAGTCGGGCATTTAAAGCTGGAAGCGGCGCTTCCTTTTCTGTGGAAAGAAGATGAAACGGGAAAACCAATTCCGGAGCTTTAGATAAAAGAGCAGTAATTCAGAGAGTCGTGGAAGGGGGAAGTCAACAAAATGCGAATCCCCCCCCTGTTGGACTTGTCACATTTCTTCGGGCCTGATGGATTTGAGGGTCGGTGGAAGGCCATCTTCATTTTCTGCTGGGGAGTAAATGGTACGTTCTTTTAAGCTGATGGAGAAATATCATCTGGATTAATCAGAATGGAACTGGGAATGCGCAATTGCTAATTATTGTGACTGTTAGATACCAATCTTATTCGTGATGGCTATCTAAATGGGTTGGGCTTTTATAAGGTAAGAGGAATTTTATACTTAAGGAATGTTCGATAGCGTGCAAAGACGTGGTAATGATCGTCTTGGAGATAAGATGATTGTTTTAGAGGAATTTAATTTAGAAAGACGGTTTCGGATGGGGTTATTTGAACTGTTGTTCTGTTCGCAATTAACGCACTTATTGTTAACTGCTTAAGTTTCTGGAATTATTTAGATTCGGTGGCTATTGAGTGTTGATTTTTATAATTTAGTTAAAGACCTTTTAGTACCATGAAATAAATAGTGCGTTTCCTTCTCTACTTACCTTTTAAAACTCTGAATAAAATTATGTAAAGATTGTATCATTGTATTGAATGTTTAATATGCAATTCTAAAGTATAAAGCTAACTTACACGCAGCATATTAACTTGTAACTATTTAAACCAAGGTGACGAGGTAGAAAACCTGCTGAATCGTCACTCAAAGTGGTCACTCAAATCTCCAGCGTTCAAAACAATCTCCAGAGTTGAAAGTTGACCTAAAATTTTTTTTTACCATTCATTGAGCTCTTTAATTTCAGCGATAATTAGATTCAATTTATTTTTAAAGATATAAAATAGACGGTTGTGTTTTTACTAATGTCCTTTATCGTAAACCTTTATTATAAAGTAAACTGACTTTAACAAAACTATCAATCATTTTTATAATTTATATTTAAGTCAATTCCATGTTGCATCACCGCTCAAAGCTACTTGACACAAAAATAGAATACTATAAGTGAAATTTACAAGAAAGACTGAAAACTTTGAAAAACCAGAAAAAATATGCAACCACTGTGTCACGTCATCAGGTGATCACGAATCCAGTGATCGCATATTGGGCAACCTTTCTGTACGGGGCAGTACTGCGATTGCAGAACAACCCCATCTGCACCTACGGTCACCCAAAAAACCACAGCGAGGGTTTATAAACATCAAAAAGACAGAATAAACATATCCAAAAGGAAGGAAAAAACACACAACTAACTAGTCGCAAGCCTTCTGAAGTACTCCAAGTGACATCAGCTCCAGCATCACTCAAATAATGTACTATCTATTTTTTTCTGGTTTTTCAAAGTTTTCATGTCTTTCTTGTAAATTTCACTGACTTTAACAAAACCACAGTTCATGTAAGAAAAACTAAATATCTTCTTTACCATACCACACATGAAAAATTTCTAGTTTAGTTCAAGATAGATGAATAAGCTAAGAAACACCCAGAAGTAAATCGATTTCCAAAATATGCTTTCTCCGATCACTCATAGTCTGGGTTAGGAATGATTGATCCATCCATTTTTTCTTCCATATTCAGAGAAAAATTTAAAGAAAAATGTGCCTGTGATAAATTACTCTCCCGATATTTAGTAAAGAAAGATTGGTTTTTGGAAGAAATTCCCATTAAATTAAAGTTTCAGTACATTTAAAAAGTTACATTAATGCCAAATAATTATTTTGTTTTCTTTTTACTTACTTGAAATGAAACAAAAATTATCTGTTCGAGGGCGTTCGTTTAGTATATTTTCTTAAACACTGAATTTTGAACTAAAGAAATCATTAGTGGAATTTTATTTAGCACTGTCATCTTTTAAAGCAATTAGATCAGTTCATAAAAGACTTGGTTTAAAAAATTAAACTCCATCTTGCTTTTTCATTAATTAATCACGTTTTGTGTTTGTACGTTTTATCATTTATATTTTTTTTTACAAACCAGACTTGTTTATCAATACCTTTTAAAGCGTTGAAAATTGTAAGAGAAAAAACCTACATGACACTCGATGTTTGCAAACAATTCCTTTCGATTATCAGGCTAAGTAGGAAATATCATATCTGTAAGTTTTAGAATACTCTGAACAGTCTTTGAATGTTATTTAATTTAAAAAGTACTTTTTAAAACGTGAAAAACAAATTGTGTTTCATCATAAAATATGGCGTCAATTGGTCTTTGTGATTGGTTGCATAAAAGTTGTTTGTCAGTACTTGCTTTGTAACTGCATCCTTATCCGTAATCTAAAAAAATGGAAATATATTAATATTGAGAATTTTTTTTAGAAATGTTAATGGCTTACTGCATATCCACAAAAGAATCCGAACAGTTTGATCCTAAAAATGTGTTATACGGATCAATAATCAAAACAATTTTCACTGGAAACCATTCACCAAAAACATTTTTTTAGAATAGATTGATTTATACCGTTCAAAATTATAAAAGTAGTTTATTTGTTTTGTAACTGCGACCTAATCCGTAATCTAAAAAAATAGAAATAATTGAGAATTTTTTTTTTTAGAAATTCTAATAGCTTAATCGAAATCCTCAAAAGAATCCAAATTGATACCAAAAATATGTTATACGGATCAGTAATTAAAAAGTTTTTCTCTGGGAATCTATTATCTGGGAATAGATGGGTTTCATCTATTTTTTTTAGAATAGAGAGACTACTAAAAAAATTAAATAATATTATATAAAATATATTACCAAACTATTTCTCTGTTACTTTACAGCTGATTTAGAGTGCAGTACGTTAAAGTTCATTTATTATAAAGTCGATTTTTTTTTTCATTTTATAAACAGAATTTACTCAACTATTTCTAAATACCTGATTATGACACATCTTGTCCAATAATATTCCCCTAATAACAAAAAAACTCATATAGCTGAAGGAGGAAATATTACATGTCCCTCAAGCACCAGAGAGGAAATATATTACCTGTCCTCAAGGTATTGAAAAGAAAGGATAAAAATATCTCGAAAATATCCTGGAGATTGATTGCTGTGACACATCTCCAGAAATACCACGTAACTACTTTATGAAGGTTTTATGTGGTTAGATAAGAAATTCCCGGGCTTAGGGGAGGGGAGTGAATTCCCAGAGTGAACATTTTGGGACACTTGCTCTCAATTGAGCCTTTTCGTATTTTTACTCAGCTTTTTATTTAGAAGTCTGCACTCATGTTTTTGGGTGTTTATCTTTATATTACAAGGTATTCAACAAGGTATTCCAAGGTATTCATTTATTTAATAATCTATATATATTTTGCTCATATTCGATAAAAAAATTTAATATTTAATTCCATTACACGCGCATGCATTCAAAGTGAATATTTTAAAAACCAAACACATCCAAATAACCATTTTCACGTTTTACACATCTTATTTACCTTTTTCTGTCGCGATTTTCTCTAAAAATATGGGTGATAGAAGTAAAGTGCTCTGGGCATTCTTAACTGCTACACTAAAAATATGTGTTTAACTAATAGAATTAAAACGTGAATTCGTAAGGAAACTGTTTTGTTTCAAAACGGATAATATGAAATGAACAAACTTGTAACTCTCCCATACAATTTTGCTAAAACATACAAGTGCAGACATAATAAGGGGGTCGTTTAAATATTACGTAAGCACCTAAGGGGGAGGGGGTTTGCGTTGGCTCTTTGCTTATTTTTCCTGACAAGGGGTATGAGTCATGCTTACGTGAGATGTAACAAACACTAAGAAAAAAAATTGCAAGCATCTTGATTTTTTTTTTGAGGGGGGTCGGGGGTCGGACTTCTTACTTCTTCTAAGTTATAAGAAGGGTTGCAATTAACTAATATTTCCTGACAAGGAGGGAGGGGTGTCAAAAATGTCCAAAAACACAAAAACGGATACGTATATACCAAAAACAATAAAACGACAAAAATGGCGTAATATTTGAACGGCCCCAAGCATTGTAAGATTCCTGTAGTGAAGACAATATGTATGTCATAACTATGCAGTTGCGTTTGAAAACCTAAATCTCATGCCTGCTAAACACTATTATTAAATTAAATGTGTGCTAAATTTCAACGTAACATTTCCTCTTATTCATTTAGGAATATATCATAACGTTGGCATCTTTTCTATAGCGATCAGTTTCAACGAAATCAACATCCCCCCCCCCACCTTAACGACACCCCGAATAAATCACGACCCACCCCCACATCAAAACGCACCCCTCTCAAAAATCCCAATCACCTCGTCATCTCTCCGAAACCCGTCAAAACCGACGCATTAAGCGACAGAAAGTAATTCTCCGTCATTTTTCAGCGTCGGGTATCATAATAATAATGGAAGAGCCAGCGGCACACGAAATTGTTTCAAATGACTTCTGCTTGAATTACGCTGTCAGGCGCGCGTTATCCGTTATTATCGTATTGGGTTGCCTTCGGCAGCGGATTGATTAATATCTTGGAGTCGCTTTTGAAATGTAACGATCTTTGCGGTTGTCCTCGCCGGGAAGCAACTCGATATGGTGGGTGTGGGGTTAATGGGCGGGGCTGTGTTAAATTGGGCTATAAATTTTGGTGGGTGTTTTGATATTGTGGGTGTCGGATGATATGGGATTGAAATTGCATATGCTTTGAAAAATATTTTAAATTGGAAAGTACGGTCGACTCCTACGCTTAATGTGATAATTTTTGTTCAAGCACGGCTTATTAGGCTAGCCGAGATACGGAAATCATTAAAAATGTAGATGGCAATAGCTGACATCTGGAAAAGCACTCAATCTGTATACAATACGTATGGTACGTTATATAGGTAGGATATGGGGCGATCCTAGTGGTTAAAGTTGTCAAATGGTTTTCATTATTCAAAACTCGGCTATGAGAGCTAGAAAAATGAGAGTGGAACATATATAATACTAATAAATTAAAGACTCATTTTTGTATGATAATGTAAGTATTAAGATTGACCTCCAAACGCAAAAAAGTCCCACGGACCACAGGTTGAGAATCACAGCTTTAAAAGCACAGTGTAAAGCTTTCAGTGTGTAATTTCACAGTGTAATAATTTCAGTAAGTGTTTTTAAAAGGTATTATAATTGTAACACTATCTTCTACCGTGCGTTATTGAATTTTGAATTGAATTTTCAACAGTTGTAGTTGATAAGTTGAAAGATTTCAAAGTATAAAATCTTATGAACTTCGCATAAGAGTATGATTGGGCGAGAAGCCAAGTGTTTTATTTTTTGTAGTGGATAAAATTGCAAAATCTGAAAATTTATTTTAACAAATTATTGGTATTTGAAATTTTGTACTGTGATTTATATCACTGCTTATTAATTTAATACCTTTAAAAGTCAAGCGAAATGAAAAACTCTCAGCAAGGAAAACTCAGAAAATTTTTCAACCCACCTTATTTATATAATTATCCTGTATTGCCATTTTAGATCCCCTGTATTCTTATTACTATGCCAAATACCTCAAATTTGTTCTTAGTAGTACTATAAAACATCTTCTATGGTAAAATTTTGCCTCATATTAATAACTCGATTTTATTTTTTTAATTAGGTTTAAAGACTGCTCTTTGAAACTGAAAATAAAATGTACTTCAAAAATTACAGGTATGTGTAAATAGCAAGTATAAAATATGTTTGGAATTTTATATGGTCTACAATTCCGTTATCTGCCCCATTAAAAATCCCCAAAATATTTTCAATCCCAAATGTATAAATAAATATCGCCAAATTTTTATTGTTGTCATTAATACATGCATACTTATATTTTTATTCGTTGGTTTGCAATCTTTGGCAATATTTTAGATAGCATATAGCGCCCAAAATGACTTTGCAATTGTTATCGTGATAGATACCGGAATCCTACCTTTTTAATGCTATAAAATATATTTATAATTTTATAATACTGTAAATGTTTGTGTTGTAGTACCTCTAATATATAATAACTAGCTGATATGCCCGCCGTTGCTCGGGGGACAAAAGGCTTATCAAACTGTGTGTTAAAATAAATAAGAATTATCGTTTAGATGCAATAGAGTCAGCAGTCTTCCCGCTAGGATTCTTTTTTGATGCCATACCACTTCGTTAAGATGTAAAAAAAACCTTTAAAAATACCACCTGTTTAGATTTAATGTGTGAAATCCCCATCCCCGTTTTTAAAGAGTAATTTTTCAAAATAGAAAAAAAAGTCAGGGGACCTTCTGAACCCCATTATTTTTTTCTCTTTTGTCCTTTTCTCCCTCCATCCATTTCTGCAATTGGTATAAATGTATATTTGAGGCAAATTTCTCCGCCTTCGCTTCACAATAAAGATATATTATTGAACAGCAATGTCTATAGATAAAACTTATTTCCCCCTCATCCCGCTAAATTTTTATAAAATACAAAACAATTAAATATACTACATACTTTTATAAGATGTTAAACAAAATCTTAAAAAACCGGTTTAGAATTAGTGTTTATAACTACTTTTTTAATAATGATAATTTTTTTAAAATCAGGGGGAGACCCCCTGAACCCCCCTTTGCTGATTTATTACCAACTCATTCATTGAAAGAAATTTCAAACATGAAATAAAAGTAAACATCATTTGAATCGACACTGAAAATGCCTGTGATAAAATATTGTTTAATTTGAACTTTGCTGGAAATACTTAAATTTGATTAAATAGAAAAAAGAATAAAATTTTTCAGTGGAACGGTTTTTGGTTATCATAAAAAAAGTATTTAATCATTAAAAATTATTTCCTTATCATATTTTTTAAAAATTCACCTGTTATAAAACATTTCAAAATAAATATTTCCAACAATAGAGGTTTTGCGTGTCATGGAAAGAGCAATAACCGCAATAAATTTAATATTGAAGGCTAAGCTTAAGAATTTAGAAAAGGGACAAAAAAGGCTCCTTAGAATGCTTTGATTCAGAAAATTCTTTTTCGCAAACCTTCCTGGTTGTGTGGGGAACAACATGCTAAAATTTCATAACAATCACATTAATAATGTGGGTGCTAGGATCCAAAAACTAAAACCGGGGTGAATATTCAAACCCCCGTGCACCCGCTCCAGAATGGAATAATATCAAAAAATCCAGAAATTACTTTCTTTGAAATTCTCTCAAGAAGGTATTACCAACAGTTCAATTCGTAATATCGATTTCTCGATATTGTTTTCTTCGAAAATATAAAACTTTGCTTATGCTCAGCAAAAACGGGTTTTTGGAATATTCAGACCTCTTAAAATTCGAATATCCAAAATCTGAAAAATGCCTTTCTAGATATTGTTGCTAGGTACCTTCCTGCGAAATAACAAAGATCTGGGGTCATTTGGGACGCTGCTGGGCTCAAAAACGTCGAAAACGCTCCGAACCCCCCTGTGGGTCAGAAAAAAGATATATCGAAAAATCCCTTCTTAGTGCGCGTATACGCCGTAAGGTCTTCGACCCTACCAAGTTTCGAGTCTTTAGCCCCGGTAGATTTTGCTGTGCGTTGGTAAGTGAGTGAGTGAGTGTGTGAGTGAGTGAGTGGTAAAGCTCTTTTATTATTATAGATGAGAATTACATAAAAAGGTTTGCTGAAAAAGCATGTCGCAAGACATAGCTATTACATTCTTTAATGAATTTTGTTCGGAAACATTTATGATAAATAAATATAATATATCGATATTGATTGCTTACAGAAATATTAGTACTTAATTACTCCTCAAATTTCACCCTAACTGTTCTATCTCAAACAGCAATTTCAATTATCATAACACTCTTGAAAATTACAAGGGATTATTTAGATACTCCTATTTGAATTGATTCCAAAATATGTAACACCACTACTCCAAAGAGAGGTTCGCTTAATATGAATTTCGAAGTTATGAACCATCGCTTAAATTAAATAACTGACATTCTCAAACTGAACGAAGGAAGAATATTCATGATCGAAGCGTTCAGAAAGGAAAACGATGAGTGATATTCCAATTAACAGCTGCTAGTGCTTCCCTGGCTCGTATCCAGATGTTGTTAGGTAAAAGATAACGTGTCTGAATACATTAGGTAAACAGATAATACATGCTCTAACGCCAGAATCGATAGCGGGGACTAAACAAATCGATTCAGTTAGTGTTTGTATAAACGTCGGTTTGAGGACATAATGAACATATCGTTTCAATTTAGGAATCGATCTGTCGGCATTTGGCCTAGTTTGATAAATCGATTTTGTGAATTGGGAATTTTCAAATAACGAAGGATCAGCTCCTTTATTCTTTTGTTAAAATCCATTATGATGCATATTTAAACCCTTTCCGTCCTAACCGCTCCAAATTTTCAGTAGGATTCAATGATAATTTCGGGCGGTATTAGGATTGAAATTGTTAAATGTCTGAGGTTTATGATATATTTCCATTTAGAAATTTTTTGGATGTTTTATTTGGAATAAGACAGTTGGGTAGAGTTTCAGATTTATTGGTTACAGTATCCCTGTAGAGCTAATTTATCATTATATCAACTATGCGATTTGAAAAGATGTTTTAAACTAAAAGTACAATGTTACTTCATATTTAGAAACAACTTAGCTAAATTGTTTAATTCTTTTCCCAGATATCCCCATAACAAGTTATATTTTTATAAAAACTGTGACGATGAAAGTTATTTACAATAAATTTAAGTTACTTACTGTCGAATATGATGAACTAAACTGCTAAACTATCTGTATAATCCGTGAGACTTTAAAAATTACACATGATTTTTGTACTTATAAGAAAGTTTATATAAATCATGCTGGTGAAACGTGAATTCTTCTACATCTAGTGCTAGTATAAATTACTAAGCAACGAAAACTTATTCATTTTTTTTAGTATACATCTTTTATTCAAATAAAGGAGTATGTATAAAGGGTTTAGTTAGTTTACTAACAAATCCGCACACAAACGGATACATAATATATTACGCATAGGAAAACAATTTTTAAAGTTATTTTCCCACTGAATCAATGTTACTTGGCTTTCCACTATTTCTGAACCCATGAAATTTTTCTTCACTTTAAATCTCTATGCTTGTTTAAAGCCTTAAACAAAAACTATCTCTCCGTCTAGATAGAAAATTGAAAAGGGAACCTCTCTGATGTTCTAAGCCAGTCTCAGATTTTAAATCCCCCCAAGAACAAAGACAACCATGATTGATGTTCGCTGCTCCAGAACAAACTGTGTCGCTGATATCGAAAGTGGTCTACTCTCCCCGAATCCTATTTTCGATTCCCGAAAAATCACTATAAAATATATTAGAGATCTTTTACTTCATCTTCTGACTTGCAAGTCTGGTTGATTAGTTAGGATGGAGCGGGAATTATTTGGACTTTTGTCTTTTTATCGTCCGTTTCTCATTCGCCATCTTTCTCTCCCTTTATCAGTCTGTATATGTTTTATCTTACTCTTCCAATTTGAATCTGTCTGCTTCTCACTTTTCAACACTTATTCTTTATTCCTTAACCGTATCCATCCCTCTGTTTCCTCTTACTCTTTCCTCATCAATCTTCTATGATTATCTCTATCCCTTTTACGTTTGTTTCTTACTACTTTACTTCTACCTAAATCATTGATTATTTTTCAATTAGAATTGTTTTCGTTTCCTCTTGAACTCTCTATATCTCTCAGTATCTTTCTTATCACTCTGATTCTCCCTTACCCAGTTTTTATCTTAGTTTCTATCTATGTGATTATTTCTCTATTACAGCTATTCCTTTTTATTATTTACTTATTATGTTTGTTTCTTACTATCATACACCTTTGATAATTTCTTGCTTATATATTTTCTTTCTTACTCTCTCTGACTCTTATTATTTACGTTTCTCTCATTCATCTCAATATCTATCTTCATATTTTCTCTCTTTCTATTTATCTTTTTCTTTCCTCACTTTCTCTTTCCATTCATATCCTCTTTTTCTCAATTTATATTTCTATTTACATCTTTCTTAACCTCTGTTTAATTTCTTCCACTTTTTCTCGCTTTATTTCTCCATCCTTCGAAGAAGGACGAAAGCAATGGAGCATTCATAATTATACTAACTACTAATTATCATCATAGGGGCATTAACTTTTCTAGTAAAAAGTTTTGACTGAAATCACGTGTTTGAAAAAAAAAAGGTTTTGCTTTGCCAGTAGAATATATTCAGTTTCTACAAAGAAATCCGGAATCAATAACCATTATTTATTCATTTATTTATTGTTTAAAGCGCCTCGAGCAATACATTTTTTTTCGTCTTTATACTCCCGCTCGTTTCTAACACGTTTCCTCTTCGTCCCACCGTAATGCAAACTAATACCCCACCGCTCCAGTAGTTTCGAATTAAAACGAAGTTTGCAAGGTAGAAGAAAAAGGTTTTTCGCCGCCATTTTCTACATACATCTCCATTTGCAAAAAAAACTTATCCCTAGCACGCGTGAAGAGAATTCTAAGGCAAATCAGTATTGTTTTGCTTTCTCGCACAGAAAGCGGCTTTTGCGCCATGTTTTTTACCTCTCTGTTCATCTTGGAAAAGCATTAGGAAAATTCTTCGTTCGCCTGTCATTTGCGACATTAGTGAGCGAGAACGAGCATTAGGGTTATGCATGGTCGATTGCTGTAGTAGAGGAGGCACCCGGTTTCGATTTCTTGGAGCCCGATAATATTAGGAACGGCTTACTACGCGAGGAATCCCTAATAAGCAAATGCGGAAAGTGTTTACGTCTGAAATTTCCATTTAAAAGCGGGGCTGGATACCGGAATTGATTCCGGTTGTTTTTGCGCCTGATAATACCGTTTTCTAAGACGGGGAAAAGACGATTTGTATGTTTCACTGTGATAAATTATCAGGTAGATAAGCTTCTAAAACCTTCTAGTATACAGGTGTATTCCCCAAAGCTTTCAAAGTGAAAGGAAAGTATTTCTATAAAATTTTCCTCTTAGTTTCTCGATTCATCCTATAGTTAGGAAGACTTATTACTTTTAGGGTTGACTTAATGGAGGGTTTGTCGTATATTTTGATCCTATGTTTTAACCCATTTACACGGTAAAAAAAATCCCATAAAATTTACGGTTTTAAACTGGCAGCTGGGTTGGTTGTGGAAAACCGTAGAAATTACGGAGTAAATCCGTAAAAACAACGGTGGTTTACCTTGCAAAACCAAATTCATGGGTTAAAATGGTAAAACACCGTTGTTCTTACGGATTTACTTTTTAATTTTTACGGTTTTCCACAACCAACCCAGCTGCCAGTTTAAAACCGTAAATTTTACGGGAATTTTTTACAGTGTAATCCTAGTCACCCTAAATTTACTATACGATTCATTTACCATCTTGAGCGGTCTAAGACTGAAAGGGTTTTTAACGGAATGATTGAAGATGTAAGTGATAAAATAACTATTTACCTACTATTCATACATTGCCATTTTTACTTGATATTTAACAATTTTATGCGTTTTAATAGAATTTTAATACTTTATTTGTATGTGTTACGTGCAAAGTGGTAAATAATCATTGAAAATGTCATTAAATTTATCATATTGCCCGCCTCCACTTCGGGGTATTAATAATACCCGGTTTATCACTTTGCTCATAATATTTTTATATGAAAAATGCAATAAATTTCTATTAACTCAGTTTGCAATTTATAAAAAAAAGTCCGATCTAAATGTGTTCTTAATACCTTTTATTTAAATTACCTATTCATGAGAATCTTTTACATGATTGAACTTAAGCCGATTTATAATTTCGTAGTTATATAAAAAATACCGATCAATATACATATAAAGGCCTTCAAATAAAATAAAGTATAATTTCTTGTATCCAACAATCTATGAGATTCTTGGAAACGATTAAGCTTTAACCATTATGATTTCTTTTAAAATTAAAGTCTCATTATAAAATAGTTAAAATTGATTATGCATAAAAAACGACGCTTGCTCCGCTTCTATATTTAAGAATTTCTTGCTGTTCTAAAATTCTTTAAAGCAATATCAACGCCTTTATCGTTTTAAAAGTCAATTATAAGTTTCATTCTCAGAATGCTTATATAACGGAAGCTAACTAATATAGGTATTCTTTTAAAAATAATTACTCTATCGAATAATTCGCAATAGACTCAAGAACTGAAACCGATGAAATGATTCTACTTTGTGTGGGAGTGGGTGTCAAAAAAAATTTAACTATTCAGAGTATATTCATCATCTTTTGTGTAAGAAACCCCCGCCCAATTTTGATCAAAGTAAAGCCATAAATTATTTTCTAAAAATATGTCCTTTTTCTGGCTAAAAAAAAACAGTGTTCAATCTCCTTAAACACTGAACTTTTTTATCTTGATTATAAGGAGCATATATTTTTAAATATTCGTCGAAAAACTGTTTTCTGTACACAAAATAAAAGATACATAAAAAATATGGAACGGTATGGGATCGTTTCATCTAATTTATAAATAAGGAGCATGTTTTTCATAATTTAATATTTTTTAGAGTTCTTTTCCTCTTTTTCCGGAATCAAATATGAATTTCGCATTTTTTAGTCATTATGGGTTATTTTTTGCGTACAAATGTTTCAATGAATCTTCTGTATAAATTTTATATATAAATTCAAATTAGGTAAAACCTTATTCAATCTAGGTTCCAAGAATTCTACTTTAGTCCCTTCTCTGAAGCCATTTTCTAAGACGAGGAAAAGGATATTTATGTATTATATCAGTTTTTCTATGAGAAATTTTTAGATTAGTAAACTTCTAAAACCTTTTATACATAGGAGAAAATACATGTTAAGGAAAGTTATTTTGGCTACATTTTCCACTTAGCATCCGGATTCATTCAAAAGTTTAGAATATTACTTTGACTTAATGGACTTACGGTTGACTTTATATGGGGTTAGTGTATCTTAAAATTCAGGATATTTTAGAAATTCTGAACTATATTTTTGAAAGTCCATTATTAGAAATGCAAAAATCTGATCGAAAGTAACAAAGTGTTCAAACAGAACAGTGAGTTGGGGTTATTTTAAATCAGTAGAAAGAAATATATTTTAAATAACGTTGAATGATAAGCACTAATAATCAGTTTTTTTATCACCTGCATTAAAGATATTTATCTAAATAAAACTGTTTCAAACAGCTCGAAGTCAACTAATTCCATATGTCTAGCTTTTTGTGCGAAGATTATTCTGCGCACAAATAAATTCAAAATAAAATCCTAACTTTACCTGAATCAACAATTAATTAACTTCATATATTTTGCTGGTAAATATTTTATGTTCAATCCTATGGCCAGCAGTAATTATAATTTATTGGCACCCTGTTTACCACACCCCCTTTTATGTTTCTTTGTTTTTTCTTTTAAATTAATCTTATGTGTGTGAAATGCATATTATGTAGATGCGGTTATGATTGAATAATACAGTCACCTACATGGGTCAAGTGTGAACCCAGGTGACTATAAACTTTTGTTGTATTTGTTCGTTTGTTATATGTATCTCTCTATTCTAAAAAAAGTTTTTGGTTAACGGTTTCTAGAGAAAACCTTTTTAGTTACTGATCCGAATGACATATCTGGTTCCTGGATGTGCATAAAGCTGTTCGTTTTTTTTTAAAAAAATTCTCAATTTTAAAATATTTTCACTTTTTTAGATAACGGATAAGGTCGCAGTTACAAAGCAAGTACTGCCAAACAACTTATTGTGTATAACCAATAAACCAATCACAACAACCAATTGACACCATATTTTATGAAACAAAATTTTTCACGTTTTAAAAAGTACTTCCTAAATTAAACATCACTCAAAGACTGATAAAAGTATTCTAAAAACTTAACAGATATCTATTTCCTACTAAAACTTCCCACAAACTTGGCACCCTAGTGTGATAGATAAATAAATAAATAAAAAAATTCAACACAACTGATCAACTCAAAAACTGTTTTATACTCATTTTAACAAAACTACATCATCGGCATTTGGACGAACCCCATCACACAAACAATAGAACAGAAGACTCACAACAACCAGCAAAACCTTTCTCTTTTGTTCTAACCTGACAGACACCCGGACAGACCCCCCATCCGCAAAGGGAGCCCTCAGGTGGGACGAGTGACCAATCGATTTTCCGGTCACATCCCTTTGTTTTGATTGGCTGATAAATTGCGGGGCTCAACAGTCGTTACTGCCGTCTTCTTGGCTTCTTCAAGGAGACGACAATGCTCAAGGGACATCCGGTCAATGGAAATCAATGGATGGGGTGGGAGGGTTGTCCCCCTACACCGACATGCAAATAGGTGGCCGAGGCAATATCTTATACGTCTGTTGGAGCCTCGCATGGGAGAAGACGCAGCTGAGTGTGTGGAGGTTGAGATGGAGAGGCATGGCGTAGTAGTATTATTATTGAGTGGGGTGGGGTTCGGTGGTTATGTTCTGGAGAAGTTATTATAGCAGGTGTGTGTTGTTGAGTAAGAGTTTGTGAGGGAGTTTTGTGAGGGAAAGATGTGTGGATGTTGAGGTACTCGTACTAATTAGTACAGTATGCAAATTTTAAAAGAATGACACGAAAAAACATGAAAAACCATAAAAAAACATGCAACCACTGTGTCACGTCTGGTCTGTGTCACGTCTTTTTTTTTCTGGTTTTTCATGTTTTTTCGTGTCTTTCTTATAAAATTTGCGTATAGTATTCTATCTTTGTGTCAAGTTTTGTGCGCTGATGCAACATTGATTGACTTAAATACAATTTATACTTATGATTAATAGTCTTAATCAGTACAGTATGGTTTTGTAATCTTGATGAGTAGATGTTAAAAATCTAGATGGAGAGTTTTAGAGGACAGTGTGTAATTATGCGTGAAACAGTTTTGTGTAACGATAAGTAAACTGTATGATGAACAATGCGCAATTCCAGCATTTTTATTTTATTTTTTTATTCGAGAAAGATATCCAAAAGTGGAATATACGTTCAATTTTTTTTTTTAATTGCGATGCTTATATACTTTTTAATTTAATTTCATTCCAAGTTTGACTTTTAAAAAGGGCGCGAAAACAGCATCTGTCGTCAATTAATCCGAAACATTGGTTTTAAACAATAGTGGTCGTATGGTTACGTTAGAAGCAGTGTTATTCCTAGGAATTTTTTTGATGAGTAAAAATACTCCTTGACATTTTTTTAGGAGGAGTGAAATTGAATTAGGAGGCGTGAAATACGGAAATAGCATGAACTACATATACAGAGACACGAAAACCGCAATCAAACTCCCTAAGCATCAGAAAAATAAATGAAAAAAAAAACTACTATGGCTGTAAGAAAACACAATTAAAAAGATATGATAATTAGGGTGCCGTGGCTTTTGGCAATTGGCTTTGGCCAGAAGTCGAGCGGAAATGTCTCCGCTGAGATCAGTTGGTGTTTTGAGTAGAAAACTATTATTTGCTGATTTCAGTGGCGCCCACGCGGTGCATTGCAGTTTTGAATCTAAACCTTTGTTGTGAAAAATTCAAAGAGTGAAAATACTCCCGGCTAGTTTTTAAAGAGTATTTCCGATTTTCAAGGAGTGAAATACTCTCTCAGAGGAGTTAAAAATATCTCTGGTCAGAAGGGATGTGTTTCATAACTGTTTAAATTAGTTGTGATATCTTTAACATCTTATCACAGTTTTTCAACTGGAAAAGTACATTTTTTTCCGTTTTCAAAAAATGCTGGAATTGTTCATTCTAACCAAAAGCGTATTGACTGCATTGCGTTTGCATTGGTTTTGTCAGATTTATAACACTTTTCAAACATATTCAAAACACCATCACAAATCAATAAGGAGTTAACCTGACAACACAACTTTAAATTTGCATATTTTTGTGTTGTGCGTTTACAGTGGAAAAAAAGTAAAAAAAATTCAACTTTAGGATAAGGGGGAAAAGTATTTTTCCTTATCAAATCGCTAAGATTTTTGAGATGCGAAAGTTGGAATTTTTTTCTTTACATTAGTAAATAAGGATGGTAAACGGCTTCATTTGCTTTATGACATAATTTATTTGATTTATTGCAAAATACATATTTCATCATAATACATATATACATCTATTTTACATATATTTTGTGAAATTATGAATAAAATATATGTAGTAAATAAATTATTTTTCATGTATTCACCCGTGGGTGACCTTTTCACAACATAATTTAAAGGAAGTAAGCAATTTGGAGATGATAGGTTTTTTAAGAGAGGGTTTAAATTCCGTGGAATTGTATTATTCGAAACTACTACTTTTCAAAATTATATGTTATTTCAAAGTTTTAGATTTTCCTTCAACCACTTAAAATAATTAATTTATAAAAAAGAAGAAAGCTAGTAAATTCTAAGAGATACAAGTTCATCAATAAAGATACATTTTCTGGAATATTTACGCGATTATAATATGATACAAGAATAACAATACATACAATACAAGATACACAAGATACACACATAAATACAATAACAAGATATACAAGAATAAGAATTGAAATTTAAAGGAATTGCTGTACCTAATGCACTACATTAACTTTTATTCATTAAAATTTTATGTAAAAAATCCTTAGTTTTAAATATGCAAAACAAGTTTGAATAATTAAAAATTTTTTTAAAAGACCTTGAGATAGTTTCAATATGAAAAATGGTCAAAAATTTTCCTAAAATTGCTACTTTGATGACTATTCTTCAACTATTTTCCTCAATATTTAACAAAACAATATTTCAGTTAACCTGTATGCAGTGTTTATATTTAATATGAAAAATATCCCAGCTTAACAACCAACTCAAGTATTAATTCGATGTAATGACCTCTCCTTTTGTATTGCGTAAATCCTATTTTTATTTTTTTTTTCAAAAAACTTTGTAATTTTATTTTTGAATCTCGATTCTGAAGTATTTATTTCAGAATTTTCTAAAACTTTCAGAGTAAGAAAATGCACGTTTCCAAACTTTAAAAGGTTTATTAACTCGAAAAGCTTTATATATATTTTTTTTATCTCCATACTGAATCGATTCAGAAGTATGTATTTCAGAAGTTTCTAAAAAACTTCCAGAGTGACGAAATGCATGTTTCCAATCATCAAAAGGTTTATTACCTCGGAAAAATTCCCCTATACATATTGAAAACGTGAAAAGTAAACTACATAAAAAAAATGTGTATCGTACTACGCAGCAGTAAGAAACATTTCCAGACACTTTAAAAGAAACCATCAGCAAAGCAATTTCGAATTAATCAATCCGTTTATCAATAACAGACACAATCCTGCATCTGACGTCCATTGTCAGGGTCGACCAGACGGAAAACTTTCAACATTTCAACATTCACCGTCCGTCAGACACGTAATAACTACCAAGTAAGCATTTCCAGGAACCAATAATAACGAACACTAAAAATTATCTTGTTCCCGCTTAATTTCCCGCCATTGAGGGACCATGTTTTGTAAAGGAGTCTGCTGCACAAAGGGATAAAGGGAAAAAAAGATTTTCCTCCCTACGCCAAGAAAAACTCTGACAGACGTCCTTTTCATTTCAAAAGGTTTCCCCAGGAAGAGCTTTTGTCCGATTCCCATAATAGCCCGGTTGTCTCTTCAAAACTCAACCCAACAGAAAGGGACCTTTCTTTTCTTCCTTCTGAAACCGAAGCTTCATTCAAAGATCGCTCGAAACGATACTCTCTGGATCTGTCAGCAATCCATCATATTTTTCATATTACCCGCTAGAGAGAGAGGGGGAAGAAATGAAACATTTCTTGTCCTTTTTCTTTTTTTTTTTTTTGGCATGAAAAATATTTTGCATCTTCAATTTCGATTCGGTTTTGTTTCTCTCTCGAATTTTTTTCTTTTCGTCCTGTAGGGAAATGCCCCTTCAGGTAAGATTTACAAATATCGAATTTCAGTTATGGGTTGTCTAGAAGAGCCTGAGAGCATTTTTCTTTTTCGATGGAGGAGAAATAGGCCGGTTGTGTATTTTTTTTAGAGAGAGTTTTGTTTGGGGATATTTTTTGGATAGAAAACTTTGTGCCTGAAGTTGTTTGTTGCAGAGTATGCAAAATAGAAGTTACGTTTACCTAAATTTAGTATTTCAACATACAATTGTTCTGATACTCGCGTTTGCAACTACGAATAATCATTTTTACCATAAGATTTGAAATTTTTTTAACTTTTTTAGAGCTACACTCAAATGTGTAGTCTGAAGCTTTATTTAAATTTATTTATTCCATGTTGTTCAAACTAACTTATCCCATATAAGCTTCCAGATATTTGCTTTTCTTTCAATGGAATCTTGGCATTAGGGTGGAAATCACGAATACAGGGAAGTTATAGTAAAAGGCTTATAAAAAACCTGTTTCTATACGGAGTGTATGCATATGATTCACAATCATAAATTGGATCTAAAGTTTCTAAATATTTATGAAAAAAATTAGTAATGTTTACGTATAGTTTTTAATATGATAATTTTGGTGATTTATAAAAATACATTATTAGTTTGATATTTTACAGTACAAAAATACAATTTATGTTGCAAATAAACGGGTAATAAGTATATGAAAATGTGAAACACATAGTTATTGTTTTGGTTTAGTGAACTGGACAATGTTAACCAGCCTACATCTCAAGAAAGATCTTCCAATGTGTACATCAGAACTTTAATACTATGCTAACTGAAATCTAAGATAAGAATTGATAAACTATTCATATATCTATCTTTTAAAATATTTATTCACATAAACATAGTAAGGTAATATGTTTTACATACGTACATGGATTAAATATGCGCTATTTTCCTTACGTGAACAGAACACCTATTAAGAAAAAAACTATTTGTTTTAATGAAAAAAGGGGATTTATAGTATATTTACATTGTTTAATGTGTTGGGTCGAATCTAAAAATCACGTTTCCACAAAAGAAATCCCCCCATCCGAACAGAAAATCCTATATACCACGAAACGAAAGACTGATGGAGAGTAATCAGCAGCCAATACGAGCACTCAGACTAAAAAAAAATCACCATCTGTTGATCTTCAAACCAATCCCCATTCCGCCCCACTAGAAAGGGTATATTCAATTTCAGAAGCTCGAAAATCCGCAGGAATCCACAGCAATTTCCCCACCATCTAAGCCCGGGCTTTTGGAATATGGCCGCCCATCATTCTTTATTCAATACGTTTGTTGACCAAACCATAATCCCGCCTCCTCCTGAAGGCTTTCAATACAGCATTGATCCATCAACATTAATAAAACAGGAGTCCTCCTTCCTTCCAAAAGGTTTTTATATCTCGTGTAATAAATCAAAACACGATAAATTCTTTATAAATTACCCGACCTCTGATTTTTTACGATCGCTTTTAACCCTGCAGACATGGCGTCTATTCCGACTTTTATAATCAATCCCAGAGCCCGTAAAAGCCCCGGTTTTCCCTCCGAAGATCCTCGCTCTCGGTAAATACGTTTATTTTGCGATGGTGATATTTGTGCTGAAGCAGTGGCTTTGGTTAGGTTCCTAATGGATCACGAACGGCTGGGGATGGCTGGCTTTCGGTTTCGTTTGAGCCTATGGATGGGTTGAAAATAAATATAGGCGGCGCTACGATCTGTGTTAACACACTACTTCCGGGTTAATACATTGGCGTGATTTTGGGCCTTTGGCGATAGACTTAGTAGTTTGTTTTTGTTTTGATGGTTGATCAGCGAAATAAGCTTAGAACCCATTTTTTAAATATTAATTACTGTGTTAATAATTAAAACTTTTCTGCACAGTTAGAGGTATGTTGATCTTTAAGAAATTGATTGATTATGTGCTCCATTTTTTTAAGATTTAAGGAAAAAAACATTGAGCTCCATTCATACACATGTGTGGAAAGATATTTTTATAATTATTTATACTACAATTTCAAATAAATTTAATAACTTTTAATGCATAATTAAATGCTTGTTTTTATCAAGGTATCGGCTCCAAAATTTTGTTTTTGTAACATTAAAGTAGTTTTCTTTTGAATACTAACTATTGCTTTAATGAATTTCTTTGCATAGTTAAAGATTTGTTTGTTTTTTTACCAAGATATCCCCTAATGTTTAACTTTCTACTTCATTATTTACTCCAATTGCAGATAATTCATAAGAGAGCAAGAGCCTGTTTATACTACATTAGGAAGATATCTGATATTTTATAGTTCCTCTAGAATAAAAAAAGTCCTGGAATTAACTTAAAATTATAATACAAAATAATTGTTGTCAAGTTTTTTTCCATTCTGTTGTTCCAAGTTTTCCATTAAGTTGTATTTCTTTATAATATTAGATAATTTTTTTCACACTATTCATGTTCCAGCTCACAGGATGTATTAAAAATTGTTGTCGATACTAAATGATGTTTATTTTTGATGACCACTTGTGGCACCAATTATAAACATTTTTTGGTTGTTTATCTTCGAGTCAATCTTCTTGTGTACGGTTTAGTAGCTTAATAAACCAGCCTACCAGATGTTTATGGGAACGGCGGCTGACAATAAAGTTCAGGTAAGCACCTTATCCACATCTTGTGCTCTTTCAAGGATCTGCTACTGCAATCCCTCTTTACTTGCTTGTACTCATCTATAAGAAGAAACCATAATTTCTTTTTAATATCTATGCTGTGGCAGTTTTGTGACTGCCAGTAGTTACCTAAGTCAGTAATATGTCCAGGGTGTATTGGCTACTCCGCCGAAGTATCCTTGGATTCCAGATTCCTTGCATGAAGTATCTAAATAATGTCCTAAGAACTATATCTAAAAAACGTGTCAGTTTTCAAGAAAATAATGACAGCAGAATGTTTAAATCTGGTTTAAGGAAAATTGTTTATTTATTTATTTTAAAATTTATTTACATTTGTACGTATATTTTACTTTTACGCATACAAAACGTATAAACATTATCCTTCGTAGTCTGACAATACCAGTGGCGGATCCAGAGATGGGGCCCTGGGGGCCATGGCCCCCCCCCGAGAAACCCTTAAAAAACACTTTCTTAATGCTAAAATTCAAAAATTTTCTGGGGGAGAACCCCCAATCCCCCCTTTAATATTTTGACGTGTGACATCTGTTTCAGAGTTTTTTCCTTGAAAATTCTTCCGCTTAAAAGAAGCTGTTCTCTTTTGGGAAGTTTTAAAATAGATGAATGCTATAGTTTAAAAAGGCGCATTTGCAAAAATTTTCTGGGAGAGGACCCCCAGCCCTTTTCAAAATTTGGCATCTATTTATAATTTCATCCTTGAAAATTCTGGGGTTTACATGCTTTCAAAATGAAATGAAACTTTATTTTTGGAGGCAAAGTTTCAAAATTTTTCTCGGGGGTTACCCCCCAGGCCCCCTATCAATTTCTCATGGTTACTTATTTACTGTTTTCTATTTGAACTTATTTCTCTCCTCTCCTTTTAGGAGTACAAGAAAGTTGCCCTTTTTAGGTGTTATCCAATGGGTACCAAATGTACAAAAATTGAGTAAAAAAACTTCTATATGTAGCCAAATTTCAAAAATTTTCGGGGGGAGGGCCCCCAGACCCCCCTTTTGCTTTCGAGCTAGTATTACCCGATGAAATCTTTTTAACTTTAACAAAGTTTCGCATTTTATTTATGTTATACTCGGAAAATTGGGAGCCAAACACCTCGCTAAACGTAAGTATTGTTATGCCCCTACAAAAAGGTTTCATCCCCCCCCCCACTTTCTAAAACAATGGCATGGGCCCTGGATATCCTCTAAGTTACTATAAACCCCTAAAAAGCTGCTTAAAAGCAAGCACTCTTCAAAAAAAATTCTGAGGCTCTGAAAATTTCGAATGTAATACCCTCCGACTCTGACATGGCCCCCCCGAAAATCTGGTCTGGATCCGCCCTTGGACAATACACAAACTTTCTTGTGGTAAACTGGTTCAAAATCACTTTATCGTCACTTGAAGATACTTGCCCCCATTTAGAATTAACTTTTTTCAGTTACCATGTCATGTAGTTGGTGATCAGTTTTTGCAACGACTTTTGTTTCACTAGACACTTGTATATGTATCTGTTGCCAGATATACAGTAATACGCAAGTACCTCTACTTTCATAAACAACTACAAATCTCATAATAAAAGAATTGCCAGATACCGAGAAATACATTCAGGTAGGGGGGCATAATTTAATAGCTGGTGGTTTTCTAACTTATTTCTTATCGTATAATTAAAATTCACAAAACTGACAGTATAGATATTGAAAAGAAATTTCTTCTACTAACTAGATGAGTACAAGTTAGTCAAGAGGGATTGCAATAGCAGATCCTTGAAAGAGCACAGGATGTGGACAAGGTGCTTACCTCAATTTCATTATCAGCCGCCGTTCCCAAAAACATCTGGTAGGCTGGTTTATTAAGCTACTAAACTGTAGACAAGAAGATTGACTCGAAGAATAATCAACCAAAAAATGTTTATAATTGGTGCCACAAGTGGTCATCAAAAATAAACACCATTTGGTATCGACAACAATTTATTAACACATTTTCAATAGATCCTGTGATCTGGAACATGGATGGTGTGAAACAATTCTAATTCTCTAATATTATAAGTATAACTTATAACAGAATGGAAAACACCTGTTAAAAAAACTTTGTATTATTATAAGATATGTTGAGCCTATTGCAGTATTTTTTATACTGGAGTTAAACTTATTATTGCTCAAATGCTTCTATTTCAAGTAACATACACATTTTAGAAAAGCATGAAAATCAGTATTTTTTAATCAAAACAATTTTTAAGATACTTTACAATTAATAAATACAAGTGATAATAAATAATAGGTAATGCAAATTAAGAATTACATAAAATAAGCAAAGGTGTCTGTCTAACAGTTACAACTTTTCCGGATATTATTTACATGAGTTGAATGTATTTCATTGTTATGAATGTGAGCTCAATGTTTTTTCTTTAAATCTTAAAAATATGGAGCACATAATCAATAAATTTCTTAAAGATCAACATTTAACATACCTCTAACTATGCAGAAAAGAAGTTTTAATTACTAACATTGATTAATATTTAAAAAATTGTTCACTAAAGTAATTTCGCATATAATAAATTTAAAAAAGCAGGTTATTACAATTGTAGAAAGAAACATTAAAATTTATAACCTCTAAGAATTTTAATTTAAAAATTCATAAAAGAATTAAAACTAAAAAATATATCAATACACCACCCCCAGTAGCACAGCAGTACTGGACAGTATCGGATCGATATATTGAGCGATATCGCCTGCCAATATCGCCGCAAGATCGAATGGCTGACATTTTGGGCGATACTGTCCAATATTGCCAATCAGTATTGAGCAATATCGCATTGCAGTATCGCGCGGTATTGGAATTTATCAAGAAACCTGTATTGCCCAATATCGCATTTGGAAAATCCGCTGTATCAAGCGATATCGCTTCCCAATATCGCCGCAGGATCGCACGGCAAATTTTTGCCGATACTGCCCAGTATTGCTTACTTGTATTGCCCGATATTGCTGATCAGTATCGCCCGATAAAGTAACTAGTATGATATCCTGAATTCGCGATATTGCCCGCGGGATTGGCCGATATTGAAACCAGCACTGCTTGATATTATATAGTGGAGGCCACCAAATAGGTAATGTGCTTTTTGTAAGCATATACCTTAAATATCCAAAACCACAACTATTTGACAAAACCATTCAATATGGCATTTTATCAAGCAAAAAAATTACAATTATAATTTTTTTACTTGATAAAGTGCCATATTGAATGGTTTTGTCAAATAGTTGTGGTTTTGGATATTTAAAGATGTATGCTTACAAAGCACATTACCTATTGGCGGCCTCCACTATATAATATCATACAGTGCTGGTTTACAATAATTCAACCAATAGTATTAATTTAAAAGTAGATTAAATAAAAGTAACTGAGCTATGAACTTTAATTTTTTAATGGATCATAATATAAACTCTGTATAATAATTAAACTTTATATGAGGGGGAAAAATTTAATCACAGCATTTTAGCTGTCATTCTTATTTTAATGACATGTTAGTTACTAGGTTCAATTTTGTTACCTGTTCTGTTAAATATCACCAAGGTGCTACAAAGAATATTCATATATGTCCAAAATTCTATGGTTTTTATCAATATAACAGAACACACATTTTTATAAATAGTTTGGAATTTTTAGTGATGCTTCTAATATTTAGCCTACAAAAGGCTTGGTGATATTTAGTGGGACAGAGATAACTGAATTGAACCTCTTACTTTAAGAAGATAATAAAATACGATAAACTGCACTAAAAATTATATTTTCTCAACCAGAATAAATTTAAGTCTGTTACTTGCTTTAAAAGTAATTTTGACACTTTTAATTCTGACGGGTGAAAAAGTAAGAGGGGCATTTAGCAGTCTAAGTGATATTTTTGGTTAAGTCCATAATTTATAATTTTGGTTCCTTAATAATATATGAATTAAAATTTTCACAAAAGGTAACATTAAGAAACAAAAATTACCTATGGTAAAAATACTCAGAACCGGCCAAAAATGAAAAATAAAATAAGCAAAAATTATGGAGTTAACCACCTATATCATGAGTCAGTGACAATATTAATAACAAAAAGGAATTTCCAGGTATTACATTTCCATGTTTAATAATTTTAATTTATTTAAGATAACTAGAAAATCTTATCACAATTCGTACATAATAAAATTGCATAATAACATAGTTTACGCAATCACAAATTATTTCACCACATTGCTATTGAAGTGCAAGAACATGTTAAATTGTTCTTTAAGAAGACATTGGAATTTGAAGTAAAATACAATTTAATGAATTGTCAATGTAAGTAAAATATCAAAAAAGTTACATCTTATTATTTGTGCTTATTCATAATACACAATCATACTACAGACAACATAATTTAATGCAACGATCCAGACTTCTTAGTCTTTTTAGTTAGAATATGCATATAAAGATCACATACTTTTCACTTCTTTGTCCGATGCAGTACAATACAGCAGTATGATTACATAAAAAAGGTGTTTCAGAACTTAGGGTGGATAGAGGGGACCTGGATTGTATTTTTTAGTAGGAATGAGGGGGTAGAATTTTATCATTAACTGCTAGGATGTAATATAATGTAATAAGGCATAACAAAAAGCAATTTTCCCTGGACCGGTCTGAAAGAAAAACCTAATTGATTAAAAAAGATGATTGTGCATAAGGTACAACAATATGCCAGTTACTTTCCCCATGAATTTGAGTTATAAAAGTGCTTATCAATAATTTAGAAAAAATAATTGAGTTCTATTTGTAAGATGTAATTAAGTGCACAATGGTGAGACTAAACTGTGGATGATCAAAAAATTTCCATAAAATGAAAATGATCTATACAACAGATGTTTCCCTGGAACTCATTTCTTTGACTAAACTATTAATAATGTACTTTTGTAACTCATTGTAGTTTGATAAGTGTTTCAATTCAGATACAATTTATGGTGAAATTATATTTTGCTGGAATAATGCTTAACCTTATGAAACTTTTCACTTATTTATGTCTTATTTATTTAAAAATAGACTTGGAAAATCGCTTTTAATCGTGCATTTACTTTAATACTTTTAATGGTGTATATATTATTGAGGTTAACATTTTTATTTCAATAATAATTAATGAAAATTATTCTACACTAGGGAAGTCATTGTTAGAAGGGAGGGATGGTTTTTCTATCTGACTAGGAGAAGGGGGGTAACAAAATATGACATAACACATTAAAAAACAACAATATTTTTTGGAAAAAGCAAAGTATAGGTATAAATCACATTGTTATAAAAATTATACAACTGTAATAACAATTCCATATGAAAGTATCAACTTGAAAAAGAAAACTTTCGGTGCCAGATTCTTGCCAACCTACTTTTAAATGTATTTTAGCCTCACTGATAATTACTCTAAGGAACTTTAGTTTTTTCCATAACAAAGTAAATTGTTCTTAGTTAATCTTGTCATCCTCCCCTTTTTCTCTTGTTTCTGATTCTACAGCCATCCCAGTCAGGAGCTCCAGCAAGCACTCTGCCACAATTAACTTTATAAACTGCAGATTTGTCCGCATCATCATATTTCATCTTAACACTAGCTAAAAATATAAGGAACTATAAACATAGATGTTTCAACTACACCCAGAAATAACTTTTACATCAATCATAAATACCTATTGATTGTTTTATGATAGAAACAAATGATTTCCACCTTCAGCCATTTGCAAAACATATTAATTCATAAAAGGAAAATTACTTGAAAGTTTCATAAAATAATTTCAAGTTATAAAGAAATTGAATGATCCATGATCTTTTAACATTATATAATTAAAACAAAAATGCAAAACCTTCAACACTTTCTCTAAAACTTATATTTAATTGGACTATATTATACTAGCAAATGCCATAGCTGTCAACTTTCGAAAACTTACATCAGTTAAACTTTTTGGATAGGAAGTGGTTGATGCTACGACAGTTGAAACATGCACAGTAATAGGAACTTGTTATTACGTGTTTTAAGTTTTAAAACATTAAAATTATGTTATTTATCAATCCTGGCATCAGCACCAGTGGTAGTGTGCGTCTAGTAACCTAATGGTCCCCGGTTCGATTCCAGGCTGCTACTTTTGAGTATTTTGCTTTATTTTAACTTGTAATTTTTCAGAAATAGCGAGATTAGAGTAAAGTTTAGTTGTTACTTTCGTGGATAATGTAACTAAGTAGCTTTCTTTGCTTTTCTGCAAGGGGAAGCTAATTTTACCACCAGTAACCCACTAATTTACGTGCTATGCCTATAGCATCGCAACTTTTTTTTTTTAGAATTGTGATTTGAGCATGAGAAGAAGCACACTTTACGGGTGAGTGCAGGACAAAACGTGCTAGCAAATCTGAAAAACTTTACAGTCGTTTAAAATTCACTAAATATAAGGACTAAAATTAAAAGGACAGGGGTTAGTAGAGGAATTTGGTTTGGGGGCAGAGGTACAAGAGAATATAGTTTGCATTATGAAAGGTTTTACACTTCTGTGGATTGTTATAGTCTGTTCATTTAGAATTGGCACCTGAAACAGGATCAAAAACGCTCAATAATGCTTCATAACGGTCATCACACAACTTCAGTGACTGATTTTTTTACAGTATTTCAACTACTTCTGTTTCGGCTGCCTTGTCATTGCAGAAGAAAATGCTTTCGATGATAATTACAATAGTAACTGCTTCTAATACATTTTGTCTCAGGCACCAGTTCTAAATGAACAGACTATAAGTGAAGGCAAACTTAAAATTCACAAAATTTTCAGATCCATCTGTAAAGTTAAATGAAAATACCATAAAAATTGACAGCTATGTCATGCATACAGCAGTTATTTTGCAAAAAATACTCTATAATTAAATTTAGAAAATTTCAAGAACTTAAATTTTTAAAAATCTAAAAACTTAACTTTTGAGAATGATATAAGCGATTTGTATTTCTTAATATTAATATCTTCAAAAAATATTAGGCAACTTTACCGGGTGTTTCAACAAGTCTGCCCAAACGCAATACAAAAAGATTTCTTGCATGGAGCAGATAAAATTTGCTTGAATAACTAGATCTCTATGGTAACTTATTTTTCCTAAGATGTGATGTTATAATCTAATACAAACTTAATTTTTTCATTCAAGGATGCCACATGTCAGCATAATGGATATATTAGTGTGCAAACATCAAAACAACCATGTTCACATTTTTAATATATACTGGATGTGACATCTCACCCTTTTCTTTTGCGATTTTCTCCAAAACTATGGGTCATAGAGGCATAGTTCTCCAGGTATTCTTTATGTACTCAATGCAGATAATATGGCTGTGCAGTGTTTGTACACACTTGTTGAAACATCTTGTAATAAAAATGCATAAAACAAAAGTAATTTTCTTGGGGTGTTTTTGATGCATTTTATAAGAAACAAATTTAATAATAACAGAGTACTAGAATTACTGTTAACCCAATAGGGGGCTCCTATTTTACAATATGTAAGATAACAGAACTTTTTAAAAATGTTACTATCATTAACAATATTTAATCAAAATGCTTTATTTACAGACAAAAAAATCTTTAAAAACTTTTTAAAGTACAATTGTTTCAGGGATACATTTGATCCCCCTTTGCCAGCAAAGATTGTGATTGCTAACAAAGGGAACCAAATGTATCCCTGCAACAATTGAACTTTTTAAAGTTTTTTATAAGCAAATAAAAAAAATTTCAATTTTATAGTTATTCAACTTTGCACAGTAGATTTTTAGCTTATTACTATCATTATTTAGATATAATCCAACAGTTTAGGGCTGTATTCTACTTTTTTGCAAAGTCGAACTCACCTCACCGTATTCACTTGCGTGTATTCTAACTAATGTGGTAGGTGAAATAGGGGGAGATTTTAAGTCAAAGTCAAATCAAAGTTTACTCCCAACAATATACAATGCAATGCATACAATAATACAAACAATTTAAGAAGGGAAACAATTTACAAGGGGGGAAAACACAAAAGGCAAAAAAAATTGAATTGTTATTATTGTGTTGAATTGTGTCTCCGTTTATTAGCTGATGTCACAACCCTGCGAAACAAATCTAATTGTTTGAAAAGGGATGTAAAGTAAAAATTAACAGATTTTAACTGAAAGCAAAAAGCTTGAAGGAAAAAAATAAAACGCAAACTATTAACTCACAAAATTGGAGCGGCGAGATTGAAAACGAAACAACCCCTCTCAGCCAATCAGACTACTTTGATCGAAATTCAGCGTACTCCTTGAGCCAAGTGGTGGCTAACTCGCTTGAAAGCGGAACGAAGAAGAAAAATTCCAGCATTTTCACCCGGGGAGTTCGCTAAAGTGGACGAGTAGAATACAGCCCTTAATATCCCTACATAATTCTTAACAAACAAACAACTTACTAGTTTCTTTTCCAACTGAAACTTCAGATATTGGATTCTCTGTGTCGTTTTTTTTCTAGGGAATTGAGAAATGCATCATCCATCCCATACATTAGACTGCTCTGTAGGGTTATCATAAGGAACAACTTTCCCTAAAAATTTAAAAATTCTAGTATATTTTTCATTTAATTTTTAGATTTAGTACATTGAAAATTGTCAAAATTTTAAATAAACTTACAAATGACAGATTGAATATTTTCAGTCAATACTGTTATCTACATGAATAACTTCTAAAAAAAGAAAAATTTCATGAGTTTTTAATGTAAGTATCAAGTGTATATATAATTCAAGTTCAACAGATGATATATCAACTGAGATTTTAGAATTTAGCCCCAAACCCAACGTTCTCTTTACTAAATTATGAGTTGTAAAAATTACATTTTTTGTATTAAATTTCTCTTTGTAAAACTGCATTATTCTTTAACCAAATTAATGCAGCTTGCTAATTAGTAAAACAATATGTGATAACTGAAGCAATAGAGCTACTGCTGCTTATTTCTCATTACACTGCTGAAGTAAAATATATAAGAAAATCCTAAATTTCCCCTGTGACCAAAAAATTTCCAAGGATAACTTTTTTTAAAGTTTTTACCTGGGGGAGGTTTTTGGGAGGGTCCTCCTTTTCAAGGATTTTGATTTTGTAGGCTTACTTTGGGAAGACATTTCTGGAAAGCAAAAAATGAAAATTAAAGAATTATGGAAACTGTGGCTACACTATATAAGCCTGTGAAGTAAGCCCCAAGTTTTCTGATGTATTGTAAAAAATAATTAAATATTAAAATAAAATACAATTTTTTAATCGGCCTTTGTGTTAAATTTCAGGTTAATTAGATGATTTTTTCCATTAGAAAAAAATAAAATAAAAATAATCTTGTCTTTGAACTATTGGAAAATTTTGACCAGCTTTTTGAATTCAGTGCTCTAAAATCCATTAGAAAATTTGCAATTTCTATAAAACCTCACACATGCATATCTTGAAAGTCCATGAAAATAATCTTGGAAAAAGTCCAAAAACTAGATGTATTTATGGAAAAAAATAAATGAACTAGAAGGTGAAGAAAATAGAGGGATGTAATGTTTAATTGGTATTTAATTTTAGGCTGAACAGTACCAAAATTAACCTAGTATTATAGTCTGTAGTAGTAAAATAGGCGGCTCACTATTAGTTGTTTCCCACTAGCCACAATGCTACGCCACTGAAAATTGGAAACAACCAACAATAAAAATTTGGAAAATATTAAGCGTACAAAATATTGTGGCGACTTTTAACGGGGCTTGATAAGGTACCAGTATATTACTTGAGATTAAATGTAATATATTGAAAGCTAAATTTTAACAAGATTTTCTTTAATCTATAAATATTACATACTACCTATAAACAACAATAACAATAGGATCATGTGAAAAAGATCAAATTTTTCAATTATCTTAAGAATAAGCCCAAGAAAATGAAATTTCCATGAACTAATTTCAACCTTCTTTAAACTATTTCATTGGATTCTCTGTCACTCCACAAACACAGTAGGCAGATAGTAAACTTGATTTAAATTTCATGTTTTTCTTTTTCCACCAAGGAAAGTCAGATTTATACTAGACTATTGGCAGGGTTTATATTTATTTTGCAATAGCGATGAGTCAGATCATGGTACGTATTAATAATTAATGTAAATGAAATCTACAGTTTTTGTTAAAAATGGAATTTCCCACCAGGATTTGATCTGGAAAATTGGACAATCGAAGAAAGAAAAGCAATAATTAATGATGGGACTCGCAGTTTTACACAACCAGGGGTCATCCAAGTTTTTTTTTTTGGGCCTCAATTTTTTTGAAAAATTGTGTGTGTAAAATTGAAGCGGTGAAAACTAACTAATAGCACACCAGTGCGCAAGTATTAAAAAATAGATTCGCAAACCAAGAAAATCGTGAAAAATTCAAATTTTTTGTGAGATTTCTAGCAAATAATCATTAAAATGCTAATTTGAGTTTTATGAAAGAACCTAAACAATAAAGTATTACATTAAGAATAATATAGAAGGAAAACTTTTACCTTTTACAGTTCCAACGCCTTCAATCTTCAATTCAAATGTTAGAGATGGACAAAAAACTTCCAAGACCCCAACGGAAAGAAATGTTTTTGTTTGGAATTTGAGCTGTTTGAGCTCCGTGGGCTCCGTGCACGTCCCCGATTTTCCCTCCAACAGAGTTTGCGCATGCGTCAACTGTGCGGATCGGTGCGGGTTCGTTTGCCGGAATTGGGCGAAGTTGCTAAATATTGCTCAGTATTGCTCGGACCGTCCCACCGCTCGCGATGTAAATCAGTGTCGGGCGATGTTGTGCGATATTCAGCAACATCGCTGTGCTACTGGGGACAACAACAAATGCTTAATGCTACTACGAAGTACGAATGCAAGACAGAAAATCTAATGTTGGTTAAATAAAAGTCGCCAAGTCCGCGAAACGTCATAAATCTAGAGCCCATTCCCGATTACTTTTTACTTAATAAAATCGGTAAAATAAGAATTTTAAATTTTTTTTTGCATGGATATTGGACTACGGCTATTATTCTTATGAAATAAAGTATTAGCAAAGGATTAGAGAGAAAAATAATATTTTTAAGCAAGGCGTAAAAACGACGTTTTCGCCAAGCTGCCAAATGCATCTGCTATGTGAGGTTCTAAACCGGAAGTTTCCAGGACGCTGTTGATGTCACGTGACCTTGTTTACGTTTGTATTTTCAACCCATCCATAGTGGAAAGATGTTCTCTTTTATAGATATTTACCTAAGTAGAGCTTTTATGCGTTATGTCCCTGAAGAATATGAAATTTCCTTTTTCATATATTGTTAATGGAACTTGTGCTGACTAAACCTATTGAAATACTTTTTAATACTATGTTTAAAGTATGTAATTAAAAGTGAATGAGTTTAACATAGAATCCATAGAGCATTTTCAATCACATGACTCGGACTTAACACTGGCCTTAGCTACGTTGTTTTTGTCCTCCAGTGACGTCATGTGCGAATGCTTCTATTGGATGCTTCTGTTTCCCGTACCTAACAACAGCCTTAGCAACGTTGTTTTTGTCCTCCACGTCGTCAAGTGTGACGTCATGTGCGAATGTTCTATTGTTGCAATCTAGCCACAAGTAAAACCTTTGAGTTCGGAGTTGGCAGCACAGCAGTTATAAAAGGGCAGTTGCATCAATGTTTGTTTTTCTTTACTTGCCTTTCGCAATTTTTAGCTCCACTATTTTTATCTTGATGTATAACTGTACTCGTCAGCAACGTTAGTTGACCCTATGACGTCATTATAAACAAAGTAGTTCCCATCGCGGTGTCTGAATTTTGAGTGAAATGAAGAACTTCAATTTAAAAATATGATTATTTTGTTAAACCCATGTATGTATAGTGACAATGTGATAAATTCAATGACATTTATCAATAAGTATTTATCACTTTGCCCGAAATACGCGGGCATTATTAATGTTGCCCTTATTTATCACATTGCCCGTAACATATACATTATTTTGAGAATGAAACCCATGAATTTTGCAGCAAACTTATACTTCCAGCTATTCTATACGTCATTTCTAATAAAACAAATAATTTACTTTAAATTTTCTCAAAATATCCCCAGGCTCTAAGCATTTACTTTTATTCTTTTCCGGAAGTTGATTCCGGCGGGGGAACTCTGACAAGCTCCTCGACTTACTTCAGTCCTCTCAAACTTCCTTCCACGAATTTCGAAAAAGGAAGATTGCTTTCGTAATATGAATCTATCGTCCTTACTATTTCGATCATTTCCACAGAGCTTCCTTTATTACCGCTGAACCGACTCCACTTCGCTTTCTTTCGTTAAGTAGAGTCTCAAGGAGTATTGGGTAAAATCGTTTTACTTTTGATGAGAACTCGCAAAAACTAATCCGTTAAATACCACGCTTATATATTTATCAATATATTATAGGACCTTAATTATAGATATGTTACGGAGAATGTGATAAATTCGGGCTTTATTTATAATGCTCGCTTATTTCGGGCAAAGTGATAAATACTCATTGATAGATTCATTCAAAAAGAAGCTAAGTGCCAAAACTAAAAAAAAAATTAGTTAGACCCGAAAAACCAATCTAAGTTCCATCACCAACACCCTATATATCCAGCTAAGTGCCACGACCATGATTAGTAGGTCAAAAATGGCCTGAAAGATTACTTATTATGTGTATTTCTATGGAGAATCAAATTTAAAATGATGAATTGCGGGAAATTTACTTTTTGGCACTTACCTCGTTTTTGAAGTCCAGTCTTCAAATGACATTGAATTTATCACATTGCCCGTCTCCACTTCGGGCATTATTAATAATGCCCAATTTCTCACATGACCCGTAACAGAAACATGTATTTTTAGCCCGCCTTGATTGGCAACAGTAATAAAATTACTTTCAAAATGCGTCATGAGGAAAGTTTGTTCAAAGATTATACTCGACAGCAACGTTTCCTGACCGTATGACGTCACTAGCAAAGTAGTTCCCAGCGCGGTGTCTGAATTTTGATTGAAATGACGAACGTCAATTTAAAAATATAATTATTTTGGTAAACCCATGTATATCATATAGCGTCTTTTTATCACGATTTGCGTACCAAAACGTCTCCTAGCAACCCACCAGGCTTTCGGTTTACGCAGTTTCTGCTTCCGCGTAGTGACGTTATAGGGTCAGGAAACGTTGCTGTTAAGTATATATATGTAAACTACGATGTACTGGTTTTTGAAAAACGAATCAGCATTTCAATATTTGGGAATTATCTGGAAAAATTTCATAGGAAAACCGAAAACAATACCCCACGTCAATCATAAGAATACCCAAAAGCTATCCTAAAATCCAAAAGAACAGAGGGAAAATCGATTTTCTTTAATGGTTATTAAACTGCACAAATTTAATCTGGGTTGTTCGAAAATGTCAAACATATAAAACATTGCGATATAAATTTAATATTGGAAGTTTGAAAAATATTGAATCGAAAGATTTATCGATCACTCCCCGTTCAATAACCGTTATTTGAAGATCAAAAACTGCATTACTTGGAGTAATATATTTTCCAAGTCATTTCTATGAATTTATTAAAGGGAACAGGCTTTAAATTGTAAAAATTGTTCACAGATACTTATGAATATATCGGAGATAAGGAATTGGACAATTAAAATACATTTAAATGTCTTTTAATACAATTGTTTTTCTGTAATCCAGTGCCACTATGAAAAAATTAAGTTGTTTTAAAGATAATCTGCAAACAACAATAGTTTTGTAAAGGAAATAAAATTCATGTAAAAGAAAACTTCGATTCTACCTAAAGATTATTTTATTATTAATATTTGTGATAAGTTATATTTTTTATACGATAATCATTATTTAATGATACTTAACTTGAACTGAACGATTTATAAATTAGTAAACATATTTGCTACTTTCAGAAAGTACGCATATTTATAAAATGTTTTATTTTTCTTCAGATAATAAGTTACCCCTGTGTATAAAATTCATAGCATTTATTTGGATTTTCTCAGCTTTTCATGGCCGTGGTACAAGGGTTAAAGCTATTCTTGGTACAAAAAGGTTATTCACTATCGTATAGTAATTTGATGATAGATTTGATAAATTGAAGAGTGGATTATTTTACTTAAATAATTAATACATATCAATAGTAAATTACATGAAGAGGAATATTTTAGTAAAGACATTTCAAAGAGTAACTATAACACTGTTAAGGAAAAAATTAGACAGATATGTCAAACTGAGTGAGAAATTGCGTAGAGTGAGTTACACTCTTAATAAAATAGTTTCATGATATTTACAATTCAATGAGGTATTTTAACGTTTTGAGATTAACTTTCATTAAAATAGTAGATAAAAAAACCCATGAAAAATGAAGTTTAAATGAAGTATTTACGTAGCCTAGTTTTTGAGATATAATTTTTTGAAATTTCGTTTTGCGGTTTGGCGCAAAGCAGAAGCACTGTTGTTTACATGCGCTGTGACGTCACATCCAATAGAATCCCGTTTTTCGATCTTTGAAATACAGTAAAAATACTAGTTTCGAGTGCGCTGTGACGTCAAATCCCGTTTTTTTGATCACGTGACTTTACTAGTGGTGTTTTGGCAAAAATAAAATAGAATTTTAAATTACTTAAAACTTATTTTTGAACTTAAAAATCTGATACTTGAGAGTTTTAAACTATAACGTATAAAAAAAAACTGTAAAATTAAGCAAATCCCTCACTTTTGCAAATACCTCATTCTGAACATCCAGCTCCTCTCAAACTCTTTATAAGAGCTCCAAAGCTAAATACACTTTTCAAAAAATACCTTACTACAGACACCGCCCTCTGTCTCTTGCATGATGGAAAATACACGACCAACGGCTGTTTCTTACATAAGCCCTTCTCTCTCTTCCTGGAAAATCCATTTTCAAGGACAAAAAAGAAGCTCTCTAATGTTTTCTCCACAGAATACTCCTCACTGAGAAGGGGAATTCTTCCCGAAGCATATGGTTGTGAAAGAATTTCCCAAACTCGCTGTAGATCGATAGTTTCTGGACCACTTTTTCTAAAAAACAAAATTGTATGCCCGGCTATTGTATGAGAAAAGCCTCTTATGAAGAAAACCCAGACTATTAGCTAATTTTTTTTTCTCCTGAAGAATTAAATTTAAAAACTCCATTTTTATAACTGTAGGTTCTGTTTTCTTTCATGTCTAATACATGTATGGTTTCTTGCTTTCGAAAGACTTGTTGTATTAGACTGCTCTTGATAAAAACTTTCTTTCTAAATGGTATTACAAAAATACCTTTGTTGTACGTGCACTTTTTCTTTGCTTACAATTTTTTTTTAAACCGTGATAATCATGTTGTAAAATTTCAAAATATTATGGGAGGGATACTTCACTGCAAACGTTTCATACAAAAAAAACACATTATAAACACATATTTACGAACCGTTTTTTGTCCTCAGGACTTTAGTTGTTAGGTAAAATACTTAAACTTCTTATTATGTTGTCATTCTGTTCTGACTATGTTTGGAAATATTTAGGAATATGTTCTACTCAGAAATGTGCTTTAGAAATATTGTTGTAAAATATGTTCAAAATCTGAAAGTTTTCTTAAATTTGGATTGAAATAACACTATATACGAATAAACTTTATGTCTCTGTAATTTTTAGCAACAATTAAATTATTTCTGATTTTCCTTATCATATCCCCATTTTTTTTTTCTTTTTAAAATAAAATTGTTCGTATTCACTTCCTTTCCACACTGTATTTTCTTTAAATGTTCAAATTTACATAACTTCTTATATGGAAAAAACACTTAAAAAAGAATTTTCTGCCACCATTCAATTTTGTATTTATTCGCCCTCTGGAAGTAAGCTTAAACTTCAAGATAGCATGTTTTATCACAAGAACAGAACTTAAACTATTAATCTCGGTCAAAATATTGTTCAAGGGTCTTTTGAACCATCTTATTATAAAAAGTTCAGAACTTCATACTTCGGTAGGAGGAGTTTCCCTAGGAACTAAACACCACTTTCTTGTTACCGAACCCTTTAGTTGAGCAGTGAGAACTTCAGTGGTTTAAGTCCAAAATCACATTAAAATTTTGAGGCAAGCTGGACTTTATATATTATTAGGTTTGTTTTAAGATCTATCATTTAAGGCGGTAATATTTGCCCAAGTCAGTGGTAATGGTAAATTGACTTTTTGTGCTATGAATCTTCAAGCTTCGCTCTACCCATGAGTGAAAGAGGAAAAGGAAATATCCCATAGAGAGATACAGCCTCTTGAATTTGGCAAAATCGATATTCATTCCTTTTATTTTTTAATTTTAATTTGAAATTTAAGTTAATTTGTCTTTCTTTTCTTAATATGCAGTGAATGTTGGACTTTATTGGTATAGATTTAACTGTCTTAGTTTTATAATTTTTTAACATTTTATTTCTCTTTGTTTTTTCCTTTCTCCCTTTTGTTCTATGAACTAAGCAAAACATAATTTAACTGTCCATTTAAGTGGATTTTTTAAGATATATTTTTTTCTGCTGAAATTTTATAAGTTTGAAAAAGGGAATTAGTCCATCAACTCTTTTCAACTGTACAATATTTTTTACTATACTTTTATTTTTTTCGATAATCTTTTTCTATTTATATAAGGTTCTAAATTTCCAGTAAACATTTGGTGGTTAGAACAACGAAAATTCCAATCTTATATCAGGGGATTTATTTTGAATTTCTCAAAACTTTTCTGCTTTTGGACTTATTTCCGTTATCAAACTGACGATTCAGTTGCAGTTACGAGAAACCACTCTCAATTACCACAAACTAACTTAGGACTGACTTACACCAATATATTTCTTAGCAGATCGGTTAATGCCTAGGTCTTTCAAGAAGTTTCCTCAAGGAATTCCAGCACGCAGATCTTCCGTGCTCGCTCGAGCCATAGGGGACAAGTCGCCAAGGGTATTTGTTGCGTTGGCGAGGAGAGACCGATATCTAATTACGGCTTGTCAAGCGAGTAATTTAGGTGTCGGTCTTTCGACTTTGCGTTTTCCACCTTCGGAGTAATTACGCGCTCTATCGTGTGAGTGGCTTGTAAAACGCTCAATTATATATTTTCTAGGAAATCTTTTAACTTCTCGGTAACATGTAAACTTTTGCAGATGTGGGAGTTACTTGGATGGAGTTGTAGTATTATTTGGTGGGATTTAGAGTCCGACAAGAATAATTTGATTTAGAAAGTGTCATTCTATCTCTTTAGAAAAGACGCAAGGTTTTTTACTACTGCACCGCAAACGCTCCCCATACTGAAATAAACACGTTATATAACAGCGTTTAAGAACGCTTGTCTGTCTTCGTACTAACAACACTTAAATTGTGTTGACAGGTAGAAAATTTTAACACCTTGTTGTTTTGTGACAGTATTCTAAATACATCTCTGTCAAAAAGTGTTAGAAATCTAAAAGTAGTGTTGTGAAAAAAAAGTAGTGTGATGTTTAAAATCTGAAAATGTTCTTAACTCTGGATCGCTATAAGAACACATTTTCTGTCTATAATAATTGTTTTTTGGAAGCACTTTCATAGCATCATCTTTTATTCGCCCAACACGATCCCAATACAAGAAAATTACAGAGTCAGAAAATGAATTCGTATCGCACTCCCTCCCTCCAAACCTCCCTCCCTCCAAGAAAACGTACAGATTCTAAACATATTTTACAACACTATTTTTAGAAAACATGTCCAACACTTTTCCAACATATTCATAAGATTATCAGAACACAATAAGGTGAAAAAAAGTGTTCTATCTAACAACTCAACGAAAGTGTTGTTCATTTATAAAAAAAAATTAAATTGTTCTTGATTGCAATGAATTTGTGAATGCATTCACATATATTTAAAGAGGAATTAATAAGAAGTCCCTTTAAGTTTAAATTTTAAAAAAAGTGTATATGCCACCCAAAAAGATTTGTATTGATGTTAAAAAAATATAGCAACTTCAATTTAAAAGATGATTAATTTGTTAAACCCATGTATATATAGTGTCTTTTTATCACGATTTGCGTAACGAAACTCCTCCTAACAACCCAACAGGCTTTGTATTTACCCATTTTCTCCTTCAGCGTAGTGACGTACTGGGTTCCATTGTGAAAAACAACGTAAAAGTTACATTCTTTAGTCTGAAAACTCCAAATGATTTTTATGGGTTGAACAAATTTCTCAGAATTAGATTAATTATAGTCGTTTACAATGCAATACATTTATTTGAAAATATCTAAAGAAAATCCCCTCGTAAAACATTAGTAAACATAAAATGTCACACAAGAAAAACTCAAATGTTTGCGTTGGTATACCTTTTATCTCATGTTGGGAAAAAAATTCCAATGCGTTCTGTCTCTTTTCCTATTTTTATGAATTTTTACGATCTTCTTTTGTTTCTCCAATACAGCCCCAGAGAAAAATGTCCGTTTTCCATTTCCCGAAAATTCCCATTCATAACGTCCATTCGTGCAATCGTAGTTTTTCAGCAAATGTAGTATTTTTTTCTACAATATTTTTTCTTTCTGTAAAACGACACAGTTAAGGTTTGGCACGCATGTTTGAATCTTTGACACAAACGATGTATCTCAATTGTGTTTATTTAGAATTTATTTGATGGTTTGTAGGTAAGGTACTACATTCACTTTAAATCTAAACTATATTTTTACATAAAAAAACATTACATGAAAAATAATTAATTGCTTGAAATACATACTAAATTATTTGTGATGCATATTGCACAAACCTAGTTTATAGGATCGAAAATACTTCATATGTTTTACAACAATAATTCGTTACAAGAATAAGAAATGGAATGTAAAATATAAATAAAATATTTTGATTGCTAATATTTAAATTCATGTAGTTATTTCAAAAGTGTAGTTTATATATTTTCATAAATCTTATTTTGGAGTGTATTTTAATTAAGAAGTGTTGAAAATAAAAGTGTAAACCAAGTTGTATAAAATTATTATAACTTTTTTTTTACAAATTGTTTTTTTTTCTATGATTTTCTTTTGTAAAATCAAATTGATGAAATACCTATAGCTTTTTATAGCTTTTTCAAATAAAGGAAAAAATATTTAACCATAATAGGTATAACAAGTTTCTACCAATTTAATCTGTAAACTTTAAACCAAAACTTAAACACGCTAACTAAGAGACAACATGATTTTTAAAAGATTTTAAATTTAAACTCTGATGTCTTTATCGTTTAAGAAAAATATTTTGAAAGTAAAAAGAAATTTACTAAATTATAAAATAACACCTAATAATGCATATACAAAACTTTTATTCAAAAACATCCGTGCTAAAAAAAGGATTTCACGTAGAACTCAAGGCCCTTCAGGCTGTTTTTCAGATATCTTATGAAAAAGAAAACTATTTTCTTGTAAGACAGGGAAATAAATTCAAAATTTAAATTTCAGATGCAAAGATCAGACTAGGCGAATATTTTTCGGAACTATTGAAGAATAGACTTTCGAACGCTTTAGGGTGAATATTTCCATACTCAGATCTTGCAAAATTGTTTAAATGTCGAAGAAGTATGGTTCTGGTAAAAAGTTAAATAAAGGAATATATTCTAACTACAGGGTGTCCCAAAAAAGACTGACGCATTTTAAAAATCAATAACTCAAAAACTAAAAAAGATAAAAATGTGCGGTTTCTTGCCCCCTACTTGTTAGGCCAAAGAATTTTCATCCCAGAATTTTCGATTTTAGTTCCAAAATTTTAACTAGATGGCAGCACAAGAATTTTTTGAGGGATTTAGGGAAAAGGTATCGGAAGAATCCCTGTTACTTAACTTGTGACAGGAAAACCAAAGTTTGATTAAAAATCCGATTCACAGAATCGAATGTTGTTCGATCCTGAACGAATCGTATTCGATTCTCGGAAGATTTAAGATTCGATCTAAGGAAAATATTAAGATTTGGGTTGCGCTTTGAATCAGTTTGACAACTAAACCAAACTGTGGTCCTCCCCTTAAGACGGATCTCTCATTTCAGCCAATATTTTTCAAATTACTGAATTTGATTTTGTTAAATACGCATTAATTTTTTCTAAATAGGTGAAATCCAAATGAATTCTTTAAACGTTTATTGAGGGAATGAGAAGTTTAGATTATTGGTGATCTTTAGAAGAACAGTATATGGTAGTTTGTGCTGCGATGCACATAACAGGGGTGATTGTGTTCCGAGTGAATATCCTAGATTACCGGGTTTTCTATTAAACTTGCAAGTTTCTATGGCGGATGTAGGTCATTAATATTGGGTGGGAAAATGGGTCTAGTGGGGTAAAATATGTCTAGGGATTTTAGCAGTTTATATTTATAAAATTTAATGTTTTTGGCATGCTTATTTTTATTGAGACTCAAGTAAAATCAGTATGCCAAAAAAAACATTAAATTTTATAAATATTAGCCGCGTTCACAACAGCCATTCTACCGGACGAAAGGCAGAGAAAACCGGTTCTTCTTCCACCGCTCTCCCTACGCAGGGAATAAATCACTTGACTATCAGTTGGAAATTCTCTCCTGGGCAATAGCAGTAGGAAATGTTTTAATTGGATCAACTCTCGTAGACAGCGCTCTCGCTCGCTTCCCGCATATCTACGAGCTCGCTCGCTTGTCACGTGATTCTTTCTACTGGTAGGACGAGTGCTCTTGTGAACGGGCTATTAAATTTCCTCACGGCTGGTTTTCGGAGATCCCTTTTCCCCTACTTCTTTAGCTCTTTCTCCGGTTGAACAGGTTGGCTGTTGTGAACGCGGCTATAAACTGTTAAAATAGCTAGACCTATTTTACCCCACTAGACCCATTTTCCCCCACCCCAACCTACTCATAATTCGATAGAGATGTGGGTACATTACATATGCGAGTAGTGATGGGTGGGGTAAAATAAACATATGGGGTTAAACAGACAATATGAAATTTATTATTTTTTGACATCCTGATTCTTCTTGAGCCCAATAGAAAAATCAGCATGCCAAAATAAAAAAAAAATATAAATATATTCTGTTTAACTCCGAAAGATCATTTTTCAGCCAACCAACCCTATTTTCACTAAAATAATAGTTTAAAGGAGTTCCGCACTTCCACTGAAATTCTTGCCAAATTCATCCACTTATTTAATTCCGAAAATAAATGTAGTTTAAATTTAGTGTAACTTAGTCTGATCGGGGCCCTTTCTCAAACACCAAGTCAAATTTAATATCCCCTCTATAAAAAGTTATCTCAAAGATTCTAAAACTTTGATTTCCCTTTAAAATATTTTACATAACCATCCTCTGAAAAAAAGCAGTGAAAAACGCTTCATATAGAAATTTTAAATAAAAAAGTTTCCGGTTAAATGTGTATAACCCACTAGATTAAACAATTAATGGCGCAGCCTTCGTCAGAAATCATGTTCTAATTTTCTATGATATTCCTTAAAAATAATTTCCAATTAGAACTCAAAGTTCGATTTCCCAAAGATTTTATTATTTAGAATTAAATCCAAACAATTTCTCCTCTGTGCCATAAAAGATCAATCAAACAACCAACTAGCTAAAGCATTGCAATTTAATTCGATTCTGAAATCGATTCTATCTCTCAACTTCGATTTTCCTACCACAAGGCAATAGCAGGGATTCCGCTGACAGTTTATACCTAAATTTCGGGAAAACTTCTCGTGCTGCCATCTACAAATGCATTTTGGAACTAAAATTTTGAAATTTTGGGTACGAAAATTCTTTGCCCCCTTGAGTAGGATGCAAGAAACCGCATATTTTTATCTTTTTTAGTTTTCGAGTTATTGATTTTTAAAATGCGTCAGTCTTTTTTGGGACACCCTGTATCTGTATTGTAAAGGCATCTATCTTTAAAATCGTTAAATAACTGGGTAAAAAGACTCATAAGTTAAATAATATTAATATTATGTTTGAAAAACTAAGTATGACATACTTAAATTTTCGTTAACATCATAATGTGGTTGTTAAATATACAGGGTGTTTCAACAATTCCGCCTAAACTCTGTACAGAAAGAAGATTCCTTGCTTGGAGTCATAAAATTTGCACAAAGAACTTTATCTTTAAACTAATTTTGAATACATTTAGAAGAATACATCTGCGACGACTTTAATTTTGAAATAAAAAAAAATAACTTCATTCTACGGTGCGCACATGATACACATGCGCACATAGCATATATAATGGTTATTCTTGACGTCTGACGGCCGTATTCACCAGTAGTTTGAACTGCGGTTAACCGGCAGTCATTGGCAGTTAAAGAAAGAAAACTAGTTTTTCGACATTCAGAAGTTTGACTGACGATGCCGTTTAGGGCGAGCGCTCACGGGCGACTTTTGTCACGGTGACAAAGAAAAAAACAACGTTGCTAAGGCTGTTGTTACGGGCGGGAAATAGAAGCATCCAATAGAAGCATTCGCACATGACATCACTGGAGGATAAAAACAACGTTGCTAAGGCCGTTGTTAGGTAAAGTCATGTGATTGAAAATGCTCTATTGTTTTCTAGTGATATTTTTGATACTAGTAATCCTGGTCGCCGTGACTTTAGTCACTCGTGCGCGCCCAGCCTTAACCGCCGTTCAAGTAACCGGTGAATACGGCTGTTAGTGTGCAAACATATCCAAATACCCATGTTCACGTTTTCCATGAACCTGTTTAGCGTAAACAGATTGACTTCATAGCTAATTCTGATCCGATTTTTCAAAAACTTATGGGTCGTAGGGGTATTGTGCATTTTTACTCCACCCAAGGAATCTGGATTTTCTGAGGGCAGGCTTCTTTCCTTTGCAGGGTGCATAGGAAAGTCTCTTAACCAGAAAATACTCTCGAACGGAGAGAGCTACAGCTATGCAAGTGAGGTAAAGGTATAGTAAAGCGACTACGCCAAACATAATACACACGACAGCAGCACCCCCAGTGGCGAAATAGGAAATTTAAAAAAAATAATTAAAAAAACTAAAAGAGGTAAAACAAAAACTTCAATTAGAAAATTGTTGCCCATTTTCAGGTTAAAGGGACTTTTCTAAGCACCCTGTTGTATATTGATTGATATAGTAATTAATTCTTAGTCTGAATAGATAATATTGATGCATTAATGAAAAGAATTCAATAAGGTATAAATATAATCCATGTCTTATTACACAGGCCAAACAAAAATTTAATGTCGAAATACATGCATTCAAAACAAACAAAGGTAATTTTAGCAATGATGTAAATATATCAACTATAAATGTGAGGTAGGTCATTAATTTCACGCTTTAAAAATTAACCGATAAGTACTATATTATGAGTATGTTTTGTTAATATCCTTTCTAAGCATAATAGAATTTTTAAACAAGTATCCACTCGTGTCACTTTGTATCTAATGCATTTTTAACACTCACCATAACATCCAAACACGCATACACTTTTTTACTCCACCACAACAACTTTGCATGCACGGCACTACCCGCTATTTTAATTACATAAACGACACCAACTATAGTAATTCAATCCCCAGCTCGTAGTTACAAAAAAAAGGTCACCCCATGCATTTCGGGCAAATCATCCATAATGAGACGTGGACCAACTAAGGGTCAGTTTACATGCAGCAACTAGTGCGACGCGACCAGGCAAAACGGTCGTAACTCTCTAACACAGATGGTGACGTAACTACTACGTCATTGCGCCGAGAACCAATGGAAGGAGCAGATTCTATACATCGATGAGGAGAACGGTAGGGAATTTCAGACCGTTTTTCCCTCGTCGTATCGTAGTAGGGGAGCCCAGAGTGGTTTTGGGGATTTACTCGAGCGCGTCAGATAAACATAGAGCATTTTCAATCACATGACTCAGACCTAACAACGGCCTTAGCAACAGAAAGATTACAGTTTTTTGCCCTAGAGAGGTTAACAGTTACAGAAAATGACTAGCCGTGGAATTCTTCTATTGGAGCATTTGCAATCACGTGATCCCATTTCAAAAAACCGTCTTAGCAACAGATAAACAACGGCCTTAGCAACAGTTAAAAGCCCTACAGTAGGTACACAGTTTAAAGAAAATAACCGGTTGTGACGTCACCTGAAAACACTCTATAGGGGGAATACCTTGCATGCTTTTGAGTAAATTCACCAAACATAAGCCCTCTATGTAGGGGGATTTGTCTAGAACAGCCCGTCAGATTTGTAAAAAAAACTAGTTACATGGACATACTCGAGCGCGTCAGATTGGCTACCAAGACAGTTAACAACTAGTTGAGACTAATTTCCTGGCTACTAGTCTATAAACATTTTGTTTCTTACATTCTGCTCGAAAAGAGCGATTGCGTCTTACCGGTCTTGGTTTTACTTTGCAACTTTGTAACCCTCCCACTCCCTTGCGTCACGCTCAAAACGTCAAATTTAAGAAAATGTACACTTTTTAGCTTGTAACTAACCTGCGTACCTTATCTTTATCTGACGCGCTTCTTTAAATCCAGGGATCGATTTTTTTAACAAATCTGACGGGCTGTTCTAGACAAACCCCCTAACATAGAGGGCTTATATTTGGTGGAGTTACTCAAAAACATGCATAAGGTATCCCCCTTATGTTTATCTGACGCGCTCGAGTAAATCCCTAAAAACTGGGCTCCCCTACTATCGGTCGCGTCGCTCAAATCGCTGCATACATATCCACCCTAATGCGTCCCTTAGCATGCCAGTCACGGCATCCACCTAAATGTGTAAGCAACGTAGAAAACCCGGGTCCGCCAAGCGAGCCGTAAGAAAACGTGCCCGCTTACTTGTCACACCTTACCTCGTGAGGTGAGTGGGAGTGAAGGACTGGGTACGTGTAATACCGCTAATGGACCCCAATTAATCAAGACGCTTAGTTGCTCGCGTTTGGAGCCGAATCTGGAAAGTATTGGGGTGGGGGAAAAAGGAGGGGGCCAGCCTATATTGAGGGTTTTGTTGTTATAGGACATTCCAATCGTAGATTTTGGTAAGCGGAATATTAACTTGATTATTGGGACGCCGCTGTCATCACAGTTCGCAAACCCATAATGTGTTGTACGTGACTTTTAAAAACCTATCTCGCTTAGATTAGATTAACTCCTTCAATAATGATTGACAGAGGTCTTTTTAACCGTGATGTTTTTATGTTTGTTCGTTAACTCCGTTATATTCAGTTTATAGGAAAATGCTTTTAGCTTATAAGTGGTATATGTTATTAATTGCATAGATTTATGTTTTTACTTAGATAATTTTATGTTCTCAGAGCCTTTTTGTAAAGTTTTAAATATATGACAGAACTGATCCAAATGAATTTAAACAAAAGTTCAATGTGTGGTATTGTTTCAAATAATAATATTTTTTTTACTAAGATTTTCTTTCATCACTGAAACACAATGCGAAAAATTGCTTGATTATTACTTTGTAAACGCTGTTTTTTCTCAAAAAATCTAGTAAATGAAATATAAGGTCTGAATATCATAGTATATGAGAGAGAGTTATAGGACCAAGATATACATACCAAGAGTTTTTTTTGCAATTTTCATATTTTCATTTATTAAACTAATCGCAGATAAATTACTGATTTGTGTAGCAGTTAAAAATTTAATCTGAATAAAATTATTTCAAGGACAATTTTCTCCCAACTGACTAATATCTAGTCTGTTGTAATATAATATATCTAGTTCAAAACCATAGTATTCCCGATTTACTTCATTATACACACGTTTTTTTTAAGTAAAGGATACCCTTAAATAATGATTTTGATTAAAATAGCATGTTAAAAAGTTTTGGGTGTAAAAGTAAAGTATTTTGAACTTAAATACTTTAATAAACAAAATAGAATAGCTTTCAAACAAAAGTAATTTAAGAAAGAACTTTTCGAACATTATTGCATTGAACTACTATTAGATGAATTCTTCCGTCGTTTTTCTTTTTACCCTACACCCCAATACCCTACAGCCCAAAGAACACATGTTCCCTTGTAACAACAGATCCTAACGGCATTATAAACGCCCTCCAATCAATAATTTGTATTCCAGAACATGCCTTTCTAATCACAAAAAAGCCCTTAGAACACCCCTCAGAAAACCAACATCCACCCAAACGATACCCAGAGAAACCATCCTGCGTTGCCATTCCACCAGCAACAAAAAAAAGGGCTCAAAAAGCATGGGCTCTCTGCGTACCTCGGGACTCCGGCTATTGGACCCCATTATTGCTGTTTCAGCGCTGATAGCACTGTTTTCCGCTGCGGCCTTCTTCATTTGCTCTGGCCGGGCATTACGGTGGAAGACTCCGGCTACGTGTTTCGCGAGCAAATATGCCCGGGTATGCGAATGCTCTCTGGCCAGGGCAGATCCCCGAGGTGCTTCTGCTTCTTTTGCCGCGTTTGCCGTTTGCGTGGAGTTATTTTGCCTCAATTTGGTCTGGAGGTGGGTTTTTTGTCTGTGTGATAGTAGGGGGCTGTACTACCACTAGACTGCAAAGTTTCCTGACCCTATATGATAAAATATGCAAATTTGATTTTATGGAAGCCTAAAATGAGTAACTTGCATGATTTTTTTTTTTTACATTTTTATCCGATTCTCCACGAAAAGTTAGGCTGATCAGCAACATTTCAGGTTGATTAAGAAAGTTTTTCAATTAAAAAAAACATTTTATTTAAAAGTCGACTTTTTAAAAGAGCGCGGAAACACTTAAATCGAGTTGACAAGACAGTGACGTCACTGATTTGTCTCATGGGAAGAGGTCGATCGTGCACAGATATAGTGACGTCACTGTCTTGTCAAATCGATTTAAGTGTTTTCGCGGTCTTTTAAAAAGGAGACTTTTAAAAAATGTTTTTTAATTGAAAAACGTTTTTAATCAACCTGAAATTTTGCTTAACAGTTTAACTTTTCGTGGATAATCGGATAAAAATGTTATTTAAAAAAAATCAGGCAAGTCATTGTGTAGTTTAGAATTTGTGAAAAATTTGACAACTGTAAAACTACTTTTTAGGAGAGAATTTGTTTGAGCTTTCGATTTTATTTCTTTTCGTATTATCATAAGAAAGTAATTCAATTAAGGAAATCGATTTCAAAGTTTTCAACTCATAAACTGTAGCACTAATATCCTATATTATCAGCGTTTTTTAGAACTGTGGAACAACTTCTAACATCACTTAAAGTTGCGAAATTCGAAATAAAACTGTAAAAATATAATTTTACGATCAAATCAAATTTGCCTGTATCGTGATCAGCTTCCAGCGCTTCCCCTGTTTGCAACGCACGCTTCTCCACTGGTTTAGAAATAATCTTATTTGAAATGAAGTTAATTTTATTATATTTTAAAATTCGTCTTTCGTTTCTAAAAAT